>CM062804.1:218152396-219352396 GCA_031772625.1 Pinus tabuliformis | reverse complement strand
ACTTCCTTGGATCATATCTCCGAAAATATAGCGATACAAGATCTGAAATTTAGACCCGAGGATCATCAAAATATTGGCTCAAATGGGTTTTTTTGTAGCGCATGAAACATCACAGAAAAATGTTATAGTGAAAATTCCACGATGACCTGTTTTGGAGCAGTGAAACCCTAGAATCCAAAGCTCTGATACCAAATGTTATGAAACCAGCTCACAAAAGATAGAAAAGATAGATCAACAACTTAGAAATCAGCCTCTTCGAGGTGGAAACCTCCTTTACATTACATAAATGAACAATTCTTCGATGATACAAATGACAAAACCTCCTTTCTATATATAGGAGTCTAAGGGATCACAATATAATCAAAGTCGACATAACAATAATAATATAAAGGCACAAAAATAACAATAGTGGGCTTCTATGGGGCACAATAATAACAATATGGGGACAACAGGGGCACAATAATAACAATATGGGGACAATAGGGGCACAACAATAACAATAATGACTACAATAAAAATAGTAATGGGGGAATCACTAGTATTATAGGGACCTAACACAGAATATATATATATATATATATATATATATATATATATATATATATATATATATATATATATATATATATATACATATATATATATATATATATATATATATATATATATATGCTAAATGATTGAATTTTTTGTGCAACACTTGGTGTGATTATTCCATGAGTAATCTTATCGTGATTATAATTTCTTGCAGAATCTTGTAAACAAAAAACAAAAGATTTTACATATAGAATATATATAAGAAATATACGTATATGTTTCAAATCAAAATACTTACATTGGAACCATACTTTCCAAATATTTAATACAATTATAACCTAGGAAATTTATAAATTTGAAATCATTCTATTTTAATTTTTCTTAAATACTTTAGATGTGGATATATCTTACTTATAGCTATATCGAGAAAGTAGTAAATGATATTAATATTGGTAAAAAGGATGTTAACTACTATGTTCTCTCTTCATTCCAAGACTTTATAGTGTTACCATCAATGTTAACATAAGTAGTCTTCTTCTTCTTCTATATATATATATATATATATATATATATATATATATATATATATATATATTTTAACAAGAATGAGTATTTTGATTATATTAAAAATATACCCTTGGATGTGGCAAATACATCAGGAGTTACATTTCTTTTTCCTCACAGGATTCTAATAAGGCTAAAAATAGCCTCCTCCCAAAAATACTATGGGGGGGAAGGTCCAACATTAAACCTTCTAATGTTTTTCTTAATACTTCATGGGAGTGGGAATATATTCTAACAAATTGCTTACACAAGAAAAAGCAGAAACAAAACATTTCTATAAATTGCTAGAAGATGGTCCATCCTTATGCCCAAAGGGGTGAAAGAGAGAGTTGAAGTCCATAATTATTTCTTATGTGGTCTTTCTTTCTTCTTATTACTGGTGGGGATGAGTGTTTATTTTTAATAAAATATGAATAAGAAGTCTTCTCTATCACCTTACCATCTTCCTCATCTTTCAATGTGGGAGGAACTATTGGAGAAAATGTTTCCACCATGGAAGTTTCCTCTGGAGAGTTACACTCTGGGCGTTATTCATCTTTCGAAGAAAGTGGTACCTGTTATCACCCCAAGAAACTCTCCTAGGTTGTATCTCAGAGGTGCTCGGGAACATTACAAACTCAACAAAAATGTTGGAAATGAGTGGATGAATGGAAGGAATGATGCATATTCAAGCCAGATAACCACTTCTACTATGCTTAACTTCAGACATGGGTGAACACCCCCAGACTACAAGGCTTTAGACCACCAATTACTCACAGTTTGAGGATTAGATGAACATGGAGAATACTGACCACACTAGCAGATGCACAAGACCATGTGATGGCCAGCTGCAACCAGTAAAGAGGAAAGCAAATCTATTCCCTACTGCACAGATAGGATGACAACTCTCTGGCACTAAGTAAACAGAAACCTGCATAACACATTGAATGATACATACTAGATTCTAACACAGAGGTGGGATGACAGCCCCTCCAATGCTAAACATCAAGAGCACATGAAATAATGCATAACGGGCACAGCCTAGAATAGAATAGAAGTGGAAAGTGAGCAATTAATAGCAAAAGAAGCTTGTATTAGCTGAAAATGAAGACCAGACACTGCAAGTATCACAGTAGTTACAGTCTCCAGAAGTTGAACCTTACATCAAAACAACAACCATCAACCCTGATTACATCTGTGTTCTGGGTATATATAGAGTTTATTTACAAAGATATTCTGTTGCTTTATGCGTGGAGGGGTCATAATGGACCACCAACCACCTTAACTCTCTGATGGAGTCTCTGCTACAATCTGTTGGCTTTAATGAATGAATTTGACATTCTC
Source organism: Pinus tabuliformis (assembly GCA_031772625.1). NCBI lineage: Eukaryota > Viridiplantae > Streptophyta > Pinopsida > Pinales > Pinaceae > Pinus > Pinus tabuliformis. The sequence continues at coordinate 219,349,972 of CM062804.1, read as the reverse complement.
TCGTACTTTGTTGTACTCCTCGAGCAGGTGAGAGTGTTGTATGAATAAATTTCCATAACTGCTGAAGGCGTTTAACTGCTTGAGGATTCTCCTTTCTCTCTTCTCGGCCACTCTGTTTGTTAAATGCGGTGGTTGAAAATTTGATACAAACAGTACCGGGAATGGATATGCTCATCCTTCGGATGCACAGAGAAATTAAGGAGCTTGGACTTCTTAGCGAGCGGACGAACTGAACGGAGGAACGAGGCTGACCGTCGGATTGCGTAATTGAACAACAGAGATTGGTTCGCAGAAGCTATCGGGAGACATGAGATCGGGATGGACGAGGGTCGTTGGATCTCATATGGTCAGATCCAACGGTGATCAGGGGCGGAAGCTAACGAGCGGGAAGGGCGGTTTTGGAAACGAGCAGTAATTATCACACTGCCTTTGGAGCTGCAGCGGTATTCATACAGACCCACGCGATCCCATTCATCGGTTGACGCGTGGTCGATGGGACAGGTGGAAAACCGCTTTCCCCGCGAGTTAACGAGTGGGTAGCTCGTTGGAATGGGAGGCGCAAATGCCGTCGGATCGCGCGATGGACGGTCAGACGGCAGGGAAAACAAACAGAGTTTAATACGCGGTGAAAAAGGCAGAGACCGTTCGATCAAGTAGTAGGTGATCGGACAGCGGAAACTCGATCACACGGATCTTGACTGATGTGATGGGAAAGGGCCTACGAACAGCACACCGTCATATGATCGCGGTTGTATGACCGTTTGAACTCAACGCCTGGGGCTAAGGAAATATTGACTATGCTGAGTTTAGAGGAACAAAACGGAGGAAGCAAGGTGAAAGGAAGTAAGCGGGGGAATAGGGAAAGGCGAGGATAACCAGTGTGGACCATCTCCAAGCCAGCAACCAAGGACCGAGCTTATTCCTCCTCCTCGAAAATTAGCAATATGTAGCAGAGCTAACATTGGCTCCTTCTAGGGATGAGATCCTCCCTGTGGGGTCTCAAGAACTGCAAACCAATGCCTTCATACAAAACCAGCTTAAAAACATTGCCTAGTATCCATTGGGCATGGAGTCAAATTAAGTCTATGCTAAAAACCTGTAAAAGAACATGCTTACAATCATTAAGGCCTGAGAACCTTAAACAACATAAATCTTCAAAAACTGGCCATCTGCTGGGCCATCAAAATTGTTTCTCCTCCTCTCGACCGGTTCATCATAGATCAGCAAAATTGGGTTGATTTGATCCTCTACCTCAAAGAGTTTAGGGCATTTGACCTTATCTGGTAGATATGGATCAAATTTCATCCCCTTTCTGTATACTCTCCTCCTTGGATGTTCTTCATGGGAGCTTTTGTACACCTGCTGAATAACCACAGTTGTTGTGTACTTGTCTTTGTCATTTGTGGCCTGCACAATTAATATAAATGGTGAATCTATGTGTTCTTGTGTGGAGGACACAAAGACATCATCTGCTCCTGTGTCTTTCTCAGAACAATCCTCATCCAAGGAGGAGTCCCAAAACTGTGCACCCTCTTCCTCTGTCATCAAGAAAGCTACCCTTTCAAGCTGTGTGGAGGCCACCTAGGCAGGCATCAGAATATCAAGACTGAGATGATCAGTATCAACCTTGGGCATTGAGTTATAGCCTGCCTCAGTGCCTAGTGGGCAACTGTGAGGGATTATCACTTGAGTAGACAGAGGGACAAAATATGATGGGGAGCTTTCTTCTCCCTTATTGATCAGTGGGTAGGGGATAATAGCAGGCTGGTCAATTTGCAGATCTGCATAGTCATGGGAAAAAGGGGTTGGCTTTAGGCTCAGCTTCTTCGAGGATGGTAGGACCTGCTGCTAGCTGCTTCTGTTGATAAGCTTGTTGTTCTGCAGGTACAACAAACTCATGAGCATTGCTTTTAGATAATGACTCTTCATAGGCAGCTCTGGTTAGGAAAGGGGCACTACCCTTATCTTCCAAACCATGGACCTCCTCCTCTTCTTCAGGCTACTCTTCTTCCATGACTATATTATGAAAAAGGGTCTTCACCCTTTGATCTTCGTTTGCATCTTTGTTTCTTTGCAAAATCTGCAACTGCTCCTATGCTCCTCTATATGGATTTGACTTTGGAAGAGTAAAGGAACAAGGGGCTCCTGCTTCTTGAGAATACTACTCAGCCTCCAATATGAAAACTTCAAAGGCCAATAGCTCTATCATCGTGGCCAATTTATTGATCTGAGGATCAAAGGATGATGAGGACTCACCTCTCTGTCTTCTCCTTTCAGCATTATCTTCAAGCCTCTCTGCAACTATGATGTTTGATTCTACTTCAAAGGCTACATCTTGCATATCAGCCAAAGAATTACATCTTCTTTCTCTTAACAGTAGGCAGAACTGAGAATTGAAGGCATTGGCATAAGTGACCATAGCAGAAGTAGGGGTAGGATTTATTTCAGCTGGCATTCTACTATACATATGATTGAATCTGATGTTGAAATCAGACAACATCTCACCATTCTACCTCTGCAAGTTCCCAAATTCAGTATGATAAAAGAGCAGATCCTTATTATCCCCTAGTGCTTTAGGAACACATCATCTAAGGCCTCAATTTCTGCAATAGACCTAGGGGGTAATTCTCTGAACCATTTTCTAGCCTCCCCATCTAGGCTTTCAACAAAAACCCTCATCCACACATCCTCTTCATTAATATCTAGATTATCAACATAGCTATAAAAAGATTCAAGGTGCTCTTCAGCTGTTACTCCTTCTGTACCAGTAAACTTAGGCATGTATTCCTAATAATCTCCTGCGGGCATGGAATTTAAAGGAACGGGCAAGACCAAGGGTTCATACCTAGCAGCAACGATTCTTTCTATCTTTGTAAGAGCTTGCTGACCTACCATGACTGGGGTATATGAAAGGATACTGGTAGACTGAGTGGTATGGATCAATGAAAGGGATGACAGAGACAGAGGAATATGATGGATATCATGGATGCTTCTTTGGACTGAGATCTGAAAGGGAAATGAATGAACTAGGATCTTTATGAATCTCTAAAGGTGACTTCTTCACTAGCAGAGATACATGGGACTTTTAAGGCTTACCTGATCCTGATGCTCCTTTCTGCAAAATTTTCTTCTGCTTAACGATCTTCTCAGGGTCAGGCACTGGTTCAGCTAGTGATTTATGAGGATTTGTTCGAGTGTGTCTCACAAACTGAGCCAGGACTGTGATGTGGAGTCTCCAAAGGTTGGTCTTCCTCCAGTGGAGTCGCCATATAGATGATTACAACCAGAAATGTGCCCAGACTTTGTTTATCATCAAAATCTGGAACTGTGTCGTTCTCCCAGGGAAGCTGAGCTTCAATCTTCTCTCCCCGGCAACGGCGCCAATTAATGTTATCACCCCAAGAAACTCTCCTAGGTTGTATCTCAGAGATGCTCGAGAACATTACAAACTCAAAAAAAAAATTGGAAATGAGTGGATGAATGGAAGGAATGATGCATATTCAAGCCAGATAACCACTTCTACTATGCTTAACTCCAGACATGGGTGAACACCCCCAGACTACAAGGCTTTAGACCACCAATTACTCACAGCTTGAGGATTAGATGAACATGGAGAATACTAACCACACCAACAGATGCACAAGACCATGTGATGGCCGGCTGCAACTAGTAAAGAGGTCTGCAAATCTATTCCCTACTGCATAGACAGGATGACAGCTCTCTGGCACTAAGTAAACATAAACCTGCATAACACATTGAATGATACATACTAGATTCTAACACAGAGGTGGGATGACAGCCCCTCTAATGCTAAACATCAAGAGCACATGAAATAATGCATAACAAGCAGAGCCTAGAATTGAATAGAAGTGGAAAGTGAGCAATTAACAGCAAAAGAAGCTTGTATCAGCTGAAAATGAAGACCAGATGCTGCAAGTATCACAATAGTTGCAGTCTCCAGAAGTTGAACCTTACATCAAAACAATAACCATCAACCCTGATTGCATTTGTGTTCTGGGTACATATAGAGTTTATTTACAAAGATATTCTGTTGTTCTATGCGTGGAGGGGTCATAATGGACCACCAACCACCTTAACTCTCTGATGGAGTCTCTGCTACGATCTGCTGGCTTTAACGAATGAATTTGACATTCTCTGGTACTTTGTTGTACTCCTCGAGTAGGTGGAGTGTTGTATGAATAAATTTCCATAACTACTGAAGGCGTTTAACTGCTTGAGGATTGTCCTTTCTCTCTTCTTGGCCACTCTGTTTGTTAAATGCGGTGGTTGAAAATTTGATACAAATAGTACCAGGACTAGATATGCTCATCCTTCGGATGCACAGAGAAATTAAGGAGCTTGGACTTCTTAGCGAGTGGACGAACTGAACGGAGGAACGAGGCTGACCATCGGATTATGTAATTGAATGGCAGAGATTGGTTCACAGAAGCTATTGGGAGACATGAGATCGGGATGGACGAGGGCCGTTGGATCTCAGATGGTCAGATCCAACGGTGATCAGGGACGAAATCTAACCAGCGGGAAGGGCGGTTTTGGCGGCGAGCGGTAATTATCGCACCACCTTTGGAGCTGTGACGGTATTCATACAGACCCGCGCAATCCCATTCATCGGTTGACGCGTGGCATTGATTTTTCCTTCTACCGAATTTGTTTTAGGCACTCACTGTGCATGCAACAAAAATATTAACCCTTGAAATCCTTCAAATAAAATCCATGAGAAATATTAGAGAATGAACCAAGTGCATTAAGCCTTCTCACTGCACCAGCAACCTAGACCTTGAATGAAACACCCAGATCTTAAACGATGCAACACCCAAAACAGAATAATACACTTTGATCTCAATGATGCAACAAGATTACATAGATAAGTGCAAAATTGAGGGAGGTAGCTAGGGAAACCCTAGCTATAGTGGTGTAGGCCAAAGCTCCATCCACCCAAATCCTTTTTTCTTTCCCTTTTTAATAAAATTAAATGATATGAAAGAGTATAAATGATTAATTAGATCTTGATCCCATTCAAATTGTAAATTATATAATTTGAAAGTTTTGTTGATATCTTAGTCAACTCGCTGCTTTGAAAGAATACAAAAAGTTTTTATCTCTTACATATATATGTCCTTACTTAAAATCCTATCATCACCATTGGAAGACTACTAATGATTCTTAACAAAATTATCTATGGTAGGAACAAAAATATGGCCATGAAATGGCTTCAACAATATATGTCTGAGAGAAAGTTATTAAAATATATTAAATGAGCTAAAAGAGTATGTAGACTATCTATTTAATTAAGGATTGTATTGGGTTTATGAGTGTGATTCCATATGAATTTCTTAATGGTTTTTGCATCTTAGATAAAATTTGGTTACATGGTTCATTTGGCCACGTTGATTAAGTCATATATCCTTGATTTATGTAAACACTATTACAAAAACATAGAAGCCACATGTTAGCCATTATTTGGTTAAATAATGCCACTTCTAAGTAAATATTTCCACCAATAGTTAGATTAGTTGAATGTTAATGTTAATTTATCAATTGGATGAATCATTGTCACTAGTGGATTATATCATCCTATTAATATGAAAACATGGAAAATGGCAACATCTCATACTTGTAATACCATAAAAGAATGTAATGTATCCACTTTTCTATGCATTTCCTTTTTTTCAATGTAAAGACTACCAAAAAAACCCAAAAATCCCTAAAGTTAACCATTAATATTTTAAAATATATATAGTTTCTCAAGGATATGTTAGCTCTCTGTAATTTCCCTAGGCTTAGGAGGGAAAATCAGAGGTAACCACAAAACCACTTGTAAGCTAGAATCTAGCCCTTCTAGCTTTAGAGAGGGCTCTCTCTGTATAGGATGTTAAATTACTCAGATGTTAGGCTAGGTATAGTGCTCAGTAGGGTATGATTTTCAAATATTTGATGTTAGGAAAGGAGACAAATCCATTGGGCATGGAGTCATGTCTGGTTTATTATGTTTCCAGTGATGAAATGAAGAGAAAATGGAGCTTCTACAAGGGATAGGTAGGTAGTCTATTTAGATCTTTTTACTCTGAGTTCATTATAGGAGGTGAGTTGAAGAAAAATGGAAATGAAAAAAAGAGCATCAACCACCAAGCACCAAGATGAATTCTAACTATCATTTTATCATAAAACATAGATGTCTAGAAACTTGAAACAGAGCATTGTTTGAAGTGAATTTTGAATCAAATATTTGTTTAACTAAACAAGAATATAAATTTCAAAACATGATTGTCATAGAAGATAACTTACAAATAGAGTAGGCACATTTCCAAAGCAAGCTAACTCAAAAATCCCAACAAACTCCACCTCTGTATTTCATTCACTGTAAAAATATATCCAAAATAAGTGCAGTACACAATGTCCTTTCTCCTAAACCTGAAAACCATTTTCTCAATTACATTCACATCATAAATAGACTAAAATGAGTTAGTTCCCACCTCTAGGGCTCTAATTCCTCATTAGTATTTTTATTTCTAACTTCTAGAATGAAACTAGAATTCAATGTCAAAGACTAGGGACTTGTTGGGATGGGGTCCCCTAGGTCAAATTTTGTTAAGTTTTGTTAAATATTGTAAAGTCTCCGCATTTTGAGGAGCGGAGAACAAATAGCGCAAGTCGATAGGATCCAAGGGGGATTTAGGAAGGTCAAAGCCCTCAGTTTGTTAGATTCAAGTTGTTTTGAGACCTGCCCATGGTTTATGGACCGTGGTATTGCAATGAAGAAGAATATAAAAGGAAGTCATAGAAGAGTCATAAGAAAGAGAAGTTAAGTAACAGAAGTGCATGAGTTGAGTCTGTTTTTATCTATTCTGTACTTGGGCAAAGGGGAAGGCTCTTGTGGCTATGTGCGTGGAGACCTTGGTAAATCCATAGCTGAGTGCACTAGCCCCTGCAACTGTGTGCGCAAGGTTGGGAAGAGATGTAATTGAAGAATTGAAGCATAATAAAGACCTATTTTGAAGAACTATTTGTGCATTTATGTATTACTATTTTATTTCTGAACTTACTGTATTTATGATCTATTGAATGTAATTAATTAATAAAAAAAAGTATTTAATAGATTCACAAAGACGTAGATTTGTTTATTTATATGATGTTATGCATGTTTAGCGCAATCGGTGAAGGACATAAGTTTGTTTACTGTCATTTACTGTAAGTTCTGGGTTTCAAGGATTAGGGTTCGCGAGGGTCAATATAAAGCCCTAAGTTTTATAGAAACACATCACATAGCTCTCTAGATGCATATACTTGGTTCTAGCATCCCCCAATACTGCCTCGGGTGAGATTTCAGCCTGCACAACGCGGGTTGTTGCTGAAAGGGCCAGTAGTGTAGGGTTTTGTTCGTTAGCACAACTAACTTTGAACCTGGGTCCAAGCCCCTCAAACCAAAAAATGGTTGCGTTGCTGGTCTAGGATCTATCTTAGGGACGTGTGATGTGGCATAAGTGCATATCGACTAAGAAGGATATTGAAAAGTGGATAGATCAGAAGCTTCACGAGTTTGCGGCCCAAGAAAACAGGAATCCGTGAATATCGAAAGAAGAGTGGTTGCAGAGATATCTATATACAGAGGAACACGAAGTTTTATTTTTTTCTTTTCCATGTGAGTTATATCAATGGTTGGCTAAATTGGCGGATGGTCAACCTACGTGGAAGATGGATAACCCTATTGTGTGGACTCCAGAGTTAGTGAAGCAACTGGAAGGATCAGAAAATAAGGTTGCGAAGGTTGTCGATTATTGGATCGATAGTACTTTGGGTGGATTTATTAATGAGTTCATGATTGATACGTATGTCAGTTATAGCGAAGCTTAACTCCATTTTTCAAAGGACCAAGAGGTAAGTATCTAAAGTCTTTGAAAACCTGGATTAAAATGCTATTGTGAGAAAAACGGGTTATGCCGCTAAATTGATGTTTAGACGGGACTCGACCGGAGCTATGGGAAGTAGGAAACAGTTCAGAAAAGACCTAGATACAATTTATGAGTACAGCCCTTTGTTGGGAGCATCTGATAGAGAAGAAGAAATTAATATTCCGAAGACACCTCCAAGGTGCACAGCACTTAATAGATTAGGGTAATACAGGAATATCACATCCATTTACTCCACCTCTACCATCACCTCCACCTCAGACACCTACGCCTACACCTCCACTATTCCGTATGGTTAAAAATATGAAGATGCCTATATTCAGGGGTCTGGGGACAGAAGACCCTGATCAATTCTGGTTTGTAGAAAACATTGCGTGGAAGTCACAACATATAACGAATGGTGGTCTGAAGAAAGTGCAATTGGTCACAACATTGCAAGACCAAGCATTGAGTTGGTATATGAAGTGCAGTATGACTCATCCAGCTGAATCATTAAAAGACATAAAATTTGTGTTGAGTAATGAATGTAGAAAGCCTAAGTCTCGAGCCTAGTCTGTGACTGAGTTCAAAGAAATTAAGCAAAAGGTGAATGAATCAGCATGGGATTTTGATCAAAGGTTGAAATGTTTGCTAAAATAGGCTAATATACAAATCTCAGATGAGAAACATAAGGATTGGTATATTGCTTCGTTGTTACCTCATTTGAGATTACCATTGTCACAGTAGTGGCTTGGATCATAGGCTGAAGCGCTGGAAATTTCTATGAAGTTGGAGGCTTCGCCTATTCAAGATACGAATCTAGGAGTGCAACAGATTCAGTCGCAGCTGGCTAGCCTGCATAAGGAGTTGTGGGATCTCAGAAAAGGGAAAGAGGTCCAAAATGAGGCCCATTCTGAAGTATGGTGCTTAAAATGCAAGGGAAATGGTCATGACAATGATCATTGCCTAGTATATTAGGACTATCTAATTGGGGGACGTCCTATCCCTGTGAAGCTAGAAAATGTCTCTAGATCGAGTAACGGTGTATGCCATGGTATGCTATCTTCCAAATAACAGGAAAACACTCAACAGACAATTGCCATTTGTTGCAGAAGTTCGTGCAGACTCCCAAAAAATTATTATGCAATTTTTGTAAGTCTATAGAACATCATAAGCGCAATTGCTAAAGCTATGAATTAATGATGGACAGAATTCTGGCATATAGAGTACAGGCTGACACTCGTCTGCAGCAAGATCAAGGCGCACCTGCAGCGCATGGAGGATTCCAGGGACAAGGGGGAGGAGCTGGAAGAGGTCACAGAAAGATTATTTGTTACAATTTTGGGAAAACAAGCCACTTTGCGCGAGATTGTCAAAACCCGACACACCCCTCTTGTCAATATTGCCGAAAATTTGACCACGTTTTAGAGGATTGTCCTATACTCATCGCAAAGATGCAAGAGAAGAAGAACCAACAACCCACTCAGAACATCCAGATGATGAGGTCAGAACCATGTGAAGATGGCCCCAATTTTAATATAGTTACGTGCAGTGGTATAGCTAACGGGGAAGATAAAGCCGTAGGGAAACAACCAGAAGAGAATACATGGGTTTGCCAGGCTACTGACAAGGATACTGAATTTGATTTGCATAAGATGAAGGAAACATTTATGGAGGTGAAGAAGAGCTTTGTGGATTCAAGAGCTTCTGCATTAAAGACTCAGAGTGCACGAATGGAGAATACTGAAGAGGTCGTTGCTGCACAGGAAACAAATTCTTCAATTTTGATATCCTTCTTACAAACCTGCATGAATCTCTTAAAGGACCAGAAATTGGTGGAGGGACTGCAAGAGTTAATATATAACTACACTGGAAGGGGTAAGTTGCTACCTAAACAATGAGCAGTGCATAATGTAGACAAAAGTAAGAAAAGGACTAATAAGGAGATGAGATTGAATGCACAAATTGGATAGTTTTAAATGGACCAAGTGATCCTAGATTTGGAATCTGATGTGAATGTTTTGCCTAAACATACCTAGGAAAGAATGGGAAAGTTGGTGCTACATTGGTCCCCAATTCAGCTACAAATGGCGAACCAACAGAAGATTATTCCTATGCGACGCCTACATGGAGTAACTGTAGACATTGAAGGGGTGTGCACTATAGTTGATTTTGAGGTAATCAAAATAGTCAATGAAAGTAATACCTACCCAATGCTGCTTGGAATTGATTAGGCATTTGATACAAATGTGGTCATCAACCTGAAGAAGCACATCATGACATTTGAGAAGAAGGAACTGAGATTCATTGTTCCATTAGATCTAGCTGTGGGTGTATGGTGCATTGAACCAGTCTGGGATTACAATGAGGATGATGATATTGAGCAGATCTATAATCTTATTGTGTGGAACAAGGATTGGATCAACCCTGTGGTGGATGGAAGAATTACATGGGAAAAGGACATCTCTTGCAACTCATATTCAGATGAGGAGCTCGAGAATTGGCATAATAGATTACATGAAGTATCCACATTGCGATGCAACAGACTTACTAAATCACTCCAATATATATCCACTGTGGTACAAAATTTACCATATTATGATGGCTTAGAAGATGTAAATTTGTTTCTTGAGAAATTGAAAGGGATGTAACAGAGGAGCATCGGTTCCAGGCATTGGACATCACGCTGAGTGCTACGCTTGCCAAATGGTGGGGTACACATAAGAACAATTTTGCAAACTAGAAGGAGTACCGAAGGATGATGAAGTTGCGATTTGACTATGCTAATTCCCGCATTACTAAAAAATATATGTTGTAGCATTTTTTTGGTTTGGGTAAGTTAGCATCGATTAGTCAAAAAATGAAAATCATTCCAAAAAATGTTAAGTTAGGATATGGACAAAAAGAATATTGAATCAAAAAATGTTAGGGATATTTTGATGAATAAGTCCATATCAAATAAAATGTTAGAATAGATTCCCTAAAAAGGAAGGAAAAAATAAAAAAAGTTAGATTAGAAAGAAAAGAAAAAATAATAAATTCTGAAAGTGTTGCAAATCCAAATGCCACTACTCTTAGTCAAAGTTTATCTTTGCAAATAAAAGTTGTGTGTAGATTGTTTAAATGCCACACTAGTTCATAGAATCCAATTGTACAGTTTAATCATGATTGGATTTGATTTAAATTGTTTGTCAATAGGTAGCAAATAAAATTGGCTCAACAGTTTAATCTAAGCCAATGGAAGAGATAAGGGATATAAGTATATTAGTCATTCAAAGGAAAATGTTGAATTGCTAGTTTAAGTGCACTCGGGTAACTAAGATTTAAAAAATGTTAGGAGTTAAGAGTAGGTAGACAAATGAAATGCAATTGGAACATGAAAGGATTTGTGCATATGGTGATGGGTTTTACTAGCCATAAATTCTAAGTATCAATGTTATTTTGTAAATATCCAAACTTCATCCATTCATTCGCAAATACCCCATGCATGTCACATCCGACAGAACTCTTGGCCCCACCATCACTTCCACCTCATGTTGTTAAATCTCATTCATTTTATTTTTCATCCCGCACACTCTCCCGAGATCTGATGGCCTACATCATTTTTCGGCCCTCATTTGTCGTCTAAACTTTATCGCTGGGGGGGGTCCAAATTGGGCAGTTTTGGAAACCGCCCTCTGAAACTACTTTTCCTCCATCCTAGTATTTCGGGACTTAAAATACCGAAACAACTTACCGCCCTAACTTGCTCCCAAATGCGGTTTTCATTCGACCATTTACCGTCGCTCCTACATCATCATCCACGTCCGCTCCCAGTCACTTCCTCTGTCCAATCAACTACCGCCTATCCGTTATTCATTTAATTCGCCACTCCCACGAATTTATACTCCATAGACCTGTTTATCAGTCCCGTTGGATAATTAATGAGGATTTATCTGTTCATCAAACAACCCCACTCCATTTTATTCATTATAAGCCATGTTCCTTCATAAAAATTGTTACACAGTACATTTCTGAAACTCAATTCATCACTGGAGATTTTGTGCTTGCAGCCTAAATGAAAAATTCATCATTCAATCAAATTTTTGATTCTGTTCAGAACCAAACCGACATCCAGATCCACCTAATCCATTTCCAGTTATACTATTTTTCTATTATTACTATGTTTCAGACCAATTCTTCCCATTTCCCTCTAGTTCAGCTTCAAATTCACCTAACAAAATGCCTCCTAAGGGAAAGCAAATTACAGAAATCCCAAATCCCCTCATTCATCCCCAAGTTGACTTCCATCATACTCCCCTAGTCAACATAGACTGTAAAATCATTGAGTCTTCCTCTCAATTTGCTTTGTATGAAATCTACTACTAGATGGAAGATCAATTAGTTGATCAGACAGATGAAATAGGACTTTGGGACTCCCACCTTCCTCACTACATTTTCCCACAGATACACAGAGCACCTGAATTTGTTAGGAAATGCCATGAATCCTATGATCCCAGTCAAATAGCTATCATTTCACCTATAGGAGAAATCCTATGTTTCATCAATGCTCAATCTATTGAACAGATGTTGCAGGCCCTAACTATTGCACCAACCCATCCTTTTTCTCTTCTCATGAAAGCCTAATAGAAACCTATCAAAAGCTAGATCTCACTAAAAGATCTCAAACTCTTGAAATTTTCTTAGTTGTAGAGAGCCTTCTACCTAAAAGAAACCCTCCCTATGATTCATCCATGGTCCCAGACATAACCAAGCAAATTACCACTATTCTTTCTTCTCTGCTTGGTTACAATTCTAATCAATATGTAAATGAAGCCATCCTAGGTTCCTTTTCTATCTTTTATGCTGGTTCCAAACCCACTTTTCTCTATAATTTTAGCCAATTTCTAGCTAAAGCCATCCATGAACAATTTTTCCAATTTAATACTGAAGAAGTATTCAAGTATGCTTCAATACTTGTATATCTTTTTATATATTTTCAGGGAGACAAGTTTCCATTTACCTTGCAAAAGTTAGATGAAGAAGGCAATCAACAACCAGTGATATTTTGGACTTCTATGGGAATGAAGGAGAAGGAAGAATTCACATATAAACAATTCATATAATTGTTTGTTCATCCAACTATTAATCTTATGAGCAGCACTCCAGTACCAAGAATCAGTGATGAAATTGTGAAAGTATTGCAGTTGGTTGATCAAGCCACAACAGGAGATTGGTATCTTTACCAAAACTATACAGAAATCAGAGTCTATGGTTGTGAGCTTCCACCCTACAAACTTCCTAAGTACCTCCCTATCAGAATTTTTGCATTGGAATATATTAGGTAGAGGTTAAATGCAGATGAAGTACATTTTGTAGCTGCAAAGAAGAAATCACAATTCAAGCTAAAGGCTCAGGTTGGTCCTTTCATCTGTAACACTAGAGCAGCAAGGGAAGAAGTAGACAGGTTATTGAAGGAAATGAAGTTTGGTCTTAGCTTCACTTGGTCTTATGACCCAATGGGAGTAATTTCAAAACTCAGGGTTGAAAATAAGTTTACTCCATACCACCACACAACCAGGCCTGAAATAGAGCAGTACAAAAATAAGTTAGAATGGAAGGAGAACACCCTTCAAGAAGCTGAAGAATAGGCAGTCTCTACTTCAAATGTACAAACTCCACTTGCACAGGAAAAGACAGCTAAACAAGGAAGGGAAGAACAGTCATCCCCTACAACTGAAGCATCAAGCCAGGGCTTTAGAATTGTACATAGAAAGAAGAGACCTAGGATCTCTATCAAGGTTAGTGCAACAAATGATCCACATAAAACAACATTTGATGGACTTCGAGATACTTTTCATTTTACATAGTCTGGTGTACAATCTACTTAGTCCCCTACTCATTCCACTACTTCTCAAGAACAGTAGGTGATTCATACCAGTGGAACCAGTCAGAAGAACAAAGAAGATGATATCTTTCATGTCTTTAGTGAAATTAAGAAGAAGAATGAGGAATTGAAGTTGAACACTTATACTCAATTTTTCAAACACTCTTCTAGCTCTCAAGCTATACTTCTTTCAGTCTTTGACTCTGTAAAGGGTAAGATGTAGATGGCTTTATTACAAGCTCAAATTCCACAACCCAGGACTCATGCACATTATCAAAAGCAAACCTCCTTTGAGTTTAATGTAAAATATGTACATCCAATTGACCAAATTGAGATGCAAAAATAGACTGGCCAAATGATTTCTTCCACTTTAACTCACACTGCCATGAGTTTGTCAAAGTTGCAGGTCACCTTGGCCAATACACAGTCACAGCTCAAGTTGGAAAAATTTTCCTCACTAGCAAAGGACACCAAGATCAAATCTTTGGAAGATCTGGTGCTGAAGATGGGATATGATCCCTCAAATATAAATGTTGCAGAAGAACTTGTCAGGAATAAAAATGTTGAGCTCTCAGCATTAAGGAAGCAGCTCAAACTGCCAGCTTCTGAGGACCCAATGACCAAGGAGATTGAAGAAATCGAGACTCAGAAATCTGACATGATGAAGCTCATCATGGAACAAAATCTGCAAATAAAACAGATGGAGGAGAAAATGGAAAAATTGGTCAAAGAGAAAGAGGAAGTTTTGAAAAGGGCTCAAATTCCAATGGATGTAGTTCCTCTTTCAGTAGTCTCTATAACCAGAGATTCTACTATAGGTACAGCAGAAGGAGTTGAATAGCTTGCAGAAGCTATTTAGAACCTGTCTGTTCAAATAGTAGAAATCAATAAATTGCATGATGAACTGAAGGAATTACAACATGTGAAATCAGTTGTAGATAGTTCACATGCAGCTGAGTTGCAGAGGGAAAAAAAGTCAAATTGAAGTTTTGTAGAAAGAAATCAAAGAATCTTACATTGGAAACAAACTAGGTTTGACAAAGGAGATTTTATGGGAAGAGATTACTAAATCAATCAAGGATATCTGGCGTTATATCAAGATAATCTTTGATCAAAAGGACTTGCTAGAGAAAGCTCAGGAAGCTATTGAAACTATCTCCAAGGAAATTGAGGACATGCCAAAAGTTGCGACTGAGGTAATCAAGTTTTTGAATTCTAAAGATAGCTATGAGCTTGAAGAATTAGGTATAAATGACAGGACAACAACCATACTGGAAGTGAAGAAGATCATTACAAAGAAGAACCTCATTCTTCAGTTGGAGGAAAAATGCAACAATGTTAATGTCATAGTTCAAATATTTTTCAGTAGGTTAGAACCCTTGACCAACAAGGGTTTGCCCTCTATGCTTGTGATAAATGACAAATTAATGCCCATTGAAGATTATGTTCGAAATCTTACAGAGGTAGGTACCAATGCAGCTTCAATTTCAAACATAAGAGGTGCAACAACACCAAGAGTTGTGTTGAATGCACTCAGAGATGCCTTTTTCATTCTAAATGAAATCAGACATATATTTCTAGTAAAACCCACTTTTACTAAATATACAAAAATGGATGAAGTTTACCAAAGGGTAACTAAGTTATCTATCCCAGATAAGAAATGTTTGGAACAGTTAACTGATTTACTTGACTGAAAAGAGGATCAAACAACATTCAACTTTTTTAGGAACAGGTCATTAACAGTTCAGCAGTTTTCAGCTTTTCCAGGAACAGTCATCAACAGCTCAACACCAAAATAGTGACAAATCAACTATCAGTTTATATTCCTGATTTTTTATTGATCTATTTTTGTAAATTTCTTTAAGATATTTTCTTATCTCTAAAATTGTATAAATAACTCCCTTCCACAAGTTATTAAGGGTTTCACCCTTGAAAGAAACATTTGTAAGCATTAAATGTACTTGGCTTTTTCTGAATCATTAATACAAAAGCAAAGGATTCTGAGTTTTGATTCATACAGTCTTGTGTTCCTTGTAAGTTTTCCAGTTTTCATTTACTATGTTTTTTCTTCATATTCTTAAGTTTTACAAAGATAAATAGGTAGGAATAGTTGTGCTTCAATTTACTCCTATAAGCTTCTGAAGTGATCACCATTAAAGAGAATGAATTATATAAACTATTTGTTTAACTAATTCCCTCTAAATCATAAAATCATCAACATCTTTTGTAATCTTAGGCATATTCTGTTAAACTTTCTGAACATTGTTTGAAGGTTTTCTTACTTATGATTATTTAATTTTCTATTTGAAAATTGTAATTGTCATGTCATCTTTCTGTTTCTTCTCATCACTAAACAATCTATATCACTGTGTGGATTTTAATAGAAGCCCTCTGTTTAAATATTAATACTATTCAAAAAGGTTAGGCATGACTATTTTAAATATGTTTCATACATTGGTCCTCCAAAATTAAAACAAAACCCCCCAAAACAAATATCTTAGATGCCCTAACATGATAGCTGACCATTATCATCTCAGAGATACAAAAATATACAGGGAAGGATGATTTGCGCAAGCATCTGGCTCGTTGGATGAAAGCATGGGGAGAGGAACCATAGCCTGAATGGGTACATATATTCTTCCATACCTTGGATACTATTTCGTTGAATTGGTATTTGGAATCAGAGATACAACATGGAACCACGGAGTGGGACGTTCTGAAGGAAAGATTTCTACTAACATTCAGTTTTGAGGATAGATTCGAATGTATTGATGAAGCCTTACAGGAAATCAAGGTTGCGATATTCAAAATTCCTGTAGAGCTTATCTCATACAACCTAACTAGAGTACACAATTACGCCATGCTCTAGAGTGTTACAATGCTACCACGGAAGACGACAAGTAATATCCCAAGAATATCAATATCCATGAGTCAGAGGGACAACGCGAAGTCACTAGACCTAAGGTAGAGGTTCCTAACATCTCAAAACCATTGAAGGCCAAGCAAGTGAACATTGGGCTGAAGCTGCAGCTGAAGTTCACAAATATATGCGATTACTGGGATGAGGACATAGTTGACAAGGTCACAAAGTTATTATGTGAATATCAAGACTTGTTTCCAACAAAGTTCTCTCGTTTAAAAGGGATAATAGTGATCTAGGTGTTATGAAGATTAATCTGAAGCCAAATGCAAAGCCATTAAAATAGCGACCATTCCAATTGAATCCTAAGTACAAAGAAAAGGTGCATCTAGATAAGATGCTCGCAACAAGAATTATTGAGCCTGTAGAAGAATCAGACTGGGTTAGTCCTATGGTAGTTCAAGAGAAGAAGACAAAGGGTGACATCAGGATCTGCGTAGATCTAAGGAAATTGAATGATGCTTGTGTACATGATCCATTCCCTACGTCGTTCACCGATGAAGTATTGGAAAACGTTGGTGGTCAAGAAGCATACTCTTTTACAGATGGGTTCTCAGGATATCACCAGATCAAGATCACACCAGAAGATCGAAGTAAGACTACCTTTGCCATAGAATGGGGCTCTTTTCAGTATACAGTTATGCCCTTTGGACTTAAGAATGCCCCTGCGATCTTTTCTAGGGTGGTAGTCGCAACCTTTAAGGAATTTATTCACAAGTTTTTGGAGGTCTACTTTGATGATTGGATGGTGTTTAGGTTAGTTAAAAAGCATGTTTCAAGTCTTTGCCTAATGTTGGATACTTGTAGGAAGTATCAGATCTCCCTAAATCTAAAGAAATGTATATTTTGCATACCATATGGAATACTTTTGGGCCACATTGTTTGTAAGCAAGGGTTGATGGTGGACGCTGCCAAAATTGCAGTGATTATCAATTTGGATCCCCCAAGGAATATAAAACAGCTACGTGCAACGTTGTACCATACAAGATACTATAGAAAGTTTATTAAGGCATACATGCATATCACTGCGCCCATGGAAAAATTATTGAATAAAGATGCAACATTTTGCTGGGATGATGATTGGCAAAAGAGCTTATATGTTTTGAAGGAAAAGATGGTTACAACACCTATTTTAGTGTTCCCTGATTGGAAGAAATAATTCCATGTACATGTGGATGTGTCCTACATAGCACTAGGAGCAGTTTTAACCCAACCAAGCGCAGGAGATATCGACCACCTGATTGCATTTACAAGAATAAAATTGTCTAAGGCGAAGAAGAATTATTCAACCACAAAGCGTGAAGGGTTGGCGATGGTATATGTGCTCCAAAAGTTCAGGCATTACCTATTAGGTGCACACTTTAAAATGTATACAAACCATTTAGCTTTAAAGTATCTTATCAACAAGCCTATTTTGGGGGGGGGGGTGAATTTGTAGGTGGTTACTGATATTTCAGGAGTACGACTTCAAAGTCATTGTGAAGCCAAGAAGATTAAATGTTGGACCTGATCACCTTTCATGAATTGAGAATGGTGGAGAACCTACAAGCCTTGATGAAGGATTGCCTGACACACAACTCTTTGTTATGCACGTTGTAGATGAACATTTTGTACATATAATCCAATTCTTGTCTACATGTACAGTTCCTGAAGGATATACAATGTGGCAAAAGAAACAATTGGTTGTCAAGGTTGCGTACTTCTCCGTCGTTGCAGGGAACTTGTATAAAAAGGGGTCGGATGAAGTTCTATGCAGGTATGTACCGGATTACGAAAGACAAAGTATCCTCATTGAAGCACATGGAGGATTTGTTGGAGGACATTATGTTGGATGAGAAACTATGTAGAAGATCCTATGAGCTGGGCTATGGTGGCCAACTATGCACAAAGATTCCAAGGAATATTGTAGGGCATGCAATGTCTGTCAAAGGACCGGGAAGTCGTCATGAAGGGATGAATTGCCTCTGAACCTACAAGTCTCGTTACAGGCATTTGACAAATGGGCAATAGATTTTGTGGGACCTATTCAGCCACCAGGAAAGAAGACAGGAGCATACTACATCATCATGGCGACAGAATACTTGACTAGGTGGGCCGAGGCACAACCCGTAAAAGATTACAGCACAGCTACAGCTAGGAAGTTTATATTTGAATACATTTTGTCTAGGTTTAGGTGTCCTAAGATTTTTATGAGCGACAGAGTTTCACATTTCCTAAATGAAACGATTACTGCTCTGATGGAGGAATTCCAGATGTATCATCAGAAAAGAATTCCATACCATCCTCAAGTAAATGGAACAGTTGAAGCTTTCAATAAGATCTTGGAGAATGCTTTGAAAAAGATCTATAATGCGAATAGGAACGATTGGGATGTGCGCATACCAATTGTTCTTTGGTCATATAGAACTACATGTAAGAATTTGACTAGACAAACACCATTTCGACTGGTTTATGGATAAGAAGCGGTGATTCCAATGGAATACATAGTACCCAGTTTGAGGATTGTTGTAGTTACGGAGATGGTAGATCGGGATATAATGGATGAATGCCTCGCGTAGATACTAGAGTTAGAAGAAGATTGATTCTTGGCAGGTTTCCATCAGCAGGTGCAGAAGGCTAGAGAAAATGCATGGCATGATCACCACATTAAGTAGCAAACCTTTAAAAATGAAGATTTAGTACTGTTATATGATAGCAAGTTTACTAAGTTCCCAAGAAAGTTTCAGATGCATTGGAAGTTCAGCTCGCAAAGATGAATGATGAGATATTTCCAGGAAGAGTCAATGGAAGCTGGTTGAAGTTGTATATGGGCAATCTTGGCCCTGCGCAATGACTATATGGATGCAGGATAGTCTTAGTACTTCCCGCAGTTGGAAAGAAGTACGGGACTATAAACCACTCTACCAAGAGTACAATTTTGCAAAGAGATAGTGTTGCACAATGGTTGGGAGGAAGGCACAGATGGGAGTTGCGACGATAGAGTTGCACTATCAACATGGGTCCCATGCAACCTGGCCAAAAAGTGACTATTGAAAACACTGTAGGTGATTGGATGGCTATTTTTTCGTTAAAAGGAGCAGGGGGAAGCATTTAAGGAGCATATATTTGGAAATATACCACCAAAAGAGCATTAATGAGGGATATCTGGAGGGAATTGATGGGTTTAAATTCAAAATGGACTATAAATACAGCATCCCACTCCCCATTTGAACACTTTTCTTCTAGAGAGATTGTCTTGAGATTTTGCACCTAATTGTGAGCATAGACGATTGTTGTATGTTTGGACAAGAGTGGCAAGAAGTAGAGAACGAGTTTTCGTAGAAGGGGCTTTGATCCAGTTGGATATTGGTGGCCACTCGCCTATTCTAGTTGGACCCCCACCATTGTTTCTTTCTGTTTTTTAGTTTCCTTATTTGTAGCACAATTTACTATTTTTGACATTTTTTGGGTCTAGTACTTCCGGAGCCATTTTGAGGCCCTAAACAATGTTTTTTGTGAAAACTAGGACCAACATAGTTATCAATTGATGTTGGTCATTCAAAAGTTGTAGTCCTTGGATATATATTTCTAACGAGGTATTGTGCGCGTCAAATGGAGATCGTATGCCAAAGTTACTGTTAAACACACATGGCAGAAAGAGAATGAAAGATAAAACATGAGAGTACATTTATTATTAGCAAATGATATACATTTATAGTACATTGTGTGACAGTTGGGTTCCACATCCCAAGGTCTCTTGGATTTCCTTAGTCTATTCAGCTTCCACACTAACCCATAGAGGATTAGGTGTCCAACATTCCCCTCCTTAATCTGAACGGTTATTTATGAGTCCAAGAAGAGAGCTGTAATACAAAATGTGCGAGAAATGCATGGCAGCACTAGGTTGAATGTGCTCTCTAGAATGTTGGTATAAAGGGCGGTGGTTTAAGGATGACCACCAACACTGGAATGGTTAGTGCAATTCCTATAACTCTTCCAAAACTGGCAAGACGTTGAAGTCTTCTGCTAGAAGAAGTGCTCCTATTGTTTTGAAGAGGGAAACCTTCAGCCATGAAAGGGAGGTGTCACCCTGCATAAAAGGGAGAACTTCAACCTTAAAAGGGAAGTCTCAACCTGTGATGGTTTAAGGATGACCAACAACTCTGGAATTCTTAATGCAATTCCTGGAACTCTTCCAAAATTGGCATGAATATGAAGTCTTATGCTAGAAGAAGTGTCCCCAATTCTATTCCTAGAACTCTTCTGAAACTCGCAAGAAGCTGAAGTCTTCTGCTAGAGGAAGTGTCCCAAATTCTTTGAAGAGGTATCACCGATTGAAGGCATGCTCAGGGGCATCTTTGTCTCTGGATACAACTCTAAAACTAGTGTGGCAGGTTGTGGCTCAAGCTCACTTGATGCGGCTTTGAAGCTTGTAGATGACCATCATTTCCCCCCCTATCAGATACAAGGTGAGATGATGGAGAAAACTCAACTGCAAGACTGTTCAATACTCTTGAACAAGTTTTGACATGTGACTGAAATATCTTCTTGGCTATTGATTCCCATTGCCAAGAAGCGATCCATTCAAGATGAATCTTTGTTCTTGCAAGAGGTTTGTTTTTGAAGCATCTGTTTGAAGAATGACTGGTTTTATGACAATGATTACATGGATGAAGATCAAAATAGTGATCTTTCAGATGGCCAACTCAGTCACAGTGTTGGAATTTCACAATCTATTGTGGTTGTTGTGGAAGAGGGGCAGAATCTGGAACAACTGGAGGTGAATTGTCATGAGGAGCAGGTGAACTGTCATGAATGAATCTAGCACTTTGAAATTGGACTGGTTTGGAGTAGTCTGGAATATGAAAGGACACATCCTTGTCATATCCAAGACTAGTTTTGTGCTTGTTGTGGACAAGCTCTTCCCAAGGTCTGATGATGGGCTTGGGAAGTGCAAGCTGAAATTCTGCATCTGCATGTAACCTTGCTGCTTTATTGGGTACTAAATCTCAATGAATTGTAACATTATTGTCTTGTTGTTTATGGGAGTCTATTTCAATCTTCTGAACAGAAACAGGTTCATAATGATGACTCCACTGTTGTAATTCTTCCTATTGTAGTTGAGATTCAAGCTGCAAAAAATCAATATGTTCTTGTGCATATTGTAGACATGTCTGAATTTCAAAGAGAGAGTCTTTGTTGATTTTGACTATGTTTTTGACACTAGAATGTATTAGTGTATTCAGTAACTCTAATACTCCATAAAGTCTTCCCATTTTATCAACAAATCAAATTCTGTAAATGGAGTGTTAGATTCAATTAAAAATACAATTACTTAACTTATTTTCAAAGATATTAGAAGTTGCTCCAATTTCGATTTGCACCAAGTTTTGGCTGAATGGAGAAATCATACAACTTTTGGAATAAGGAGATAACTTCTATATACTTTAATACTCTACGGGAACTTCAACACTGAACACAAAAACCATAATGAGTGTTAAATACAATGCCACAACTGGGACAACAGCAACTGCAAACTTGCTTGGATCCTTCAAATACTCCTTCACTTTCTCGGCTAGTGGAAAAGAATAGTCAAGTTCAATAGCGACTGCTAATACATTCTTGTGACCATTGACAATAGCATGTGGAACAGCTGCAATTGTGGGATAACTGATTGCCAGAGAAAGAGTTGTCAAACTAGAAATACCAGTGGAAATTTTCTCTATTAAATCATCGTCTGTGAGATCAAGAACTTCACAATCAAATACTGATCCATTTTCGTATACAAACTGCACAATCAATCCATAAGAAAATGGTTGAATGCCAAGCTTTGCCAGCAAAGCTGCCTCGGAATAACCAACCTTGTCTCCTTTCTTAATAAGCTCCAATCTCCAAATTAGTTCAAATATCGAAAACCCCACATGCTATAACTCTTGGTCATGATGATCGAGATCTGGTGGAGAAACTGTTGCGTTATTCACTATTTCACTTTATATAGAGCTGTCAAAATAGATATGGCCTGGGTTCAACAATATGAACTTCATATGAATGATATTGTACAGTTCAGCTGACATGTCTCTTGATTATTCTTTCAATCAAGGCCGTTTTATTCTTTCTATGAAAGGGCACGAAATCGATCATCTTTTCTATATATTTTACATGAAAGCCATCCCACGATTATTGAGGGCTACATCCTTAACCAACAAATTAATCTTCATCCTTCCATGTGCACTGCAATGGCCATTACAAACCATTCCAAACACACTACAGATACAAAACTATAACGTCCACCTTCATCTTTCTGTGATACAGTGATCAATGTATCTTTTAGAACTGTGTGAGATATATATGTTGAATTGATGAGCGCTAGATAAAGATATTGAAGAAACCAACCATCTCTAAGATGATGAGAAGTCGATATAACATTCTATAATAACTTCCAGTACATCAATATGTTGAAGCTCAATCCAGTATTTCATTCGCTAACAACAATGTTAGTATGCACTCGGAGCAGCTAATGACAAATGTCTTTGCAATTAAAATCTAGGAAGGTGAAAAGGAATGAAACATATTTCTGGTGATTATGGGGGAGACATCTGTCCCAAACTGCCTCCTTGATCTTCTAAGCTTGGCCTTCACGATGATGGGTTGCGAGGGCAGTATTAACGATAGGACAGTGATAATGGTTCCTTAGCAAGTGAACTTATTACAAGGATTTCATTGCAGTGTAGATCCTCGCTTCTCTTTGGCAGCTTAACATAAGCCCTTAGAGACAAGTCTCAAAAAAATCAACAGAAAATAGGTTGATATTTTTCTATTTACTGGACTATGTATGCACAACCAAAATCTTTGCGCAATAAGATTTGACCCACAACAATTGGTTGCTCATTGTGTAGCATTTGGGATGCTATATCAACCCTCTAGCCATCATAAATATTGAACTCATTGTTTCAACAACATACTCCATTCAATGCCCAATATTACACTTGTTTCAATGCACATATAAAATTCAATTGGAAGAGCAGTTGAGTCAAATGAAGATGAATCAATGCCACTTTTAATTCTCAATGTTCAATTTAATATATACCATTCCAAATATTGTATATAGCAAGAAATCTCAAAATGTTTAGTGCAGAACAATTTTACCAGCAAAACTAGATTTTGAATCAAATGAGTCGATTCAGTGCTTGCTCCACATTGTGTCAATCCTGGACAACCTTTGCGTGCATTCCTTCAAATGCATCTTTCCGCTCCTTAGATAGAATTTTGACGATCCAGCAGTCTAATTGCAGCAAAGGATGTAACGTTTGGTCTTGCGTAGATCTTTAATGGTTCCCCACAACATATCAATTGGAGCAGCAACGCAGTGTGGAGGGCCGAGGGTTGAGCAGCGAGAGACAGTAAGAAATCTTCAAGTCTCCCAAAACAAGGTTGCAGGCAATACATCACCAAGAATTAGCTGTAGTAGGCTGCAAATTCGGTGCGGAGGAGAAATTTTCATTGAGTCAACTGGCATCAACCATAGCTATACACATTCGTGGAAAGAATCTAGCAACCTTAATATAAACTATGTATCAATGGTAATGGACAACGTCCAACACAGGCAACATTATACCATTCAACAACATAGATATAATAGCATTCAACAGCGTATGGGAGGAGGTGAGGACTGGTATGGCAGTATTCAATGGAATGGTATTAACACTGGCCATCAGTTGTATTGTTTAACACAACTAGCAGTATATAAAATGCGGAGTTGACAACATATGAAGAAAATAAATTTTGATACAGTATTTAAAGGGTTCAACATAATACAATGACGCGTAATGATGGCGTGACTGTGAATCTTTGAGCGTAGACAAAGGAGCAGTGTGAAAACAACATAGTGGCTCATATAACAGTCTCAATGCACAATTTTCCACAGCAGGAGCAGGTATCCAGCAGCGACAGGAGCAGGTATGTCAAACCAGTGGAAGCGTTAGCGTGAGGTATGTCAGAATTTTTCTATTTGGGGAATTGTGCGCAGAGAATGCAGCTAAAATATGGCTGATAAAACATTCATGAAATGCAGAACTGACCTACACAGAAAGGCCATAAAACAAATGGCTCAAATTAATTATGAAGGGCAGGAATAGGCTTGCTCTGATACCATGTTAAACACACACATGGCAGAAAGAGTATGAAAGATAAAACATGAGAGTACATTTATTATTAACAAATGATATACATTTATAGTACATTATGTGACCGTTGGGTTCCACATCCAAAGGTCTCTTGGACTTCCTTAGTCTATTCGGCTTCCACACTAACCCATAGAGGATTGGGTGTCCAACAGTTACGAACCCGGGAAGTTGATGTACCAATTTACCCAAACGGGGCCCATAGTTTGGTGTTTCATCTCCTAGGGTTAGGTTTTTGGATGTTTAGGGTTTTCCATTATTTCTCAATAATAAATAGGCCTTTAAGCCTCATTGTAACATAGTTCAGAGGCATGTAGCTGCCACATCTCTTCTTAGAGATAAGCTACCATTGCCCGAGCTAGTCTTATTTCCATTCTGTTTGTAAGCATATTTCTGTTGAGAATGCAACAAGATGATGGAGCTTAGTGGAAAGAAGTCGCCTTCACTAAGTGGGCCCACATGCTATTTTTGGCGCAAAGTCTATTTTTAGACTATGTCTATTTTTAGACATATGGATCATGGTCTATGAGTTGCAGTATGCTATTTGTGGATGATTGGTCATGTTGGTAAAAATAGATGGACTTCTATTTTTAGACATATGGGCGGTTTCTATTTTTAGACTGCCAGGCTAAAAAGAGAACAGTCAAGTATTATTGTCTTATAATAATATTTGGACTATAAACATTATCTTATCCTCTTGGAGCACTTCAGTTTGAGCTGCAGATGTGGCACATACAGCTGTCAGAAGGAAATACGCTTTTCTTGTGGGTCAGTTGAGCTATTGCATGCAGGACTTCAGTTAGGACTCATGTGGTTGAGTTTGGTGGAGCTAATTGTGGAGTTGATGGAGTTGTGTTCAGTTTGACTTGGTTGAACTAGTTGTATTTTAGTCTAACTAAAGAATACACTAGTGATGAGTGGTGTGAATTAATTATTAATTAATTCACTAATTATTAACTCATAAAGAAACTGAAGAATACATCAGTTAACTCAGTGCATGTACAGTTCACTGGAGACAGGTGTTAGAGGTTGAGATTGCTATCAGTTGTGACTATAGTTGTGCATGAGATTTACACATGCATGGATGGAGATTTCCCATGAGGCTTGCGTAGTATAACCAAAAGGAATTTGATTTCACATGGTGATTGATTCTCTTGCAGGATTGCACAGTGCAGGCAGGCAAACAGTGGAGGAGATTTGAGGCTTCAAATCTGAGCTAGTTTGTGTGTAACAGGTGGAGATAGTACTGAGTACTTGTGAGCAGTATTATACTATGTATTGTTACATGTTCTCTATCATTATAATATACAGATAGTGTGGGGTTTTCAGTTGTATGCTTTCCCCGGGTTACATACTGTGTTAATGTGTGCATGCGATTGATGTTTCATTGTTTTTGATGTTGCTAAATTGATGATCAACGTAGAGGAGGTTATGTATTATGCATGTATTCCGCAATAGTGTATAATCAGGATAATCTCTGTGAATAAGTGATTAATTATTCAAAATTTCTATAATTTCAGTATTTGATATTAAAGAAATGAAGTGTTATTTCTACTGCATCTCAGTATTTATGGTTATATCCGTAATTTGTTGCATCTTGTTTAAATCTGGATCAGGCTTGGGTTTGAGGTAGATTTTTCTAAGTGGTAGAAGAAATTATTATGGGAGAACCTTGATAAGATGACTGCAACACCACCAACCCCTACCACAACACCTAGGTCATTGAGGCCAAAACCCACTGCCTCCGTGGCAGGAGAAAAAAAGTAGAATAAACCACAACATGCCCCAGTTTGGCAATCGTCACGCAAAAACCCAACTAAGATTAGACAAAAGGGTCACATGGATAAGAACAAGTAGCCGACGAAACACCTGGATCTGGATGAAGAAGAGCTGACTATGGGGGTCGAAGATATCAACATGAAGGATGTGGAGCCAATTACTCTTTTACTGCCATATGTACCCCCTAGGAAATCCACTACCAAAGTGACTAAGGGCCTAGAATTGTTGAAATACAGGGTCTTCACGCCATTGTTGCTGGAGGAAGTACCTATTGAGGGTGACTTGTTGGATCGAGTACCATTTCTAAAGATGGAGGATTCGGATTTGGGCGACCATGCAAATTTTCTGCAATTAGAACCCAGTAAATACTTGAAATCGGTCTACTACAAGGAGGTGGGTGTCACAAGGCTTGAGCCAATGAAGTGGGCAGCCGGAATTGAGTGCGCAAGATTGCTCAATATGTTGTATGTCCCACATTTTAGCTGCATCATAATTAATACTATCTGTGTGTGTCAATTGTTGGTGTTGGTTCATGATGGGTGCCTCTGGCTGGGAGGGCCCATTCCAATTGATGATATGCTGGTCCACAGAATCACCTTGTTACCTTATCAGGGCGCAAACCCCGCAGACGCTTTTGTGGGGAATTTGTAGGAAAAGAAGCTCGTAGATTAGATGAAGAACGACTTTGGGTTGGTGAAGAAGTCACGAGGCTACGCCATTAGCTCTATCTCAGATGGATTTGTGCAGTTTGTTGCACAGATTTTGGTAGGAAAAATAATGCAGAAGTGTCACACTGACAAAGTGTCGGAACCAGTGGTATCTTTAGCTGGGCAGTGCAGCCAAGGGGTCCAATTCAATTAGGAAAATTACCTCTACCACGAATTCATGGAGGATTTCCACGAAGCCTAGGAGGACATAAAGGCATTCCATTACACATGGTTACTTCTATTCATCATGTTGGTAGCATGGAGGATGCTTGAGGATAGCCAGTTCCCAACGCAAGATCCTGACTTGTTTGAGGCTGTGAAATTCGCCTCGCTTTGGGCGATGAAGGATCCTGATCGTATCATTGAAACAAAGATGTTATGGGTATTTTTTGAGTCAGAGTTGCAAATGGTGATCAACCAATGGCCATGGTTGTCACCCAACCTACATGCATAGTACAAAAATATAGCAGACTTCAAGGCAGATTTTCACAATTTTTCCATACGCATGAAGAAGGATGCTGCAGGAACATAACACAAGTTGTCAAATTTAGTCACAAAGGATGATATTATGGGGGTCTTCAGAAAATGGCTGAGCAATTGGCTCACCCCATCTAGAAAAGCTGTAGGAACAAGTAAGGCCGCAAAAGGAGACACGGGGTAAACAACAGCTAAGAAAGACAAAGAGAAAGAAGCACAAAATACTTCTACAAAAGAGAAGGAAGCGAAGAAGGAAAAGACTTCTACGAAAGAGAAGGAAGTGCAGAAGGAAAAAGTTGCAGAAGAAGCAACATCGCAGGTCACCATTGACCTCGAGGAACTTGAGACCGAGCACACTGATGTAGAGGTCAAAACCGTATATGAAGAAGAAGAGGGCACAAACCCCTATCTCAGATCAAAGGACTTAGAGTCTCCCTTCTGGATCAAGAAAAGGCAAAAGCGTAGTTCGACGGGGCCATGCAAGAAGCAGAAATCTAACAAGACTGCTAGTACTAAACTATTGGCCCTCACAGAGGGGGATCTTGATGAAATCGGTGATGTTGTCTGCTTCACTACAGAAAATATATCGGGGCACATCAAGGACCAATACAAGAAGGTACTGGACAAAGTGCAATAGGGTCTAAAAGAATTACAAATCCAGACAGGAGTGATCTAGGCAAGCATGGTGCAAGAGAGTGCAGATCAAGTGAGCGTGCTAAAATTTGGTTCCGCAGAAATCGCATCCGAGCTTCAAGCAGTGAAACTACCAGGGGGCTCTCCATTTTGAGATAATCGACGACCAAGAGTGCACACAATAATGGAAAAATCTAAGTATCAATCTTGCAACAATGCCTATCTAGACCATACATGAACTACACCAAGGAGTTTCAGGTGAGCTCCACATCCGGGAGAAACAAGTTGTGTTCATTATCGATGAGGTAAAAACTAACAATCAACAGATTCTTGCTGAGAAAGTGCAGGCTCGTGACGAGGTGATGTAGAGAAATTAGCAGCTAGAGGCAACCCTTACCCAAGTTTGCAATGATCTCCCTGAGCTCGAATTTCCAACAGAAGTAGCCTCAGCAGAGAAAATTCACAAGTTAGCTGGTGCAGTGAAAGCATCCAAGGAGGAAATTGGAAAGGTAAGGTTTGAGCTGCAGTTGTATATTTCAGAGGTTCAACTAAAGGTGCAGCCAACCACTCCTCTAGAAGTCAGAGAGCAGTGCAAGGCTGCTATTAAATCAGATATGACCATTGTGGCCACTACAGTCAAGGGCTGTAGCCAATTGTTTAAACAAACAATGGAGATGTGAACCTCGTTGTAGGAGGATCCACACTTTCAAATGGTCGAAGCAGACATCCGTGAAAATAAACTGTAGTTTAATGAGATCATGGCGACAGCGCTGACCTTAGCACATGTGCAAAGGTTCACCAGACTTTAAGAAGGGAAATTCATACATACCCAGATTGATGAGTTGCATCAGAAGGCTTCTATTATTTTCTGAAGAATGCATCCATGGGCCAATGAAGCAAGCCAGCTATCGTAGACTATTCAAAGCAAGCTAAAAGCTCTTCAGTAGACACATAGAACCATGGGCCTTGCAGTCGAAGGTCCAACAATAAAGAAATTGGTTGAAGAAGTTTGCCAAGCCATCGCGCAGGGAACAACATATCTTCAAGTGTTGAAGATAGAATTCAGCAGCCTACAAGCAAAGGTTGAGGTAACACTAGCAGAGTGACTCGAGACGAGTCACGACTTTGTGTTGGGGACCTGTTAGGATGGGGTCCCCAGGTCAAATTTTGTTAAGTTTTGTTAAATATTGTAAAGTCTCTACATTTTGAGGAGCGGAGCGTGAGTAGCGCAGGTCAATAAGAGTCAAAGGGGCTTTAGGAAGGTCAAAGCCCCTTAGTTTGTTAGAGTCAAGTTGTTTTCAGACCCGCCCATGGTTCGCAGACCATGGTATTGTAATGAAGAAGAATATAAAAGGAATTTATAGAAGGGGCATAAGAAAGAGAAGTTAAGTAAGAGAAGTGCATGAGTTGAGCCTATTTTTATCTATTATGTACTTAGGCGAAGTGGAAGGCTCCTGCAGCTGTGTGCGCGGAGACCTTGGTAAGTTCACAGATGAGTGCACGGGCCCCTGCAGCTGTGTGTGCAGGGTTTGGAAGAGATGTAATTGAAGATCTAAAGCATAAAAAATACCTATTTTGAGGAACTATTTGTGCATTCATGTATTATTGTTTTATTTCTAAACTTGTTGTATGTATGATCTGTTGAATGCAATTAATCAGGAAAGTACTTAATAGATTCGCAAAGATGTAGATCTATTTACTTATATCATGTTGTGCATGTTTAGCACAATCAGCGAAGGACATAAGTTTGTTTACCGTCATTTACTATAATTTCTGGGCTTCAAGGATTAGGGTTTGCAAAGGTCAAGATAAAGCCCTAAGTTTTACAATAACACATCACATATCTTTCTGGATGCAAAAACCTGGTTCTAGCATCCACCAACACTCCCTCAGGTGAGACTGCAACTTGCGCTACACAGGTTGTTGCCAAAAGGGCTGGTAGTTGAGGGTTTTCTTGGTTAGTGCAACTAACTCTAAACCTGGGTCCAAGCCCCTCAAGCCAACAGGGCTTCTTAACTAGATCATTTCTAAGCATTTTACGTTAATTTCTCAGCCCCAAATCGAGATTGTGAGTCACTAAATGCTTTATTACAATTAATAATACCATTAAAACAAATTACAACAAGTTTTGACTTGTTTAACTTGTTCAAAATGATGTTTGTCTGGAAACACAGCATCAACGCAGTGCGACCTCCTAATTCACCAAAAAAGCAAAAACGCAGCACTCCATGGTTGATATGTCTCTGGTCGATCCCTAACCTACCTGATGACTCCAACATGTGTTAACAAACTTGTACATGGATAATTTTCCCTTAGAAGATTTCTTTCACCACACAGAGCCTCCAACTTTGAAAAATTCATCTATAGCCAAAAACATAGCACCAGTTTCAAAAGCGCAACAACATCAATTTTCATGGTTTGAGTGACAATGATGCTTCTAAACAAGGTGCACACATTGGTGATGATGCTGACGCTGAATTAATCATGCCACATACCCATTTCAAACATCCTTTTCCTAAAAATTCCAAACATTCATCCCCACACCAAAACCCTAACCCTAATGCTAACTAGGGCACAAAATGTTGTGAAAGTTTCTTCTTCAAAAATGAGTTCAGAATTATGATTAAATGTGATTTTATGAAAAACATTATCACTTGTAAATTCAGCCCTATAAACAAGCATACTTTAAGCAAAATTCAGAAATAAAAACTGTGTTATTTCACCCCTTCCAACATTCGAACATTGGTTGTCTCAGCCAATAGGTCCAATGTGCCTCTATATTTCTCCTTCATCTCCCTTAACTAATGTTTGGTGTCTCTTAATTCTTTCCCCATAGAAATATTTTGTCTGCATACATTTTTCATTTGCATGTGTAGTGGAAGGGATCTCTTCAACATGTATTTGGCATTGTCCATTGTTGGTTGATAGATGTCCAAAAGATCACTCATTTGTTTCCTAGCCATTTCATCCTGTTGCTTGAGCTCAAAAATCTCCCTATGAGCCTCCTTTAGTTTCCTTCTCAACCTGTTAAAAGTGTGCTTCCCCTCATCTATCTCTTTCTTCTCTTCTTGCACTGTCTTCTCTTCTTGGATTTGTAGTTTTCTGGATGAGGATCTAGTAAACCTAGCTGCTAGAACTTCCGCCTTCTTAATATCTTCTTTCATTACCTTTTCCTTGCCTTTGGATTTGGCAGCATTTGGTGTAGCCTTAGCCACTTGTTCACCTTCACTAGGTTTAACTGTCTTTTCTAGGATAACTTTCTTTAATTCCCTATTTTCTTGCTGCAACTCTGTAATAACCATATGGGATTTCTTAAATTGTTCTTGCAATTGACAAATCTCTTTGACTTTATCATCAACAACTTCATCTTCTGGTATGATCTCCATGGTTTCAAATGTTTTCTCCAACGGTATTCTTCTTGCACCAAACCTAGTGGGGGGGTTTTTATGGACATCCACCACTTCTGGAGAAAATTGTAGCTTCTTGCCTTTCTTCTTTCCTATAGACTGCACTGTAGCTGAGGGCCTCTTCACTGAACTTCCAGTTTGTGATTGAATGTCTTTTACCACTGCTGAGGGTGTTTCTTTCTTGCTCAAGGAACTAGCTGGCACATCATCCACTAGGTTTGAAGAATCAACAAGTGACTGCCATGATTGATTTATTTTATTTAGCTCCTACAATATCAACAACTTAGTTAAGGAAAAGTGGAAAAGGATAGGTTCCACCTGACTCTGTTTTCCCTGCACTTTGTTTGTCGTCTTGCTAAGAATTCTGAATAGATAGAAGGGAAAATTCAAGGGGCTCTTCCCAGTAAAATGCATCAAGAGTCTGAAATGGTATTGATAAATCCTTCCAAACCTTCCCTCACAAGTGAAATACCTTGAATAGCTTTCAAAATATTGTTGTGATGTTTAAGTAAATACTCTTTAGACACAATGGACCCATACTCCTTGTCTCTGTTCTCATGTTGTGAAGATAAATCCCCTCTGCAAATAGAGGCGATCTCTCTAGCCCAATGAGTGGGTCTAGCAACAAATGAAACAAACTAATGCAGACTTTCCTAGCTTATGTTTAAAATGCATAGGGAGAGAGAAACCTACCTCACTCTTATGCTAATTGCTCAATCCTTTGGTGATGGCTTCGATCCCTTTGCTTCCAGTCTCAATCCTTGTTTGTTCCTTACATCCGAGTACCTACAAAAGAGATAAAAATTCAATACAAGATACAGAGAATACATAATATATATCAAACATAAAATACTTGATAGATCAAGGAATATCAAGCTAAATGCATAAATATTTAGACTTTTATGGAAAGTGAACATCAGATGTATATATTAATGAATAAAAAATGGAAGCATACAACCATTTCCTTGATGTTGGAGACCTCTTTTTGGTGGACGTCCAAGTCCAAGCCAAGAGTCTTCAAGCACTCCTCCAAGTTAGATGGCCAGAATTTAGGCATAATCTTAACATAGGAATGGAGGCAATCAATGACCAACCATTTGGGAATGGAGGGGATTTGATTTATGGGAAGGGAGAGGGACTAAGGGATCCAAAAAAGAGGGAGGATGGTCAACATCTCAAGGAGAAGGCCCTTGAATGTAGGATCAAGAGATCCAAATGAGAGAGCTCGACCATATCTCTACCTAACAACATCCAACTCACTGTTTTTCTCAAATTTTCTAGCATACGGAGATTCTCCTCCATTTTGAGAAAACCTACTAGAAGAGGTTCAACATGGGTTTTCATATCAAAACCCGCGCTGGTAGCTATCGTGTTATTTTAATCAATCCTAATTGACCAAGACTGCAACCATTCAATTGTCAACCCAGGGTAGGTCTTGTTGTTCCAATGGAGTTTGCACTATCTATGCTGATACACTACAACCAAGAATGAAAATAGAAAAATAGTAAAAAATGTTGCTAAATCAATTGTATAAATTAAATCATTCATGTAGAAATTAAAACACTCTACAGAAATGAAATCACACTTCACAATTACCAGAGCAAGGGCGCGCCACACATTGAACTAATAACTACACCAACTGGTCAACTACCATACTGCTTAATCAAACCAGTGTAACAACATAACATAATTCTGGAACTGAAGCGGATATATTCTACAATTTATACAGCAACAATAGAAAACCATACAAACAATAAAAGAAACAATAATATACATCTACTTCTACCACTGTAGTCCCTTCTAAATAGGAGGGCTCTTCCTCCCTAGCAGGGGCACAGGAATGAACACAAGATTAGTTAAAGAATCAAATGAGAAACAGTAACAGCGTCACCATAGTGTCTTCAATATTAAAAATAATTGAAAGTTACAATATCATAATAACAGTTCTCTCTATGTTGTTCCCGTACCTGAGAGATTAAGTTTCTCTTATAGTTATTACATACCCAAAATCAGGAATAGATCAGTCATGAGAATCTCACAATTCTCATGCTGATCATAAAATAGAAATCGTTATAACATGTTCCTAAATACAAATGCTATTCAAATACATTAGTTAATATTACAACAGTTTGGATCTGTTACTTTCTAAATAAATAATTCATAACTTCTAATAGTTGTTGCATGGAATAGTACCCATGACTTTGCCAGCTACGGCGCAACAACATCTTGTGGTCAAATGATGGTTTGGGATGTAACAACAATCACTGGGTAACAACATCCTTGTAATAGCATCCGAGGTGTAACAATAGTCACTTTTAACAACACGTGGTGTAACAAAAACACCTGTAACAACATACAGAGTGTAACAACAATCTGTAATAGCATACAGAGTGTAACAGCAATCTGCTCCACCTTACTCTAAGACCGATCAGCGTGGATTGTTCACTCCATAACCTCATTCTCACAACAAACACTTGAAAAAGAGGAGAGGATCCAAATGACTTCTCCAATGCTTACCTTGGTTAGCCACAAAAAGGAATATTGCATCGTTATATTGAGAAAAAAAGGCCAAAATAACATGACGATGAAATAGGATGTATATAATGAGAAAAAGGTGATTTTTATGTCAAGTTTCGTTGGCCTAGAGGGAATAGGATCAAAATTGGGGAAAGAAAGTGTAGGAAATAGGTATAAAAACCACACCAAACATCTCCCCACAACTGAAGCAATTGCATGTCCCTATGCAGAGCCTCAACTTCTCCTACTATACCCTCGATGCAAGTCTGTAAAATTATAGGCACCAGTAGTGTCTTCACCAGGAGCAGTGTACCCCTAAGTAGCCATTAGCTATTGCGGCCAAGATTCTTCTTCATAGTTGCACAAGTGGTAATTTGGCCAATATTCTTCCATTGGTAAGCAAATCAGAGGAAATTTGAATCTAAGTCCGATCCAGAATGCTCCCAATGTTTGCACCACCCGGGCATACTCAGGTACTCGTGTAGTAGGAGCCACGAAATTCCTGTACTCAAAAGGATCTCCTACTTGTAATCCAGCACTACAGGCCTCGGTGAGTTGATGGCACCCTATTAGCGCTCGACTTTTCATCTATGCATACAAATTAAGGCAAATCCCCACAATCCTTTTTCTATAAGTGGCTGATTGTTCCCTGATCCCCGGGGTACTCAGGAACAACTTAAACTCACATCTCAGTTCATAAACCATTCCTAGTTCTTCTCTGATCCATAATGTTGCCCTTTCTTCATTGGTCTCAGCTGATTTCATGGCCAGATGCCATTCGATTTGGTTCCTCATAAAATAAAGGAAGGCCCACAACTGCAAATCTCCCATATAGGAGAAAACACTTGCCGCCATCTTTGTGCTCACATATTCACACATTATGTTATGCAAAAATAGCTCAGAAAGTAAGCTATGTTCATCAAAATCACAAGTACGAAAAATTTCAAGAAAAGTACAGGTAGAAGAATCCAAATAAGGTATGTTCTCGAAGACTGCTTTTAATTGAAACAACTAATAACATTCCCAAAGGAACACCAGATATGATGGGGAATGTTGTATGCATCCTAGTAGGTTCAAGGCAAGCTCACGAAGATTTGTCTTATCATTTTTTAGATCTATAACTTATTGTTGTAACAGCTGCAGTTGTTTGTCCTTCTTCATATATTCCTTATGTATCTTCTCTTCCCATTCTCTCTCCCATTCTTCCTTTAACCATTTCTCCCTGAGTGAATCCATCATCTTTTTATGTGCCTTGAGTGAGATCATTCCCTCTTGTAGAGAGAGCGCCTGTTGCTTCCATTTCTATAACTCTGGTATCAACAACATTCTTTCATAACACTATCCTTCATCAAGACCCGTTGTTCTCCCACATGCATTAATAATTGAAGGTGTAGCAGCCTCCCGAGGGTGAAACTGCTCCATTTTAACTGTTGGTTCTTGTGTAACAACAGTGTCATCAATGGATTTTTGTGTAACAGTTTCTTTTTCTCTCTGATCAACTTTCGCTTCCACTGCTGGTTCTTGTGTAACAACAGTGTCATCCACAGGTTCTTTTGTATCATTTTCCCCTTAGTGAGCTTCTGTTTCCACTACTCGTTCTTGTGTAATAGTAGTGTCAACCACAGGTTCATGGATATCAGCTTCTTCCTTTTCCCCTTGGTTAGATTTTGTTTACCAAGGGTTCTTGTGTATCAGCAACCAAATTACTTCTTTGGAATTCTCCATCTCAGATGTCGGTTCTTGTGTAACAGCAGTGTCTTCAACGGGTTTTTGTGCATCAGCTTCCCAGGACTCAGTTTGTGTTTCCCTTGAGATGGTTTCCACTACACAGACTCTATACCCCACTGCCACTAGCTCCTTAGCACAGGATGTGCACACAGCACCCGGAATATTTCCCTTCCCGACCCTATCTATAGCCTCAGCCAAAGTATCTAACCACGAGGCCCTTGCCTCTACCTTATCCTTTGCTAACTGCTTCCTTATCTTTTCATTTACTTTTTTTAAACTTTCAGTTTTAAGTAGAAAGGATTGGGTCTCGTTCTTACCTGGTGAGGAAGGTTCCTCCGGCCAAACCTTCTCTTCATCCTTCTACCTTGATGCCTCCTTGTTCTTCTTAGACATGGATGGGGACTCTAGGTGCCCGCTAACCCTTATTCTCTGTTTTGGTTGCTTATCACCAATTGGCTTGTCAACTAGTCTCTTTCCAACCCTTACTTTCGAGGGCTGGGGCTACTCCTTGGTTTCCGCCAGAGCTTCCTCAAACGTCCCAGTTTGCTTCCTACGGGTAGTCCTAGCCTTCTTTCTCATGAATTCCTCCCAGCTCCTGCCCTGGTGACTTAGGGTGTCCAACACAATTAGCTTGATGAGGTCGTGGTTTGTGATGCAAGTCTCTGGATGCACAGTTGTCTTCACAGTCGCAACCATATGCCTGATATTTTCCAGCAAAAAGTACGGGAGGTTTATCAGTTGTCAATGTCGAAGGTGGTTTAGCAACGGGAAGTGGTAATTGAATATGATTGTTGCCCTTCCCTCATAGGTAATATACTTGATGAGGTAAAGGGTGACATCGGCTAATGGTTGGGGAAGTGACATCCTATCAATCCCCCTTCCTTTCTTCACCAGTTGTTCCTCCCCTTGGAGAAAATCCTCCTTCAAGGAGGGATCATTAACTTTTCTGTTAAACCACCTTTTACCCTCTATTGGTAATGTCATCACTTTGGAAATTACCTCTTCTGTAACTTCCAAATTTAATCCCCTGACCTCCGTTTGATTCCTCCTTAAATTCTTTGCGGATTCCATAGCAATTTCCCCATCTAATCCTTCCAGCCTTTGGAAAAACTCAAACCAGCTTGCGTATTTAAAAATTTGGCATGCTTCAGGGTAGTTTTCCAATGCCTCTGTTGATCCTAGTTCATGTCAAATTGTTGCCCCACCCATTGCTACACAAGTTCAATGTTGTTCTCCTCTCTTCTCCCCCTTGAGAGGTTCTGAAGCGGTCGACACAATACTTAGTTGTTCTAGCCCTGCAACTGTTCTCCTCTCTTCTCTCTGAGCACTCTAAATGAGGATGCAATGCTTTAGTAGTGGGTAAATGGTAGGGTGACGCAGGCAAGAATTTCAAATTAGGATTTGCAATCAGGATTCGTACTGCGCAATAATGTTTCCTTATTAATGCTAAGTTATGGGAGGTCTAGTCTGAGGTACAATTCCCTTTTTTGGCATGATCGATCATTAAATGATAATGATTACAAGATCATCATGCTTTGGTTGTGATTTTTAAATGCTCACAGGTCATGCAAGGGTCATGTCATCATGTAATTCTCCCTCCCCCGGCTTAAATATGACAGCCGACCTCGGCCGTCAAAAGGGATATCACATTATATTGCCATAATTACTAAATAAAGAGGATTGCGATATTACCTTTTTATGACATACTTGGTGTGACATGGAGAGAAGACATTGGTGACGAGGTGCGTGAATTTAATTCCGGCAATCAAGGAAAGTGCTCCCAAATCATGGTGATGCGTGTTGTGTATCACAATAAATGATTTACTTGGATTATTTCTAGAATTCGTCATTTGTTATAGATGTATCAGCCAAGACAACTATTATGTATTATTGGTTTCCACAAAAATAAAAGAAAAAAAGAAAAAAAAAAATCATGTAACAGAATTATTGTAGGATATGCCTGAAATAACAAATGTTGTTACAGAGTGTGTAACAACCGCCATAGAGTGGTTTTCAACTAGTACAAAAATTGTCTGTCTGTGCCCAAAAAAGGTTTTCACAATCAGATTTTTTTTATTTATAGAAGGTGTAACAGCCACCAATAGATGTTGGTTTTCAGCTGTTACACTTATTGGAAAATTAAAATTTTGGCAACATAGGGGGGTTTTCCCTGCTCTTGTAATCTAAAGATATGAATTCGTGACAATGTTAACAAATGAATCCCTTGAAGTAGGTTTATGATATAACCAAAGATGATTCCCATTTGCAATAAATGGTGTCCTCACACTGTCAATGGTAACCAAATTCATAGTCCCATTGTCAAAGAATGTGTCTACCTCATAGGGACCTAGCCATTTGGTGCAGAGCTTACCCTTGAATTCCTTGAACCTTGAATCATATAAGAGATCCCAATCTCCTTTCTGAAAATTCTTCTTCTTGATGAACCTGTCATGCCACTTAGCTCTCTACTGTTGGATAATCTATGTTTGCTGGATAATAGTGAGTTGTTTCTCCTCCAATTCATTGCGTTGGTTCAACCTTTGCTTTTGTGTTGTATCTAGATCCAAATTCACCTACACTGTTGTTCTTAATGTCTTGATTTCGAACTCAATAAGGAATAAGGGATTTTTACCATACACAAGTTCGTATG
This sequence comes from Pinus tabuliformis, assembly GCA_031772625.1. Classification (NCBI taxonomy): domain Eukaryota; kingdom Viridiplantae; phylum Streptophyta; class Pinopsida; order Pinales; family Pinaceae; genus Pinus; species Pinus tabuliformis. Next base: position 219,311,222 of record CM062804.1, on the reverse strand, counting down.
GTGAGAATTGCATGGTATTCCTCCATGTAGTTCTGTATTCCCACAACACTTTTGAAAGTTTATCGGCCCAATTCCTTCGGTGACTGGCCATGGTCTTGGTAAGAATCCCCTCAATGACTTTGTTGGTGCTTTCCACTTGGCCATTCTCTTGTGGATGATAAGGTGTTTTGATTCTATGATGGATTTTATATTTTTCAACCAACTTTTGGATCATATGGGATGTAAACTAGGGCTCTCCATCTGTCACTATCTCCTTGGGTATACCAAAACGGACGAAGATGTCTTCAAACAGGAAGTCTGAAACAGTATGCTTCGTGGCTTTGGTTAGTGCTCTTGCCTCAACCCATTTTGTGACATAGTCGGTGCAGACCAACATGTAGGATTTATGTTTGGATGAAGGATTAATTGGTCCCAAAAATTCCAAGGCCCATTTCTCAAAAGGTTCTAAGATGATTTGAGGTTGTAATGACATCTCATCTAATTGCACTGGTTGGCCCATTCTTTGGCAACTATCACATCCTTTCATGAACTTCTTGGCATCCTGAAATATTTTTGGCAAATAATATCCTACCAAAAGGACTTTGTATCCTATCCGCTTGTCTGCGAAGTGCCCTCTATTAGTGCATGTTAGTCATGTTAGTCACCGACGATCAAATGTGTTCTCACATAGTTTTTTATTAGGGTTTCAGGTCAAATTTTTATAGTTTCAAAGAGATTTTCAATAATAAAAAATTGGTCACCAGTTAGGAAGGTCTTTCTCTACTATTCCTTTCATTTCCATGGTCAAAGAACGCAACATAGGTCCATTCAAATCATTTTTAGAAGAGTCCCATGGTTATAATTCACCTAATAAGCCCATGCTAGGTCATCACTAGGTCAATATGTTAATCTCTAAAAACTGGTATTTTTACCATTAAAATCCATTTTATAAGGAATAGTAGAGGTTATGTTGGCAATTAAGGTTTTAAATCATTCTTTTATTTCATTTTATTAAATGAAACACAGTCATAAAGGTCATGAAACTGCAAAGTGTCAAGTTCAAGTTACAAATGTTATGGTGGGTCCACTACCACTTGTAAAGAAAAATCGATTTTCTCAAGCTATAAAAGGCTTTAACTCACTCTCTATTTGACCATTCCATTTTCCAACACTCCACACCATCCAATCAGGTTGAAATTTTTAGGCAAGGAGAGTTTTATGCATGCCTAAGTCGAGTTCATCTGTTGTGTTGCGCAAGTAGCTCTGTTATGCTACGCAAATGCCAGGCAGCTACTCCATCATCATTCCAAGGCTTTGAGCTTCCTGTAGTGGTTTCTTCCACCATTTTCACAGTGTGATGTTGCAAATACAGGTTGGTGGTTTATCATAAAGCTTAATTATCTCTTAATTCTCTCCATTGTGATTGCTAGGCTTCATTTCCCTCTCCTAGGGTTTTGAAAACAATCTTCAAAGATTTCATCATTTCCATGTTGAATTGTTGTTAAAACTTGTATCCAACTATTTATACACCTCTATCTATCCTAACCACACCTTCCTAAATTCCCTCCATCAAACTCACCCTCAAATTTCATCATTCTGACCTAAACCCTAGATAGAGTACACCTTCTAAACCATAGGACTGTGTTTCTCTTGCTTGGAACCCTTCCACTCACCCAAATTCTAAATTTCCACTTTCCCTAGCTCCCTAACCTCCCTCACTATCCCTCCAAATTTTCCTAGAATTTTTCCATTTTTCCCTATCCCCCTCATTTCTTTAAACTTCCTCACAGCTATAAAAAATCCCTTGTTTTTCCTACAAGAAAAACCCTAGTTTATGTCCTAAGAGCTAGGTGTTGACATGGAATCTGAAACCTCTTAGAAAAGGAGGCATAGAGGAGGACAGATCATCAAATATGAACCCACCTCAACCCATGATAACTTGTCATCTCATTTTATTAGAAAATCATTTGAAGATGCAAGTTCTCTTACATTTTGCCAGAGAATTGAGCAACTGAAATTTCATGATCAACTGACAAGTGCTTTTGCCACCAAACTAAGCAAGGATAAAGTGACCATAGCAGGAATTGAATTCACTGTTTCAAGACAACTTATCTCCGTGGCCATAGGGATTCCAAACACTGGAGAAATTTGGTTCAAGAAAGAAGACCTTGACATTCAGAATTACAAGATGTACCTAAAAGCACCATATAAGGCAGCTCCAAAATATATTTTTCCATTCAGACATTTGCTAGAAAGATATACCCCTCTCATGAAATTGATCATGAAGTACTTCACATGTGAGGGCAGGTATTCAAGGTCGTATAAGTACCACATGAAGCTTTTGATGCATTTCACTGGTGTTCAGAAACTCAATTTGTCTCACTATTTGTACAAAAGTTTGATTAAAATGACAGAAAAGGTACAAAGGCTGGGAGAAAATCACCACAATAGTCTATTTCATCATGGTTTGGTGAAAGTGCTAGTTTTTCATCAATTAGCACAGGAAAAGTTGTCTTGGGATGACTTTCAAGTTCAGATTTTCCTCCATCTTCTTAAGCCATGTCTAGTGATGAATCAACACCTCCAGACTCTCTAGTGCAAGAAGATGTTGTTTCTTCAAGCAAACCTACCAAGAGGAAATATAGGGTAGAAGTTGTTAAGACATACTCCAGAGGTGATCGACTTGTGTTTGCTCCAAAGATTGTTGAAAGGGCCAAGCCTACAACAGGTGAACAGAGAGCATCCTCACAACATGAGGAATTCACTCATCTAGGTAAAAATGTGTCAGAGGTGGAGAAAGGACATGAGGATAGAGTGGTAAATCAAATCATAAGGGATAAAGAGGTTGATATCAAACGGTTGGAATATAAGTTGATAGAGGCAAATGCTTTAATAGCATGCTTGCAACAAGAGAATATGCAATTGAAAGTAAACCAAATGATCCAAGACCAACAAGCAGCCTATTCAAATAAATAAGATGTAAAGGGAAAAGCAGTGGCTCAATTCAAAGCGTCAAAATGCAAAGGAAAGAAAAGTACACCAGGGAGACCAAGAAAAAAAACCTCCAAGAGAGCCCTTGAGCTACAAAGGTAAGTTTCTCCACTAAGAGAACAGATCATTGAAGATGACCTAATCACTAGAGAAATCAATGAAGATAGAGTATATTGGCTTGATAAGGTCAATGGACACTTGGAGAAGCTCCTCAAGAAGGCAAGTAGTGAAAATAACTTGAAAAGGCATATGGCTATTCATTACTACACAAGAAACGAGGTATCCCAAGTCAGAATCAAACATTTCAAGAAGAAGCTCAAGGAAACCCTAACAAGCCAAAAGGACAAGGAAAAGCTTTATCTACTTATTGAGGCCTCCCTCATGGCATAACATATCATATTATAGCTTCACTCAGCAATTTTGAAACGATTTTGAGATTTTTTTTTTAATTTTCAAAACTTCGATGTTTTTTGGTCTATTTTAAAAACACAGTCGCAGTTATAAACACAGTGCCTTGGCGTTGCACTTTCTTTACAGACATCCAAATGCCAAAAAAGTTATATGCCTGGATAGATAATCATCCCTACTTAAAAATTATCCACTTTTGCAATTTTTTTGGTGGAAATATTGAGAGAAAAATCTCAAAAACAGGTAAAAAAATCGCTTTCTACCACTATTTTGAAGCAGGCACTGCGTTTTTGGTGTGACCTTAGGAAAATCAGTGTTTTCTCTAAGTTAGATTGTCCAAATCACTTTCTTGAGTAGTCAAATGACAACTATACACTCACATATTTCCAATGAGCTATCAAGTTCTCAATTTGGAGCAAGGTAAGGCCTCCAAAATCCTTCTTCAAGATGGCACTACGCTTTTGCCTGAGTGCGCTGCGTTTTGCTTGAATGCGCTGCGCTTTTGCCTGTACTAGTCTTTCTCAACATGTCTCCGCCAGATATTTGTTTGATGATGTAATTTCAATATTTTGAAATTTTGATGATGTAATTATGGAATAAATTAGCATGACAAGTTGTTTTTATGCTTACTTAGGCCTCATAAATGAAGCAAAACTTAAATCAAATTGTAAGAGAAGAGTTTGTTTTTTACCTTCTCACTCTTACCTATTGGTTGAGAGATACTTGGAAACCATTCCACCACTTAGGGATTTGACCCTTGAAGTTGGGGAAACTATTTTTTTTAGTCTATATGTATCATTTTTCATTCAAAGAGAAGGGTACTTTAGAGGAGAGGATTTGTATCTTATGCTTTCATTTAGTTAATCTTTTTTTTTCGAGGAGAAAAATCCGTAATTTCCATTAATTTTAGAAAATTACATATTGTAGATGCTAAACACATATGCAGAAGTGTGGGCAAAGCCACTTACAATAACAATACTTCAAGAGAAGTATACCAAAAAAGCCCATAAACTGGGCAGCAAGTATGAGTATGAATACCCCAAACTAGTCCGCAGAAAGAAGAAATGTAGAGGACACCCATACCCAACACAACTAAATAGCAAAATAAAGCAAAAAAGCGCTTGAGGAGAGAATAAGATACAGAAATAACAGCCGCCCAAACCAAGAAGGAGAGGCACGAAATGAGGAAAGAGTAGCCAGGGTAGCCACTCCTCCCCCGCCCCCTCAAACTCTCCACCTGAACCAGAGAGTGTAGACTACCCCAAGCTTCCTCAACCGCCTGCAGCAACCCCAGCAAAAAACAGCCATGTTGAAGTGGCATGAAACCATGCAAAGAATAACACCTCCACACCCCAGTTCCCTCAACGCTTCAACAAACCGCAAAGGAAGGCCAACAAGCCACCAAAAAAGGAACCATCTGCCACAGAAAATGAACCCATTCGGTCCCAACCCGAGCAGAGGTGAAACAGGGGGTAGAGGCGGCTAGGGCAGCCACCTCGCCCCCATGAAGAGTAAGCTCTGAGGACCAAAAAATATCCCGCTCCAAAACCACAGCTCAGTGCAAAAAGAAAACCAAAAGACCAGCTCCTTTGATGACTGCCAAGCAGAGTCTCATGGAATGAACGAGCAGAGGGCCGCCAAACCCCTCAAGGCATAGACACTTGCCTCAGCCATGGACACTAAGTGAAAAGATGCCCCAGAACACTTCCGTTCAGAGCCCAAGACGAGCGGACAGAAACACAGAGCCGGAGCCGAGGACAAAGGATACAGGACAGCAGGAGGAAAAGGAGCTGAAGAAGCAGCGCCGCCTCAAGCTGTGCAGGACCGATAAAACAAATGGGATCGATCAAAACCCTGATCAGACCTCCGGCAGCACGGAAGGCGACGAAGCTCCAAACAATGGCGACTTAGAAGGGCCGCCAGATACAGGGGCGGCCCAACCTCCTCACCCCGACGGCGGCAGCAGGAGCAGAAACCCTATCTCCACGCGCGCAGCTCCTCGTCTCTCTGAATCCTCATCTGCTATAATACATAGATATAAAGGTCCACTTAGTTAATCAAAGGAGCAGTTGTAGCTATTTTTCAGGAATTCATGTGCAGTGAGTTTGTGATGTTGTTTTCCTTATATGTCAGTTTCTTATGAATGAATCCATCTTTCTTAACATGTTTTTCTTTCCTCATTAATTTTCTTTACAGTTATATAGGCGGAATTCTTTTTATTAAAGCTCTGTTTATGTGGACAATCATTTCTAAGTATGTCTTCTTCTAGATTAAGAATTCATGGCACACATGCTCATTATGACTTTCTAATTTTCTCAGACCCTACACTACATTTACCAAACTCTCATATTCATCACAAGACACTGCTATCTTGCTCCTCTTTATGCCTTCTACTGCAACCCTTTGAGACCTTGATCTAATTTCTTTTTCTCATCCCTGGTCCAACAACCCAAAAACCCTAAATTTTCAAAAAACTCATCTAAAACTATTATATCTAGCCTAAAATACATTTCACTTTCAGTCTTTGACTATGAAATCCTTAGAGAGATCCCTCTTTGGTTTAGCAGGGCTAGCTGCTAAACTACAAGTGGTTTGAGGTTACCTCTTTCGATCTCCTCCTCAGCCTGAGACATTATGGGGGATAACATTTTGGTTTTGTTTCCGAGGAAACGACTAATATATTATTCCTAGGATTCGTTCTATTAGATAATTCAAGAAGACTTGTTTTGTAGGTGATAGCTTCCAATATCTAAAGATAGGCCGATTTAAGATATTATATCAAGTTTAAGGTGTAAAAATTATGGCTCCTAAAAGACATACTAGGTCAAATCCTGACCCAAATGCATCCTTCATCATCTACACAGCACAAATGGATCCTAACAGCCACAGATTATTTTACAAAATGGATTGAGGCAATCCCAACCAAGCAAGCTACTGATTTTGTTATCATTCAGTTTATTGAATCTAATATCTTGTCTAGATTTGGCTGCCCACAGAAGATAATCACTCATAATGTTGTCGCTTTCAAGTCCAAGAAGATGGTGGAGTTTTGTGAAAAATATCATATTGTATTGGGGCATTCTACTACTTATCACCCAAAAGGGAATGGTTTGGCCGAATCTTCCAAAAAATCTATGATCAACATCATCAAGAAAGTTTTAGAAGTCAATAAGAAAAACTAGCATAAAAAGATCATTAATGCTTTATGGGCATATAGGGTCAGTATTAACAAATCCATAGGTATGTCTCATTTTCAATTGGTGTATGGGGTTGATAATGTTTTTCCTTCATCTCTTGCTATCCCAGTCATGAAAGTTCTGCGAGAATTGGACAACGAAAAAAATGATATGCAACGAAGAATAAGTCACATGATCCATTTGCAGCAAACTAGGGAAGAAGTTTTTTCAGGAAAAAATCAATAAGATTTATGATCACAAGACAAAGGAAGACAATTTCAATCTAGGAGATGTGATTCTTCGTTGGGATGCAAGAAATGAAGATAAGGGAAAACATGGCAAGTTTGAAAAATTATGGAAAGGGCCATACTGAATTTCAACTTTCAAAGAAAAGAATGCTTTTATATTGGAGGAAATGAATCGGGAAGATTATTTAGGAGGAGCAATCAATGGTAGGCTTCTCAGGCACTACCATACTTGAAGAAATTTATGCAAATTTTCATTACCATTGTATATACTAGTTTACTTTTCATGTTCAAGTGTCAAGTGGCTATCTTAGGAGATTGAAGCCCAAGGAGAAGGCCATAAGACTTCTTTGATCAGCTGTTGGTTTTATTTTTCTTTTAGAGTCATGTCATATCAGATAGTCATTCAGTTTTTAGTTTGAGCCTAGTCTTTAGCATTTTGACTCCATTGCCCAATGAATAAGGCTACCTGGTCTACAGTGTTCTTGACACCTCCAAGGAGATGTCATCCCCAGTTGGAGCCAATGTTAGTTCCTGTCCGTCATGTCAGTCATGTCAATCACCGGCGATCAAATGTGCTCTTACATATTTTGTTTTATTAGGGTTTCAGGTCAAATTTTTATTGTTACAAAGAGATTTTTAATATAAAAAAAAATAGGTCACTGATTAGGAAGGTCAGTATCTACTATTCCTTTTAGTTCCATGGTCAAAGAATACCATCTAGGTTAGGTCAAATCATTGTTAGAAGAGTCCCATGGTCATAATTCACCTAATAATGCCATGCTAGGTCATCACTAGGTCAATAGGTTAATCTCTGAAAATTGGTCTTTTTACCATTAAAATCCATTTTATAAGGAATAGTAGAGGTTATGTTGGCAATTTGGGTTTTAAATCATGATTTTATTTCATTTTCTTAAATGAAATACTTTCATAAAGGTCATGAAGCTGCAAAGTGTCAAGTTCAAGTTACAAACGTTGTGGTGGGTCCACTACCACTCATAAAGAAAAATCGATTTTCTCAAGCTATAAAAGGATTTCACTCACTCTCCATTTGCCCATTCCATTTTCCAACACTCCACTCCATCCAATCAGGTCAAAATTTTCAAGCAAGGAGAGGTTTATGCATGCCTTAGTCGAGTTCATCTTTTGTGCTGTGCAAATAGCTCTGTTATGCTACACAAATGCCAGGAAACTACTCCATCATCATTCCAAGGTTGTGAGCTTACTGCAGTGGTTTCTCCCACCATTTTCATTGTGCGTTGTTGCAAATATAGGTTGGTGGTTTATGATAAAGCTCAATTATCTCTTAATTATCTCCATTGTGATTACTAGGCTTCATTTCCCTCTCATAGGGTTTTGAAAACAACCTTCAAATATTTCATGATTCACATGTTGAATTGTTGTTAAAACTTGTATCCAGCTGGTTATACACCTTCATATATCCTAACCACACCTTCCTAAATACCCTCCATCAAACTCACCCTCAAATTTCATCATTCTGACCTAAACCCTAGACAAAGTACACCTTATAAACTGCAGGATCGTGTTTCTCTTGTTTGGAACCCTTCCACTCACCCAAATTCTAATTTCCACTTTCCCTAGCTCCCTAACCTCCCTCACTATCCCTACAATTTTTCCTAGAATTTTTCGATTTTCCTATCCCCCTCATTTCCCTAAACTTCCTCACAGCTATAAAAAATCCCCTGTTTTTCCTACAAGCAAAACCCTAGTTTCTAACCTAAGAGCTAGGTGTTGACATGGAATCTGAAACATCTGAACAAAGGAGGCATAGAGGAGGGCAGATCATCAGATATGAACCCACCTCAACCCATGAGATATTGACATCTCCCTTCATTAAACAAGCATTTGAAGATGCAGGTTGTCTTACATTTTGCCAGAGAATTGAGCAACTGAAATTTCATGATCAACTGACCAGTGCTTTTGCCACCAAACTAAGAAAGGATAAAGTGACCATAGCGGGGCTTGAATTCACTGTTTCAAGAGAACTTATCTCCATAGCCAAAGGGATTCCGAACACTGGAGAAATTTGGTTCAAAAAAGAAGACCTTGAAATTCAGAATTACAAGATGTACCTAAAAGCACCATATAAGGCAGCTCCAAAATATATTTTTCCATTCAGAAATTTGCTAGAAAGATATACCCCTCTCATGAAATTGATCATGAAGTAATTCACATGTGAGGGTAGGTATTCAAGGTTGTATAAGTACCACATGAAGCTTTTGATTCATTTCACTGGTGTTCAGAAACTCAATTTGTCTCACTATCTGTACAAAAGTCTGATTAAAATGACAGAAAAGGTACAAAGGTTGGGAGAAAATCACCATAATAGTCTATTTCATCATGGTTTGGTGAAAGTGCTAGTTTGTCATCAATTAGCACAGGTAAATTTGTCTTAGAATGACTTTTCAAGTTCAGCTTTTCCTCCATCTTCTTCAGTCATGTCTAGTGATGAATCAACACCTCCAGACTCTCCAGGGAAGCAATAGGTTGCTTCTTCAAGCAAACCTACCAAGAGGAAATATAAGGCAGAAGTGGTTAAGACATACTCCAGAGGTGATAGGCTTGTGTTTTCTCAAAAGATTGTTGAAAGGGCCAAGCCTACAACAGGTGAATAGAGAGAATCCTCACAGCATGAGGAATTCACTCATCCAAGTACAAATGTGTTAGAGGTGGAGAAAGGACATGAGAAAAGAGTTGCAAATCAAATTATAAGGGATAAAGAGGTTGATGTCAAAATGTTGGAAGATAAGTTGATAGAGGCAAATTATTTAATAGCATGCTTGCAACAAGAGAATATGCAATTGAAAGTAAACCAAATGATCCAACACCAACAAGCATCATATTCAAAGAAAGAAGATGTAAAGGGAAAAGCAGTGGCTAAATTGAAAGTGTCAAAAGGAAAAGGAAAGAAAAGTACATCAGGGAGACCAAGAACAAGAGCCTCCAAGAGAGCCCTTGAGCTACAAAGGGAAGTTTCTCCACCAAGAGAACAGATCACTGTAGATGACCTAATCACTAGAGAAATCAATGAAGATAGAGTATATTGGCTTGATAAGGTCAATGGACACCTGGAGAAGCTCCTCAAGAAGGAAAGTAGGGAAAATAAATTGCAAAGGCATATGGCTATGCATTACTATACAAGAAACAAGGTATCCCAAGTCATAATCAAACATTTGAAGAAGAAGCTCAAGGAAACCCTAACAAGCCAAAAGGACAAGGAAAAGCTTGATCTACTTGTTGAGGCCTCCCTCATGGCATAACATATCATATTATAGCTTCACTCAGCAATTTTGAGAATATTTTGATAATTTTTTGTCATTTTCAAAATTTTGATGGTTTTTGGTCTATTTTAAAACATAGTGGCAACTATAAACACAATGCCTTGGCATTGCGCTTTCCCTACAGACATCCAAATGCCAAAAAAATTATATGCCTGGATAGATAATCATCCCTACTTATCAATTATCCACTTTTGCAAGTTTTTTGGTGGACATATTGAGAGAAAAAGCTCAAAAATAGGTCAAAAAATCACTTTTGCCACTATTTTGAAGCCTGAGGCATTACATTTTTTGAGTGACCTTAGGAAAAGCAGTTTTTCTCCTAGCTGGAATGTCCAAATCACCTGCTTGAGTAGTCAACTGACAACTAGACACTCGCAAATTTCCAATGAGCTATAAATTTCTAAATTTGGAGCACGGAAAGGCCTCCAAAATCCTCCTGCAATATGGCGCTACGCTTTTGCCTCAGTGCACTGCGTTTTTGCCTGAATGCGTTGCGCTTTTGCCTGTAGCAGTCTTTCTCAGCATGTCTTCGCCAGATCTTTGTTTGATGATGTAATTTCAATATTTTGAAGTCTTGATGATGTAATTACGAAAATTAGCATGATAGGTTGTTTTTATACTTAATTAGGTCTCATAAATGAAGCAAAACTCAAATTAAAGTCTAAGAGAAGAGTTTGTTTTTTAATTTCTCACTCTTACTTGTTGGTTGAGAGATTCATGGAAACTATTCCACCACTTATGGATTCGACCCATAAAGGTGGGGAAAATATTTTTTTTAGTCTATATGTATCATTTCTCATTCATAGAGAAGGGTTGGACTTCAGAGGAGAGGATTTGTATCTTATGCTTTCACTCATTTAATCAAAGGAGCAGTTGTAGCTATTTTTCAGGAATTCATGTGCAGTGAGTTTCTGATGTTTTCCTTCTATGTTAGTTTCTTATGAATGAATCCATCTTTCTTAACATGTTTTTCTTTCCTCAGTGATTTTCCTTATAGTTATATAGGCAAAATTATTTTTTTTAAAGCTCTGTTTATGTGGAAAATCATTTATCTATATGTCTTCTTCTAGATTAATGAATTAATGGCACACATGCTCATTGTGACTTTCTAATTTTCTCACACCCTACACTAAATTGACCAAACTCTCAGATTCATCACAAGACATTGTTAGCTTGCTACTCTTTATGCCTGCTACTGCAGCCCTTTGAGACCTTGATCTAATTGTTTTTTCTCATCCCTGGTCTAGCAACGAAAAACCCTAAATTTTCAGAAAACGCATCTAAAACTATTATATCTAGCCTAAAATCAATTTCTCTTTCAGTCTTTGACTATGAAATCCTTAGAGAGATCCCTCTCTGGTTTAGCAGGGGCTAGTTGCTGAACTACAAGTGGTTTGAGGTTACCTCTTTCGAGCTCCTCCTCAGCCTGGGACATTATGGAGGATAACATTTTGGTGTTGTTTCTGTGGAAACGATTGATATATTATTCCTGCGATTCATTCTATTAAAGCATTCAAGAAGTCTGGTTCTGTAGGTGACAACTTCCAGTATCTAAAGATTGGTTGATTTAAGAAATTATATCAAGTTTAAGTTGTAAAAGTTATGGCTCCTAAAAGATATACTAGGTCAAATCCTAACCCAAATCCATCATTCATCATCTGCACAGCACAAATGGATCGTAATAGCCACGAATTATTTTACAAAATGGATTGAGGCAATCCCAACCAGGCAAGCTACTGATTTTGTTATCATTCAATTTATTGAATCTAATATCTTGTCTAGATTTAGCTGCCCACAGAAGATAATCACCGATAATGCTATTGCTTTCAAGTCCAAGAAGATGGTGGAGTTTTGTGAAAAATATCATATTGTATTGGGGCATTCTACTTCTTATCACCCACAAGGGAATGGTCTGGACGAATCTTCCAACAAATCTCTAATCAACATCATCAATAAAGTTTTAGAAGTCAATAAGAAAAACTGGCATAAAAATCTCATTAATGCTTTATGGGCTGTTGAGATTGCAACAAGATGATGGAGCTTAGTGAAAAGAGTCGCCTTCACTAAGTGGGCCCGCAGGCTATTTTTGGCACAAGTCTATTTTTAGACATATGGATCATGTCTATGGATTGCAGGTTGCTGTTTATGAATGATTGATCAAGTTGGGAAAAATAAATGGACTTCTATTTTTGATGAAAGTGTGAGTGATCACAGTGTGAGTGATCAAAGTCAAAAATAGAAAAGTCAAATATTATTATCTCACAATAATATTTGGACTATAAACTTAATCTTATTCTCTTGGAGCACTTCAGTTTGAGCTACAGAGGTGGCACATGCAGCTGTCAGAAGGAAATACGCTTTTCTTATGAGTCAGTTGAGTTGTTGCATGCATGACTTCAATTAGAACTCAATCAGTTGAGTTTGGTGGAGTTGATTGTGGAGTTGATGGAGTTGTGTTCAGTTTAGCTTTGTTAAACTGGTTGTATTTAGTCTAACTAACAAATAGACTAGAGATGAGTTGGGTGAATTAGTTATTAATTAATTCACAAGTTATTAACTCATAATACAACTAATGAATACATCAGTTAACTCAGTTGCATGTCAGTGCATGTTCAGTTCAACAGGGACAGGTGGTAGAGAATCAGATTGCTATCAGTTGTGACTATAGTTGTGCACCAGATCTTGCACAATCAAGGGATTGAGTATGCCAATGAGTTTTCCCACGTATTTGCCCACATTATAGCTTGTGCTCACGTCCAACAAAGAGTGAGTGACTATTTTGCAGGTGAAAAACGAGTTTGGTAAGCCATTCTCATCAGTTCTTGAGCAGGTATTGAGCAGTGGAGGCAGGCAAGCAGTGGAAGAGATTTAGAGATCAGATTTGAGTTGTATTGTGTGTAACAGAGGTGGAGATACTTGTGAGAAGTATTATGTTGTGTAATGTTACATGACTCAATCATTAATATACAGATAGTTGGGGTTTTTAGCGAGATGCTTTCCCCGGGATACATACTGTGTTAATGTGTGAATGCTCTTGATGTTTTATTGTTATTGATGCTGCTATATTGATGATCAACGTAGAGGAGCTTATGTATTGTGTATGTATTCCGCAATAGTACATGATCAGGATAATCTCTGTTGAATATGTGTTAAATTATTCAAAATTTCTACATGGTATCAGAGCTGCTTGATTTGTAGAAGAGATTTTTACAGGATATCAAGCGAGGATTGATCATCAGATCTACTATTCAGGGAGTGTTTACATTCTATTTCTTCAGGCAGAGTCTGTAATCAGGCCAGGTAGCCTCTAGATTCATCCTTCCTTTGGAAGGTGAGATATCCGGTGAATGCCCATACAGTCAATCTCTGTACAAGAAATATTGTGTTCTCACGAATTTTAGATCGGAAGCAGTTGAGTTTGGAGCTGGTGGAAAATCGAATTTGCAGTAGTGTTGTTGAAATGTCTTTCAACGGATTGCAAATGTTATTCCAAAGCAAGAGCGACCTGGCGCTCAAGGATAAACTCAGTAACAATAAAGGTGAGAATGGATCTTCATCAAAGGTATCTGATGAAGAGAATTGCGCTTTGGCTGCCAGAGCAAAGAAGGGGAAGAACAAGAAAGCTTCTCAGTCTGGTGCGAAAGGCAAGAAGCAGGATATGTCCAAGGTGAAGTGTTTTCACTGTCACCAATACGGACACTATGCCACTAATTGTCCGCAGAAGAAGAAGAACAAGCAAGCTGTTGTATCTTTAGCAGGAGAGGCTCTAGCCTCACAGTTTGAGCTTGATTTTTCATTGATCGCATGCTTGGTTTCAAGTGTGATGGGATCAGTGTGGTTCTTGGACAGTGCACTATAACAAAACCCTGTGGTTAGCATCCCTTTTTTCTTCCTTTTTTGCATCTAGAGCCCATTTTTGGTGCTATTTGTGTCCATTTATCAAATATGGTGCAAAAATTGATGCAATGTTTGCACCGAGTTTTTCACCAAGTCTTACACCAAGTTTAGCACCAGGTATTGTAATAGGTTTTGCATCAGGTTTTACACCAGGTTTTATGCCAAGTTTTATGCCATCCTTTGCACCATGTTTTGCATCAAGTGTGGCACGTAATTTTGTTTCAACAACTTTTGTATCATTTATTGCATCCACTTTTTGTGCCTACACTTGCATCAACTTTTCAATCATCTCTTGCATCTTCTTTTGCATCATTCTTAAAATCATTTTTTGCATCCATTTTTACATCATTTTTTGCATCCCCTTTGTGTCAAGATTTGCATAAGGTTTTGTGTCTCATATTGCATCTACTTTTGCATTGAATTTTGTTGCATCAACTTTTGCATCATATTTTTCATCCATTGTTTCACCCATGTTTACGTCCACTTTTTCATCCCTTTTTGCATCTTATTTTTCATCTTCATTTGCTTCTTTTTTTGCATCTATCATTACATCCACTTTTGTTGTGACACTATTTATACCATGTTTTGTACTTACTGTTGTACCCACGTTTGCATCCATCTTCACATCCACTTTTGCATCAAAATATTGCATCTATTTTTGCATCCACTTTTGTGTTGGGTTTTGCATCTCATTTTGTATCTTCTTTTGCATCTACTTCCATTGCATCCATATTTTTCATCCAATTTTGTTTCTGTTGTTGCACCCATGTTTGCATCCACTTTTTCATCCCTTATTGCATCTTGTCTTGCATCCAAGTTTGCATATTTTTTTGTGTTTTTTATTACATCCACTTTTTCATCCACTTTTGTTGTGCCATATCTTATGCCTATCATTGAAACCCACATTTTCTTCCAATTTTGCATCCACATTTGCATCCTCTTTTGTGTCCAAGTTTGCATCAAATAATTTTGATGTTTTTTGCATCTACTTTTACATCCACTTCTGATGCGTCCAATTTTGAATATAATTTTGTGTCCACTATTGCACCCATGTTTGGTCCATGTTTACATCCATTTTTGAATCCAATTTTGCCTCCTTTTTGCATCCAAGTTTGTGTCTTTTATTCTTTCTTTCTTCTTTTTTTCGTTCATTTTTGTATCCACATTTATTTCACAACAATTCATGCTAAGTTTTATGCCTACTATTACACCCATGTTTTCTTCCACTTTTTCATCCATGTTTGCATCCAATTTTGTGTCCAAGTTTGCATCAACTATTGCATCTACTTTTTCATCCACTTTTGTATCAATTTTTCTGTCTTGTTTTGCATCTACTTATGTTGTGTCCACTCTTCATCCAATTTTACGTCTATTGTTACCCCCATTTTTTTTTACTTTTGTATCCATTTTCCAAAACCCATATATTTTTTGCATTGATGATATTTCTTATGACATTAACAATTATGAACAACTGATGACAATGTCAATAATTATGACGATGACATGAATTGTGATTATTATGATAATCAAAATGATGATAAAGATGATGGGGGTTATAATGACAATGATGATGATGACAATGATGATGGCGATGATAATGACCTTGGACAATCTTCCCAATTTTTAAATGTTGTCATGGTCATAATCATAATCATTATCTTTAGAGTCATCTTCCAAGTCATCATCATTTGATCATCATTATCATTATTTTAATCTTGGTCATCATCAACAACAATAATGGCATGCATGATGATTGTGATGTTCATGACGAAGTTGAAAACAATGATGATAGAAATTACGTTAATTATGATGATGGGGATGATGAAAATTATAATGACGATGATAATGGTAGTGATGATGATGATCATCGATCATCTCTAAAAAATAAATTTGTCATTTCTCTTGCATATATCATGTGTCCTAACAACCCTTTTTGAGCACTCATAATATTTTTTGGGTTGATGATATTTCTTACAACACCTATACTTATGAACAATTGACGAAAATGTCCATAATCATGATGATGATGATGATGACGACATGAATGGTGATTATGACGATAATGCAATGATGAGATTGATGGTGGTAATGATGATGATAATGAAGATGATGACACTCCCTCTAAACTAGGGAGATGCTCATAATGAGACAAAAAAGTACTCTCAAGTTGAAATATTCATATAAGAAGGGATTTGGATTGATAAGCATCAACGATCATTTACATCATCATAGCCAACATTGTCAAAATAGAAAGCCCTTGACTAACAATTTATATCTCTCCATTAGATCATAGCACAATGTTGGGAGGCATAAATTTGGACACCACTCCCTCTTTAGGCACTTACCGCACTAGGATGTTCATCAGGCATGTCCTCGCATGATCATTTCCTAATCCACTGTCATAATATTTGACACCAGGAAATGTCGATCCTCATGACTATTCTTATCTTGGATTAATGTACTTGACTTATGGCTGTTAGTACTAGTCAAAGGACAAATTCTCAAAGAATATTGGTTCCAGATGTTTATCTAATCCACCATTCTCCCTACTAGTGTCTTTAGTAGGCTTACGACTGTTAGTCTCAGCCATAGTACATGACAAATGGATAATATGGTGTCAATGCTCACTCCCTCTCAACCAGGGAGGAGACATCCACAAGCATAAGCATTTCTCAAGAATACCCATCATTTTCATAGGGAATAACATCATTAATTTGTTTTCATCGCATGACGCCTTTACGATTAAGCATTCATAGATTTGTGGCAAAATATTTCCCCTTTTGTCATTTGTGATGAAAGAAAATCAAAAAGTGAAAGCCAAAATCATTAAAGATACACTATAATGATTTATCTAAGTCTAAACTCTAAGGTTAAAGTGAAAACTTATGTAAATATTATATCTATGAGTTGTTCAAAACTTAGGAAAACCTTATTCCTTAAGTCCTATATATAAGAAAAATCAAAAAAAAAAAAATAAGGCCCAATGAATGGTAACTCATGTATTCACACCCTCTTTGGAAAACATATGAATATATACACTCCTAGTCACACTTGATCACATGTTTGTGATGGTTTAATCATGAAGTCCTCTTTTCCCCTTTCATTTTCACTTCATCATTTAAGCACCTATTTGAGGATCTAGGGAATTTTTCTTGCCTAAGGGTTTTATGTCTACTCTTGGTTTACTTATGTCACACTATGGTCAATCATGTGACGGAGTGAAATACTTAAGTTTGTGGAGTTATTAGAACAGTGTATTAAGTTAGTCACCACACACACATGTATTACATGTCATTGATCCACATGTATGGGTTGGAGACTCATTGCTTGAGAACTTTAATGGATACTATTTTAGGGCCTTTGGTATATCTTACAAAATCTCTTGGTAAACATTGTGATTCGTCCTTTCTTTTCCTCGAAACACTTGATAATATTGAAGTCACTCCCAATAATCCATGGAGATGGGGAGTATAAATTACTTGTGCTGGAAATATAATTGAGAAATAGAGGTTTTCCATTTGCGATATTGGAGTCATAGACATTGGATACATGGTAGTAGTCCTCGATGTCAATTAACTAAAATTATATTGTCATAATGTGAAAAGAGGTAAACATATTGGTAACCTTGATGTCCTGATCTTTCCAAATAATAGCCATTCAACCCAAGTATATCTAATCATCAATCACTACTACTTGGAAATTTCTCCCCCATTTTCTAATTATATGAGGTAGAACCTCACTTAATATTTTTATTTCTTATATCAACATTATTGATGGGTGCTTTGCGTACCATTTTTCTTTTAGGAGTATTTTTTTTCCTTTACTATTGAGGTCCCTCATGTTCCATGAGACTATTTTCATGGAGAATTTACACAGAAAGGAAGTATAATGTGACTAAAAAAAACATATTCCAAGATTTAAGTTATTGAACAATGCCACTTCATGACTCCTATATTTCCTTAACCTGGGACTAAATGGTGAACTTGATAGCCTTAAGGGAAATTAAGCAATGAAAATCTCAAAAAGTGGTGACTTTTGACTTTATCACATACAAGTTAATATACTAAAAAAATATCCATAAAAATTTTATCAATCAATGAATCTTTAAAAAAATATCCAAAACAATTTCATCAAGCAATGAAGCATTACATTATAAATTACAATCTATAAACCTTTTAGGAACTTTTTGCTAAACCATGTTCAAAACCAACATATTTAATATTAATATTTAACAATAATATGGAAAATAACACATTTTCATAAATTAAATAACATGTTATCAATCCTAAGAAATGTCACTAACATAAAACTAAAAAGCATGCAACTAATGGGAGTGACCACTCATGGCCACCATAAGACAATTAATCTATTAAGACATGGATTAATGGGGAAAGAAATCTACAAAGGACAAAGGCAAACCCATTTTAACTTTATTGTTTTATTAGGTGGAAGTTGAACATCTCAAGATATAACGAAGAGAAGAATTAATTTTATTGCATTAAGAAAACCCAAGCACATTCTATAACTTAGCAAGGAAGAGATGTATAATACCCATCTCAACGACACAACACATGGCATTAAGTTACTTTTTTATATATAATTTAAACTTATATCATAAAATCACAAATTTAGCATGAATGGATATTTAAAATCCATTTTTATGAAAAGAAAATATAATTTTTGTTATAAAAAAAAAAACCAGAAACTAAATATATTTTTTTAGAAAATAAAAAAATACTAAACTGAATATATATTAAAAAAAAAACTAAACTTAAGCAAATAAATTTTATTTTAAATATTTTTTAGAATTTTTTTAAACACTTCCCTCCATTCTAAGAAGCAAAAATAATAATAGAAATAAGGACAGACCAAAAATATTCATTTCCTTGGTAAGTGTTTCCCACCATTCATTCCACTCACTTGAGTTATTTCATAAAACACAGATAAGTGTTATTCCACACTCTTTTGGCAAAGCCTATTGAGCTTCTCTTATGATATATCTATTCCTTGATGGAGTCTTGATATATTGATCAAGTTTTGATTCCTTGGAGATTAATTAGAGAAAAGAAAACATGAGTACTCTTAATTCCAAGTTCAATGCCTCTAATGGTGGACACAAGGCAAGGGAGGGGTTGCTATCGTGGTCATAACTCCAAGTTGATTGTCTCTTATGGTGGACAAGGCAAGGGAGGGGGTTGCGGTAATGCTCGTGGTCGTGGAGTTTTCTCTTTTACATTATACTTAGGGAGTTCAAAGCAATTTGAATGGAATCTTTGTCGTCACTAGGTATAATGGATTAAGTGTGATAATGGATAAAATGAAGTAATTATTTGTGAGCATTTGTTCTTGAATGAACATTAAGATCCATCTTATTATAGAGAAAATTACATGCATTAAAAACAGCTCAATATTTCATGTGACATTCATATTGTATGCAACTTATTTTTCATTAAAAACAATTTACTTTTTCATGTGACATTCTTTTTTTGTTAAAATTTCTTCTATTTCTAATCTGAATTACAATTGTAATTTGAAATAAAGCTTCCAGTAAATATTAATTTACCAATTCTGCATGAAAATCATAAGAAACATTCACAATATAATATGAAGAACAAATGGGTACCTACTTCATATGGATTAAAAAATGCTTCTACTACTTAATGTGAATTACAAGTGTAATCTTAGTTGGATCTCCAATATATCTTAAGCCACATTTTCATTTTATTTTTAGTACTACTAAACGATATTATGTCCTACCTCATTTTATTGTTAGCATTGTAATAAAAATATGCATTTTGCTATAGAATTAGTACTAACATGTAATATTGATTTTTTTTCCAGAACACTATAGGTAATGACCATAAAGATGATGATATAGACTATGTTTAGATTACATCATATATCAGAGATGATCATGATGAGGATGGCGATAGCATTGGTGATGATTATGTGGATGATATTATCAGGATGGCTGGGATGATGATCATGGAAATGATCATGAGGATGAGCTTGACTATGATTTTCGTGGTGCTGGCTAGCCATGCGTTATTTTTTATATTTAGTTGGATGTCTTAATATGGTAATCATACATTTGAATTTTAGTTTATTTGAATAATGATGATGATACTATCGGTACTATCTTGTTACCTTATGAATATGTTCAAAATTGTTTACAATTTTTTTATGAAGAATTATTGTGTATGATGAGATTCCTATTTTTTTATGGATGTTGTGAATTTACCTTAGCATAATGATATCTATGAAACATTTTTATTTGGTAATATTACATTGAATTTTAGTTGATTTGATTAAACATGATGATGATATTATCATTTTTATCTTGTTATTTTATGTATATATTGAAAATTATCAACATTATTTTCATGGAGAATTATTATGTATGATGATATTACTATCTTTTGATGGATGTTGTGAATTTACCTTATAATAATGGTGTTCATGAAATATTTTGATATGATAATCACACATTTCAATCTTAGTTGATTTGATTAAAGATGATGAGGATATTATTAATATTATCTTGTTACTTTATATATGTGTTGAAACCTTTCAATGCTTTCTTATGGAGAATGATTATATATGATGATATTACTATTTTTGGATGTAATGTTATGAATTTACCTTGGAATAATGATATTTGCGATAAATGTTGATTTAGTAGTAATATATGTATATTTAAAATTGTCAATGTTTTTTTGATGGAGAATTGTTATATATGAGGATATTGCTATATTTTTTATGAATGTTGTCAATTACCCTTAAATTTGTTTACAAATACTAAGTTACGAATTTGAATTGTGATATATTCTTAAATGTGTTATACATGAAAATACCTCCTCATCATCTTGGAGGAGAATACTATGTTGTTGGTTGAAATACCCCTTTCTCATAAACTATATAAGCCTAGAACAGAAGTTATGTACCATGAGGACCACGGTATCCTAGTCTATAACAAGTTGTCCCCTTCATCTAACTTTTGTTACCAAAGTTCTCACATTAGAGGAATTTTCAACTCAAAAAATAACCACCTAAGAAAAAATTAAGAAACTAATAAAATAATGCCATGTCGACAATTTTTTGATATATCATTTTTATTATTCTTTTACTAAAATTACCCAAATAAATGTCACATTTAGCAAAATAATTGTATATGTATTTTATATTTAAATTAATATATTAGCACAAGATTTAATAAAATTTAAATTAAAAAAGCAAATTCAAAATTTAAAGGAAATTTAAATTTAAATTTAAATTACCCAAATAAACGTCACTTTTATAAAAAAATAACCGTCTACATGTATTTTATATTGAAATTAATTTATTAACACAAGATTTAAGAAAATTTAAATTTAAAAGGAAAAATTAAAATATAAATTTAAGTTCAATTTAAATTTAAGTTACTCAAATAAATGCACTTTTATCAAAATAATCATATATTTATATTTTATATTTAAATTAATTTATCAATACAAGATTTAATAAAATTTAAATTAAAAAAAAAAAAAAGTAAATTTAAAATTTAAATTAAATTTAGGATTTAGAATTTTATATTTAAATTTATTTATTTAACACGCCATGATTTACCCTTCATTCAAAATATTCTCGATATTCTAACTTTTATAGATTAAGATATTAATTTTATTTTTAATATTTAATATAGTTACGGGTCACTTGGGCACCATTCACAGTTAAATCAGGTAAGTTATATTATTAAAAAAAAAATCCACTGCCTAGTCACACCTGTATGTCTTTTTAAATTTTAAAAGATTTTGATTGGATTACACATTAAGACATGGAAATTCAATGTTAACATTTTAAAATGAAAATTCCTCTAATGCGAGGAAAAAAGCTCGAGTTAACTAGAATTTGACACTCTTGTTCACTTTCGGAAACTCATATGGTGGAATGTGATCTTTTTATCCTTATCTTTAGATTTTTCCTAAAAAATAAAAGCATACAAAAGTGGGAAAGAGCCATAAAGCATGGGGAAGCTTTTTCCTAAGCACAAAAGCATCTAAAAAGTGGAAAATGCCATTTTTATATGAGGAAACATTATTCAAACAAAAGATTTTGCCAAAATTGAACTAATGAGGAATTTGGAAAATCTTCATAGCCTTCACTTTCCTATATATTGGAGGCTTGGCCATTGAGGAAATGATGGGAATTTGTGTATTGTCACACTGCTGAGATTTATCTTGAGAAGGAGAGTTTTGGAGCTAGGAGTTGGGGGAGGTGTTGTTGCAACTACATCTGATGGTTGTAATTTTCCTCCAACTCCTTTATTAATATAGACTAGTTGTTCTTCCTTCCATATGATACTATTCATTTTTTACTTATCCTATTTAACTAATGAATGTATGGGATTTTGGTTTATATTTATTTATTCAGTAATATTTATATGTTTATGATGGTTTCAATTATCAAGATATTATGTTGTGAAGTTTTCTTTGTTCTCTCTCTTGTGTGTAGGACCAAGATTTGGAGCTATCTAGGAGCGCTTCCCAGCTACACTAAAAACTCCAACAAAACCTGCATGTGAGGACTCATATGAATTCATTCTTCTTTTCTTAATCTATACTCTACACCTTGATCTACTAAGAATCCTGAGCCTTAGAACAACCTTTCTCTTAATCAGTCTATCTTAGGTTTTTGGGATAAACTGAGAGGGTTTTATGTTCATCTAACTGTGCAATAAATCCTACAACAAAATGATATTTAGAAAATGTAAAATCTTTCACTATGTAATAAAATTAGTAAAATGGAAGTAAAAGTAAAACTCTAAAGAAAAAGCCAAAAGTGGATGTAACCATCGATGCAAAATTGGGAGTAGAATTGGATGTTAAACTAGCCATCAAAACAAGATGCAAACAATCAGACAAAAAGGGTTTTAAAGTAGAATTCAAAAAGGTGCAAAACTAGACATAAAGAAGGGAACAAAATAGCGCATACAAAAAGATACCAAATTGGGTGCAAAAAATAATGAAAAAATGGACACCAAAATGAGGATGCAAAGCATGGTGTAAAATTAGGATGAAAAATTGGGTGCAAAAAGGATGTAAGAAAAGACAGAAAACAAGAAGCAAAATGGGACTAAAAAAGGGTGAAACTAAGGATGCCAAAAATGATGCATAACTAGATGAAAATTCAAACTAAAATCTAGGTGCAAAATGAGATAAAAATGTGGACACAAAATGTGGTAGAAAAAAAGATGCAAATTTGGATGCCAAAAAGGATGCAAAATTAGACACCAAAAAGGATGCAAAATTTGACCAAAAAAAATGGTGAAAAATTGGACACAAAAGTAGAAAAAATGTTGCGAAAATAGGCGTAAAAATGGCTCAAATTTGGATGCAACATTGGATGCAAAATGAAGTGCAAAAAATGATTCAAAACTTGGTGCAAAAACAAATGCAAAAGTAGACCAAAAAAATGGCTCAAAATTGAACGTAATATTAGACACAAAATGGGATTCAAAGGTGGACACAACACATGGTACAACATCGAGTGAATATTTAGATGCTCAAAATGATGAAAAATTGGATGCAAGAAATGTTGTTAAAAATGATGCTAAATTGGATGCAACAAATGATGCAAAATTAGGTGTAAAATAAGATGCAAAAAAGGGAGAGAAATGAAACAAAAAAGTGGATGAAAAAAATGGTACAAAAATGGATGAAAAATTTGGCACTAAATCAGATTCAAAAATGGTGAAAAATTAGATGCAAAAAATGGTGTAAAAAATGGCAGAAAAATTGGTGCAAAATTAGATATAAAAATAAGTACAAAATTAGAAGCAAAAAATGGCATAAGACTAGATGCAAAAACTGGGACAAACTTGATGCAAAAAATGCAATGAATAAGATGCAAAAGATGGTGTAAAACTCGATGCAAATTATGACACAAAAACAGAAGCAAAAAATGACGCAAAACAGGAAGCAAAAAATGATGCAAAAATAGATGCAAAAAATGGCACAAAACTAGAAGCAAAACCTGTTGTAAAACCAAATGCAAATCTTGGTGCAAAATATGCTACAAAAAATGATGCAAAATTTGGCATAAAAAAAAAGATGCAAAATTTGGCGCAAAAAAGGACGCTTTAAGAATTGTAAAATAGAGCCAGATTTAGCGCCAGGATGCTCATCCCAACGGAGAGAAAAATACACTAAAATCTGGTGCTAAATCTGGCATAAATTGCCTGTTTTGTTGTAGTGGTGGTGCGTCTTTTCACATGACGGGAGATAGAGATTTGTTCTCTGATCTGGAGGACAAAGATCTTGGAGTGCACATCGAGATGGGCGATGATGGTAGATACAGTGCGACCGGTATCGGTACCATTTCCTTTGAGAGGGAGTCTGGTAAACCCTTTGTATTGAAGGAAGTCATGCATGTTCCAGGATTGAAGAAGAATCTCATCTCAGTGGCGATGTTAGAAGACAAGGGGTATGATGTTGTTTTCAGCGAGGGAAAGGCCTTCCTGCGTAGCAAGACAACTGGTGAGACCCAGAAGATAGGGGTTCGAGTGAGGAACCTTTATCAGTTGCATGTAGATGGATGTGCAGCAATGGTAGGCAAGGCAGAAGGATTGGTGAGCCGGGATGATGGCGAGTTATGGCACAGGAGATTGGGTCACCTTCACCATGGAGCCTTGAAGATACTGCAGCAGATCACTACAGGGCTTCCTAAAGGCACACTTGCGCAGTCAGATCAGTGCAAGGGGTGTACTTTGGGGAAGTTTGTGAAAGCCACCTTTCACGAGAAGGATAGTCGCGCCACGACGATCCTTGAGAGAATTCACACAGACGTGTGTGGACCTTTCTCAGTTGCTTCGACAGCAAAACACAGGTATTATGTGATTTTTGTTGATGATTTCTCTCGTAAGTGCTGGATCTTCTTCATGCAGAAGAAGAGCGAGACATATTCAAAGTTCTGTGAATTCAAAGCACTGGTCAAGAAGGAGTCGGGGAAGAAGGTGAAGGCTCTTAGGAGCGATAATGGTGGTGAATACATCTCGGACGAGTTCAAGGATTTCTGCAAGACAGAAGGGATTCGTAGAGAGCTCATAGCTCCCCATAACCCACAGCAGAACGGGGTAGCTGAGCGGAAGAACAGAACGATTATGGGTGCTACACGGGAAATGTTGCATGATCAGGGCCTACCCCTTCACTTGTGGGCGGAAGCATGCAATACAGCAGTTTATGTGCAGAACCGTTGTCCTCATAGGATACTTGGCATGAGTACACCCGAGGAGGCTTATTCTGGTAAGAAGCCTGATCTTTCTCATTTGAGGATTTTTGGTGCTAACGTTTACATGCATGTGACGAAGGATGCCAGGAAGAAGTTGGAGCCGACCGCAGAGGTTGGGATATTTGTGGGGTACACTGATACGCCCCACAACTATCGTGTGTATTTTCCAGACAGTGGTAAAACTGTTGTGCGACGGGATATAAAATTTCAGGAGGAGAAAGCCATGAAGTGTTCGCTTGAGAGGGAGCTACACTTGCATGCAGATGAGGAGCTATTAGTTCCTAAGGATGAGCTTCAGGACGTGGATCAGCCACAGGACGAGGTTCATGGAGTGGAAGAGACCACTCATGCAACACCAACCATCAGAGGGCGAAAGCGCTTGACAGAAGCTGAGCGACTGGCTCAAGATGCAGAGAAAGTTGTAGGACCACCTACAGCCCAACGTAGGCAGAGACAGTCACCTGATCGGTACACTGGATACATGGCTCTTATGAGCAAGTGTGTTGTGACTGAGCCATCCTCTTTCGAGGAAGTTGTGGAGGATCCCGCATGGGTAGATGCCATGGTGGAAGAGTATGATTCTATTGTCAGAAACAGTGCATGGGAGATTGTTCCTAGACCGGAAGGGAAATCAGTGGTGGGTTCGAGATGGATCTACAAAGTTAAGCAGGCAGCTGATGGGAGTGTGGAGAAGTACAAGGCAAGATTTGTTGCCCGAGGCTTTTCACAGATTGAGGGGATCGATTATGAGGAGACCTTTGCACCTGTCGCAAGGTATTCTTCCATACGGACGATTCTTGCTCTCTCGGCGTAGATGGGATGGCACATTCATCAGATGGATGTGAAGCCTGCGTTCCTCAACGAAGTCATTGAGGAGGAGGTGTACATTGAGCAACCCAAAGGCTTTGAAGTCTTCAGCAGCGAGTCGCATGTGTGCAGGCTCAAGAGAGCGCTATATGGGTTGAAGCAAGCACCACGTGCTTGGTACACACGGATAGACAACTATTTCACAGAACTTGGATTCTCCAAGAGCGAGGCGGATCCGAACCTATACCAGATTGTGGTGGAGGGTAAGTTGCTTATCATTGTACTGTATGTTGATGATTTGATTCTAACGGGTGATGAGCTGTTGATACTGTGATGCAAGAAGGATCTTGCTACAGAGTTTGAGATGAAGGATTTGGGCCTCCTTCACTATTTCCTGGGATTGGAAATATGGCAGCGCAGTGGTGGACTGTTTGTTTCTCAGGGCAAGTATGCTCGGGAGATACTGGAGAAGTTCAACATGCATGGCTGCAAACCTGTTGATACTCCTCTTCCTGGAGGTTGGAGGAAGGAGGATGCCACTTTGGGAGAAGAAGTGGATGCCACTGTTTATCGACAGTTGGTGGGGTCGCTGATGTATTTGGTCAATACACGACCTGATATATGCTATGCAGTTAACCAGCTTTCACAAGCTATGGTTAAGCCTACCAAGCTCTTCTGGAAGGCGGGCAAGCATGTAT
Organism: Pinus tabuliformis; assembly: GCA_031772625.1. Classification (NCBI taxonomy): domain Eukaryota; kingdom Viridiplantae; phylum Streptophyta; class Pinopsida; order Pinales; family Pinaceae; genus Pinus; species Pinus tabuliformis. The sequence goes on along the minus strand of CM062804.1, from coordinate 219,284,454 downwards.
TGCGCTACTTGAGAGGCACATCGGGATATGGTTTGTGGTACAGACAAGAGGATGAGGTGAAGCTATGTGGCTTCACGGATGCAGATTGGGTAGGGAGCCCAACAGACAGAAAGAGAGGGGTCTTCAGTATTGGATCGACAGCAGTTTCTTGGTACAGCAGGAAACAGAGATCCGTGGCACTCAGTTCAGCGGAGGCCGAGTATATGGCAGCAAGTTTGGCTGCATGCGAGGCTATATGGATGAGGAAGATCCTGGTTGGTTTGTTCGGTTCTCATTTGGATCCTACTGTGATTTACTGTGATAACCAGAGTTGCATTAAACTCTCGGCTAATCCTGTATTTCATGATAGATCTAAACATATTGACATCAGGTACCATCATATCAGAGATTGTGTGCAGCGGAGGATCATGTTACTTTCGTACATTCCAACAGAGGATCAGGATGCTGATATTCTGACGAAGGCTCTCACCAGGAGCAAATTCGAGTACCACCGAGGCAGGATAGGGGTTGCTGATAATCCATATCTTGTCAAGAGGGAGTGTTGAGATTGCAACAAGATGATGGAGCTTAGTGAAAAGAGTCGCCTTCACTAAGTGGGCCCGCAGGCTATTTTTGGCGCAAGTCTATTTTTAGACTATGTCTATTTTTATACATATGAATCATGTCTATGGATTGCAGGTTGCTTTTTATGGATGATTGATCAAGTTGGGAAAAAATAGATGGACTTCTATTTTTGATGAAAGTGTGAGTGATCACAGTGTGAGTGATCAAAGTCAAAAATAGAAAAGTCAAATATTATTATCTCACAATAATATTTGGACTATAAACTTAATCTTATTCTCTTGGAGAACTTCAGTTTGAGCTACAGAGGTGGCACATGCAGCTGTCAGAAGGAAATACGCTTTTCTTATGAGTCAGTTGAGTTGTTGCATGCATGACTTCAGTTAGAACTCAATCAGTTGAGTTTGGTGGAGTTGATTGTGGAGTTGATGGAGTTGTGTTCAGTTTAGCTTTGTTAAACTGGTTGTATTTAGTCTAACTGACAAATAGACTAGAGATGAGTTGGGTGAATTAGTTATTAATTAATTCACAAGTTGTTAACTCATAATACAACTAATGAATACATCAGTTAACTCAGTTGCATGTCAGTGCATGTTCAGTTCAACAGGGACAGGTGGTAGAGAATCAGATTGCTATCAATTGTGACTATAGTTGTGCACCAGATCTTGCACAATCAATGGATTGAGTATACCAATGAGTTTGCCCACGTATTTGCCCACATTATAGCTTGTGCTCACGTCCAACAAAGAGTGAGTGACTATTTTGCAGGTGAAAAACGAGTTTGGTAAGCCATTCTCATCAGTTCTTGAGCAGGTATTGAGCAGTGGAGGCAGGCAAGCAGTGGAAGAGATTTGGAGATCAGATCTGAGCTGTATTGTGTGTAACAGAGGTGGAGATACTTGTGAGAAGTATTATGCTATGTAATGTTACATGACTCAATCATTAATATACAGATAGTTTGGGTTTTTAGCGAGATGCTTTCCCCGGGATACATACTGTGTTAATGTGTGAATGCTCTTGATGTTTTATTGTTATTGATGCTGCTATATTGATGATCAACGTAGAGGAGCTTATGTATTGTGTATGTATTCCGCAATAGTACATGATCAGGATAATCTCTGTTGAATATGTGTTAAATTATTCAAAATTTCTACATGGGTAAAGAGGGTCAGTACTAAGAAATCCATAGGTATGTCTCCTTTTCAGTTGGTGTATGGGGTTGATACTATTTTTCCTTCATCTCTTGTTGTCTCAGTCATGAAAATTCTACAAGAATTGGACAGTGAAAAAAGTGATATGCAGTGAAGAATAAGTTAGATGATCCATTTGCAGCAAAATAGGGAGGAAGTTTATTAAAATACTTCTAAACCTCAGGAAAAAATAAAAAATATTTATGATCGCAAGACAAAGGAAGACAATTTCAATCTAGGAGATGTGGTTCTTCGTCGAGATGCAAGAAACGAAGATAAGGGAAAACACGGCAAGTTTGAAAATTAATGGAAAGGATCGTACCGAATCTCAACTTTTAGAGGAAAGAATGATTTTATATTGGAGGAAATGAATGGGGAAGATTATTCAGGAGGAGCAATCAATGGTAGGCTTCTCAAGCACTACAATACTTGAAGAAACTTCTGAAAATTTTCATTACCATTGTATATACCAATTTAATTTTCATGTTCAAGTGTCAAGTGGCTATCATAGGAGTTTGAAGCCCGAGGAGAAGGCCATAAGGCTTCTTTGATCAGTTACTGGTTTTATTTTTCTTTTAGAGTCATGTCATATCAGATAGTCATTCAGTTTTTAGTTTGAGTCTAGTCTTTGGCATTTTGATTCCATTGCCCAATGAATAAGGCTACATAGTCTACGGTGTTCTTGACACCTCCAAGGAGATGTCATCCCCAGATGGAGCCAATGTTAGTGCCTATCGACCATGTCAGTCACCGAGGATCAAATGTGCTCTTACATAGCTTTTTTTATTAGGGTTTCAGGTCAAATTTTTATACTTTCAAAGAGTTTTTCAATAAATAAAATTGTTCACCGATTAGGAAGTTCAATCTCTACTCTTCCTTTTTGTTCTATGCTCAAAGAACACCATCTAGGTCTAGTCAAATCCTTGTTAGAAGAGTCCCATGGTCATAATTCACCTAATAAGCCCATGTTAGGTCATCACTAGGTCAATAGGTTAATCTCTAAAAACTGGTCTTTTTACCATTAAAATCCATTTTATAAGGAATAGTAAAGGTTATGTTGGCAATAAAGGTTTTAAATCATGCTTTTATTTCATTTTATTAAATGAAATACTTTCATAAAGGTCATGAAGCTGCAAAGTGTCAAGTTCAAGTTATAACTGTTATGGTGGGTCCACTACCACTTGTAAAGAAAAATCGATTTTCTCAACCTATAAAAGGCTTTCACTCACTCTCTATTTTCCCATTCCATTTTCCAACACTCCACTCCATCCAATCAGGTCGAAATTTTCAAGCAAGGAGAGGTTTCTGCATGCATAAGTCGAATTCATATTTTGTGTTGCACAAATAGCTCTTTGTGCTATGTAAATGCCAGGCAATTGCTCCATCATCATTCTAGGGCTATGAGCTTCCTGCAGTGGTTTCTTCCACCATTTTCACAGTGTGTTGTTGCAAATACAGGTTGGCGGTTTATCATAAAGCTCAATTATCTCTCCGCCGCTCCTTTATTTGTTACTCCTCCTCCGACAGTTCGTTTAGCTTAACTGCCCTGCTTATTCCCTCCCGGGTGGGAAGGTAGAGCCTTTGTTCTATAGTTGTGAGAGTTAGTCACTTCTGGATAGCAGGCTAGCCTACAGATGCAGTCTTAACCAGCTTGTTGAACAACTACTATGGAAGGGGAATTGTTAACTCGTAATGAAGAGGGTAGACCTTCCTCCATCAACTACTTTCTCTAGCTCCATCAACTACAACTGCCATCCGCCCCCTGTTGAACTAAAGGAGGGGGGAGCTACCCTGGATCGGAGGATCATAGGACCATCCGGGGGTGTAGATGAAACTAGAACGGGGGGTTCACTATCTTTCCCAACCGAGGAAAAGGAGAGGGGAGAAAAGGGAAAGGAGAGGGGACTCGACATTAAAAAAACAGAGGCTCTTCGAGCCAGATAAAGACAGAGGCTCTTCGAGCCAGGCCTTCCTTTCTTCGGTATGGCACAGAGGCTTTTCGAGCCAGATAAAGCCTTTAACTCGAACTTTCTTGGAGACAAAGGATCCATTCTATACCCTCCGGGGGCCGGCTCCATAAGGATCTATCAGGTGAGCCATACCGAACTGAAGTTGTTCATAGTCTACAAGAAATACATAGGATAGGTTACAATACAAGAACATTCTCTCCGTTGTGATTTCTAGGCTTCATTTCTCTCTCCTAGGGTTTTGAAAACAATCTTAAAAGGTTTCATCATTTCCATGTTGAAAAATTGTTGTTAAAACTTGTAACCAACTATTTATACACCTTCATCTATCCTAACCGCACCTTCCTAAATACTCTCCCTCAAACTCACCTTCAAATTTCATGATTCTGACCTAAACCCTAGACAAAGTACACCTTCTAAACCACATGACTGTGTTTCTCTTGTTTGGAACCCTTCCACTCACCCAAATTCTAAATTTCCACTTTCCCTAGCTCCCTAACCTCCCTCACTATCCCTCCAAATTTTCCTAGAATTTTTCCATTTCCCTATCCCCCTCATTTCCCTAAACTTCCTCACAGCTATAAAAAATCCCTTGTTTTTCCTACAAGCAAAACCCTAGTTTCTATCCTAAGAGCTAGGTGTTGACATGGAATCTGAAACCTCTGAACAAAGGAGGCATAGAGGAGGACAGATCATCAGATATGAACCCACCTCAACCCATGAGATCTTGTCATCTCCCTTCATTAGAAAATCATTTGAAGATGCAGGTTGTCTTACATTTTGCTAGAGAATTGAGCAACTGAAATTTCATGATCAATTGACCAATGGTTTTGCCACCAAACTAAGAAAGGATAAAGTGACCATAGCAGGAGTTGAATTCACTGTTTCAAGACAACTTATCTCCGCAGCCACAGGGATTCCAAACACTGGAGAAATTTGGTTCAAGAAAGAAGACCTTGACATTCAGAATTACAAGATGTACCTAAAAGCACCATATAAGGCAACTCCAAAATATATTTTTCCATTCAGACATTTGCTTGAAATATATACCCCTCTCTTGAAATTGACCATGAAGTACTTCACATGTGAGGGTAGGTATTCAAGACTGTATAAGTACCACATAAAGCTTTTGATTCATTTCACTGGTGTTCAGAAACTCAATTTTGACTCACTATCTATACAAAAGTCTGATTAAAATGACAGAAAATGTACAAAGGCTGGGAGAAAATCACCATAATAATCTATTTCATCATGGTTTGGTGAAAGTGCTAGTTTTTCATCATTTAGCATAGGAAAATTTGTCTTGGGATGACTTTTCGAGTTCAGCTTTTCCTCCATCTTCTTCAGCCATGTCTAGTGATGAATCAACACCTCCAGACTCTCCAGTGCAGTAAGAGGTTGCTTCTTCAAGTAGACCTACCAAGAGGAAATACAGAGCAGAAGTGGTTAAGACATACTCCAGAGGTGATCAGCTTGTGTTTTCTCAAAATATTGTTGAAAGGGCATGTTGACACCTAATCATCAGGATTGGGTGAATATAATGTAAATAAATAATAAGTAATATGAACAGTCATCGGGAGATGAAGTGAACAGTCTCTCCCTCATGTATATAATGAAGACCAACCTGAAGGAATAATACATGAATCAATTTTGCTTTGAGGAGTTACTGCCTGGTCTGACATGGTATCAGAGCCATCTCCCAAAAATAGTTGTAACTCCCTTCTGCCTACTGTGCTCTCTATCCACTGCCCCTGTGTGCTCTGTCTGCCATAAGTGATTTTGAGCTATTCTGCACTCTATCTGCCCTAATTAATTCTGAATCCTCAGACCTAAAAACCTTCTGAATCGCTGCATGCCTTGAGGTCGTGCTGCTGCGAAAGTTTACTACATGAATGGTGTGGCTGCAGACTTGCGAGCAGCCTTGGTGGCGAGTTGTCTGCTTGATACGAGCCATGGAGCCTTCATATGAGGATTCAAAATAACAGCCTTGGGGTTTCTGGTAGAGCCTCACCTTCAGACCACGCTAGAGAGAACGGGTTATAAAGTTGGCATGGAAATGTGAAGTTTTTGGCATTGTTTTAACGTTGGTCTCATTACATTATCACGCTGGTACTATAATGCTGAAGTTTTTAACACTGGTCTCATTACATTATCACGTTGGTACTATAACGCTGAAGTTTTTAACGCTAGTCTCATTACATTATCACGCTGGTACTATAAGGCTGAAGTTTTTTTGGCATGGTATTAATGCTAGTCTGAAGTTTTTTGGCATATAACGTTGGTATATACGTTGAAGTTTTTCCATGCGTTGAACTATTTTTCTGCTAAATGCCATGGGTTGAACTATTTTTTGCTAAATGCTATGCGTTGAACTGTTTTTTGCTAAATTCCATGCGTTGAACTGTTTTTTGCTAAATGCCATGCGTTGAACTGTTTTGGTACGCTGCTCCAGTACGCCCTTCCATACAAATGCGCTGACGATGGTCAAGTTAAAGAAGAGTACGAAGAATAAATAATCACTGAGATGATCTAGAAAGTGATGAGCGTAGGGACATGAAACTGACTAGACTCACACAAAAATTACTTGATGTTTTATATGATTTAATGCAGTTGATTCTACTTGCACGCCACTCTGAGTGCAATGGATCACTTCTTGCTCTGCAACTAATAATTTTGCAGCAACACCTCTGTCATATTGCTAACAGAAGTGCATTTTTTTCAGAATATTGCCATTATAGTGCAGTTTTTTCTTTAACACCAGAAGTGAAAATATTTTATATATTGGCAGCAGAAGTATATTTTTTTACAGTACACAATTTTTTACAGTACAATATTTTACAATGCATTCAATCATATCCATTGTGGGAATAGTTCTCACTAGCAAGGAGAACTATCCTGAGTGGTCCCGAATGATAAAACACACCCTCATTTTCAATGAGTTGTGGAAAGGAGTGTGTGTTGGAGATGGAGACAAAGAGCCAGAACAGCCTACCTCAGACAAAGAGCTCACCATTTGGGAAAACAAGAACAACAAAGCTTATGCATTAATCATAACATTTGTAAATGAAGAGGTGAGTCGCCATATTTCACCATTTTCAACTGCTTTTGAAGCCTTACAAAAGTTGAAAGAACTCTATGACTCACATTCTGCACTTGAATTTGTTCAACTCATGATTAAACTCTTCACTCTTGAATTGCAAAATAATGATCATGTTGCTCTTGCATCCGAAGTAAAATCTATAATGCATGATATCAAATCCACTAAGGTTGAGTTGGATATTACTCTTATCACTTTTCTCAATTCAATTTATCCTACTTACCCCAATTATCTTGAGTCATTGCAAGCAAATGGAAATCTCAAACATATCACCTTTGAATCTCTTGTGAAAAAGTTTGCTGAAAGAGAGAAAGCTTTTGGAAAGAAGACAGCCCCTGAATCTTCTGAAGAGGTTGTGTGCCTTGCTCATAAAGAAAAGCATTCTGCTCAAAATTCTTCAAGAGGAAGAGGTGGTCAAAGAGGGAGAGGAAGATATTTCAGAGGCAGGGGGGGCAGACACTCTCAAGGAGAAAAGGCAGATTTGCACTGCATGTGCTGCAAAAGAAATGGATCACATGATGCCTCTACATGCAAGTTACCATGGGACAAAATTGACCAGAAAAGAAACCAATAGAAAGATAAAACTGATGATACAAACAAAGGTAAAGCACCTGAATCTGCTCACTATGTTGTGGCACAATGTAATATTGGAGTAAATGAAGATTTATTTAATGCTTCACTTGCTTCTTGGAAAAATGATTGGTTGCTTGATTCAGGAGCAACCTACCACATGACTCATAGAAAAGATTTTTTTGAAGAATATACTGACAATATTGATGGAGAAGTATACTTTGCAGACCAGTCAAAAATCAAGTCATCAGGGCTTGGCACAATAAGGCTTCAATTGCCTGGTTTCCATACTCTCTTCTACATCATGTTCTCTATCTCCGACAGCTGAAGAGAAACTTGCTATCCTTGGTCCACATCCGCCAGCAAGGTCACTCCATTCATATGTTTGATGGCAAGCTTGAGGTGAGAAAAGCATCTGACCACTCACTTGTCATGAGGGGAATAGAAGAAGAAAGGCTTCTCAAGTTGCAAGGAACCTCTGCTCGTGCACAACATTTCTCATACAATTCTCATTATGAAGAAGGTACACTTCCATCAAGTTTATTATGGCATGCTAGATTTGGAAATTTGAACTATGACAGCGTCCGCTTGTTGAAGAAAAATGGTGTTGCTGGTTTGCCTACAATTCCTAGGAAACTTAAGCAATGTGATGCTTGCATTCTAGGAAAGCATAGCAAACAGTCTTTTCATGATTCACATTCAAGAGCACATAGAAAACTTGAACTCATTCACTCAGATTTATGTGGTCCAATGCCTGTTCCTTCTGCAAATGGAAATAAATATATGATGACATTTATTGATGACTACACCAGAATGTGTTGGGTTTATTTATTGAAGAACAAATCTGATGCTTTTCAAACATTCAATAACTTTCATAAATGGATTGAAAATGATGCACAATCTCATATTGGGTCTATTCACACTGATAATGGAAAAGAATACACATCAAATGAATTTGAAAACTATCTTTGCCAACATGGGATCAAACATCAAACAACTGTTCTTTATAATCCCCAACAGAATGGTGTAGCTGAAAGAATGAATAGGAAAATCTTAAATATGGTACGATCCATGCTCTTCTTCAAAAATGTAAAGCTAATGTTTTGGGTTGATGTTGTTCTATGTGCTGCATATATAAAGAATAGATTTCCATCTAATGCTATTAGAAACAAGACTCCATATGAAATGTGGTATGGACATGTTCCTTCGGTAAAGCATCTCAGGGTCTTAGGTTCCACCTATTATGCCTTGATACCAAAGGTACATAGAAACAAACTTGGTGCTAGAATTCGTAAATGTATCTTCCTGGTGTATTCAAACACCTCCAAAGCATATCGTCTCTATGATGAATTAAATAAAAAGTTTGTTGTATCTAGAGATGTAATTTTTCTTGAATCATCCAAAACTGACAATGTTGTTGAGCGGCAACTTGATCGCTTGGATAGATTCGCAAAAGCAAAATCATTTCAATAATATGATAATCAGATTCCACATATTGAAGGGGGAATTCCTATACTAGATCAACATGTGGAATCTTCTTCTGAAGAACATTCTCCCCTACATGAAACTCCAACTACGGATGATCCTTTAAGTGATGTGATTGATAGAATTGGGAGACTCAACCTTGATTCAGTCCCAACTCAATCAGCGGAGCAGCCTGGACCATCTAAGAAAGGTCCCCCAAAGTGGCTAACAAAGACACTTGAAAGCGTTCATCCTGATGAGGTTGGAAAGACAGGAACTAGAAATTCAAACCGGCAAAATGGAGGCGATGTAGATAGCTCTAATTCACCTGTTGATATGGATGTTTCTTATGATTGTGAATTGAACTTGTCTACAGATTTTGAACCAACTTCCTTCAAAGAAGCTGCCTCTCATTATGAATGGAAAGAAGCAATGCAAAAGGAATATGATGCCCTCATAAAGAATGGCACTTGGAAGCTGGTTGATCCTCCATTAGGAACCAAACCAATTGGCTGCAAGTGGGTCTACAAGAACAAGTCTAAATCTGATTGCTCACTTGACAAGCACAAAGCTAGGCTTGTGGCAAAAGGTTTTGCAAAGAAATAAGGGGTTGATTATGTGGATACTTTTTCCCCCACAATGAAATGGCCTACCATCCGGACACTCTTTTCCCTAGCAGCTAAGAACGGTTGCAAAGTCCATCAAATGGATGTAAAAATTTCTTTCTTGAATGGAGATCTAAAAGAGAATGTTTTTATGTCCCAGCCTGAAGGATTCGCTGTGAAAGGACATGAACATAAAGTATGCAAACTTGTGAAGTCCTTGTATGGCCTCAAACAAGCACCGCGAGCCTGGTATGAAAAACTAATTGAGCATCTTCTGCAACTCAATTTCAAACATTATGATCTTGATGATGCAACCTTATTTGTCAAGAAAGTTGGCAAAACAGTTGTATATCTTGTGGTATATGTAGATGATCTTTTGATGACAGGAAACAATGAAAGCTACATTGCATCCATAAATAAGGATAATTTTGGGGAAAAGTTTTCAAATGACTGATTTGGGCTATGTTCATTACTATCTTGGTATTGAAGTAACCTAACATCCGAAGTCCATATTTCTTTCTCAAAAGAAATGCATTGGAGATATTTTGAACAGGTTTGGCATGACAGAATGCAATCCTCTTACTACTCCAATGGAACAAAACTTAAAGCTCACATCTATTGAAGGAAAAGAATTTGAGGATGCAACAAAGTATAGACAACTTGTAGGAAGTCTCAACTACCTAACTACTACCAGACCAGACATTTCGTTTGCTATTGGAATCCTCTCCAAGTTTATGCAAAAGCCTTGTGAGGGACATTGGTCTGCTGCAAAAAGAGTTCTAAGGTACTTGAAGGGAACTCAAGACTTTGGAATCAGGTATACATAGGTGGACGACTTTAGCTTGATTTGATACTCTGATTCAGACTTCGATTGAGACAAAGAAACCGGGGTATCTACTTCAAGATATGCTATGAGTCTTGGATCAGGAGCTATCTCCTGGAGATCACGCAAACAATCAGTTCCAACAGATTCCACAAGAGAAGCAGAATATGTGGCAACAGCTGAAGCAACAAAAGAAATTGTGTGGCTCAAGAAAATTCTTGAATATTTGCAGGTAAGACAAGTACAATCAACTCCACTCATGATTGACAATACCTCTGCAATAAAGTTGGCCAAGAACCCAAAGTTCCATGATCGAATGAAGCACATCAATACTAAATATCATCTGATTCGACATCATGTTGAGGCCAAAACAATCCATCTCCGTCATTGTTCCACTAATGAGCAAATTGCAGACATCTTCACCAAAGCGCTTGGAAGAGAAAAGCTTGAACGATTCAGAATGATGCTTGGACTCACCAACATCCCTTTAGATTAAGGGGGGAATGTTGACACCTAATCATCAGGATTGGGTGAATATAATGTAAATAAATAATAAGTAATATGAACAGTCATCGGGAGATGAAGTGAACAGTCTCTCCCTCATGTATATAATGAAGACCAACCTAAAGGAATAATACACGAATAAATTTTTCTTTGAGGAGTTATTGCCTGGTCTAACAGGGCAAGCCTACAGCAGGTGAACAGAGAGCATCCTCACAACATGAGGAATTCACTCATCTAGGTAAAAATGTGTCAGAGGCGGAGAAAGGACATGAGGACAAATAAAATCATAAGGGATAAAGAGGTCGAGATCAAAAGGTTGGAAGATAAGTTCATAGAGGAAAATTTTTTAATAGCATGCTTGCAACAAGAGAATATGCAATTGAAAGTAAACCAAATGATCCATGACCAACAAGCAGCCTATTTAAAGAAAGAAGATGTAAAGGGAAAATTAGTGGCTCAATTGGAAGTGTCAAAAGGAAAAGGAAAGAAAAGTGCATCAGGGAGACCAAGAACAAGAGCCTCCAAGAGAGCCCTTGAGCTACAAATGGAAGTTTCTCCACCAAGATAACGGATAACTATAGATGACCTAACCAGTAAAGAAATCAATGAAGATAGAGTATATTGGCTTGATAAGGTCAATGGACACCTGGAGAAGCTACTCAATAAGGAAAGTAGGACAATAACTTGCAAAGGCATATGGCTATGAATTACAAATGTATCCCAAGTCAAAATCAAACATTTAAAGAAGAAGCTCAAGGAAACCCTAACAAGCCAAAAGGAAAAGGAAAAGCTTTATCTAGTTGTTGAGGCCTCCCTCATGGCATACATATCATATTATAGCTTCACTCAACAATTTTGAGAAGATTTTGAGAAATGTTTTTCATTTTGAAAATTTTTATGGTTTTTGGTCTATTTTAAAAACACAGTGGCAACTATAAACGTAGCGCCTTGGCACTACGCTTTCTCTATAGACATCCAAATGCCAAAAAAGTTATATGCCTGGATAGATAATCATCCCTACTTATCAGTTATCCACGTTTTCAATTTTTTTGGTGGATAGATTGAGATAAAAAGCTCAAAAATAGGTCAAAAAATCACTTTCTGTCACTATTTTAAAGCAGGCGCTGCGTTTTTGGAGTGACCTTGGGAAAAGTCGTTTTTCTCCTAGCTATAATGTCCAAATTACTTGATTGAGTAGTCAAATGACAACTAAACACTTAGAGATTTTAAATGAGCTATCGAGTTCTCAATTTGGATCATGAGAAGGCCTCCAAAACAATCCTGCAAGATGGCGTTGTGCTTTTTCCTGAGTGCGTTGGGTTTTTTCCTAAATGCATCGCGCTTTTTCCTGTAGAAATCTTTCTCAGCATGTCTTCGCCAGATCTTTGTTTGCCGATGTAATTTCAATATTTTGAAGTCTTGATGATGTAATTATGGCATAAATTAGCATGATAGGTTGTTTTTATGCTTAATTAGGCCTCATAAATGAAGCAAAACTCAAATCAAAGTCTAAGAGAAGAGTTTGCTTTTTACCTTCTCACTCTTACATGTTGGTTGAGAGATTCTTGGAAAATATTCCACCACTTAGGGATTCGACCTCTAAAGGTGGGTAAATTGTTTGTTTTAGTCTATATGTATCATTTCTCATTCAGAGAGAAGGGTTGGACTTCAGAGGAGAGGATTTGTATCTTATGCTTTCACTCAGTTAATCAAAGGAGCAGTTGCAACTATTTTTCAGGAATTCATGTGCAGTGAGTTTGTGATGTTGTTTTCCTTCTATGTCAGTTTCTTATGAATGAATCCATCTTTCTTAACATGTTTTTCTTTCCTCAATGATTTTCCTTACAGTTATATAGGTAAAAAAAAAAAAAAATTAAAGCTCTATTTATGTGGAAAATCATTTCTATGTATGTCATATTCTAGATTAATGAATTCATGGCACACATGCTCATTATGACTTTCTAATTTTCTCAAACCCTACACTACATTTACCGAACTCTCAGATTCATCATAAGACACTACTATCTTTCTCCTCTTTATGCCTACTACTGCAGCCCTTTGAGACCTTAATCTAATTGCTTTTTCCCATCCATGGTCCAACAACCCAAAACCCCTAAATTTTCAAAAAACTCATCTAAAACTATTATATCTAGCCTAAAATCCATTTCTCTTTCATTATTTGACTGTGAAATCCTTAGAGAGATCCCTCTCTAGTTTAGCAGGGCTACCTGCTGAACTGCAAGTGGTTTGAGGCTACCTCTATCGATCTCCTCCTCAACCTGGGACATTGTGGGGGATAACACCCTCCACAAGGTTCCTCATGACAAGCCTTAAGGATGTCAAATATCTCATCTTCCCTAACAGAATGTTTGATATGGAAATATGGTCCAGTGTGATAAAGATTCCCATCTTTCTCTTTCCCTTGGAGGACAAATATTGTGGAAACTTCCCTGCAACAAGATAATTGGCTATATCTGCATACCATGGTGAGAAAGTATAAAAAGAAAAGAGATACTCATCAGGGAAACAATCCTCAATAGGAATGCAATTGTCATCAATAGTTAACCTAGAAAGAAAATCAGCTACTACATTATCTTTTCCAGGCTTATCGACAATTGTGAAATCAAATTCCTGTAACAGCAAAAACCAGCGTGTAATTATACCATTGGTAATTGGCTTATTCATTAAAAAACGAATGGCAGAGTGGTCAATGTGTACAAATACTTGATACCCATTAATATAATGTCAAAATTTATTTATGGCATGCACAATTGTTAAGAATTCCTTCTCGGTCACTGTGTAATTGAGTTCAACCAGAGTTAAATTATTGTTTATGTAGTAAATAGCATGAGGTTTCTTGTCCTCCAATTGGCGCAAAAGAGCACCTACAGCAACATCAGATGCATCTGTAACTATGTGAAATGACAGTTCCCAATTAGGTCCACGTAAAACTAGAGCTACTGATACACCGCATTTCAGCATCAAAAAGGCCTACTCACACTTTCCTATCCACAAAAATTCGACATATTTCATGAGAAAAGAAAACAATGGTGATGCAATTTTTGAAAAAATCTCTATAAACCTTATGTAATACCTCTCATGTCCCAAGAAACTACGTACCTCTTTTTGCGTCTTGGGAGTTGGAATTTTCAGAATTACCTCTATTTTAGCAAGCTCTACCTTGATCCCGTCAACAAAAATGTAGTTTCCTAGCACTATCCCTTCAGTCATCATCATGTGACATTTTGCGGTGGTCAAAGCAACATTAGTCTGTACACAATGTTCCAACACTTTTTCTAAATTAGCTAATGCTGTTTCAAAAGCATCACCGTAAGGTGTAAAATCTTCCATGAAGATTTCAAGGTAGTCATTCAACAAATCAGAAAAAAATTCCCAATATTGCCCTCTAAAAAGTTGTTGGCACATTGTAGAGTCCAAAAGGGAGTACTCTGTATGTGAAAGTTCCCCAAGGTAAAGTAAAGGTTGTTTTATCCTAATCCTCTGGGGCAATTTGTATCTAGTTGTAGCCACTAAACCCATCTAGATATGAAAAAAATAAATCTCAGAAAGGGCGTCAAGGACCTGATCTATGAATGGTAAAGGAAAATGGTCCTTTTGAGTGGCCTTATTGAGTTCTTTGTAATCCACACAGACTCTCCACTTGACATTCTTCTTAGGGACAATGACAAGCGGAGACACCCACTGACTGTTAGATATCGGATAAATAAAGTTAGCACTCATGAGCTTTTGTAATTCTTCCTTCACTACCTCCTTCAACGCAAGGTTCATGCGGTGCTATGGTTGTCTAATTGGTTTGCAGCCATCTTTCAATAAATGTGGTAAGTTCACAGGCTGGGATGAATCCCTTTCATATCCATATAGTCCCATGCAAATGCCTTCTTGTATTTTTGTAACAACTATAACAGTAGTTGATTTTGCTCAGCATTTCGGTTAGGGTTAATGTTCAGAAACTTTCCTGGTTCTATTTCAATTAGACTGTTGTCAATATGCAGAGTGGTTCTCATTTGTTCAAAGTTTATATCTTCTACCTCCTCTTCCTCCCTTGAATTTTCAATAGAAGCGATAGAAAATGAGTTACTAATAAAGCCATTAATGATATCATCTTTTGTCTCATCCTTTAAATAATGGGCTTTTCTCAGAGTGAGGAGTGGTAGGGAAAGATCTGATTCGGGCTCAAATTCATCCCACCAGGGATTGTACAAATCCATATTTGGTTTTGGGGGTAAATATTAAGGTTCTTTGTAGCCTCGCCATCTAAAATCACCATAGATCCATACTTGCATCCTATAAATGCATCTGCAGTGGCCAGCCAAGGTCTCCCTAGGATCAAAGGATGTCCCCCCAAGTTGGATTTGGTTTGTAAGATAAGAAAGTTAGCCGGATACCTCCAGGAAGCTATTATGATTACTATGTCTTCTAATACCCCCTCGAGTTTAACATAGGACCTATCTGCAAATTCAAGTATATTAGGCGTATATCTAAGCCCATGTAGCCCAATGTGGTAAAGAGGTCCTTTTTCATAACATTAATGGCACCCCCAAGGTCGATCAATGTATTAGTTATGGGTTGGTCATTAATATAGACAGTAACTGTAGGGTTTACCAGATCAATATACTTGGTTAGAAGAGGCTGAGAAGTAATTAATTCGGACAATTTCCCCATCATGTGTATGGTAGCAGGGTCCTTAGGCTTCCTTCCAAGTTCTTAATGCACAAATCTCGTACCACTTTGGCATAAATAGGTACTTATTTAAGAGCTTGCAGCAGAGGAATTCGTACATGCAGATTTTGAAACTCCCTAAGGAAATCGGATTCGGGTTGTGAGGTCATTCCAGTCTCAGTTAATCTCTGAGGATACAGAGGATTTTGAGTCATGACAGTCGAATTGACTGTTACAGGTGTATCATCCTTACTCGAGTTGGTTGTTACAAGTGTAACTGTTTACTTTGTATTGGTTGTTACAGGTGTAACCGTTTACTTTGTATTGGTTTTTACAAGTGTAACAGCCGCCTCAAGATATATTGTACCTCCTCTTGAAGGTTCACATTCCTCCTCGGTAATGATAGGGGAGTGATTTGTTTTATTTACCTTAGCCGACCATAGTTGAATTTCATTAAGTCCAACGGGAGTAATAAGGTAAGTATGGAAGGTAGTCGAAGCCTCTATGCTCTGGGTTTCTTTATTATTCGGGTTAGGGTTAGGTTGCACAGGTAATTGGGGTCACACAGGCAGTGTAGGAATAGGAGTTTGGAAAGGGGGAAATTGTAGTTGTTGCTGCATTGGTAATCCAAGTGGGGTTGTACTCTAGGCATTCCCCCTCCAGTTCTGATTCCAAGGGTATGGTTGAGATGGAGGATATTGAATAAAGGGAGAGGGGGGCCACTGGTTCCAGGGTGAACGAAACTATGGTAGAGAAGGAGCAGAATATTTCCATGGATATTGTTGAGTGTTATATGTATTATTACACAAATTAAAAGAATAAAAATCTTGGGACATACCTGGAGGTCGTAGCTTCCATGGTCTCCTAGGTGCGATGAAACAAGAGGACTAAACTTCTTCACTCGAATCTCTAAGTACTACTTTCAGTCTGGGAAGCTCTGGACATTGACCTGTAGAATGTTCCAACTCACAAATATTGCACAAGCTAATGTTGTTCATTTCACACTCCCTCAAGGCATCTTTCTTCCAACAATTTGGACAAAACACAACTAGAGGTGTATCAACTTCTCCTTGCGTCTTCTTGATTTGTGTTTTCGTTATCTGGGCAGATAGAGTACTGAGGATGTCGGTTTTGAAATTTTCAAACAAATTCCCGATTTCTACTCTGCTTACTCTTCCACTTCAAGATTTTTGTATTCGAACAAAGGCATATCGGATTGTGCTTCTTCCCTTCGACGATCCTCTAGAGCGTCTTAGACAAAGCTTTACAATTTTAGTGAATGGTTCCTGAGATATGTCCCCTTTTCCTAGTAGATTCAGGGTATCAAGTCAATGGTCCCTCATTCCTCTTATAAATATGGTCTTCAAGATCTTGTGATCTAAATCACTGTGTTTATACCTTTGCAAATTATAGTGAAACCTCTCTACGTAGTCCTCCAAGCTCTCATCCTCCTTCTATGTCATCTTGAATACTTCTTCTCTTAAGTCCTTGGTTCTGCAATAGTCTTGATACTTTGATAAGAATGTCTCCTTCATATCGCTCCATGTTCAAATAGAAGCAGATCCTAACCCCATGAACCATCTCAGGGTTGCTCCTTTTAGAGTAGTAGGGAATAATTTTAATTTTTGAGCATCTAAAACATAGTCATAACTCCTGCATAAGACATCAAATTTGAATAAGAAGGTATCAAGGTCTTCTACAGTCATTCCTTGAAAGGATGGTAAGGATGATAAAGGAATATTTTTCATGGGATCCTCACCTCTAATATCCCTAATTGGGAACTCAAAGGTGGTGACAGTAGCATCTGTTTTAACATTGTTGACATTATTGTCCCCCATTGCTAACCCTTCTAATCCTTGATGTAACAGATGTTCTTCAAATTGTTCTTGTGATTGTCTTGCAAGTGAAATTGATGGCTCAGGAAACTTTAGGGCTAGTTGTTTCACTGCACTGCCTGAATCTGGATATTGATAAACCAATAAGTGCTCTCTTGTTTCAGGTTTTTGATGCCCCCCTTCAGTTTCCCCTTGTCCCTTAGTCCTAAGGTTTTGGTTACTAGCTTCCCCCTGTTGTTCCTAAATTGGATGCTTAATCTTGGGAGTATTTTCGCTAGATTTAGAATGGTATGGCCTCGAGATAGAGGAATCAAAGGTTTTTGTCCTTGTTATGGGAGTAACAGATTTTTGTGTCTTTGTTTTCTTTGCGTCCCTTTGAGAACTTGACTATTCTTTTTCTACCTTTGAGATCAGTTCCTGGATAAATGTTTTCCTTCCCAAATCTACACTCTTCCTTTCCTTTTTATGACCCGTTTTTCCTGTGACTAATTAGAGTGGGGGGGTATTTTTGGTATTTCTATAATTCCTACAGTTGCACACATGGACCCTATGTGTATTAATTCACACCCTAAGTGTCTCAGTCTTCGACAGTGGTGAGCTTGCCCAGGTATGTTAGAGCGATGCGTAGGTTCTTACCTCTCGTCTTACTGCCCAGCAACTGAAGAGTTAAAGACACACTTTAAGAAAACACCAAAATGCCACACCCTAAGTTCCCTAGTGATCACAATGGTGAGCTCGCCCAGGTATGTTAGAGTGATGTGCAGGTTCTTACCTCTTGTCTTACCACCCAACGATTGTGGACTAGGAACACTCTATCATCAAACAAACAACTTGGCTGATTGTATCGTCAACTGCCATCCTTGACAATGATGCCAAAATGTAGCTTTGTTTTAATCAATCCTAATTGACCAAGACTGCAACCATTTAATTGTGAATCCAGGGTAGGTCACTCTGTTTCAATGGAGTTTTCACTATCTGTGTCGATACACTACAACGAAGAATGAAAATAGAAAAACAGTAAAGAATGTCATTGAATCAATTGCAGAAATTAAATCATTCATGCAGAAATTAAAACACTCTACAGAAATGAAATCACACTTCAAAATTACCAAAGTAATGGCGTGCCACACACTGGACTAATAACTACACTAGCTGGTCAACTACCAGACTGCTTAATCAAACCACTGTAACAGCATAACATAATTATGGAACTAAAGCAGATATATTCTACAATTTATACAACAACAACAAAAAACCATACAAACAATAAAAGAAACAATAATATACAACTACTTCTACCACTACAGTCCCTGCTAAAGAGGAGGGCCCTTCCTCCCTAGCAGGGGCGCAGGAATGAACACGAGATTAGTTAAAGAATCAAATGAGAAACAGTAACACCATCATTGTAGTGTCTTCAATATTAAAAATAATTGAAAGTTACAAGATCATAAAAACAGTGTTCTCTATGTTGTTCTCGTACATGAGAGAAAAGTTTCTCTTGTAGTTATTACATACCCAAAATCAGGAATAGATCAGTCATGAGAATCTCACGATTCTCATGTTGATCATAAAATAGAAATCGTTATAACTTGTTCTTAAATACAAATTCTATTCAAATACATCGGTTAAGATTACAATCGTTTGGATTTGTTACTTTCTAAATAAACAATTCATAACTTTCGATAGTTTTGTGTGGAATAGTACCCTCGACTTTCCCAGATACGGTGCAACATCATCCTGTGCTCAAATGATGATTTGGGATGTAACAACAATCATTGGGTAACATCTTCCTTGTAACAACATTCGAGGTGTAACAACGGTCACTTTTAACAACACATGGTGTAACAGCAACACCTGTAACATCATACAGAGTATAACAACAATCTGTAACAACATACAAAGTGTAACAACAATCTGCTCCACCTTGCTCTGAGACCAAACAACGCGGCTTGTTCACTCCATAACCTCATTCTCACAAGAAACACCTGAAAACGAGGAGAGAATCCAAAATACTTCTCCAATTCTTACCCCAGTTAGCCACAAAAAGGAATATTGCATTGTTATATTCAACAAAAATGGCAAAATAACATGATGGTGAAGTAGGTTGTATATAATGAGAAAAAGGTGATTAATATGTGAAGTGTCATTGGCCTGGAGGGAAAGAGGATCAAAACTAGGGAAAGAAAGTGTAGGAAATAGGTATAAAAACCACACCCAACAGCAGTGCTAGGTCAAAAAATTGCAGCCTGCCATCAACATGGGAAAGCAGTGGAGCAAAGAGCGTTGGTCCTGAAATTTAGGGTTTCATTCAACCTTCTCCAGAATTGAATCAGGGCAGTTTTTCTTCCATTCTTCAGGGATGTTCCAGTATGTGTTTTATGATGAGAACACTTCACAATTGTCAATATTTTGGCACTTCAGGATGTGGAATAGGAAGTGAACAAGAGGTGTGACAATATACTATGTAACAACTCAAGCTTCAAAAAATATTTATAATGGACAATATCAAGGGGCATGCCTTTGAACCATTTCTCTCCCTGAAGGGGAATCTCTGTTGCAGCTGATATTGTGACCTTTGTAACTGGAAAGGTGAGTGCTCCAACCTTAGCCCCCAACCCATTAAAGTTCATGGAAAACTCCTTACTAATTTGTACATTATACCTTAGAATTTTTTCACAAAACCTGATACATCCCACCTACTCAAAAGCAACTCTGATAGATGGATCTTCATTGATGAATGTGAGATCTTGGGGTTGAAATCTAACAATAACACCTCCCTTTTGTTTTCTTCCCTCTAGATTCGACATGGTTTTTTGTTTTTCTCTAGGGGATACTCTAGGGTTTTAATGCAAACTTAATTTGTGCAACAAGTGTGAGGGAAGTAATGAAAAGGGTCCCAAATTAAACCTTTGATAATAATTAAGAAGAAAACTCTATGCAACAGATGAATTAGCATAAATTTCATCCTAAAAACCCCAAGACAATTAGTACATGCTTGATTCTAGTGGCAGAGAATTCAAAAGACAAGCGTAGTGCCAGAAGCGCAACACATGAGAAAACAAGCTTCAAACACCTCTAAGGCACACATAATTATGGTAAGGAGCCTCAATTCAATTTAATGGCATGTATAATATGCATATGGAAGCTTTAAATTGTAAGTTTGATAGTTTGGCAAAGGTAAGCACATGAATTCAACACACAGAGAAAATGCAACGAATATAGAAAGTGCAGTGAATGGCAGAAAGCACAACAAATGGCAAAAAATGCAGTGAATGGCAGAAAGCACAACGATGTTAAAAATTTGGTATCTTGCAAGTTTCTATGTTGTTTTCTTGGTTCATACATGCAATTGGGTAATCATTCAAAACCAAGGCACTCAATAAAGCTAAAGTTTGCACCTATAGGAACGACTTGACCACCAGGTTGAAAGAAACACAACACTCCCCTGCATCCTTTGTGCAACAATCAAGGACAACCACACAATGAACTTCTAATGGGAATAATGGAGAGATGATGGATCCTGTATGCAAATAATCATTCAATTAACCTCCCAAGGTGGCTGGGAGCGGACTTGATGGCGATAATCATGATTTGAACTTGAATGACCAAAGCGTAGCACCTGGAAAAAGTGAAACAATTATCCTCTTGACTGTTGTACTCTTGTTGATGTCATGACTAATCATGATTTGACATGTAAATTGACTCAAGACACCTACAAATATGTTCCCATGATTACAAGGCATGGCAGCACAATATTTCTCATGATTTCTTAATGTAACTTCACCCCTAAACCTACTTAAATTCACCCCTTGGGATATAAAAGACCATCCTTATGACTCTTGACACACTTTGACATATTTACAATGAATAATAAAAATTATATTCCTGCCTAAGACCTAAATCTTGATCTTCCATAAGACCATAAGCACACTTTTAGGATTTTGACAAAATTTGAAAGACAAAATTTATTTTTTGACTACTATGACTATAGGATACTAACGCTTGCTCCAATGGTGATGACATCCTCCCTTTGAGGTTCCAAGAACACTATAGACCAAGTGCCTAACCATTGGGCTTATTGACTTCTTGAATTAACTCCAAACTGACTCAAAAACTGATTACATTTTGAAAAATGGCAACAGGCCATCAAAATCTCAGGGCCTTCTCTTTGGGCTTCAAATTCTGATAACAACTACCCACACCTGTAGTACTAAAAGTTAAATGAATATATACAATTTAGTGATGACATTCAACTGAATTCAAGTGAAGTAATGTTTAAGGAACATGCCATTCATAGGCCCTCCAGCAAGAAACTCCCCTATTAAATCTTGTAGCAAGTATGCATTGCTCCCATGAAATGTTGCAACTTTGAAAGGTCCCTTCCAAAGGTTTTCAAATTTACCATGCTTCCCTTTTTCTTCATTTCTAGCATCCCACTTTAAAACCAAGTCACCAGCTTGAAAGTCCTCAACCTTTGTCCTCTGATCAAATATTTTCTTTATCTTGTCCTAAATTGTTTGAGTGTTTTTGTACACCTCCTCTCTAGTTTGTTGCAGCTGAATCATTTGGTTAATCCTCCTTTGCATGTCATTTGGTTCTGTATCCTCTTCCTGCAATAATTTCATGACTAGAATTCCCAAAGAAGAAGGGAAAATAACATTTGTCCCATACACTAACTGGAAAGGAGACATACCAATTGATTTTTTGGTATTTACCCGATCAACCCACAAGGCATAAATTAACTTTTTGTGCCATGTTTTCTTGTTCTCCTGCAACAATTTCTTAATGATATTCACTAGGATTTTGTTAGAGGACTCAGCTAAGCCATTACCCTGTGGGTAATATGTTGTTGAGTGACCAAGTACAATGTGATATTTGTGACAAAATTCAACCATTCTTTTAGACTTAAAGGCAACAACATTGTCTGTGATTAATTTACGAGGACAACCAAATCTCAAAAGAATGTTACCTTCCAGGAATTGAATGATGACTGTATCCATGGCTTGCCTGGTTGGTATCGCTTCTATCCACTTCATGAAATAATTTGTGGCTATCATAATCCATTTGTGTTGACCTGAAGATGAGGGATGGATTTCCCCAATGAAATCCAAACCCCATTGTTGAAAAGGTGCCTCCACTGCAATAGGTTTCAAGGGTAAGGGTAAGAGCTTTCTCTTTCCTTCAAAAATATGGCATTCATGGCAACTTGATACCCTTTTGTACACATCAACAAATAAAGTTGGCTAGTAAAAACTAGACCTCAAGATCTTATTGGCTGTGGCTTTCCAAAAATGATGCCCTTCACAATCTCCTTTATGAAATTCCTCCATAACCTTTTGGGCCTCATCCTCCAACAAACAATTTAACAACACACCTCTTGAATCTTTCCAATAGAGAAATTGATTTAAAATGTAGAATTTTATAGCCTTCAACTTCAGAAATCTTGCTTTTGTTTTGGTCAGCTCAGGAGGGGCCTATAAATGTTGCAAAACATAAATTATGTCAGCATACAAAGGGGAAGAGAGAAACCTTTTAGATACCTACTGAGTAGATTCTTCATTGCTGTCATTGGACAATCTAGTAATAAAGTTGATGTCCAACCCACTAAGATTTGAATCTACCATCAATTTGGCCAATCCTTGATCCTTTACCAACTTAGTAGGTTTAATTTCCACATCATACTCTAGAATTGTTGCTATCCATCTACACCTTCGACCTTCAGGATCAGGTTGTGTTAAGATGTCTTTCACAACAACATTTGGAACATAAGAAACCACATGGCAATGGATCACATAAACTCTAAAATATTTCAAAGCATTTACCAATGCATATGCTTGTTTCTCCATAATGTTATACTTAAGGGAAGAATCTCTCAAAACTCTGCTAAAAAAATGCTAGGGGTTTCTCATTACCTTGTTGATTTTTCTACAAGCAGGCTGTTGCAATAGTGTTCTCGGATGCAAAAGAAAAAATGATGAAATCTTTAGCATAATCTGGACTTGCCAAAATAGGAGCAGTAGCTAAAGCCTTTTTAATCTCTTCAAAAGATTTCTTATTTTCAAGAGTCCATCTGATTTCACTCTCCTTCCTTAGCATGTCAGTCAAAAACTAATAATTTCCACTAAATTAGGAATGAACCTCCTCAAAAAGTTTATTCGACCTGAAAATGATTGTACATCTTTTTACTCTTGGAGATATCTATTTTCTGAATTGCATCCACTCTGTTGTAGGTTTTTAACCCTGTACATAAATTTCCTGCATACAAATTCTAAAAACATAAAATAAACAATGGCGAGAGCATAAAACATAAAACATATATACACAAATATTTTTCCCTGAATCCCAAAATTGGGACTACCAAATTGATTTTCCATTATATTCCTTTCAATGTTACAATACATACATACATATATATATATATATATATATATATATATATATATATATATATATATATATATATATATATATATATATATAGATACATGCCGAAGCATCCATAAACCCCAATCCATTAACCTTGGATTAGAACATAATCGTAGTTACCTTGACTGGATCTACAAAATACCATGGAAAGTAAACTATCATGCCCAAAACCATGTGCGAAATCCATGCACAAAACCATAGGTAGGTACGCCCACCTAATATAACCTCCAAAACGAAATTCCCCCCTGCAGAGGGGCTACCGCCACCTTGCATACTCCGCTATGACCCCCGAGTAGCGCCCAACACAATATACAGGGGGGGCTACCCCCCCCCCCCCCCTGTGACCCCCCCATGCGTGGGGTAGTCATGGAAAGAATATAACACAACCCACCATTCTCCCACTTTTTGTTTTCTTTCCACATGAGAGCTTAGTCATTGATCCAGCCTTGCAATGCCCATTGTTTCTCTACACCAAGAGTACTTATCAGTGCTCACAGACTTTGTCAATGAATCTGCAGCATTCTTCAAAGTGTCCACCTTTACTAGCAACACCTTTTTGTCCTCAACCATATCCCTCACAAAGTGATACTAAACATCAATGTGCTTTGTCTTCGAATGATAAGCAGGGTTTCTTTGCCAAGAAAATTGCACTTTGGTTGTCACAATCTATCCTTATGGTTTGTTGTACTAACCCCATACTTGAACACAGTCTCTGCAACCAAAGTTCTTCATTGCTTGCATGAGTGGTTGCCATGTATTCTACCTCTATAGTTGAAAGTGCAACTACAGACTAACTCTTACTCATCCAAGTGACTGCACCTCCAAATAGGTTAAACACATACCCACTTGTAGATATTCTCTGATCCAGATCTATAGCCCAGTCTTCATCAACAAAGCCATAGATGTTCAAAACTCTGTCCAATCTTAGTCTTCTTGGTAACACAAACCATAATCACTAGTGCCATGCAAATACCTAAAAAATCGCTTCATTGTTGTCCAATGATCCTTCCCTAGTTTTGACGTAAACTTGCTCAATACTCCCACTACATGTGTAATGTTTGGTCTAGTAAATACCATTGCATACATCAGGCTACCGACTGCACTTGCATATGGAACATGGGACATGTCCTCTTCCTCTTCTTATGTCTTGGGACACTTTTTAGGAGATAACTTTACACCTACAGGAATAGGAACCTTCACCAGTTTACTATCTTGCATATTAAACCTCTACAATATTGTCTCGACATACTTCATCTAGTTTAACCAGAGATTCCTATTTTCCCAATCTTGTTTAATTTCCATGCCCAAAGTATAGTTTGTGGCACTAAGATCTTTCATGTCGAATTTGGAGGACAATTAGGTCTTCAAATCATGGATAATTTCTTTGTCATTTCCAACCAACAACATATCATCCACATACAAGACCACATAAATAACATGATCACCAATTAATTTAAAATACACACAGTGATCTGCTTTGCTTCTGGTGAAGCCAAGTCCCTGTATAAATGTATCAAATTTCTGATACCACATCCTTGGTGATTGTTTTAACCCATACAAAGAATTTTTTAACTTTCATACCAGTTCTTCCTTACCCTTCACCGCAAAGCCTTTAGGTTGCTTCATGGAGATCTCTTCTTCTAGATCCCCATGAAGAAATGTTGTCTTCACATCCATCTGTTCTACCTCAAAATCAAAAGCAACAACAAGAGATAAAAGTAATCTAATAGAAGATACCAAGGAGAAAAAATATCACCAAAATCAATTCCTCACACCTGGGAATAACCTTTTTCTACCAACCGAGCTTTGTATTTCTCCACCTTGCCTTCTGATTTCATCTTCTCTTAAACACACATTTTCTTCCAATGTGTTTCCTTCCAGTCAGCAACTCCATCCCAAGCCTCATTTTTGTGCAAAGATGTCATTTCATCAACCATGGCCTCTTTCCAGAGTTTTCCATCCTTTGAATCTACTTATTCCTTCACAGTTTTGGGATCATCATCAGTAATAGATAAAGCAAAATTTGAATAGAAAGCAGATGGACTATAACTTTCTAGTTGCCTTCTTTCTCTAAACTGGTCTTCTCACAACTGGAGTTTGTGGCTATTCATCTTCTGATTCCTCTTCTATTGTAGAGTCTTATTCTTCCTCCTTTAGCTCAAAATCTATCTTCTCATGTTACTTTCATAGGACATAATGTTTAATAACATATTTCACCTCTCTAATCACCACATCTTGGTTGTACACAACCTTCCTTATTTCTATGTTCCAAAGTTTATAACCCTTTAGACCATCCTTATACCCAATAAATATGCACTTTTCAGATTTACTATCCAACTTTGTTTTGTTTTCCTTTGGAACATGTACATATGCATCACATCCAAATACCCTCAGATGTGAAAGAGAAGGTTTCTTACCAATCCATACCTCTTGTGGAGTCTTATCCTCCAACGTTGATGAAGGTGATCTGTTGACCAAGTAAAATGCAGTCTCGACCGCCTCTACCCAGAATTCTTGTCCTAACCCGACACAACTGAGCATGCTTCTTGACCTTTCCATCAATGTCTTGTTCATTATTTCCGCAACTCCATTTTGCTCAGGTGTGTATGGAGTAGTCTTCTACCGTGCTATACCACATTCTTATATAACTCTTCAAATTCCTTCTTACAAAACTCTCCACTGTTATCTGTCCTCAACACCTTTATCTTCTTATTTGTATGGTTTTCCACCAGAGCCTTCAATTCTTTAAACTTGTCAAAGACTTCAGATTTCTTCCTGAGGGAATATATCCATGTATTCCTTGAGAAGTCATCTATAAATGATACATAGTACACAGACTTTCCTAGTGATGGAACTGACATAGGTCCAAACACATCATTATGCACAAGCTCTAATATTTGTTTCGCCCTCTTACCACCAGAGGGGAAACTCACCCGATTCTGCTTCCCATATGCACAATTTTCACAGAATTCAAAATCTAGAGAGAAATTAGACATACCTTCTACCATACCATTACGATGAAGTATTTGAAGGCCCTTCTCTCCAAAATGTCCAAGCCTTTGATGCCACAGCATGGTATTTTCTCCAGAGACCACTAGATTTTATGATCCACTTTCAAGAACCACGGAATAATAGTGCTACCTTGAAGCTTGTACAAAGTTCCAATCCGAACTCCCCACATCAATATCAGTGCTCCCTAAACCATCTTGCAAGTATCTTTCTCGAACACTGTTTTTACACCTGCATCATCCAACTTACTTACAAAAATCATATTTCTGGCCAATGCAAGAATATGAAGAACACCCAGAAGAGTTCTAATCCTTCCACCTTGAAAATTCAACTTGACTTTTCCACAACCAATGATTCTAGCCTTCCTATCATCCCCTAAGAAGACATCACCACCATCATATTTCGCATACTCACAGAACCACTCTTTATGGGGAGTGAAGTGAAAGGATGCAACTGATTCAATCAACCATGCCTCATGATCTACATTCGTACTTGAAGAAGAAGTCTGAGGTAGTTTTCACCTCTGCAAAAGGAGCATCATCAGATCCCTTTCCTTTCTTAGGAGCTTTAGATTTACAAGCCCTTTTGTAGTGCCCTTCCTTTCCACATTTCCAGCACACCTTTACAGGTTTTCCTGGAGATTTAGATCTCCCTATAGATTTAAATCTCCCACTCGAGGACTTATTCTTATTTCTGTTTTGGTACCATCCTCATACAGACAAGGCATCACCATTTTGTCCCTCCATATTTTTTCATCTCATCTCCTCTGAAAACAAAGATGAGACTATTTCATCAAACTGCAAGGTAGTTGCATTGCTACCTATTGCAACAACTAGACTATCCCATGAATCTGGTAGAGAACACAACAAACTGATGCAATTATCTTCATCTAAAATTTTAATATCAACAGATAATAACTGGCTTATGATAGTATTAAATGTGTTCATATGCTCTATCACTGAGTCTCCATCTTTCATCCTAAAGTTATACAACTTTTTCCATAGGAACAATTTATTCACCAGAGACTTAGATTGGTACGAAGTCCCTAACTTGTCCCACAAAACCTTCGCTAAAGCTCCCCCTGATACATTCAGTAATACTGAATCTGAGACACACAATCATATTGTGCTCTTTTCCTTTTGTTCCAACTTCGCCTAGTATTCAGATGACATTGTTGTTGGTTTAGTACCTGGATCTACCATGATCCACTGATCTTTATCCACTAGCAAATCCTCCATCTTGAGTTTCCAACACTCAAAACTCTGATCATTAAATTTATCGATCTTTATCTTTCCACTGCTTGCCATCTTCTTTCTACCACAAGGATTGATCCTACAGATCTCCCACTGAACAAGGTTTACCATAGGCCCGAGAAAAAACCCCTCAGCAGTAAAGGCGTCCTCTTGAAGCCAAAACAACTTTGACACCAAATGTAGGTTTTAACCCTGTACCGAAATTACCTGCATACGAATTCTAAAAAAAGAAAATAAACAATGGTGAGAGCATAAAACATAAAACATATATACATAGAGATTTTTCCATGGATCCCAAAACCAGAACTACTGATTGATTTTTCATTATATTCCTTTCAATGTTACAATACATATATATACATGCCAAAGTATCCATAAACCCCAATCCATTAACCCTGGATTAGAACATAACCATAGTTCCGTTGACCGGATCTACAAAATACCATGGAAATTAAATTATCATGCCCAAAACCATGTGTGAAATCCATGCACAAAACCATAGTTAGGTCTGCCCACCTAATAGAGGGTCAAAAAAAAAATCATGGGGCATTGCCCTGAACCCCGTGCAGGGGGCTACCGCCCCCTACATACCCCCACGGAAACTCCTGGTGCTACATACATGGGGGGCTACTCCCCCACCAGCCCCGTGTGTGGGGTAGTCGTGGAAAGAATATAACACAACCCAACATCTTTTTGGATCAATTTTGATGCCATCTTTTGAGATGATATGCCTGAGAAGCTTGCCCTCCTCCATTGCAAAATGGGACTTCTTTGAATTCAAGGATATGTCATACCTCCTAGACTTATCAAAAGTTGATCTCAAATCTTTCAAATGGTCAAAATTAGAATTCGAAAAAACAGTGATATCATCAAGCTAAATGATAATAAACTTATCATTTTCATCATTGAACGCAATATCCATGGCCCTTTGAAAGGTGGCCCCTACATTCATCAACCCAAAGGGAATTTTGGCATACATGAAGGTACCCTAGGGAGTGATGAAAGATGTATTTTCTTGGTCATCTGGATGCACCAAGATCTTATTATACCCTGAAAAACCATCAAGCATGGACATCCAACCACCTTCTGCAATATATGATCCATATTAAGCAAAGGGGTAATTGTCCTTTAAAGATGCCTTGTTGAGATTTCTGAAGTCTACACAAAGTCTTATCTCTCATGTTTTCTTCCTCACAGGTACAAAATTGGACAACCATTTTGAAAATCTAAGGGGGACAATAATATTTGCATCAAAAAAAATTATTACTTCCTTTTCAATAAGAGGCGACAATAAAGGGTTTGTTCTTCTTAACTTCTTCTTAAAAGGATTTTGATCCTTTTTTATTGGGATGGTATGCTGAATGATGCTTTTGTCATACACTTTAAGGTCCTCATATCCCCATGCAAAAACATCTCAATAATCCCTCATCATATCAAGGTATTTCTTTCTAACTTTAGGAGTCAAGGATTTTGAGAGATTAACAAACTTAGGTTGTTTCCCCATTCCTATATTGCAGTCTTCTACTTCTATTTTGGAGGCAGTTACTCTATGATTCTTTGCCACATCATTTTGGTCAAACAATTCTTCAAGAGGCACCAAACATTTCAGAAATGTGTTTTTCTTCAATTGTATTACATCCTTTCTACTATCTGATTTACAAAATCATCCCAATCTGATTCTAAATTATATTGTTCATCTCCTCCAAAATAATTTCCTTGATCTATATGTGAAGTAGAAAACTCTTCAGTCATTTGCAGAAAACTAACAAGTTGTTTATCATCTTTGAAAACTTTCCAATACTTCACATTATCAGGTATTGTTGGCCTATGTTTGACTTGTATTTCATATTTCCTATTAAGATAAATGGGAATCCTAAATGTACTACTTGAGCTGGCTAATACATTAGCAATTTCATTTTTTTCTCTAGGAACCATTGACAAATTATATTCAAGAAACATTTGCAGCATTTCTAGAACAACATTTCTATATGCTCTAATCCGAGGATTTTTGGTTTGATACACACCTTTGATTTGGTTGATAACCAATTTTGAATCTCCATGGAATGAAATTCGTTTTTCTCCCAAATATTTCAAAGTTTGCAGTCCTATAATCAGCGCTTCATATTCAGCCATATTGTTTGTGCAATCAAAGGCTAATTTGTAGGAACACAACCTTGATTTGTCCACCTTTGGGCTCATTATCCATACTCCATCTCCAACCCCTTCTTTATTGACTGCACCATCAAAATCCATGTTCCAAAGGCCCTCTTCATCATCATTATGTTCTGATTTTGTTTCCTGCAATTCACCTACAATCTCCTCTGATTTGTTGTCCCTGTTTTGATCATCTTCCTCCAAACATAGATCATTATATAGAATGAAAGAATCCATATCAAAATGCACTGAATAAATAGGATGGTTTTGAGGCCTTTCCTTACCACTTACCATGTACTTCATCAATGTTTCTTGGTACAATCTCCTTGGTTGTCCAAAAACAGGGATTGTGGCATATGACATGTCCATCTGTAGAGTTCCCTTGAATTTTGCAGACCATGATCTTGACAACAACATACCGAATTTTGGGGGAATGTCATCCACAACTATGTCCATTACTAAGCTCTTTGTTGGGATTTAGGTGAGAGAGACCACCAAATCCTTGATCAAACCCAAGCATTTCACCTTACTTGAATCAAAAGAGAAAATATCTTTGTAAGGCCTTGTAATATCTAAACCAAGCTTTTCCATGACAACCTTCGGCATTAAGTTGTGTGATGCACCTGAATCTAACATTGCATTGTGTAGGATCAAATCATGCACATTCAAACTGACATAAAAAGGTGGTACATCTCCATCTTGAGAATCCCCATCAACTTTTGGGCCAAAAAGAAATTCCGGATGATCATCATTTAAATTGACAGTGTCTGACACTTCTCCTATCTTCAATGCTTTGACAATTTGATTCTTATACACATCATTCTTAATCAATTCATTAAAAGGAATGGAAATTTTGATTTTTGATATCTCATTTTCCAAACTAAAAGATGATTGACTTTTTCTACCTCTTTGGTGGTTGCATCTTTATTTTCAAGGATTTCCTTTGGAGGATCAACCTTCTTTTGGCTGGAGGAAGGTGCATCAACTTGGGCTTTCTTGGGAGAATTTATTGGGACCTTTCTATTTCTCAAATTGTACTGTCTTTGTACCTCCATGATGGCATTTTGGTACCCCATCTTATAGTCTTTTGATTCCATATGCATGATGTCTTCCTGTGGCTGAGAAAACATGTCTTGTTCCTCCTTTGTTAAAAATACATCATCCCCTTCTTCACCAAAAAAGTGAATCTGATCTTGATCTTCTGTTATCTCCTCATATTCTACATAATTCTCTTGAAAAGGAGGCCTAATTTGTTGTTGATATCCTTGGTTTCTCTGCTCTCTTTGCTTTATCTGCACTTGGGGCCTCCGAAAGTTTGGATTTCTAACTTGAGGAGGAGCTTGTTGATCTCTTCCAACACCTTTGTTATCTAGGGTCAACTTCTCCATTGTTTTCACCATGACCTCCAGTTTGTTATCTGAAGATGAAGCCTCCTCTTTAGCTCCTCAGTTTTCAGCCTTCATTTTGGCCTTCTTGTTCAACAAATTAGCCTCTACTCCAACTGCACTTTTCTACATATCTTCTAAAGCAGCGAGATTCCTTTCCCTCAACTAATATGCAAGTTCTACATCAAAACCATCCAAGTAGTGAAGCAGAGCCAATCCTGGAGAGGGATTTAGTTCAGCTAGTATTGAATTTTATACTTTATTGAATCTCGCTAAAACATCTTGAACTGTTTCACCTTGTGCTCTTCCCAAATTATCATACTCAACCAATATTTGAAGAGGGTTCTTTTTTACTTCCCACCTGGAAAGAAAGCTTTGTTCTAGTTGTTGGAAATTTGCAATACTTGCAGCTGGCAGACTTCTGAACCATTTCTTCACCTCTCCCAAAAATCTCTGAGAAAAAGCCTTATCTTGGCATCCTCATGGTCCACCTCTTCCAAATCTATAAAATCATTTAGTTTGTCAACATGTTGATGTGTTGTCAAAACCCTTGTACCATCAAATTGAGGCAATCTCTAACCATAGTTTAGTGGCAAATCATGAAGTGGTCCCTCCAAATTCAATGATACATAACGAGCAACCATGACTAAATGAGACGAACTGGTACAGGCTCGTGGGGTCTGAAATGAATAGGAAGAAGGTAAAGGGGATGATATTTGAGTATCTGATGTGGGAGGATTAAAAACAGTCGATACAGTAGGGGCATAAATCAGTGCAATGTTCAATGGAGCAAAAAATGGTGAGAGAGAGACAGTTGGGACATAATGGAATATTTTGGAGGATTTAGTGGCAGCTTCGTGGAGCTGATGGACAAGATCTTCAAGCTTATGGAATTTATCCCAAATATTTTGATCTGCTTCTAATACACCTTCCTTTTTGAAAATAAATAGAAGATTACAACTTTGACTGATCAAACATCATGTCTACCAAACAACCTTCTTATTTGGATAAGAAAATACTTTGTTCGAACCTCAAATCAAACCGAATGTGGTCTATTGACTCAATTTTTTTAGGTAGAGACAGGGATCTTTCTATGACATTGATCTTGGTTCATTTTGCAAGCTTCTTCTTTCGAAACAAATTCTTTGGACTATCCAAAACTTTAGATGGGTTATGATTTGGATGATGTGTAGTGTATACTTTCCTAGAAACCAAATTTCCTTATAAAAAATTGATTTCAACTCATCTTTAAATCACTAACAATTGGGTAAATAATCAGTCTATTGGTGTCTAGTTCTCTATCACCTTCAGGAACTAGATCTTGTCTCTAATTTCATATTTTTTCCAGGTAAAAGCTTGTGTTCCCTGGCAACAATGCCAAAATGTTAGCTCTCTTTAATTTTTCTAGGTTGAGGAGAGAAAATCATAGGTAACCATAAAACCACTTGTAAGCTAGAATCTAGCCCTTTTAGCTTTAGATGGGGCTCTCCCTGTCTAGGATTTTCAATTACTTAGATGTTAGGCTAGGTATAGTGCTCCGTAGAGTATGATTTTCAAGGATTTTCTGGTAGGAAAGGAGACAAATCCATTGGGCATGGAATCATGTCTGGATGATTATGTTTCTAGTGATGAAATGAAGAGAAAACATAGCTTCTACAACGACAAGGTCAGTAGTATCTTTATAGATTTTTAGTCTAAGTTCGTTGTAGTGGAATGAGTTGAAGAAAAATGGAAAATGAAAAAAATAACATCAAGCACCAAGATGAATTCTAACATTCATTTTAGCAGAAAACATAGATGTCTAGCAAATTGAAACAAAGCACTGCTTGGAGTGATTTCTGAATCAAATATTTGTTTAAATAAACAAGAAGATACATTTCAAAACATGATTTTCATATAATATAACTTACAAAGATAATAGTCACATCTACAAAGCAAGCTAACTCAAGAATCCCTGCAAATTCCACCTCTATATTTCATTCATTGTAAAAATATATAAAAAAATAAGTGCAGCACACAATGTCCTTTATCCTTAACCTAGCCAACCCTTTTCTCAATTACATTCACATCATAAATAGAATAAAATGAGTTAGTTCCCACCTCTAGGGGTCGAATTCCTCATTAGGATTTTTGTTTCTAACTTATGCAATGAAAATAGAACTAACTACTAAAGACTAGGGACTGCTTAACTAAATCTTTTCTAATAATTTTTTATTAATTTCTCAGCCCCAAATCGAGCTTGTGAGTCATTAAATTCTTTATTACAATTACTAATACCATAAAAATAAATTACACCAATTTTTGACTAGGTTAACTCATTCAAAAGGATGTTTATCTGGAAACGCAGCATCGATGCTGCACAAACTCCTAATTCTCCATAAATGAAAAAACGCAACATGAAAATGCAGCACTCCATGGTTGAGATGTCTCTGATCGGTCCCTGAGATTCTCGATGAAACCAACATGTGTTAACAAGCCTGTACATGGATAATTCCCCCCTTAGAATATTTCTTTCACCACACAAAGCCTCCAACTTTGACAAATTCATCGATAGCCAAAAACACAGTGCCAATTTCAAAAGTGCAACACCATCCTTTTTCATGGTTTAAGTGACAATTATGTTTCCAGACAAGTTACACATGTTGGTGATGATGCTAACACTGTAATAATCATGCCACATACCCCTTTCAAGCCTCCTTTAGCTAAAAATACAAAACATTCATCTCCACACCAAAAACCCTAACCCTAATGCTAGCTAGGGCACAAAATGTTGTGAAAGTTGCTTCTTCAAAAATGACTTCATAACTCTGACTAAATGTGGTTGCAAGAGGGATTTTATGCAAAACATTATCACCTGGAACCTCAACCCTATAAACAAGCATACTTTAGGCAAAATTCAAAAATAAAAACTGTGTTATTTCACCCCTTCCAACATTCAAACTTTGGCCCCCTTAGCCAATAGGCCCAATTTTCCTCTATCTTTCTCGTGCATCTCCCTTAATTACTGTTTGGTCGCTCCTAATTCTTTCCTCATACAAATATTATGTCTGCATACATTTTTCATTTACTTGTGTAGTGGAAGGGATCTCTTCAACATGTATTTGGCATTGTCCATTGTTGGTTGATAGATGTCTAGAAGATCATTCATTTTTTTCCTAGCCATTTCATCCTGCTGCTTGAGCTCATAAATCTCTCTATGATCCTCCTTCAGTTGCCTTTTCAACCTATTAAAAGTGTACTTCCCTCATCTATCTTTGTCTTCTCTTCTTGGATTTGTAGTTTTCTTGATGAGGATATGGTAACCCTAGCTGCTGGAACTTTTGCCTTCTTAATATCTTCTTTCGTTACCTTTTCCTTGCCTTTGGATTTGATAGCAACTGGTGTAACCTTAGCCACTTGTTCATCTTCACTAGGTTTAGCTATCTTTTTTAGGATAAATTTCTTTAATTCCCTATTTTCTTGTTGCAAATGTGCAATAACCATGTGGGATTTCTTCAACTGTTCTTGCAATTGGGCAATCTCTTTGACTTTATCATCAACAATTTCATCTTCTGGTATGGTCTCCATGGTTTCAAATGTTTGCTCCAAGGGTAGTCTTCTTGTAGCAGACCTAGTGAGGGGATTTTTAGGGACATCCACCACTTCTGGAGAAAACTATAGCTTTTTGCCTTTCTTCTTTCATGTAGAATGCATTGTAGTTGAGGGTCTCTTCATTGATTTTCCAGTTGGTGATTGAATGTCTTTTACCACTGCTAGGGGTGTTTCTTTCCTGCTCAAGGAACTAGCTGGCACATAATCCACTAGGTTTGAAGAATCAACAAATCAATGCCATGATTGATTTATTTTATTTAGCTCCTCAAATACCAACAACTTAGTTAAGGAAAAGTAGAAAATGATAGGTTCCACCTAACTTTGTTTCCATTGCATTTTGTCCTCCATCTTGTTGAGACTCGTGAATAAATAGAAGGGAAAATTCAAGGGGCTCTTCCCACTAAAATGCGTCAAGAGTCTGAAATGGTATTGATAAATCCTTTCAAACCTTCCCTCACATGTGAAATACCTATTTAGGCACAATGGACCCATACTCCTTATCTTTATAATTAGGCTTCAAAAAATATTTATAATGGGAAATATCAAGGGGCGTGACCTTGAACCATTGCTCTCCTTGAAGAGGAATCTTTGTTGCAGTTGATATTGTGGCCTTTGTAACTGGAAAGGTGAGTGCTCCAACCTTAGCATCCAACCCATTAAAGTTCATGGCAAACTCCTTAGTAAGTTGTACATTATACCCTTGAATTTTTTCGCAAAACTTGATATATCCCACCTGCTCAAAAGAAACTTTGATAGCTTGGTTTTCATTGTTGAATTTGAGACCTTGGGGTTCAAATATGACAATAACACTTCCCTTGTGTCTTCTTCCCTTTAGAGTTGACATGGTTTTTTGTTTTACAACATGGGGTAGTCTAGGGTTTTAATGCAAACTTAATTTGTGTAACAAGTGTGAGGGCAATAATAAAAAGGGCTCCAAATTAAGCCTTTGATGATAATTAAGAAGAAAACCCTATACAATAGACCAATTAGCATAAATTTCCTCCTAAAAACCCCAAGACAACTAGTACATGCTTGATTCTGGTGGCAAAAAAAATTCAAAAGACAGGCGCAATGCCAGAAGCGTAGTGCATGAGAAAACAAGCTTCAAAAACCTCTAAGGCACACACAATTATGGCAAGGATATTCAATCCAGTTTAATGGCATGGTAGACTCTGCATATGGAAGCTTCAAATCGGAATTTTGACAGTTTGGCAAAGGTAAGCACAAGAATTCAACACACAAAGAAAACACAATGAATATAGAAAGTGCAATGAATGGCATAAAGTGCAGCGATGGTAAAAATTTGGTATCTTCTAGGTTTCTATGTCATTTTCTTAGTTCATGCATGCAATTGGGTAATCATTCAAAACCAAGGCACTAAATAAAATTGGATTTTGCACCTGTGGGAGCGATTTTACCACCAAGTTGAAAGAAGCACAACATTGTCTGGAAACACAACACTCCCCTGCCTCCTTTGCGCAACAACCAAGCACGACCACACAACGAACTTTTGATGGGAATAATGGAGTGTTGAGAGATCTTGTATCTAGATAATCATGCAATTAACCTCCCAAGGTGGATGAGAGTGAACTTGATGGCGATAATCACAATTTGAACTTAAATGACCAAAGCATAGCACCTAGAAAAAGCGCAACAATTTTCCTCTTGACCATTGTACTCTTGTTGATGTCATGATTAATCATGATTTGACATGTAAACTTACTCAAGACACCTACAAATATGTTTCCATGATGACAAAGCATGGCAGCACAATCTTTCTCATGATTTCTTGATGTAACTTGACCCCTAGACCTACTTAACTTGACCCCTTGGGATATAAAAGACAATCCTTGTAACACTTGACACACTTTGACATATCTAAAATGAATAATAATAAAAGTATTCCCACCTAAAACCTAAAGCTTAATCTTCCACGATATCATAGCCACACTTTTATGCTTTTGACAAAATTTGAAAGACAATTTATTTTTTGACTACTATGACTATAGGATACTAACACTTCCCAAAAAAAATTCATGAAAAGTTCTTGAAAATTAAAAGCTATCATCCCCAAATATTGTAACCATTGGAATTTTAATACAACATCAACACCACCCATTAGAATGGAAAGCATTAAACTATTCAATACATATCCCCCCATGGTTAGCTTGATAGTATGGCACTTTCCAGAACAATTTATAGTTCCTCTTCTTGAAACCATCACTTGACACTCTAGTGCTAGATAGAGAAATCAATTTAATTCCTTGGGTATATTAGAATGAATAAAATTATGGGTACTACCCGAATCAATCAACGATATTACCTTTTTCTTCTTGATATATCTGTCTATCTTGAGAGTTTGTGGAGTGGTAATTCCTGCCAACACATTACAAGATATGATCAAATTCATGTCTTCTTTCTATGGGGTTGGTTCCTAGTGTATATCTTCTTCTTTTGATGTTTCTTGTTCCTTTTCTTCCTCCTCTTCACAATCTATGTAAAATAATTTCTTCTTAGCACACTTATGACCTTTAGTATATTTTATATCACAACTATAACGAAGTCCTTTTTCTCTTTTTTCCTCCAATTGTTGTGGTGCCAAACTTGTGGGTTGTGGAAGGATAGAAGCAACAACATTTCCATTTTTATACTTGTGAGTGGTAGACTTCCTTGTTTCCATAATTTGCTTTCAACTTTTCTTGCCACCTTGAATGCCTTCTCTAATGAATCAGGTTCTCAAACGCGAACATCATGTTGGATGTTATCCTTTAAAGTTCCTATGAATACATCAATCATATTCTCCTTTGGAATATCATTTACCTTGATATTCAATCTTTGGAAGTCCTAAATGTGCTTCGCCATTGAACCCTTTTGCTTGAGATTTATCAATTGGCTAAAGAAGGTATTGCTCGTTGTATCCTCACAATGTGCTACCAATTCTTCTGCAAAAATTGTCCAAGTGACAATTGATTTATGAGGACAAAGCCATTGATACCACACAAATTGATTTTGTACTAAATATAAAGATGCAATGCGTACTTTTTTTTTGTTTGACGCATTATTTAGATCAAAGAATTGCTCCATCTGTAATATCTATGTCACCGTATCCTTGCCATCAAACTTCCTCATATCAATTTTTGGAATGTGGTGGGTCTTAAACCCAATTTTGTACTCTCTAAAATTATATTTCATATTCCTTTTGTCCTCATCCTGATTTTCATGGAGTACCTTGTCACCACTAGGAAGCATTTCTTGTAACAATTTTGTCAAACCTTCTTTGAAACCTTCCAATCTGCTTTCAAACCATCTATCCTAGCTTCCATGCCATCCTTCAAAATTTACATGTTTTCTTTTAAACCATTCTTCAAACCATCCATCTTAGCTTCCATTTCTTTTTTGGTTACTCTTTGCGAGAGCGAAATTTGTTACACTTGGTCTCGTAATTTTGATATATCATGTTGCATGTCTTCCTCTTCTTCATGCATCATAGTAGAGCTTTCTGGTTGCTTACTAGGTGTTTCATTTTCTTGTTTCGAGTCATTTTAGAATCAAACAATGATATTTATGTTTCACTATACCCCTTTAATCACTTCAAACTGAATTTTCAAACAAAACTTAGGCAAATTTAAAAAAAAAATACACACCTTTTTCTTGTTTTTAGGAGCTCAATATTGAAGTTGTTGTATATATATATAATTTTGAATCTCCAAGATCTGAAATTTTGTATTATGGTAGCCCTTTGAGTATTCTTTCTAAATCCAAAAGTCACTCTGAGATTGAATTCTTCAAGAAAAATCTATGCCCAATCTACCATGATGACCTGATTATAGCTTGGTTCAGTAGAGCCAACTTGTATGGAATTCCATGTGTCATTATTTCAACCTTCAGCTCTGAAAATGGTACATGAAAAACTACAGTCTGTTCAGTTTCATTCAATTTTTATGAAATTCAAATCTGATTCTCAGAGAGAAATTTATGATGATTTTCCCTAGGTCACCTGTTTGAGACTGAATTATGGAGCCTACAAAAACCCTAACTTCCTCTTATCATATCTTCGAAAATCTTGTGAACCAAGATCTGAAATCTATACACAATGTTCACTAAGATTTTGGCTCCACGTGGTCGCAATTTCAGATTCTTAAGCCTTGTGGAAAAAATGTTATAGCAAAAATTCCAAGATGGCTTGCTTGAAGAAGTGAAACCCTAGAATCCAAAGCTCTGATACCAAATGTTATGCAACCAACTCACAAAGTAGAAGAAAATATAGATCAACAACTTAAAAATTAGCCTCTTCGAGAGGGAAAACTCCTTGACATTACATAAATGAACAATATTTAGATGATACAATGACTAGACTTCCATGCTATATATAGGAGTCTAAGGTGTGACAATATAATTAGAGCCTACATAACAATAATAATGTAAGGACACAACAATAACAATAAGGGGATACACTAACCATAAAAATAAAGGGGCTAAACCAGTATTATAGGGACCTAACATAATGTGAATACCATAAAAGGAAATGGATGAAAGATGAACAAAAGGACTATGTTGTGGTTGTAATATCAAATGGTTCAAAGGGAAAATATCAAGAAACAAAATTATTTACAATAAAAAAATAATGAGGGAATAAAGACACCAACACAAATGAGTAATGAAGAAATTGTGTATCCAAAAGAGTAAGAAAAAAATGTAGAAATTTTTCACAACATAAATCAAGATACTACGTGTGAAACATTAGTTCATGCATGGATAGGTGTATCAATGCCTTAAACCCTGAAAATCACAAGATAAAATCAACAAGAAAAAAGTCACAGTTTGTGTTGACTTAGGTAACACCCATAATGTCATTGATATAATATTAGTAGATTGTCTTAATTGTCTTGTGTCCCTAGTTGTAAATTTTCAAGAATTTGTTAGTTTTTGGGGAAGTGTTGATTATGGTAGAAAATTCCATAACATCAAACTTTGTATAGGATATTATATTTATCAAGACTCGTCAATATCAATCTCATTCAAGGAGTAGACATGGTTCGATGAATTCAATGGATGAACACTTTGGATATAACTTATACAAACTATAATGAATTATTGATGAGATTCAAAATAGAGGGAATTGAATATAAACTTAATGACTTAAAATCTCCTACCTCTACAACTCAAAGCTTCTAGAAGGGGGTTGTAGTGGATTTATTGCTAGACATTATTTTGTATAAGTGAAGTGGGAAGTTGAAATATTGCAATAGAATTAAATTCCATTTTAGAAAACATCATAGAATCTTATTCAATAACTCATCTACGTTATCATTATGGGAGTTGTGATCCATGTTCACATATTGTATACATTGTATGCATTCTATTTGTTATGTTATTTTAAGGATCATTTGGTAGTTAACATTTGGTATCAATTTGCGTTGGATGAAGAGACTACCCTATCATGCTCAAACTAAAAGGATGTTATAACCTCTATGCCAATGTAAGAAACAACTAACTTTGATAAAACTTTCATAGTGGCATGTGATGCATCAAGATTGATGGAATTGGAGAAATATTGAAACAAGAAGGGATACCAATAGGTTTTGAAAGTAAAAAACTCAAGGGAAATTATTTGGTGAAATATACTTATAAAAAGGAAATGTCAATTATTCTATATGTAATAAATAAATGGCAATAATAACTCGTTGGGAAGATTTTTCAAGTCTGGATGGACCATGACAACCTAAAGTACTTTTTGGATAAAAGGTTGTCTTCAACATGTAACAAAAATGGGTAGATAAAATGAAATTGTTTGATTTTGAAATAAAATACAAAAAAGGGAAGGATAAAATGGTAGTAAATGTCCTCTCAAGCATAAAAGAAGCATCCATTTTAACTACCATAACAAGAATAAATATAGACAAAGGATATAACGTATAAAAAAGGAAAGAGCTCTATACAAAAAGGGATTAGAATAGAGACATATTTGGGTACCAGGAAAAAATATTCTATTGAAGTTGGAACAAAAAGTATCAAGGGAGTTTCATTATTCTCTCATTGAATGGAATTCAAGGTTCTTTAGAACACATCAAAGGATTAAAAATTTAAAATTTAAAAATAAGAAATAAAAATAGATATTCAAAAATTTGCAATAGAATGTCAAGTATGTTGAAAAGAATAAAGGTGAGGCTATTAAGACTCTTGGGTTACTTCAACTCTTACACATACTTAATCAAATATGGGAAGATATACCAATGGATTTTAGTACAAGATTAGCAAAATCAAAAGGAAAGGATGGAATTTTTGTGGTTATACATAGGCTCACAAAATATGCACATTTTAGTTGAATTCAATGGCATATGTTGTAGGCCAAGTGCAAAATTTTCATGAAATAAATTCAAAGGTTTTTACATTTCCAAGGTAATTGTAAGTAGTAGAGATCCAAAAGTTCACAAGCAAATTTTGTAATGATTTGTAGAAGTTAAAGAGACAACAATAGCCATAAGTTCAACATATCATCCACAAATAGTTGGCCAATTGAAAATAATGAACAAATGTTAGGAGGGTTATATTTGTTGTTATTATTTGAACAAGCAATCACATAAGGTCAATCGGATTCCTCTAATAGAGTGGTGGTATAATACAACCAATCACATAGCTACTAAGTTATCTCCATCACAAGCTCTTTATCAATATCCAACTTATAGTATCACATCTTATTTTTAGAGCCATTCCAAAGCATAAGCAATAGGCTCAAATATTGAGAATA
Source organism: Pinus tabuliformis (assembly GCA_031772625.1). Lineage (NCBI taxonomy): Eukaryota > Viridiplantae > Streptophyta > Pinopsida > Pinales > Pinaceae > Pinus > Pinus tabuliformis. The sequence continues at coordinate 219,242,592 of CM062804.1, read as the reverse complement.
CTCGAGAAACTTTGCAAATAATTAAAGAAAACCTTTGAATGGATTAGAACAAGTTGAAACAACAAATAGATCAACATCATATTGATCAAAAGACAATTTGAGGTGCAGGATTAGATACAGTTACAACATCAATCATATAAGCAAACTATTGTCTAATAAAAGAAGAATAAAAAAACTAGCTCCATTTTTTTATAAACCCTACAAGGTCCTTCACAATATTTGATAAGTGAGTTATGAATTATATTTGGTTTTTTCACCCATTCGCAAGGTTTTCCATGTCTCCCTCCTTAAAAATTTCTTCGATGGGCCATTCCATTATAGATTAAACATTTAGAATTAGACAAATAGGAAAAATGATTCTTGAACTAGAAGAATTTCTAGACCAGTATTCTCTTTCTATTTGGAATAGAATAATTATAAAATAATTACTCAAGTGGAAGAATGTTCCTCCAAAAGATGTTGCATAGCAAGATGAGTAATTCATAAAGAAATATTGTTAATACAAGCTTTGAGAGTAAAATATTTTTATAGGGTCATAACCCTCATTATTTATTATTATATTAGATATAGCCATGTTGGCATATATTGTAAGGTACATCATGTCTATTTTATACCATATTTAAGAACCAAGGAGATGCATCTGAATAGCATCTCTTATTATGTATTTGGATATCTTGTAATTGGAGATTATCCCTCAAAGAAAATTTTATTCACACATTCACTTCTTCCAGGTGTGACATTAATGAATTTAATTTTTTAATACTTACTAGGTTGTATGACACATCACACAAAAAAATTGATAATTAATGATTGAATATTCTATTGAGGTCCACTTAAACAAATTTGGCTGGTGAGATATATATTAAACATTTTTGTTGATGGAAGGAAATCAACTCTAGGAGGTCGAACACCTTCCCTCTCACACACAAGGGCTTTACACTTGTCAAAGAAATAAATTAAACGTATTTGTCGATGGAAGGAAAACAACTCTAGGAGGTCTCAAACACCTTCCTTTACACACACAAGGGCTCTACAATTGTCAAAGAAATACAACAATACCATTCTACAATAACATGATAGAAATAAGTTATGCATATACATGGATATTCTAACCAAAATATCCCTTTTGTCACTCAATTAGACACAACTGTGATGATAAATGAATTTTTGCACTAATTTATGGGTATGTTTATTTAACTATGTGTGTATCTTAATTGAAAATTAGATTATTAGTATTAACCTTTTTTCTTTTTTGTAAACACAAAAATTCATATGGCATTGATAAATATATACATGACATACTACAGAATGACACCCTAACCAACTATAATATGCTTTAGCATAAACCCGATTGAAAATATTGGTCAAGGCTTAAGCTTGAGTGCTTCAAAATCCACAACTTGAGTTGGATGTAGTAAAGCTCATTATTACCAAAATTATAAAAAGAGGCTGCAAAATATATGAAAACCAATTAGACATAAAGACAGAGGACATAAACATAGAAAACCATGAAAATTGTTGAGCTTACAACTAGTGGCTTTGCACCCTGTGAAGACCATACAATTAACCAACTAGAGTAGGATACCTAGGGTGGCTAAGAGGTGGTTTTACTCTATCAAGAAGTAGTGTTATCTCCATTTGTTGCATTCTTTCATCCATAATTTGGTAAAGGAGATGGAGCTCCTCGATGCAAAGGAGGAGCTCATACTTTATCTCTTTGTGGTCGAATACAAATTTTCTAAGCATATTCTTAATATGCCAATATAAGTCAACTATGTGTAAATACTGGTTGCAACGAGCCCTTAGAGTGCCAAAGTCTAGCACCCAATTCGCCACTTCCAGTAAGACCTGAGAATCCGACATTTCATTCCTTTTGTTGACCAACTCTTGCTCAATATCTGAAATATCATGTTGGACCACCAATGGGGTGTGCTCATGGTAGTGGTCCATTGAGGCTCAAGCTTGGGCTTGAGCTTGGGAGTTGTTGATTGGGTTACGACCCCGACACCCCTCATCGAGCATGTCTTCTCTAGGCATTATGACCGCTTAAAGAAAGATACAAAAGAAACTGAACAAGATGAGGGGGAGAATTTGAGTGGAAAGAAGCAGGAGGAACTGAAGGTGGGGGGGGGGACCACATGAAGATATGAGGGTGTGAGAGAGACAAACCAAGAGAGAATAGACAATGGGAGAAAGACTAGTGAACCAACATGAAACTATTCCTATGTGCCAGAAAATACAATGAATGCTAAGGGAGGGAAGAGAAATCACATAATGAAAATATACTTGAGCACTTTTGTGGTTAGAGAGTAAGGGTTACCTGTAATGAGATATGTTCGCTCCGCTTTTATGCCTACAATAAGTAGGAGTGGAGGAGAATAATTGATGGCTAACAAGTAAAGCTTTCAAAGATAAAGGGATTAGGCCAGAAGGGTTTGGTCCTTCTGATTGTTCCAAAACTAATGCACCACACTTAGGGCTTTTTCCTCCTTATGCACTAAAATTGCTAGGCTAAGTGACGTCTATACTTCATGTGAAGTGAAATAATCCTAATATGCCGTGAACATTTTGTGAAGCAAGTTGGAAACCCCATTGAATTAAATGTCAACCTCCATTCTTGTTATCATTGAATAAATGCCCTAGAATGATAAATTGCTCAAGTGTAAGGTGACTTAATGCTAAAACAATGTTGGAGCCAGACACTCCTCTATCTAGTGTGTATGAGGACATTATGCTTAGTTCACCTGCCAACTATCCCTTGATCTACCCCTCATAATGTAGACTCTACTTATTTGTGTTTTGAGTGCATTGAGGGATGTCATGAGTGAGGATCGATGTGGGTCACCCCCATCAAGAGATTATTAATACTAACTTATACACAATTTTTAGTATATTATCTTAATGAACTAGCTCAATTAATTTAAATTAAGCAATTTCATTGTGTATATTGTAGAAATGTCATGAGTTGAGTTTAGATAGTTTCCATTTGAAACAAAAGTATAAATTATATACAATAACATTTACCCTAGGCACCATTTAAAAAATGTGAAGAAATAGATGAAAAACTTTCTCTACAATACTTTTTATCCAAATCTATGTATTATTATCAATATCATTTTCATTTTCATTATTAGTATAATCATTATCCTTTTAAATTTTCCATAAGTTAATTTTCAATTACAAAAAATTATAGTTATATTTTTTCAAACTTCCATAAGTTAATTTTCAATTTAAAAAAATTATAGTTATATTTTTTCAAACTTATTTTCTTTGTTTGCCATTTACCTCTGTAGTAGAAAATTTATTAAAGCTCATAGATAAAAACAATTATTGCCTCTTATGTCTCACATCAATATTATTTTCTTTCACATCAATATTAAAATATCATATTTTTTTCAAATTTATCCAAAATTTTAATTGTTTAATTAAATTAATTAAAATTCTCTTTTAAAAATAATATATTTATAAATATATGAAGTCAATTACGTTACATTACTCCACCTTTACAAATCGATAAACAAAATTCACATGGAATATTTGAATATATAATAGACATCGACAATGATTTTTAACATCCATGTGATAATTTTTAATGATATGATAACATAAATAAACATATGATATATAAAAAAAGAAAGGTGTAAATTGACTTTAATAAGATATTATTAGTTTATTTATTCTCTCACACATCTCACAGACTATTAATTTTATTAATGGTTATGGCTTTTTTTAATTATTTAATATATATATATATATATATATATATATATATATATATATATATATATATTTGGTTTAATAAATTTTAATTTAATTTAATTTATATATTAAATTAATTTATAATTAAATAATAATTTTATTTATAAAATAATTAAATTTATTTATATGCATATTTACAAAATATTAAAACGAAAGTAATTTCTAAGTGATGTATAATTTGTATGAAGAAATTATATAATAATCTCAAAATCTATGAGTTTCAAATTACATTGGATGGTTCGAACAAAATAGATTCTCAAATTATTATGTGATTATTTTAAAATAAAAAAAAGTAATATTTGAAAATTATTTTTCTTAATTACAATCTAGAAATTTATATTTATTAAAGAAGATATATTGTTTTTTATTTTTGTTAAAAAAATAAATTGATTTTCAATTAGTTTATATAAAGTTTAAAGAAATTCTATGACATTTATTAAAGTTCTGAAAAAAATAAATAATATTTTGAAAATTTCAAAATAATTTTAAATTCTTTAAAATGTATTTTTTTATTGGTAGATGGTTATTTTTATGTAGTTTTAAATTGAATTATAATATATAAAAAATATATTAAAAAATAAAAAATCTAAAAAAAGTTATTGGGGAAGTGTGATAACTTTGCCCAACAGATTGTCATGTGGATAGCTTCCCTATGCAAAAAATATTCACAAGATTAGAAATTTCAAGTAGAAAAAAACATTTAATTTTTTTTTTTGGCTTTTTCATTAGTCATGAGTCTTTTTGCTTGCTTTTTCTATTTTACTTCATTACCTTCTCATTTTAAATTTTCTAATTTTAAACCAATTCCTAAGCTTTTTTCATTAGTCATAAGTCTTTTGCCTTACTTTTCCCTGATTACATTTATTTTCACAAATTGGGCCATATCAACCCTAAGTTCTTTTGTTTGTTTGCCTTTTTTTAAGGAAATCTTAATTACATTTATTTTCACCAAATCCAAGAGATCAACCCTAATGTGGTTTTAAATTGAATTATGAAATATAAAAATTATTTTCACCAAACTAAGGTGTCGAGAATTGAGTCCGAGACCTCCCAATTTGGAGAGGTACTTAGCAAGTAGAATTCAACCCATTGAGCCAACCCTTGAAGCTATCTCCATATGTTTCCTAGTTGCAAAGGAATTTCAAAATATGTTAAAATTCTCACATAACAAAATGTTTTTTTTTTTTTTTTTTTGATAAGTAAGGTTAATCTATTGATATGATACAAAAATAGTTACAGAGTATCTGGGCCATAAAGGGTCTCAACCTTAATCAGCACGCGATCATGAAAATTGTCTGAGACTGCCCCTAAAAAGGGGAAACTAGTCCAAAAGAAGAACTGTCCAAAATGCAACCAGATTTAAACCACAATTTTCCCGATGAGAGCAACCCATCAAAAGCAACAACAAAACCACCCAGAAAAACAACAGATTGTCCTGACTGGACCAACCAACCAGCAGATTACCTTGATGACACAAAAGCAAGACAAAACTAGACCCAGAACTAAATGAAATGCCACCTGGCAGAAGTGATACGCGCCTCAAGGTCATCCGGAATAGGTTCCTCCACGATTGGACAAGCCCACGGGTTGTCCGCGTCGCCACGTTCCGCTTCCTGATGTCCTTCTTCCCTGCTTCCAGCCTCCACCTGCGGGCTCGACGTGTCCTCCAGACGGCTTTCCATGGCCCGCGTGTCACTTGGAACGCCCAAGTCATCATGCGAGCTACCAGCAATGGCTTTCCCATGTCTTCTGTTCCGACCTCCATTACCTTCCAGCTCGTCATTGTTGTCTCTGTTCCGACTTGGGCCCGCTTTGTTCGTCTCCTCCATGGACACAGTCATGGGAATGTGCTGCTCAGTCTCTTCAGAAATGGAGATGGAGATGGTGGCAACAATGACCGGGCAATTCAGAGTGCTACGGAACCAGAATTGCGTCGTGTGAGGGACCTGATGCGGAGGTAGAGGAAAGGTAGCAGTGCGGGCTATTGCCTCGTCGCGTCTAGAGCAATGGAGGCAGGCTTTGCCTTTACCACTTCTGGTATTCGAATAAATACCTGCAAGACTATAATGGTGGGGATTTTCAGTTGAGGAGGAAGGGGAAGCTGAATTGTGGCTATGCAAAGCAGCAGAGCGGGAGCTACCACCTCGCGTGCCACCTTGACGGCTGCGCATTCGGTGGCGAACCATGATGGAGATAGGAGCAGTGGAAGAGTCCAGGGGGGGTGGAGGAGGAATTGACAGTAGAATTTTGAGCAGAGGTTACAGGGTGCTGAGGGACAAGAGCCGAGTTGCAGAGGTTTGTATGGGAATGGTGGAAGCCATTACCCAGGTCAAGACAGCACACAATCCAGCATCTGCGCCCAGTGCTGGTTCGCTCAGTCGGCTCTCCCGCTTGCGGAGGGCAAGCACAGTGAAACAGGGGCAGGGTGACTGGAATGTGCTCCGGTTCCATAGTTATGCAGGTAATGGCCTTGCCTCGGCTAGAGCAGGCATTAAATGCCACCTGCGAGGTGCCATGAATATCACTCATGTTGTTCTTGGGATGGTTGCAGAGGGCCATGTGGCCGCCTCGCCCGCCATCGCCCCGTCTCATCACCAAACTCGCCTTAATTACCACCCGCATCCGGGGCATAACAAAATGTTAGTAACTATAATTTTCTATATTTATGTAATTTTAATAAAATCAATTCATTGCTCTATTGATGTAGAGTTAATAAAATTTTTAAAATTTTTAAATACCAATTTCATATATATAAATATGTATATATATATGATGATGATGATGATGATGATGATGATGATGATGGTTAACGTTCACTGAGACCAAACTTTGGTATATCGGACCTAAAGAAATGAATTATTTAGTTTGATTTAAGATTTTATTCCTATGCTCAAAAAGCTTGGAGAGAAGCCTCCCGAGCTCACTATAATTTTGACATCGTAAAAGGCTAGGAAGGTCAGTATTGCAACAAAGATTATGAAACTGAGCTCTAATATGGTTGTACGTGGAGCACACTAAGAGGAAGTGATTTTCATTCTCGATGTTCATGTTCTCACAAAGATGCCAAATCCTTTCCATCCATGGTGTTTTAGGAATTGCCCAATGACCCGTTTCACTTTGGAGCTCATGAGAGTTCGTTCTAATCTTGGCTATATTAATTTTCTTCTTTGAGCTAGTTAAAACAGAGAGATACTTTTGATCTTCTAGGGTGGGGTTGATGACCTCCTTATAATATCTTAATTTTCTTTTAGCTACTAAATCTTTCTCACACCACATTTTTTCTTTGAACTTAGAAGTAACAATAATTTTAATGTTATTAATGTTTTGCAATGCAACATTCTCGTCGATCTCCCAAAGGTTTAACTAGGTCCTGGTGTCTTTATATCGACCCCGTTTGAGCCTTAGGTGGCTTTGGCCAGAATTTAAAGCTAGCTTACGAAGTCTATGGTCTCTTATGTTATTGAGTTTGTGCTTGTACAACAGAAGCCTAGTCATAGCTAGGCTCTCGATAGGGAGAAGACCCACTTCTATAAGGAGAATAGGATATGGTGTATTGCTTTTACATTTGAGGTTATACGTTATAAAACGCTTCTGGATTTGCTCAATCTTTCTCCAGGATTCTCTAGAGATGCTGCAACCCCAAACCTCACATCCATATAAGATAACAGGAGTGACTAAAGTTTCAAAGGGTAACTTCTTTCTATCCCACATTACGAGGTTTGCCGTTTTATAATTATTTTCAAGACCAAAATAAGCTTTCCACCCCCCATTAATCCTTTTCTCAATGTTATAGTTCCAATTGAGCTTGTGATGAATATCAATTCCTAAGTACTTGTAAGAAGACACTTCCTCCAAGTTATTATTGTCATACATAAAATTAGCGTAAGTGTCCTTCTTGGATTTGATAATCATAACTTTTGTTTTGTCAGTGTTAACAGTCATACCCATGGTAGAGAAGAAATCCTTAAGAAGGCTAAGTTGCTTATCAAGATCAGATGGGCACCTTGCGAGAAGAACAATATCGCCAGCATAGAGAAGAAGGATGATGACTATCCCAGCTAAGATTGTGCCAGCACAACCTGTTTCCTCTAAACAACCTTCTAGCTTGTTGAGGTAAATGCCAAATAGGGTAGGGGAGAGGGGGCAACCTTGTTTAACTCTGATATTACACTTAATATCTTTCGACCACCCCTCATTGCTCTTTAACTTGGCAATTACATTCTCGTATAACCTTGTAGTGACATATATCAACTCTAAAGGAACCTTTAACTCTTCTAATCTATTCCATATGTTGTTCCTAGGAACCGTATTGAAAGCCTTTCTAAAACCCACAAAGAAACAAAAGATATTGGATTTATCATTGCGGAATTCCTCCACAATGATCCTAAGTGTAACGAGGTGGTCCATTGTTGAGTGATGTCTTCTAAAACCCGCTTGGCCTTTAGCCCGCTTACCTTCACTTTCAAGCCATATGCTCAGCTTCTTTTCCAAAATAATACCATATAACTTGGCTAAGAGAGGGCTGATCATAATTGTCTGATAATTAGAGGGGTTATTTGTATCCCCACTTTTAAAAATAGGGATAATGAGGCTCTGAGTCCATGGTTTAGGGAACCCTTGCTTGACCGCTTGATTGAAAAGCTTGTGGATGTGGGGGATGAGGACAGGACCTCCAATTTTTGAGATTTCCGCCTAGTAACCTTCAATATCCTTAGCTTTCCCATTTGCCAGGTGTTTAACCCCAAAATCAATGTCTTCTAATGAGAAAACTTAATTCGTTGTGAGTAGGGTTTCAGTTATCCATGACATTTGGAGATTCATAAAGCTTTTTAGGATAGGAATTCCAGTCGTGTAAAGCAATTTTATTATTATCTTTAGTTTTCCTAGTTAGAATCTGCCTCCAGAATTTCTTAGGAGCTACCTTAGAGAGGTGTAACTGATTCTCTTATCTTTTATGAATATACTGCCTTTTTTTCCTTTTAGTTAGGGCTTTGTATATTTTTATCTTGCCAATTTAAGAGATTCATCAACAACTTCCTTAATTTCTCTCCTCACATTTTTACAATCTTTGTCATACCATGGGTTGGTATTGCTATTTCTTTTATTACATGAAACTTCAATTGAGAACTTGTTGATAGAATATGAGAGGGTTGTAGTAAAATTATGATAGAGGTCTTCTATATTGTCTATACTAGATAAATGAAGCAAATTAGTTTTTAATTCATTTAGAAAGAGATTGTTTTTATTTCTATCAAAGATTAAGTTTTTTTGGCTATAAGGATTATCTTCTATGGGATCTCTATGCATGACAAAATTGAGAGTTATAAGTAAAGGCATATGATCAGAGTCAGGCTCGTGGTCATTTAAGATGTCAAAATTTATTATTTCGTTGTATAAAGGGAGATCGGAAATAACATAGTCTACCATGGTGCTACCAAGCCCATGGATGCAGAACATCTCACTAGAATTGGGCCAGTTCTTTAGACCATTGCAAATTATGAGATCCTAAGCACTACAGAGCTTGACTAGCTTTAACCCAAACAAATTCTGCCCGAGGTCTTGAGAGCTCCTTTTATACCGGCTAGCCAGAGTAAGGTCTTTGTCTAACCAAAGAGGATTAGGGTTGGAATGATTGCTTAGAAGAATAGCTTGGTTGCTTGAAGTTCGAGCATTAAAGTCACCCATTAAAAGGATATTACCTTCATTCCTTAGGCTAGAAATATCATTCTCTAAACCATTGTAAGGACTATTTTTATCTAGATTCTTTTTCTTATAGAAGTTAGAATTGATGGGGGGGAATAACAGATTGCTATGTAGGTCTTTTTATCATTAATGTCAGTAATCTCTATCCAACTATATTGGTTGTAAGGGTCGTTTTTATAAATCCTAGCATGGGGGGAGATGTTCTTCTTAATGTAACAAGCTATACCCCCAATGCCTCTACGGGAGGATTGCTTGTTCCAGGTAGACCATAGTGCAAAGCCATCTATGTTAGGGACCTTAGATTCATCGTGCTCCCAAGTTTCAACAAGCAATATAATATCAACATCAGTCGAGATCCAACTTAGCTTGGGACCTATATATATATATATTCAAATATTCAAATATTTAGATAAACAAACCAAAGGCTTTCATGCTTGAATAATAAAGCAATTAATATGAAAAAATTATACTATCAATTATCAATTACTCTTTACATTTTGCATAAGACACAGACAACTTATTTAAAATAAATTAATCTATACACTTAAAAATAATAAATAAAAATTATAAGTTTGAGAATTATTTTTTTCAAATTACAATATATAAATTTATATTTATATTTATTTTAAATTTATCATTAAAAAAAAACTACTATTAAAACACAATAACATTTAATACAAATTCTTAAATTATATAATTTTTTCCTATATGTCAATATTTTTATACTATTTAACTATAAGTTAAATTTTCTTGTAATAATTAATTGTAATGATAAAAAATATTATTAATAATTGTTTTTTTATAACTTTTAGAATTTAACAAAAAATTTAATTAAATAATTATACACTATATTATAAATTTGTATTTTATTTTATCTTTCTATATATATATATATATATATTTTTAAGCTTATCAATATTAACAACATCATCTCATCAATATGAGAAATTCATCTTAAATAAATGTCAATGTTTTTGTATTATAATATATGCAAATATCTATATAATAATTAATTTATGATCCATAATGAATTAAGCAAAGTCTTTCGGTAGAAATCACATAACAGAAATTTTTGGCCGACGCTTTTCGAACCAACAAATATGGTTCATCTGGTCCTAATGATGAACCACAGACGAACCACACTTGTTGGTTCAAAAAGCGCTGACCAAAAATTTTTCTTATATAATTTCTACCATAAAACTTTACTTAAAAAATAATTAATTGTAATAATAAAAAAGTATTATTAATAATTTGTTTTTAATAATTTAACCAAAATTATAAATAATTATAAAAACTTTGCTTAAATAATAATTAATTATAATAGTAAAATATAGTATTAATATTTTTTTTAATAATTTAACCAAAATTATAAATAATTATACTATAAATTTGTATTTGTATTTTATTTTTAAAATATTTGTTTTTCATTTTTCCCCAATTTATCTTATCAATACCAGCAACATCAACCTCAAAAGTTCATCTTAAATAGAAAACTTTCTAGTTATTAGGTTTTGTTTTTCCCTTAATTTATTATTATATATGAAAATAAAATTAATATATCATTTTTATTTTTCAATTATAATAATATTTAATTAATAATTTATTAATTTAAAAAATAAATAAATAATTTATTTATAAAATATATGTATATATCTTTAGTTTTTTAAAATAAAATTATATATAAATTTAAAATATATTTTAAAAAACTATAAAAGATAAAAACATCTATACTCAAGTATTTTTAGCTAAGTCATTAAACTATGTCATTTAAAATAAAATATCTACAACCTAATGACACATTACATATTCAATGACCCAATCTTTCAATGTAAATTTAAATATTCAGATATCATATATTGTTACCTTAGAAGAGCCTATTGACTTTGGAAAAGGTAACCAAACAAGGACATTGGAAAAGGAGTCCAAACATAAGGACACAAAAAATTCAATGACCTATTTTCATTTAGAAATTATATACCATTATCTTTTAGTAGTGGGCAACCATTTTAGACTATTTTATATAGCCTTTTCCAGAGTGGTTGGGACCATGTGACTATACAGTAAAATTTTCTTATACTTCGAGATTGAGAAGTACATATAATAAGGATTTGTCATGTTTTGGGGTTTAATATTTTGCTTACATTTAGGGGTGATGGTTTAACAAGGTGATTTAAATTAGGTTTATTAATTAATAATTCCAAAAAAATATTGAAATATAGAACATTTTTATATTAATTAAGTATAATTTTTAATATTAAAAATAATAAAGTAAAAATTTATATAATTATAAATTAATGTTTTTTTTAAGTTTAGTAATTGATGAAGATATATTATGATTATGTTTAAAATTAATATTTAAATAGAATAGAGAATTGAATCAGCAATTTAACATTTAAGCATGCATTAAAAACATATTTATCCAAAGTTCTATAAATAATTATAAAATTATATTATTAAAAATTTTAAAATTAAAAAACATTTAAAATAAAAGTTATTTATATAAATTCTTTTCAAAATAAACCATGAGTATCTGAAGTTATATTCAGTTTCAAGATATGATTAACATAAATATAATCATACATAATGTTCGGATTTTAATTTGTTTTCTTTAAATAGTCTAAACAAAATATTTAATGATGGAAGTAAGTTTAATTACATTATTTTTATTTTATTTTATGGAAATGAAAAATCATATTAACTATTCAATAATCTAAAAGATTTATGTGATCGATTTGGAAGACAAATTTTTCAAACAAAAACAAATTCTAAAATTTTGTAAAAAATTATGAAAAATTGTTAAAAAATATTTTATTATTTTTTAATTTAAATGTTATTTATAATAAAAACTATATATATTCACATTTTGTAAGGAATAAAAATTGAATTTGAATTAAAAACAACTATTTTGTTAAATTGACTTAAGTTTAATTAAATTATGTTTATTTATGTAAATTTTTTAATTTTTAATAGTTATATTTTTTAATAATAAAACTCATTTTTAATTCTTCTAATTAGAATACAATTATACAATTATATAATTTTATATTTACATTTTAAAGAAAGAAATTAATCATAAAATTAAAACAAAATATTTAAACATTTTTATTTATGGAATATTAACTTAAAATTAAGTAAATATCATAATATAACAATTTATGTAAAACAATAATAATAATAATTGCTAACCCGGATGTGGGTGATTTTAGAGCTCATTAATGGTGCCATTTATGAGTGACGGCGCTTGGCCCTGCCAGCTGCTGGCCAGCGCTATTCTCCAAGTCTACACTTGGCTCATGATGGCTCACATAAGGTGCGAGCAGGTCCATCTGCAAGTTGATTTTAATGCACACATCGGCCGAGACAAAGAAGGTGCTGGTTTTATCATGGAGTATTCGGCCTTCAAGCCCATTGTATGCTCCCCGTCCTGTAACCTCTGCCTGCCTAATGCAGGATTCCTGTGCAGTAGTTCGGTCTCAGGTGTCCACTGTCGGCTCCTGGTTGCTCTTATATCTGAATCTGGGTCGTCCATCTCCCATTCTCTGTCCTGCTCTCTGAGCCCTCCTCAGGTTCCTTCTGTGCAGTCTGGGCTCTCCCCTAAAGTTTCCTGTGCTTCTGTGCTGTCCCCTAGCCGCTTAGCCATGGTCCGTCATCGCATGCGAAGCCGACATGGCGGGAGCCGAGGTGGTCGCGCGCGGCCTCAAACTGCTCATTCTGTGGATCAGCCTCTGTCCCCTGTCTCTCCGTCTTCATCCCAAGCGAATTCTCCTCCGCCCAGCCCTACTCGCAGACCTTTCCCGCATAATGCTTTCCAAACGACTCACTTTAAATTTCAGAGTAGCTTGAATAAGCCCATCATCACGGCTAACATTACCATAATTTTCTCTGAGGAAGAAGCTCAGATTCAAGCTCCTGCGAATACTATGGCAGAGCATCCTCAGGGCGTTCTCAGAACTGCAGGCAGCCTTGGCACTGGGCAGCCTTCGGCAGATGAAGGTAAGGCGGATAAGCGTGGCGATATGCATGGTGAGGATGTCAATCCAGACGCTTCTCGGCCACCAGGTGGCAGCTCACATGATGCCACTATCTCGCTGGCCATTGCTGGTAGCTCTAGTGGCGCCCGTCCTGTGTTGGTTCCTCCAGGTGGCAGCGGAGCGGGTGATGCAGATCGTGATGGAGATTTCTGGTATGGCAATGCCTGCCCTATCGTCGAGGAGCCGCTGGAACAGGATGTCCCCATGTGATGCTACCTGGTCTCCTTCGTGCCTTCTCAGAGTTTTCTCTTTGGTCACTGGTCAGGTTCGGTCTCTTCTGGTTTTGTTGTTCTATCTCTGTTTCGGCGGTTCAACATTTTGGTTCCATGTCTTTGTGGCTCGGAAGTCTACTGTTCTGGTTCTGTTCCTGTGGTTCGGCGGTCTGGTTCTATGTCTTTTTGGCTCGGCAGTATGTGGTTTTCAGGCTGACATGTACAGTTTTGCAATCTATAGGTGTTTGCTTCCACTGTTTCAAAGGGGTTATCCCAAATCCGCACTATGGCTTGCTAGCAATTTACAGGCTTCTATGTATTGTTTTTTGCATCACTGTAACTGGTTTTGCTCAATTGTGGGACAGCTATGTTCTCCTGAAAGCATTCTTATGCTCTCGTCTGAGGCTTCTGCCTCTTTGTAACCTTATTTTTATTTCCTTTTAATAGAATTAGTCTTTACAGAGAAAAAAAAAATAATAATTGCTAAAATTTTTTTTTAATTATTTTAAAATGATTGTAGTTTCTTTTGAGTTTGAACATAAATTGGTTAATAAGTATTATATCCTTTTTTTTCATAAGAATTTTAAAGAGAGTTATTGTTACACCTTACTGATTGAAATTTTATTCATAAAATTATCCATTTTAAGAAAATTTAAATCATTATTAAAAAAAAAGAATATGAATTACAACAAAATTTTGCCACTTAAAATTAAAAATATGTGTGTTAAAGTTTTAGTTTATTATTCAAACAAGATATGTTGTTTTCTCTATCCATACTATATTGGTTAAAAGTATTATTTGGAAGTTTGCAATGATTCAGAAACTAAATTTACTAATTAAACAAGAGTTTCAAAATATGATTGGATGCTTATGTCATTCATTTTTTAAGTTTTAATCTCACTTTATTATTTTTTTGAAACATTATTTAATATAATGAATGTTTTTTTGTTTGTAGTTGTTTGTGTCCTCTAGAGATAGCTATAGGCTTAACCTTTGGCTTAAGAAGTCAACGATCTAAGGGCTTAACTTGGGGATCACACCCAGCCTAGGCCATCCCAACCTTTAACATGACTAGATTTTTGCCCATAACTTAATAGTACACCCCATCAGGTCTATTCTAAACCTCATGGGTTAATATAATAAATGTTAAATAGACTATTCAAATTCATAAAAAAATATTTTTTAATAAATAAAATTAATATGAAATGAATCATAATAAAATAGTTAAGTGTAATATAATATATATTTGAAAATTTCTTAGTTTAAATGGTAACTAGTAGAGTTCTTGTGTTTTATTCATTTTGGGGTTTTATTCTCCCAATATCTTAAAATTATAATAATTTATAAAATTTATGATTATACATATTTAAATTACATTTAACTAAATTCTATAATATTTTTTAATAAATTTTAAAATAATTAACAAATTTATAAAATTATTTTAAAACCATAACCTAACTTCAATTTTTTAAAGAATAATAATCCTTATGTGCAGTGAAGGACCACTCTTAATGAACTTTGAAAATACCACTATTAATGAACTTTGAAACCATCCAACATTGGAAAGCATTTGTACATTCACTCTTCACCATAGTCAAGACATTCTTTGGTTCAGGTTCCTTAATTTCCATGGCCCCACTTTCTAGGCAAAACTTTTGACCTAACATTCAAGTGAGGGTATTGGGTAAATATTTCAATGGTCATTACTGTCATGAGTAGATGTTAAAGTGGTTTGTATTTTATTTAATGATAAACAAGGTCAAGCTTCTGATATTTTTAAACTTAGCCACCAATGTCAACCAAACTTATCTTCAAACCCAACATGCCAAGTCACACACTGAAAAAAAACCAACTTGCCAAGTCACATATTGAAAAAAAACACTATCCTGCTTTCAAATTTCAATCAATCACACCCCTAATCAATCACATGCCTAGATTCTGTTTTCCGGAACAAGTAAGAGCAACTGACAACCTATCTGTATATCAAAATCTTCAAAATCAAATTTGTTATAATAATAAGCAACATTAGCCATTTTATAGTGTTTTGATCTAAAGGCAATCCAACCAACCAGATGCGGTAGGGAGATACTTTCACAAAGGAATGTTTGTGTGTGCAATCAATGAGTAGTGCCTTTGGATTTGCATATGTCTAAGCCATTATTTAGCTGTAATTGCCCATTTCTCTCTGGCAGATGTGTAGCCCAGGTAGAGTTTAAACCTCCTGGAAAGAGTTTCAAGGCCAATTTCAGCACAAGGACAAAGAAAGACGGCCACTGCCAGCAAAGTCTGGAAGAGAACCAAACATGGAGAGCGGACAGTGGTGTCGATGCCCATGCTTCCTCCTTTATATATTTATTTCTTCCACTGACACTTTGCAAGAAGTGGGCACAGCTAATACTCCAACAAAGAGGGTCATTGGTTGGATGGTCAGTGTCCCCAGTGTCCAAACAAACACTTCTGTTTGCTGTTGACATTTATTAAATGTGAAGCGTTCATAGCCCTTTCAAAATCCATTTCACAGGGTGGATTTCTCTTTTGGCTCCATACTATATTCACGATAAAAAAAAAAGAAAAGACATAAAACATGCTTGTCAAGTACAGTTTCGATTGGAAGGACTCTTCAAACAGATTCACTGTAATCAAGTTTTTCACTGATTTTATCTTTTGGTCTGCATCCTGTGCCATCAAGTGATGACAACCCCACAAATTTCACACGATCCACACTGATTGAATTTTATCGATAAAGTTCAAACAGTGGACCCTCCAAGCATTCATGGCAGGAGTCAACTTCTGAATTCTGAAGCGAAGTTTTTACCCTACCCTTACTGGGTAACTACAACAGTGTACTGTACATTTTTTCTGGCTAGCAGTAATCAATTACCATGCTCCCCTTTTCATACTGTCCACAGGTGAGACAGACTGCAATCTGGAATTGGGAATAAACTATGGAGAATATGTGAAAAGCATGGCATACTTACTTATTTTTTGTGTAATGCATGTGGAAAATGAGTTACAATATCGCACCCTCTGTCAGGACAGAGATATTTGCACGGGCATACGCAGCAAAGTTGTACCCACAAGTTATGTACAAAGCAAACTAATAATCCATAGATATGTGACTTCAGACTGACTGAGTAGGTGAGGGGCCTCTGCCATTCAACTGTGCATGGGTAAGTAACTAGTCTAACTAGGTGGGAGGGCTCTGCCAATCAACTGTGTATGGGTAATCAACTCTGACTTATTTGGACAGGTAGACAATTTTAAAAGGGGCATTGTTTCCTTTAAAATAAAGGTGGAAATATTCAGGCAGTAATGTGAAACAATGGATTTGGTTTCAAACATGGAAAATTTATAAAAATTGGACATCTTTGAATTTGGACACTATCTCACACAGACAACCTGTCAAACTTTGGGCCAGAAACCCTTAGTGGTTGTGAAATTCAAGAATATATAACTAAAAAAATGACTAATGTTATAACCTTTGCCAGAATCTGTTAGTGGTTATGAAATTCAATAATGTCTATCTGAAAAAGGATTAATACTATAACCTTTGCCAGAATCTGTAGTTAGGTTGGTTTAAGCAAACAGGGTTTTTGTTAAGATGCATTGGAGTGTAAGAATTGCTTTCCATGTATGATTTGAACTCGTTTCTTTATTAAAGTGTGGATTACGATGAATTGTTTTTTATTATAAATTTTAATTTGAAAGTTTTAATCTAAGGTGATGTTTTCTGGTTTTTTTTTGTTGGGTTGAATTATTTTTGGATTTTATTTGAAATCAGAAATTTTTTAATTTTAAATTTAGGAAGCTGTAAAATTAAAATGTAGTTGAATCTGTTTTTACATTTATAAATATAATCTATAATAAAACATTATAATCTCACTAAAATTCATATCACTAAATTCTTTAAATTATTTCTTAAAAAATTAAAAATTAATGTTTCATATGATAAAAGGATTTATAAATTCTATATATGAACTTGCCCTTTTAGAGTTGATGTAATTACCAGATTTGTATAGTATATAAATCTAGCACAATGGTTAAGATCTGGGTTTTTTATACAGTTCGAGTGGGCTTAATGGTTAAGAGTATGTGCTTCGCTTAATGGTTAAGAGTATCTGCTTCTTCATAAGAGGTTACAGGTTCAAAATCGGAGGGGGTATACTATGTATGCCTTCCTAGACTTAGCAGTGAAATCCCTAAGGGGGAATAGGTCTCTTGTCCCACAAACAAAGGGGTCTCATACACCAATTTGGTGTCTAGCTTTGCTGTGACCTTAAAATTGGATAATAATAATTATGTTTGAGGTGTCAATTCCTTTATCAACTTTCTTATGGTGATGAATATGGAATAAGAAGCTTATCATAATTTAATTCACAATTTTTTTTTTGTTAAGTTTGGCAGGTCTCTTTTTTCCATTCATTTATAAGCAAATTTACACCACATAGATTGGTTAGGTGGCCTCAACTTGCCCATTGGGAAACCAAGTCTGTTGGCCACCTATCCGCATTGCATCTCATCCAAAAACAATTTTTTTTAGTCTTTCTATACTCTGGATTTCTACCTATACATATTCTTGCATAAGGAAAAGTAAAAGCTATCCACATATAAAACAAAATTAAACAAAGGAGATTATCTAGTCATTATGTTCCTCCGAGGCCGATTCCACTGGTGCAGGGTCTTTGACATTCGATCCCGGCATCTCAGACAGTTCCAAGATGCATGGGATGTGCCTTTCAATTCTGCCAAGCCTGATATCTTGCTTATGGAGTTGAAACTGAACTTTCTGGAATTCCTGTTTGTAGCTCGACATGCCTTGGACAGAAACAACCATGCCCACCGAGATCTGCTCCATGGCCTTGCCCAGTAGGATTTTCATCAACCAATAAAGGTATAAGGTCTACTTAAATTGTGTTATCCTGCCTCTAGTGTTACCAGGGTCCGGGACAAGGGTCCTCCAGTCATCCATGTCCTCCTCAGTCTCGTTGCCCTGCTTAACTTCCTCTTCCCATTCCTCTAAAATTTTCCGAATACCTTCATCAGTGCCCTCGCAATATGCCTCGGCAGCCTCACTGATAAGCCTTTCCACCGATTTTCTACCCCTACGAGGCTCAGACGTGCTCGGTTCCTTTTCATTTCTGGGCACCTGGGCCCGTCTTCCACGACCATGGCTTTTCGCAGGTCGAGCCATGACAGAGATGCCCCAAACATGTTCAGAGCAGCAATTCGTTAACCAAAAACAATTCAACATGGTATAACAATGCTCTCGTCCCTGGGTTGGATTACCACTGATAACCGCCCCACCTTGCTCCTCCCCTTTCCCTTTGGTATCAGTGCCAGGGCCTTCGTGGTCATAGGTCCATTCCCCAGGAGGGGCCAGCCTACTGCTACCAGCAATGAGACCCCGTCGCCACACCCAACTCCTCACGACCGCAGACCGGTTCTCTTCCCCTCGCCAATTCCAAGTTGGTGAGCGTTGCCGCTTGCCAGCGTTAGGCCAGCCATGGTTTGCAGACCCCTTCCCCTCTGCCCAAGACACCAACGTATAGCCTCTGATATTTTCATGCCTGACTTCCCACCCGTGATTCCTAGCAGTTCCCTCTCTGCATTGGTTTCTATCTACTTCCCAACAGCTGCATTGACGTCGACAACAAGGGACCGTAGCTAGGCAACAACGTAACTGACACCCACACCCCTCCGCACCAAGCTTGCGACCTCTACCCGCAAGACCCCTACAGACATCCCCACTAATTCACAATATTTTAATTTTAAAATATAATTTTTATATTTTAAAATATATATATATATATATATATATATATATATAATTTAAATAATTATAATTAACACAAGAAAAAAAAAATAAAAATAAATAAATAAATCTCGCTTTAACTAAAGTCGACATTAATTACATAAGTTTGAATCAGACAAAGAAAAAACTAAAAAACCAAACGAGCAATTCATGTGAGGAAGCCTGACGATTGAATGGAATTGACATTTTAAAATAAGGCCTTGAATTTGCATGACCCGCAACTCAGAATTCAGAGAAAGGTGGCTTCTCCTTCAAAATTGTAAAGCAACCGAATGGTAATTAACATTGGTATCTATTTGTTATAATACGTTTAAGTCTTACAAATTAAATCCTAGATCTGAGCTTTCAGTTATAGGAGTACGAATATTTAAGAATTGTAAATCAAACCTTAGATCTCAGCTTTCAGTTTTAGTAACACGAACAACTAAGACTTATAAATAAAACCCTAGATTTAAGCTTTCAGTTCTAGGGTTACGAACATTTAAGAATTATAAATCAAACCCTAGATTTAGGCTTTCAGTTATAGAAGTTCTAAAGATCTTAGACTGGTAAAGAATGGATTGTTATCTTATCAGATGTTTATAGGATTGTTATCAAAGTTTGAATGCATGTGTTAATAAAATTGTTGATTTATGTCCAATAAATTAAAAAAAACAGTTGAATATTACAGTTGAATATTTTACTCACACCTGTTTTCTACATTTACATATATCATACAAGAACAATATATTTGTATATAAGTTTTTATTAAAAAATGGGGCAAATATATGGACAGAGCTGTTAGATTTCAACTGTGATTGAAAGATCTATATGGTTAAGAGTCCTACACATACTCAATCTCTCTTTATGCAGTTTTGAACTCACATTTCTTCTAAACCGCACCATGTGATTATGGTTGAAGTAGAGTCAACTTTCACGCAGTAAGTGTCTGTATCAAGGCTTTGGTTAGCCGCTTTTGCAGTCACATGGCATATTCGCTCTCCATTGGGCATGTCTAGGACATAGCTTTTGGTTAGTACACTAGAAAAAAAACAAACAATTTTTATTATAAAGGAGAGGAGGAGGGCGAATACGATAAGATTCCCACCTTGGGGTCTATCAAGTGGAATGACGCGCGGGAGGCGTAAGATTCCACTTTCCAAAACGAGCCGTGATTCGCCCTTTCTTTTTTGACATGTGAGGGTTTTGATAACATTAAGGCACGTGCAGGGACCAGCGGGGATCTCCCAAAGCTGCTTAAACTCCTAAGAGTGATGAGACCTTTTTCCTTTTTCACATACATATATTTTGCCTCTTTTCTGGGTTTGGATAGCTACTGTTCACTGCTGGTAATAACGTTATATAAGCCCCAGGAACCGTGAAGGTTGATTGTTAGGAGTGGGTTATTAGGTGTTTTAAGTCTCTGCCCAGCTTCTGCCACAGCCACTTCGTAGGCCTTGTTTTTTTTGTGTATTGGAGCACAGGTGGAGTGTGGTCTTACATGAGTGAAGGGTTGGTTTTCAAAGGTATTATTTGAGCACACGCCCATATGGATTGCAAAGCAGTTACCTGGATGGATTGTTGCAGAGTATTTATTTTGACATGGGTGTTGTTCAACATGGTTTCAATGATTGGCTGCGCATCAAACTGTGAAATGGATTGCCCCTTGGGGGATGTGGAATCATTGATCAATAACTTTGGGGATCCATATGGGACCCCGATAGATCACTTTGGAGTTGCAGAGGGGACGAAGGGTGTGGAGAGTGTTGCTGCGCAGGAGATTGTGGCGTTGGCCAATCTGCCTGAAAATGTTGAGTGGTTGAAGAGCATAAGGAGAAGAATCCATGAGCACCCGGAGCTTGCTTATGAGGAATTTGAGACCAGTAAGCTCATTAGGCAGGAGCTTGATCAAATGAATATTAGCTATAGGTACCCTGTGGCCAGAACAGGTGTGGTGGCTTCCATTGGTAATGGGAATCCTCCTTTCGTAGCTCTTCGAGCAGACATGGATGCTTTGCCAATTCAGGTCTCTGCGGTTCAGAACATTCATAGTATTTCCTGAGCCTCAGTTATTTTTTTCCCTACATGTTTTATCTCCAAGGTTCCATGGAATGTATTTTAGGAAAGATATTCCTTTACATTTACAATTCCTTAGGGGTACTTCCAATTTTGAGATAATTCAAACTTGTGGCCACATCCTACAGTTTGTCAAAACAACATACTACTCTTAACCTCGATTCTGTCATATACCCCTTTCCACAAAGTGGCTGATAACTCACCGTAAGCAAGTTGCGGCTTGTTACACAACTTTGCTTCCTCCAAACATAGTACTGTAATTTAATTACAGGTTCAAGATAGAGGTCTATGCAAAGTGCCCCTTCACCAGTTATATCTGAAGTTTTATTTTATCATCTACCATACAATATTGCTTATGCCTGTTTTAAGCAGAGTGCATCAAATATTTTATTTCTATTTTATTTTTCTACTAAGTTTATATAATTTCACCCTTTTTTCTAAAGGAAAATCTTGTGTGGAAACGAAAGGGATGTTTTCCTACATTTATAGATAACATTCCTAGGAAACCTGTTACATAGACTAGTGCACCTAACTTAGGGGAATTCAAACCAGGCACTTGCTGGCACATAACTAACCAAATGCCCAACAATGGTAATAACCTGTTGAGCTAGCTAAACCCATGGGCTGCAAGTTTGTGCAATTTCGCTGAGCTATCCTGACTATTTTAGGAATGGATAAATTTCAATCTAAAATCTATGTACCTGAGAAAGATTTATTAACAGTGCAGTGAAGGTCTGATTTTGGATCATTAAATGATTTAACTCTCTTTATCCGAATAATACTTTTTATATTATAAAGAAAACATATGGGTACAAAAATCAGGGAGTAGCAACTACCACCTTATTGCACTCAGGGCTGCAGTAAGGTCACAATAAGCCCAAGAAGAATTATTTTGACGTCATCAATCAACAAAAGCCCGTTAGATCCAGTTTGAACGGATACCTCATCGAATGCTAACTTCTGAAAAGGAGTGATTGAACACTTAAATCTAGCTACGAGTAAGAAGTGTCCAAAAAATTTTCATCCTTCCCAAACACAGACTTCTTAGGGTGCTATAAGTTATAACTGATTGTGATATTTTGTAATTTTATATCTAATGAACTTATGTAGTTCATTCAATCTAATGTTCTAGTAACTGTTGAAGTGGCTTTTGGGATGCTTATCGTAAACTTAAATTTCAATGCTTATGCTACTATTCCTAAAATTCTGTGGAACAGAACAAGTTGTGGAAATCCTCACTTGTTGGGTATTGTCTTCAAATAGTGTCTTGGAATGCAACTTATGATTTTGATGGCGCTGTATTTTTGAAGTGGGATTGATTTTAAATTCTTATGTTTATTCTTGGAAACATGCAGGAGGCAGTTGAGTGGGAACACAAAAGCAAATCCCCAGGGAAAATGCACGCCTGTGGACATGATGCACATGTTACCATGCTTCTTGGTGGCGCAAAGATTTTGCAACAACGTCAGCATTTGTTACAGGTTTACCCTAATCTCGTCAGCATTTCCTCAGTTAAATGAAAAATTGGTTCAGAGCTTTAGAGAGAGGTAATTTGTATTTTTATTATTTTCAAGCTCTGGAATTTAAATGTTTGATTCTTATGCTGTGGGGGAGTCGAGGCAGAACTTTCAGAACATTCTATGCTTCCTTTATAAATATGCTGTAGTTCGTCTCTCATTATTATTTTTTCACAATTGAAACTATATTACTTATATCCAATTAATATTCATGTGACTCCGTTGCTTTACTGTTAACCTTCAAATGCTTCAGATGGATCTTCTAGAACATTGGACACCCTTGTTGCTCCCTTTCTCTCTGTTATCAGAGAGTAAACAATGAAAAGGGAAAAGTCCTCACTGCCTTCCATTGTAGCATCTGTATTTCATCTCTCTAGGTCTCCTGTAGCTTTACTGCCAAGCATACTTGTTTTCCTCATAGCCTTTCCATATGTAACTAGTTTGAGCTATGCAGCCATTCTAGGACCAGAACTGAAAAAGGCCATAATTTCCATCAAACTTCATATTTGCATAATGAGTACCTATGTAGCAATGCATTTTACCGATGATATCTTGCGAACTATTCTATATCTTTGTCTCGAGTGCCTTAATATAATCACCGCAGATGCAGAACATTGTGTCTGAAAATTCACCCCTAAGCTTGGCTTTAAAACGAAATGTAACACTGGCAACCTTACACATCATTATGTATAAGATTGGAAGAAGAATTTCTGTAGAATCTGGTTATACATGTCTTTAAAGCAGTTCGTAATATCTCATTAGAAATTTTGTGTGTTTTAAGCTTTTAGGATTCAATTGCGAGTAAAACTGTTAAATACCTAAAGCAATGTCATGCCATTGAGATGCTAGGGGATCTATTGCACTTCTTAATGATTTAGCAATGCTTTTGGCAAGCATGACCGCAACCTGAATTTTTTGTCTCTAAATTGTTGTCAAAAATTTTTCCTCACTGTTTTACATGTTGTTACAGGGAACTGTCGTATTACTCTTCCAGCCTGCGGAGGAATCAGGTGCAGGATCAAAAAGAATGATAGAAGAGGGAGCACTGGAAAATGTGGAAGGCATATTCGCTATGCATGTTTCAAGCGATTATCCTACATCTGTGATTGGTTCGAAACCTGGGCCCTTACTCGCTGGCTGTGGGTTCTTCAAGGCAGTAATAACTGGGAAAGGTGGGCATGCAGCAATCCCACAACATTCAATTGATCCTATATTGGCAGGTTCTGCTTCTGTCGTCAGTTTACAACATCTCGTTTCACGTGAAGCCAATCCCCTGGATTCTCAGGTATTTATATAGACGATGTGGATCTTGCTTAGTGTAAGGTTTTCTGGTTAAAATACTCTGGGATGAAGCATTTTATAACTTGTTTATACCTTTCTGGACCATAAACAGGTTGAATGCGTGTTTATTTGCTTTTGGGGATAGTCATGTCATATAGAAGCTCGTTAACTCATAAGTCATATTATTATTGCAGAAATAAGAAAATACCTTTAACAAAAGTTTTGGTTATAAGTTTATAATTACCTGGTATTTAATACAATTAATATTGACCTGGGAAAGCAACTTTGGAGTTCATAGATTTGAGGGAAAAAAATAAATTCAAATAAATTATTTGAAAGTATTAATTTTATTATAATAAGGTTATATATAAAAATGTTATTGTTGGTAAGATGGCTAAGCAGGAGCCTATTTAGCAGCCTGATGTCACTTACCGCACACAATACATATATAGTACCTTCTGTTCCAAAATGTAACTACTGACTTTTGGACTTATCAAGTTTCCTTCTCACCGCTTTTCAGTCCCCCTTGTTCCAAATGTTAGTTCCCTTTCTTGACTATCGAGTTTCCTTTTTGGTCCATTCGGTTTCTTTTCCATTCATGTGTTTGTGTGCGAAGTTGACAAGAAGGCAGTAGACATTGTGTTTCCTATTTACTAGGTGATTGTAAAGATGTTGCAAATTGCCTCTTTCTAATAGTGAACGTGCTCTTCTTTTCTGGTTGGAAGTTGGTAAGATATTCTTAAGTGACAGTTTTTAAACTTATAACTTTAAATTATATTAGGCAACAATTATATTTGTGAACTTGTGATAATGAGTGGGTCTAATAGTTAAGAACATGTGTTTCTAGTAAGAGGTTACAGGTTCAAAACCAGAGGGGTAGAGTATGTATGCCTTCGTAGACTTAGCAGTCAAATTGTTGTACGGAGGTGGGTCCCTTGTCCCACAAACAAAGGGGTCTCATACACCAATTTGGTGCTTGGCTTGGCCGTGACCTTAAAATTGGATAATAATAATAATAATATATTCATTATTCATAATTTATTGTGCTTTTACAACCTCAAGATGTTGTCATGTGGGTAATACTTATATTAGTATATGTCAGCTATAAAAAATATATTACTTATGACAAATAACATTAGTCATACTATATGTTAGCAAATTATAGATGCAAACAGAAATAAAAATATCTATCATACACCAATTTGGTGGTTGGCTTGGCCGTGACCTTAAAATTGGATGATAATAATAATATATTCATTATTCATAATTTATTCTGCTTTTGCAACCTCAAGATATTGTCATGTGGGTAATACTTATATTAATTTATATCAGCTTTAAAAAATATATTACTTATAACAAATAACATTAGTCATACTCTATGTTAGCAAAATATAGATGCAAACAGAAATAAAAATGTATATATATATATGCAAAAGAGAGATTTGATAGATACACATAATATAAAGCCTGCTATATTCAAAGATTAGTAATACTACATGTTACCAAAATATAGATGTAAACAGAAATAAAAATGTCTATATGGATGAAAAAGAGACATTTGATAGGTACACATAATATAAAAACTACCATATACAGAGATTGAAAAAGAGATACCAGATCTACACATAAATAGAAATATTATAGATATGATATTTACAAAAAAAAAGAGTTACAATGTAAATATAAATATCTTAACAAGCATCAAAATTATATTTTTTACAGATCTATATCTTCATAATTTGTAAGTTCTGAGTTATAGGGAGTTGAGTGAGACTACAAGTAGCTTCAATTCATTTTAAATGATCAAAAAACAATTACACTTCAAGGAATTTGATTATTCTTGGTGCTTGGTAGATTTGGAATTAAAATAAATCTACATTGATGTAGAATACAAAACAATGTTCATAAAAAGAGACCGCAGTTTGTTATTTCACCTCTATTGCATGGCTAGGAGAAAAACCTTGTGAACTCATCAATTGGTCAACATTCCAATATCCAAGGTCATATATACTATTTAGTATTGCAAGTGCCCAACTTCATTAATTGCTCATAACATAGGTCTCCAGCTGGAGTCCACCCATAATGTAAGCGGACTACAATGCAGATAGGTCTATCTTGACACTTTTGCACTTTTGCACTAAAGACTTCCCCTGCCATGCAGGACTGG
Organism: Pinus tabuliformis; assembly: GCA_031772625.1. Classification (NCBI taxonomy): domain Eukaryota; kingdom Viridiplantae; phylum Streptophyta; class Pinopsida; order Pinales; family Pinaceae; genus Pinus; species Pinus tabuliformis. The sequence continues at coordinate 219,216,055 of CM062804.1, read as the reverse complement.
AGATCCCTCCCCTGAAGGAAGGTAATGCAACTGGTAGTCCCATCCAGAAGCCTCTCTAAGGTCTGGTAGTTGATGATGACTAACCAATATCTTATTAAACAAATCCAATCTTATCCACAAGCTTCTCTAAGATCTAGTAGGCGATGACAACTAAGGATATTGTCGTATCCAAGGCTTCTTATAAGGACTCGCAGAATGATTTCTTACACTACGAATAAGAAGTATTCAACTCCATACAACATACTTCTAAGGTTGTTATCAAGCTCCAATAAGAGGGCGTTGGTCCTGCTAGTACCTCCAACTGTACTATACAAGCCAAGTTAATCAAATAATCAAAAGATTGATTAAATACGTACTGGCCAAAAGCTCACTTCCTTACAATAGTGTTAGGTTGGATCAACTACTACCCTGTGACCAAATGACCTGGAGCCCATACAGTAATGATTTCTATACAATTCAGCCCTAGAAGAAAGCAAAGTAAGTTTATTTAGGGTTCGAATTTCAAATAGGTAAGCTTACCAGCCAAATTCTTGGAAAAATAGATTCCCCTAGCTTAAATGTAAATAATCATTGATTCCTATGACTTCCAAAGTTGTGGCAGATCGCATTAGAACTCAAATTAGCTCCAAAACACAGTGAAAACAATGTTGCAAATATTGTTTTGGGGAATATGTTGCTGAGGCAAAGAAACCTATCAGAAATATTGAGAAAAATATCGACAAGCATAAACTTGGACCTAAAATTCTCAGAAAACTTCAAAAATAGTCACAACCTAGAAAGCTTGAAAAATTGGAAGAAACCAGAGATATTTGCAACATTAGTAAAATATTTCATTATGCCGGTGTCAAATGAAGTCTCCACATGACCTTTCAGCACCCTAGTAGTTTGTGGATTCCTTTTTCTTTCTATAGGGCTTTGCCAAAGGTTAATGAATGGGTATTACGTTTTCGAGTTGATTGCAATGGATCACTTCTCTTTCAACAGGTAATCATTTAGTGATTTTTAGAGAGAAAACATCAATATATTTCTGCAAAAGTTGTTTATTCACAATCGATATATCTCTATGCTTTCCTTTGTTTTTCATAAAAAATCCATGCTTGAATGTATATATTGTGATGTCCTTTTTAATTGGACTGTACAATGTAGACACAAGAAGGAAGGCCCCTATTATAGACTAGACTCCCAATACCTTGTAACACAAATTTAACACGTAGCTAGAAAAAGAGATGCTAACATGCCTTGCAAATGCAAATACATCATAATTGTAAGGGTAATTGGTGTTGCATCCATTACAAGGTACTCGAGAAAGGGTATAAAGTATGTCCAACACCAAACCTCCCTTTTGGTCAAAGCTCACATGGTCAATGCTTTTGATTTTTAGTGCCACACAACATTCATCATCTATCTTCATTCTTATTATTAAGTTCATTCCTTCCCTTGGACGATATGAGGTTTATTTCTTTTATCCTTCTTCTTTGAGTGCAAGACTAATGGCTTTTGCATGGTGCCTAGTTCTGTTGGTGTTCGTAAGTTTTGTAGGTGATGTTTTTTGGTCTAGCTATAAACTGTTTTGTTTTTAGAAACGTTGTTTATAAAAGCTGACAGCTGTTCTTTGTATAAGCTTCTGCACTACAAGGAGCATTTCAATGTAATAAAAATCATTTAGGTCTTGCATCTTATCTCATCCACTCCCACTTGAAGGGTTTTGAAATAGATTCTCCATGATAATACATGTGCAATCACCTTGTTACTTGCTGCCAGACCACACTCTTGTGGCTATAAATTGGAAAATTTTGGGAGATTTATTATTGTAACAACCGAGCTTTCAATTCTATAGATATATTCCACGATCTTTTTTATCTATTTGCATCTTTCAATGACAAAATGTCTATGCTTTATTGGTAAGGTGAAAAGGCTTCTGCCATAACTGTTTCAACTTTCAATTCATTACAATTTGTCGGGGTATTTGTTGATTCTGTTGTATTACCTTACCACAACGTCCCTTATTAGGTATTAGAGTCTAGATTCACATGGGCTATTTTGTGTGTATGCTCCTGATCTTTTAATGTAATATTTGTAAAAATATGGCTTTTATTTAATAAGGACCTAATCACTCTTATTAGTGGTTTAAGCTTTAAATTTGTGTTTTTGCCTCTTTACTAGTGTATATAGAAGTACTCTCCCTCTCATATGTATCTAGTTACTGGTGTTTATCAGGGACCATCTTCGTTCATTACTCAGATTTGTAGGTGCAATCCATCTGTAGGTGTGTAGGTGCTCCCATACTTTTCCTTTCTTTGGGCTCTTTATTTTTGAATCTATTTGGTTATTTTCGTAGTTGCAGTAGTAGTTCCCTTTTGAGTACACTTGAACATGCTTATGGCTGTAGCATGCATCTCATGTGCTCTCTTGTTGAGCGCATCCACCACTTTATTTTCCTTTCCCTTGATATGCTTTATATCAAAAACATATTCACCAAGGAATTCCAACCATCTAATTTATCTGGCATTCAATGTCGGTTGTCCAAACAAATATTTCAAACCACTATGGTTTGTTTTTAACTCAAACTTCTTTCCCATGAGATAATGCCTCCAGATATTTAATGCATAAATAAAGATTGCCAATTCTAGGTCATGTGCAGCATAATTCTTCTTATGTTCTCTCAACTTTCTTGACTCATAATATAATACATGTCCATTTTGTGTAAGGACTACACCAAGTCCTTCATTGCATGCATCAATACACACTATGAAATCCTCAATTGGATCAACAATCTCAAGATTGGCGCATTTGTCAATAAATCCTTCAATTGCTTGAAGCTCTCTTCACATTCATAAGTCTATTTGAACACACCCTTCTTTTGCAAAGATGTGATTGGGCATGCAATCTTTGAAAAGCCTTCAATGAATCTGCAATAACAAGAAGTCCCATGAATGATTTGATCTTTGTAACATTCCTCGGTGCTAGCCATTTTTGATTGCCTTAATCTTTTAGGGGTCCACTGCTGTACCTTCCTCTGAAATGATTTGGCCCAAATAATGGATCTATTTTTGATAAAATGAACATTTGTTCATCTTCGCATACAACTGATATTCCCTTAATACCTATTACACCATTCTTAAGTGTCATTGATATTCTTTTTCTAACTTAGAATAGATAAGTATGTCAACTAAGAAGACCATAAAAAGTTTATCAAAGTAATTTCGGAAAATGGCATTCATCAGATGCATGAAGGCAACTAGTGCATTTGACAACCCAAATGGCACTACTACAAACTCTTAATGGCCATATATCATTCTAAATGTTATCTTAATGATATCTTCTTCCTTTATTCTCAACTAATGGTAGTCTAACCTTAGGTCAATCTTGGAGAAGACCTTGGATCCTTTACGCTGATAAAAAAGATCATCTATCCTTTGCAAAAGATACTTGTTCTTAATTGTGACCTTATTTAGCTACCTGAGATCAATGGATATTCTTAATGTTCCATCTTTTTCCTTAACAAAGAGCATTAGAGTATGCCAAGGTGACACACTTGGGCATATGTACCCCTTTTTCAAAAGTTCTTCAAGCTGCATCTGTAATTCCTTTAGTTTTGGTGTGCTCATCCTATATGGAGTTTTAGACACTAGGGAAACTCCAGGCACCAAATCAATAGACAAGTCAATGTTCGTCTCTGGTGGCAATCCTTGTATCTCCCCAAGGGACCTAATACATTGTCACACTCTTTAAGATTAGATGGTTTTCAATACTTGGCACCTATGTTGCAGGAAACGTAGGGCAAGGGGGCGTTTCCATACGGAAACGAGTACGAAACGCTGAAACGTGTGTGGTACGGCCCTGAAACGCATTTCAGGCCGTATTGCCACATTTCACGAAACTGAAACGTGGCTAGTACGGCTTGAAACGCGTTTCAGGGCCGTACGACTCACGTTTCAACTTTTTACTTGTGTTTTTTTTAATTTTAATTTTTTTTTAAATTTGTTTTCTAATTTATTTTTAGGTTATCCTAGTGACTTCTAGTTGCTTCTAGATGCCTGTCTAAAGTTATAAAAGTGAACTTTTGCCCTAGTGTTGATATGCAGTTTATCAGGAAATTTGAGGCATACACAGTTCATGGTAATGTTAAATTCTTAAAGTAAAATGAAAAATAAAGGAGAATACCACTTTTACTTAAATTTTTAACATTACCATGAAATGACTCAGGATGTTTGAGAGTGGTTTCGCCCTCATTGAATTTCATATGGAGAAAGTAGAATTTTAGATCTCACTCAAAATCCAGCAGACTTATCTCTTTTTCAGGATTTCAGGATTGGGGGGATTGCAATGTTTCCATTGGATTTTATCATGTACTAGCGTATAGAACTTGTATTTAATCAAGAGAACCAAGCCCTCTATGCAGGGGAGACTCCCAATAATGAAGAGCATGTAGGGTACTAGCGTATGAAACTTGTATTTAATCAATAGCACTAAGGTTGTTCGACTATGTAGGAGGAGACTCCCAATCAAGCATGAGACAAGAAATTAGAAATTTCTCGTGGTTAATTTTGGATATTTCGATTTTCATTATGTGATCATTCATGAGTAAATGTGATGTAAATTTAGAGACTTATAGTTTATGCATTGACAATTGACAATTTTATCATGATGTAATAAATTAGAATGTATCATATATGCTTTATGATTGCACATATTTCTCAAATGTCCTAATATCTATCTATCTATCTATCTATATATATATATATTCTCGTTTCCCCTTTTCCAAAATTTGGGGAGGTCGCGTTTCGTATTGGTTCCCATTTCGGAAACTCGTACCCGTTTCCCCGTTTCGTGCAACCTAGCTTGGCACTCTGTCCTTGATTTCCTCTTACATTTGAGCAACATAAATTTGACATCCTTTCCTAAAGGCTAAAACTCTCTTTCAATTACACAGTTGAGGTTTGCCTAATGGATATATGCCTTCGAATCCTTTGAACTTTTTTTTCACTTACTTTTCTCATCAAGACAAGTTAATGACTTATTGTAGCAATCTAGGATAGCATGATGCTTGTCCAACCAATCCATACCATTCAAGCAGTCATTTGAACCCAAATTTATAATGTTCAAATCTGCCTTTGTGTTGACTTCATTCATGGCCATTGGACATTCCTTAACCAACTCGTGATCCTTCTCTTGGCTTCAATAGCTAGTTGAACCAACCAAGTTTTTCCATGCATGCTTCTTTTCAAGTGAAACCTCACAAGAAGATAGGATCTATGTAGCTATTGCTGGCTTCAAAATATATTAAATAGCTATGGGCTAGTTATTGATCTTACTCTCTAGTTGTCTAAGGATGCATAAATCCTTGGTGTACTTCTACCTACGTCTTCATCTGTATCAGCCTTGTGGGTGTTGTGAACATTCCTCATCCTTTCTCCTATGTGAGGGAAATTGTTGTACATTTGAACTCCCTCACATTCCCAACATCTGATAGGCTATTGTCTTGACATTTTTCCCAAAGACTTTATCATCTTTGGCTCATTTTGTGTTGGCTGTCTTTGAGAACTATTTCTAAAAACTGATGGCTCATACCCTTTCTTTCTTTGCTCCATCTTGCCTCTCTTTATGTCATCCCAAGCCTTTTGGAAAAATGGGTTGCCTTTGGTTTGCTCACCAAGATGCTTTTCTTTCTTTATAACTTCTTCTAGAGTCTTCAGTTCATTAAAACAAATTTTATCACTGTAGAAAGAAGTAGCCCACTCAGAAATCTTTGGATTTTAACCTTCTCATCTATAATGAAGCCAAGGTGCCTCAACAACTCGAGAAACATCCTTTCATACTCATCCATTGACATACTTCCAAGCTTGAGGTCAGTGATCTCTTGTGTCTTCTTATCATAATAATGCACTGCCAAATATTTCTTTTGGAAATACTTTTTGAACCGCCTCCATGAAATACTCTTCTTACCAATGTGTTTAACTTGTTTGAGATGGTCCCACCACATCGAAACTTTTCGCTGAAGATGAGATATTACAATTTTGGCCACTAAATTTGATGATCACCATCAAATGTAGGAGGCTTAATCTTTCTATGTTCTTCTTGCAGATCATCCACCTTAGGCTTTCCTCTCTGATGTCTAACAGGAGACAAACTTAGGCTGCTTTCAGATTCTGAAAATGCATGTGCCCTTCTAGTTGAATGCCTATTAGCACTCCTGGAGTGCCTTAAACCTCTAACATCTTCCCTCCTCACATGTAATGTATTTACTACTACCTATCCTGAGTCTGATTTCTTGTGTATTTGCTTCTGCAACTTGTTCAAACTTTTCTAACAATTGAGTGTTGATGTGATTTTGTTCCTTTTGGGCTCTTACTAATCTTTCATTATCAACCCTATAACTCAGTACTTCCATATTTAAGCTTCTCATTGTCTCCACCAGCACAATGTTTTCTGCTTTGCCTTCTCTATGCCCATTGGATTTTGTCATTGCATTATCCAAGTTGATATTCAACCCTCTGACTTCCTCCTCGGGGACGGAGGATCTCTGTGATTCTTCCATGTCTCTGGCCCTCATTCTAAACTTGTTTTGTTATTCTTTCTTTAATTCTGCAAACGTGCATGGAACGAATTCTGTTAGTCAATAATCAATATCAAATTTATCATAACTCTGTAATTTACTAAAAGCTAAGTACACTTTTTCATTTTTTAGGCCACCATTTGCCCACTTTTGATTTGCTTGGTTTTTTTGTTGCTCAAATATAAATTTTGGGTAGATATATGGATTCTAATCTTCACTAGCTTTCCAATGACTACCTCGCTCAATTCTGAGCTCTCAGCAGACAGTTAGAGTCTTCTGAATTTCGCCAACTTTATCCCTTCTCTATAGTTGTATCACTGACACAATTAACGCAGAGGCAAATTTCTGCTAGTTGTAGAGGAAAATATAGCGAGAATTAGAAAAACTTTTGTAGGAGACATTGATAATACTAATGATGGTGAGATTGCAGCATCTCTGAGATTTTCATGTTGATGCTTCAGTCAAAATATGCAGCAATATGGAAATAACAACTTTGTACTTTTTGCACTTTTTCCAAACTTTAAAATTTTGGGCCAAACTGGCTATATTCAAAACTAAGAAGTTCTGAAAAAACTTCACTAAAGCAAAGTTATCGGGCGTGAGGAGTAGATAAAATGTTGAGTAATATTTTTTTGTTTTCTTCTGCCAACGTCGAAAAGTATGTGTCTGGAAATTTTTGATTTATTAGCTGGTGGGCCTTTTCTTCTAGGAAAAGGATACCATTAGTTTTTCCTTCTACAACCCTTTTGGCAATCAAGTATTCCTATTGATCAATTGCAAAGCGTAGAGAGTAGAAGTTAGAGGGAATTCTTGCCTCACTTATTTAATATGGGTGTGAATTGTGGGCTAGCATCATCCCTGTCTCAAAATGGAAGCAAATTGAAAAAATCCAAAAGCGCTTGATCATGAGCAAGTTTAAAATAAAAAGTTCAGTTTCCTATGAGATAACGCTGAGTGAAACAGGAGCAACTTCCATTGAAGCAATTGCTATGGTGCGTCTCATAAGATATCTTCAAAGAATTAAACAAATGGGGGGAAGGTAGATGGCCTAAAGTTATCTTCAATGAAGGAATGAGTGAAAAAAAGAAATCATAGATGAGACAAAACAACAAATGGATGCAAAAATGGAATATTTACCTCAACGCATGTCCCACAAACAACAAGGATTTAAAGAGTTTTGTTATGGAGAAGTTTCGTAAGTGTATATGGGGAAAAGAGTTGGGTAGAAAGAAGAAATACTATGTTCAAGAATTCAATCCCACTTGTGATCTCCAACAAAAAGAGTACATTGGAGCTAGCATTCCATGGAGAGCAAAGATTCTTATTGCTCAATTAAGAACTAACTCGCATCGACTACAATGCGAAACAAGTCGATGGAAAAGACCTAAAGAAGCTTGGGGAGAATGGGTGTGTACTTTTTGCATGTCAGGGGCAGTGGAATTGGAAAAACATTTCATTTTGGAATGTGATGCTTTAAGAGACACCAGAGACAGTTACAGCAGTATGTTAACATTGGTTCCTTGGCATTGTCTTTTTCAGTGAGGGGACTCTTAGAAGGTTGGGTCAGCTCATCGTTAATTTGAATAATAAGAAGATTGAATTGCAAAGGCAAAAAACAGAGAAGCTAGTGGTCCCATAAACTATGTTTAGTCTCGTGGACATTAAAATTTCATTTCATTTCATTACAGTAGGAATTCTTCTTAATGACAACTCTTGATTTTTATAAACGCAGAGACTCATACAAATAGAGCCTTGACTGCTACTAAGAAATAATTACCGGAGACCAAGACTACAGAATCCAGAATATTGAGAATAGAAGGTCATTCTTCTCTATAGTATATATTTTCAGAGTCAATTTTAATCAAGAAAAAGAATTCTGGCATTTTGCTGTAGCCCACACCATACTTTCCTCGACTGCAATAACATTGTCAAGACATATTTTCCGCTTAGAAAAATAGTTTTCTCATGGTAGACAATTTGAGGTAATATACGCTTAAGGTGCGGTGATGGAGATTGAGGTAAAAATTAGAATCTTATAAGAGACACTGATTAGATTAATGAATCTCCAGCTAGACACTACTTAAGAATTTTCATCCTTGGATATAAGCCTAATAAACCCCTGATTGATAATTTTCTTTGGAGACTAGATTTGATAGCTTCTTTAAAAGGTACAGACTACTAAATTCCCATGTTAATTTATAGAATTCACTAGGAAAGCTTTGAAGCTTTGGAGACTTATCATCTGCTATACCTTTGAAGCTTCCATCATGTCATCCAGCATTATTGGCAAGCCACACTATGTTGTTTGAGTCTCCCGAATCTTGGATGGGAGTATATCCTCTTGCTGCTCTCAGGAGCCCTCGTCAGACGGAAATACTGGTTGATGGACACTTGAGATCAACGTTTCATGGGTTTTTTTTGTTTGCCCCCGCTAATCCAACACAAACCCAGAAGCTGCACCCAGGCTTGCTCCATGGGTGTCCCATTGACTTCCTTCCTTCTAGAGGGAGTTTGCCGCGCTGTCACAGCAGTAGTTCTGAATGGTGTTCGCCCTTGCAGCACCCACTTGCACCTTACAGATGAACTTGGTAGTGAAATCATAGACGTCTTTACATGGGACCCTTCCCAAGGAAGATTGCTGGCATTAGAATCGCATGGAGCATTCATGTTACAGATGTTGCTTGGATTGATTTGGCTAGTAATCTATATTCGGTAGAACTGTGCCACTTAAGTGAACAGTTGTACTCGCGAATTGAGCAGTCGCGTTTTTTTATTTTGTCTTTTATGCTTCATAAAGCTGTGGAGGCCAAGGTATATGTGTAAAAAGCTTGTTCCTCAGAAAATTGAAACGGAAATTTCAGTATCTGAACGTGAAAAAAAAAAAATAGTCAGTTTTTTATAAAAATTATTTTTCTTGTTACAGGTAGTATCTGTTGCCGCATTCAATGGAGGTGGTGCACTCAATGTCATTCCAGACTCAGTTACTATTGGTGGCACATTTCGGGCTTTCTCAAATGACAGCTTTTACAAACTCAGGCAGAGAATAGAAGAGGTTTGTTCCACTAGTCATTCTAAAATGTACTTTTCCCGATGGTATTTAGATTCCAGGTTCATGTTTTGTTGTTTTTAAAATGTATTTTAAGAAACTTATCTGATATGGTAATCTTTGGCAAGCTCATCTGAGGGTTTAAAGAAACATTGCAGCCTCCAAAAGTCTGACAAATTATTACTTGAGGCTGCAGCACATACGAATGAATTGTTTGCCTAGTTATTTATGTAGTTACAATGGCTGGTCTGTACTTCAACATTTGAATATATCATGCGTAATTTGGATCTGACATTGCCTTTCTATCACAGGTTATTTTAGGACAAGCTGCTGTCCATAGGTGCACTGCAGTTGTAGATTTCTTTGAAAAAGAGGATCAGTTTTATCCTCCAACTTTCAATGACAAGGATATGCACAAACATGTACACAGAGTTGCGGCTGATGTAGTGGGTCTCCATAATTTTAAGATAGTGCCCCCCATGATGGGTGCAGAGGACTTTGCCTTCTACACAGAGGTTACTCCTGCTGCCTTCTTTTATATTGGAATGAGGAACGAGGCCATTGGGTCAATTCATTCAGGACATTCTCCTTACTTTATGATTGATGAAAATATTCTCCCTACTGGTGCTGCAATGCATGCTGCAATAGCCGAAAGATTCCTTAATGAACATAAATCCAGGACCACAAAACTCTGAGAACCTTGCAGTACTATCGCGTTTCCTTTAATTTCGTACATTCGCTGCTCTTAGGAAAGGCAGATAACCTTCAGGATGCATTCGACTATAGCAACCAATGTACAGTTCCTTCTTTCATGTGTCATAGGCTGTCTACAAGATCACTCAGAAGTGATCTGAAAATCAAAATTGATATAAATGAAATTTCTTCCTCCCAACAGTCTGATACAAGGCCTACCTGAAAGGTTCCTTACACAAGAGGCAGTAAATAACTCGATGCTTTACCCGAGGGGACAAATAACTGAATGCCTTAGTGAAAAATTAAATGGCAATTGTTTCATTGTTTTACTTCAAGGTCAATTTTTGGTAATACAAGATAGGAAGTTACTATGTTATGTTTTACAACTATAGGGATCTTTTTTTCAGATCTATTTGTTAAATTCAGCCTCACTTTTTGCAGATAAATAATTCTCAAATGTTATTTTACAATTACTTCAGTGACAATCAAGTTTATTCTTTCTCTGAGAAAATTCCTTTTCTTTTTTCTTTAAATTTATATTTCATTACTAGACAATATAACTATAAAGTACATCAATAATGATAACATTAAGCCAAAGAACAATCACTATGAGCCCAGAGTAGAACACGTCTTTGCACCTCGGCTCCAACCTTAATAGCCAACTCTGGTCTGAAAGCTATTAGTTCTCCCAAATGGACCATCCATGTTGACTTATATCGACTTATATCACTGGTCAGAACTATTTTAAATTCTGTATATCTTATTAACACGAAGCAGAGTGGAATTTTGGATCCAGAATGCGATAGATATCAGTCAAGACCAATTAGGTGCTCCTAGAATGTGCTTTGATTAATTGCATAGAAGTAATTCTAGAGATGCCTGCATATAGTGTTGGATCCAGAATACCATAGATAACCACTGGAAAATAGCATAAACTTGACATATATTCCAAAGCCATCAATGGGTAAGAGCTTGTAACTTCATATTCATTTTCTAGACTCTGCATGTGCAGGCTCCCAGCGAGTTTTTTTAAACCGAGGTTATGTGAATTGACTCTCATTTTGCAACCTGTTTTCTTTTCCAACTGATGACACAGTCAATATGCAATTGTGGGTTCAAACATTGAAGAAACACATCTGGAAATACACATTTCATAAGATTGGCAGGGAAGTATCAACAGTAAAACACAATAGATTGTATGCAATAGTTTCTGATTGCTATGTAATGATATACACACAAACCAATAGTTAATGTGATTAAGACATTTCTTGAAAATAGGGTCTAACAATCAAATCAAAATATTCAATAGCTAAACACAAATATTTGTTCAATAAATTTTTGTTTTGGAATTTTTTCCTAAATGTGATCAATTTAGAAAACAATTTCTATTTTGTTTTTGGCCTTTGAAAAGCCGCTTAGCTGCTTTACAAAAAATAAAAATCATTTTTCTGAATGATATCAACATCATGATTCATTAAAGGCTTTTATGTAATATGAACTTGTGATCCAACAGGAAAGTAGCCAATGTTCAGTGCAAACTTGAAAGTTCATCTAACAGGAAAGTAGTCAATGTTCAGTGCAAACTTAAAAGTTCATCTTCATCAATTCACTGTTGCTTCATTTATTAAATGATACATGTTAAACTGTAATACAAGCATCTCACAAGCTATGAAAGCATCCATTTCATTAAGTAACCATAATTGGGGAGTAACTATTCTATTAAACTTACTAGAACTCATAAATGACCCCCTTCAAGATATACATTGCTTTTATAACTTTGGTTGACTATCCGTTGGTAGTAGTAACTTGCTATCATGTCATTCATTTATGATCTGGGTAGGTTTGTGAGCATCTTGGAATCGATCTACCGAGGCACATGATCCAGGGTAACCTCTAGTTTCATTCACTTCCCTTTGTATGTAAAAGTGTTGCTCATATTGTAAAGGTTGTTGTACCTATTTGGAAGCACACTTATCTTTTGCCCTAGCATGGAACCCCCATATTATGTATTGTCACACTTTTGCTGTGGACTCCTGAAATGATTTTGCAGTTGCTCATACAATTTCACATTTTCTGAAATAGTTTCATAGATCTCAAGGCAGTTCATGTATCTCGAAGCACTAGTCACATTCTTTCAGGCACATTTGGGCTATTTTCACTTACATGGGTCACCTCTCCACATGCCAAGTTGAAGATCCTAGAGTGCTCTCCTACTTTGTAATATTTTGGGTCAGTGATCACTTTATTTAAGGGTTGACCTACACGTGGACTTCATGCTAGCTGTTGTGATGCCAGCCTAAGCCGTAAATACTTAATGGTGTAGCCTAAGTCGCATATACTCACAGTATGCAAATAAAATTGCATGTCACACTATGTCCCAAGAATTTCAAAATTCCTTACTTGGTAAAATCTTCACAAGTCAAGGTTTAAGGCCCCTTCAATAAACTCTATGCAGAAACATTTCATTTAACTATCACACAGGTTTCGACTTTGGGTTATTTTCACCTCCGGCACTTATTAACCATACCCCGGTCTTTAGACTTTTGTTAAACTCAAACTTTAAGCCATAATACATTAATTCCCCTTATTGCTATTATAATTCCCATATAATAGAAATATTTCATAACCCACACTTAAACCTTGCCTTTCCACCATTCTTCAACCTTTTGCACGTATATCGATGCTCTCCTTAGTGCATTAAATTTCCGCCGTTGATCTCATTCTTCAATCCGACGGTTATCGCATCACTCGATCGCTAACTAGCTTAGCTGATATCCACCGTTGATCTGTTTCATCTGATCCAACGTCTATTGCATCGTTCGCTCGCCAACAAGCCCGAACAATCTCCACCATTGATCAATCCCGCTCAATCCAACGGCTGTCGCACAATCTCGCGTGAAATCTTGCAAGACTGTTATCTGATCGAGAGCATGCAAGAAAAGTGGTTTTCTCTCTCCATCGTATGCTATGTGTCAACCACTAAAGGTAATCGTGTGAAATTCTGAAAGACCGCTTACCAACTTTAGGGTGCGCAAGATACTGCTTACCCCTTGCTAAGACCGCTCTGTCCTTCTGCTAACACATGGTGTTAATCTCCGCCATTAATCTTCTTGACTTTATTTGCACGACTTAATCTTAGTTGTCTATCACACACAACCTCGTCCGTTGATCTGACTGATCCAACAGTTCCTGTGCATTGATACGTTCTTTTGTTTTTCATTGTGTAATAGTCCATTCAGCTTTCTGTCTGTGTATTTGTTCTCGCCTTATGATATTCACTTGTTCTAATCCCGATCTTCAGCTCCGTTATTTCACTCCTTCGCACTTTTACGCTTCCTTCACCTTCGCTGTAACATTAAAAGTTTCTCCAATACTCTCTGTGTGCAAGCCCATAACACTCCTCTCTAGTTCTGCACACCTGCAAACCTATGTTACACAGATTTATTCTAATCCATACACTCAATGCACACGCATAACCTCAAAAATTGCACTTTCTGTATTAATAAACAACATTTACACATGAATTTCTTTCTCGGCCTGATCTTCTATATCAGTGGCCTTTCCTTCCCTACTCTATGCATTTTAGGCTTACATTTATAAAAAAGGTTTCGTTAACCAATTCTGTTTCAGATCCTTCTTCTGCTGAACTAAACCCTGAATATCCTCTAAGTCTACTTTTGACTCCAGTGATCCCTAAGAATTCTCTCTAGTTCCACAAATCACGAAACCAATTCCTAATCTAAGACTTACAATTGATTTTCAAATCTCTTAATCCCCACTAATCACTCATCATCACTCATGTTCTCCTACATTCAAGAGCATTTACAAATATCCTCACAATATCTAATTAATTCCTATTCCAATCATTCAAAACAGTGATAATTACATACATAGGAATCCAACTTCCTTGAAAACACAAGACCCCCTAAGTTAACTAGAATATAATAAAGTGGTTTAGTTGAATGCTTCTGTATCAAACTCCCAAGGTTAAAATAATCATGATCTCCTGACCATGTGCTTCCAACCTTTGTCTACCTGGATCCTATATTTTGTTCTGTAATTTGTTTTTGGTTGTTGCGGTTGTTTGTTGTTGTTCTCCAGGTTTCCATACTTTATGTTGCTTTGCCCCACTAGCTATGCTTAGTCTGTTGTTGTCTTTCTCTTTCTGCTGCTCCTTGGCCTTCTTACTAGCTGCTTTCTTCTGAGGCACCTTCATCATCAATTTTATTATTCTTTCAATCTCTAAGTCCAATTTATCTTCTGACTGATAATTACTTTGCCATTTGTTGTTGTACTCTGCCCACTCATCTTCAAACCGTTGTTTACTGTCTTCTCTTTGAAGTTGTTGGATTCTTATCACCGCCCTTTCATCTTTACCCTCTTGTGTTTTCCAAACAACCTCTGTTCAATATCTATAAATTTACTTTCAAAAAGTAAATTGTCCTCCAATTTCCTTTGTACTTGATTCCCCTAAAATATATCATTATGTTGTTCATTAATTCCAATACATTTTCCTTCCTCTTCTTAGACAACCCTCAGTAATTTTCCTTCACTTCCTTGACTGATTCTGACAATCAGTTTAACTTCTTCAAGCATGGTATCTTCATGCTTTTCTTTTTCCTCATCAACATGTCTGACCTGGCAACTTCCAATCTTCTTCAGTTCTAAAACTGACTCTTCAACTTAAAACATGTTTGTCTCATTTTCATCAAATTTTGTAATCTTAAAACAATTATCAGAATTAAAAATATAAGGCCTCATTACCTTTTCCTTCTCTGGAAACATCTCAGTACGCTGCTCTGAGTTTTCCCTTCTATCAGCACATCAGTACGCTGATTCAACTTCTCTAAAGGACTCTCGAGACTGTTAGCAAATCTCTCTTCCACACCATCTGCTTCAATTCTCTGCTCTTTTCCACTGTAGTGAACTCCTTCCTCTTCAATCACACTGTCATACTCTGAGTTTTTCAGCAAATATTCCGGCAATTCAATTTCTCTTTGACACGTCATAAGTACTTCATCATCACTTATAATTCCCGCGTTTATACACAAATTATCAATTTGAAAATTACAAGGTTCAACAATCTCAACTGTTGCTTCACATATCAACTCTTCAGACTAATTCTCATCTCCTTCTTTCACAAGAAATTGTTCCTGTGTTGTAACAGCGTCAAATATCAATGTATTACTAAATTCTTTCTGCTGCAATAATTCACTTCTTTTCCCATTTCAGAGACATTCTCCATCTTTCTTTACTTCAGAGTATTCATCTTCTGAAAGATACTCTTCCATACTTTTGACAGTTTCAAAAGACTACTCATTCTCTGCAAAACCTTCCTTTGTTAGTGACCAGTCATCAAATCTCCTTTCTCCCTTTGCTAAATCTTTTGCATAGACTTCTTCTTTCTTAACATCTTTCAGTGGATGTCCTTCTTCCTTTAATTCTGTGATTGTCTTTTCTTTGTCTTGAGACAAATCTGCCTCCCCTTCTTCTTCAATACACTTTGCATGGCTGTCTCTCTGTAACCCTTCTTCAAGAGCTATCCTTGCCCCATCATCTGCATTAATATTCTCCTGCATTTGTTCTTCATCAATAACATTAATCTAATGGTAATCTCTAAGACAATATTCCTTCGTTCTTCATCAAAATAAGATCCTGATCTTCCATCTCTATGTAAACTTTAAATGACTGTCTTCTCTCATTAAGTAACTCATCCATCGACTCTTTCTGCTGTAACCAGTCAAATTCTTCCTCTTTTGAGAAATTTTCTTTGTCACCTTTTACTTTAAGATCTTCATCCATCCTGAAGACATCTTCACAAAGTTGCTTTTCTCCTGCAATCCCTGCAATCATACACAAATTATCAGTTTTAAAAACATAAGACCTTGTGGTCTCACTTGATGCTTCAGTGATCATATCTCCTTGTTGTCTTGAATTCTCACAATAATTCATAAGATCTTCCACAGATCTCTAGTCTTCATCTTTACCTAGAACTTCACCTTATTCTGCTTCACAAATGGAAACTTCCATTCTCAACTCAGCTTCTCTGAGTTCTTCCACCAGCCACTTCACTTGCCTCTGTTGTAGCCTTCTCTGTAACGCAGACGATTTCATTGCCTTTTCCCTCAAGACCCAACCTTGTCTTTGGTTTTCCTCTAGTATCATCCTTAATACAATGAGTTGTTCTTTTAACTCCGGAATCTCCTTGTCCTGCTCCTCTTGACTCATTCTCTTGACATTTGCCTTGGCATCCTCCTTCTTCACTTTTATTCTGTTGTGGTCTTCTTCAAAACCTCTGTGATCTCTGTTATGACTATCAATAGTCATCTTCTTCTTTATCTTCATGAGTTCTTCACTAACTTATTATAAGTTGCATTAAAGCCTCTGCAACAACAAGTCCTCCCTGCTGCCACTTACTTCACCAAGCTCTCCTCTGTATTTGGTCTTTTGGCAAGCACTTGGTTCTCTATTTTCTCGAACCTATTTGGGCACTTCTCTCTACTCTTTCTAGGTTTCAACTCATCTGCACATTTTAAGAACACAATTGTCCTCTTGTATTTCAATCACAAATGAAATACTCGGTTCTGGCCACCTCTTCTTTCACTTAGAAATCTTACTAGCTTTCTTCATCCCTTCGCAATTCTACTCATATCTTTTGTGGAATTGACTTTATGATCTTCCTGTGAGCTGCAACAAAACCTCTATAGTAACAAGTCTCCTTCTTGCTACACATGCCTCACTAAGATTCTCTCTTCGGAGCTCAGTCTTTTGGCATCTATCTAGTTCTCTCCTCTGGAACCAATTGAGCACTCCTTGCTCTAGGTTGCTGCAATCTTTTCACCTTCTTATGCTGCTATTCTGAAGACCTCTACATGATCTTGTTTTACCATTCACCTGTACTTTGAATGGATTGTTCTTTGTTTCCTTTGCATCTGCATATTCTGCTACACTTTATCTCCGTGTGTCCACTGTTTGTCAGATTTAAAATCTGATCTCTTCTTCCCTGCATACTCACTTTTAAAACATAATTATGTTCTAAGTTTTCTCAAAGAATTCTTACACAGAATTTCCTCGTTCTTCTCTGATAACAAATGATGCCAGCCTAAGCTGCAAATACTTAATGATGCAGCCTAAGCTGCATATACCCACAGTATGCAAATAAAATTGCATGTCACACTATGTCCCATGAATTTCAAAATTCCTTACTTGGTAAAATCTTCACAAGTCAAGGTTTAAGGCCCCTTCAATAAACTCTATGCGGAAACATTTCATTTAACTATCACACAGGTTTCGACTTTGGGTTATTTTCACCTCCGACACTTATTAACAATACTCTAGTCTTTAGACTTTGGTTAAACTCAAAATTTAAGCCATAACACATTAATTCCCCTTATTTCTATTATAATTCCCATATACAAGAAATATTCCATAACCCACACTTAAACCTTACCTTTCCTCCATTCTTCAACCTTTTGCGCATATATCGATGCTCTCCTTAGCGCATTAAATCTCCGTCGTTGATCTCATTCCTCAATCCGACGGTTATCGCATCACTCAATCGCTAACTAGCTTAGCCGATCTCCACCGTTGATCTGTCTCATTCGATCCAACGTCTATTGCGTCATTCGCTCACCAACAACCCGGACAATCTCAATTGTTGATCAATCCCGCTCAATCCAACAGCTGTCGTGCAATCTTGCGTGAAATTTTGCAAGACCGTTATCCAATCAAGAGCACACGAGAAAAGTGGTTTTCTCTCTCCATCGTATGCTGTGTCATCCACTAAAGGTAATCGCGTGAAATTTTGAAAGACCACTTACCACCTTTAGGGCGCGCGAGATACTGCTTACCCCTTGCTAAGACAGCTCCGTCCTTCTGCTAACACGTGGTGTTAATCTCGGCCATTAATTTTCTTGACTTTATTTACGTGACTTAATCTTAGCTGTCTATCGCACACAACCTCGTTTGTTGATCTGACTGATCCAATGGTTCTCGTGCACTACTACGTTATTTTGTTTCTTACTGTGTAATAGCCCATTCGGCTTTATCTCTATGTATTTGTTCTAGCCTTACGATCTTCACTTGTTCTGATCCCGATCTCCAGCTCCGTTATTTCACTCCTTCGCTCCTTTACGCTTCCTTCACCTTCACTGTAACATTAAAGGTTTCTCCAATACTGTCTGTGTGCAAGCCCATAACACTCCTCTCTGCACTTCATCTCTGGTTCTACACACCTGCAAACCTATGTTACACAGATTTATTCTAATCCACACACAGTAATAATTCAATTACTCAATACACACACATAATCTCAGAAATTGCACTTTTTGTATTAATAAACAACATTTACATAAGAATTTCTTTCTCGGCCCGATCTTCTATATCAGTGGCCTTTCCTTCCCTACCCATAGGCCTAACTGACTACTGACTGACTGACTCTATGCCTTTTAGGCTTACATTTATACAAAAGGTTTCGTTAACCAATTCTGTTTCAGATCCTTCTTCTGCTGAACTAAACCATGAATATCCTCTAAGTCTACTTTTTACTCCAGTAATCCCTAAGAATCCTCTCTAGTTCCACAAATCACGAAACCAATTCCTAATCTAAGACTTACAATTGATTTCCAAATCTCTCAATCTCCACTAATCACTCATCATCACTCATGCTCTCCTACATTTGAGAGCATTTACAAATATCCTCATAACATCTAATTAATTCCTATTCCAATTGCTCAAAACATTAATAATTACATACATAGGAATCCAACTTCTTTGAAAACACAAGACCCCCTAAGTTAACTAGAATATACTGAAATCGCTGAGTTGAATGCTCCTACATCATGTTGGGGGATATTATGACTTGATTTGACTTGGAGGGTCACTTTCCATCCTTTGTGGAAGTTCCTTACATGACTTGAGGACGTGATCACACCTTGAGGGCATCATTTGAGGACCTTTTGTGCATGATTAGAGGAGTTTTCCACCTCTTGAGGGTTATTTCACATGATCCATGAGGGTGTTCCACCCTTGGAGGCTAGACATAGGCACTTTTCTCCATTGGAGAGGCATCTCATCATATTTTGAGACTTAAACTATGCTTTTTCAAGGAATGTGGAGCTTCTTCACTAAGTTGACCTCCTTCTTTGTGGGATATCCCCTCTCTTGGAGGTTTTATGTACATGTGGCATGTTTTGCTTGTAGCTTGACTTAGTCTCCTTATGCGGATGACAAATCACTTTTCTTGTAATTCTCCTAGAATAATTTTAGGTAGAATGAAAATAATAAATGAGAAAGATAACGTAGCCTCATCTATAAATAGAGGCTCTCCTCTCATTCCAAATTATTGGTTTTTGTTGGATATCACCTTAAAACACAATTTATTGAAGATATACGTATTGAAGGTGTTGCTATCAATTTTTGGAACTCTCTCTTTCTTGATATCTTCTTGGTGCATTAAAGATTTGTTGTGATAGTTCAAGACTTCTAGTAGCTTTCAAGATCAATCCATTTGAGGAGTAAGTCTACCACTTGTAAAACATACATCCAAAGATTACTCTCTTGCATCTTTCTTTGTCGGTTTGCTATATGCTCAATCTCTTGTCTTGTTTTTCCTTTGGTTCCTTGACAAGGGTTTCAAATATTTTGTTCATTCCATAGTTGATCTTGTTGATGAAGATTCTTGACTTGTAGAATCCCTTCTTGTAGGGCCTCGATCTTCATGCCTAATTTTGATTAGATAATATATTAATCTGCCCTAAGGTTCTAATCTTTTACACTAATCCTTAAGATAGGAGTGACCAATTTTTAGAGGGGCATACTTCTAGACCCCATAAGCTCTAATTGGAAAAGGCACTTGTCTTTTACCAACAACCACCAAAAAATCCTAAATCAAAATCATTCTATTTTTTGTTTGTTTAGAAGGAAAACTCAGTTAAAAAATTAAATAATTGTCTAGTGCAAAGTTATGAGCTTATTTTATTACAAGATAAGTTGGTTCAAGGGTTTATGCTTAATTGTTGATATCTAACCATAAAGGGACAAAGTGGCCCTATATAATTGCTCTCCAGGTATTTATGTAACATTTTGTGGGTTGATGCAAGGCATTTCTTAAATATGGAAATTAAATTACAAAACTAAAAATCAGGTTTGGTGAAATCCTCAAGCTAGTGTTTGTGTTTAAAGTGTATTCTTATTCATACCTAACCTCCATTTCATTTATAGACTTCTTCTACAAGATTACCTTATGTATCTAGTTGTGAATTTAATTCCTCAAATTTCATTTGCAGATTCTATTGGTGAATTCCACTTGCTAATATTGCAAATCCTAGGAGGAATTTCCATTTATTTCACAAGTTCTTGTTTAGTTGATTGTTCTACATCTTCAAAACTTGTTTCTAACACTTGTTGGGTTGATATTTCATGTTATATCTCTTGCCCAGGTGAAATCATCCAAGAATCCTTGCTCTCTAGGGCACAATGTATCTCTTAGATGGTCTCTTCTATCCTTCAAATCTAAAATATCTATGTTATTTTATTGTAAAATAGATTTATAAGATAAAGGCATCCTTAAGTCGACTCTTTACCGCACAATGTATCTCTTAGATGGTCTCTTCTATCCTTCAAATCTAAAATATCTATGTTATTTTATTGTAAAATGGATTTATAAGATAAAGGCAGCCTCCAGTCGACACTTTACCATATGATCATCTGGTAATCATAGAATGCATTGGACCATTGACTTATGCT
This sequence comes from Pinus tabuliformis, assembly GCA_031772625.1. Lineage (NCBI taxonomy): Eukaryota > Viridiplantae > Streptophyta > Pinopsida > Pinales > Pinaceae > Pinus > Pinus tabuliformis. Next base: position 219,195,014 of record CM062804.1, on the reverse strand, counting down.
AGTTGGTTTCACTCTTGTTCCCCAAAAATAGCTTAAAAGTGCTTTATACCTTTTAGGAGTTTTATTTGTTGAGTGATAATAATCTAAATGCAAATATGTTGTCGTTATTATTGTTTATATTTTATATGAGATTTGACACACATGCACACTAGCTCTTAACCTTTTTACAAGTGAATATATTGGTGGTTTACGCTATTGTTTCTAGCCGGTTATATTTAAAACATTTAATTTATTGGAATCCTTTCCCATTTACCTATTACACATATATTGTAGTTTGATTAGATTAAATCATAAGCTTGTATAGTCATAATTCACTTGAAGATGTTTACTTGATCAATAGGGATACCCTGCTTTGCTTCTAGGCGTTGGCCTAAAGTGAATGAGAAATTGGCGCATTCCCATTTTGTTGCCCCAATTGGCTCATAGACCATTTACTTCTTTTCCCTTTGGCTCATGAGGTATGAACCTTAGACCTGCTCCTTTTCCTTAGAACATAATTGATTTGCTTGAGCAAGTAGCTAGAGATGCTCCTTCTCATGTCTATTTATAGTGCATTTGCGGTGTAACAACGCTTTTGGCTACCCCCCATGTAAGTGTCACTATGTATATTTGTCTATGAGAAATGATGTAAAAATGTAAAATATGGCTGAGTTGGAGGAGTGGACACGGATTCAAAGCTATGAGGAGGAGGAAGAGTTGCTCGTGCTATTTTTAAACCCAAACCCAAGTCACCTCATTTATTTTTATTTTAACTATCCCCTGATTAATTAAATGGTCTGCATAACAAACCGTGAGGATGAGTATTGGTTGCTTGAGTGAAGGACGAGCCGATACTGTCCCTATTCTTGTGGTGTGTGTTTGGAATTCAACATGCAAGAGAAGGGACAAGAATAGCGGTAGCAAAGAACAAAGAAGAAAAAAAAGGGGAGAAAGAGAAGAAGTAGTTATAGAAGAGCAATAACGCTCAAGAGCAACAACATTACATAAAGCCTTTGTGATGTGATTGGGAAATCATTCCTTGTATTCTAGTGCATGTAACGATGTTGGAATGGATATTGAATCACTCAGTGCTTTCCCTAGGGCTAAAAAACCGCCCTTAGAGTGATATCATACCCATGGACTAAGAAAACCTTCACTGAACCTTGGGTGAATCCATGTGGTTGATTATGAGAGACAAAGAGAATTACTGTGGTTCTTACTACCTGGGAGCAGTTGGTAAACCATTTGGACAGTGGACTACTCTTGATTATTTGTTTAACTAATTATTGGTGTGAATTCCCTTGAGCAATTAATTCCTCAAACTCTGACTTCGGCTCTGGGGTGGTCAGCTACAAGAAAGATTGCAATGTAGTTGGCCTGTGGTTGGGCAGAGAGTGGTTGTTCCTTCTTCAGTTTTTAGTAGATCTTTGTGAACCAGATAAGTGTGATTTTTTTCATGTTAATGAAATGATATTGTGGTGTAGTATTTTATAACTAACGCTACGCAGGAAGTATGTAAATTTGCAGTAAAATTAACTTGGCCCTCTAGAGTCATTAAATAAATGTTGGTAAATGTTGGAGAATAATCGCAGATACAACTGTGGAGTATAACTTATGTTATAGTTGGGAAGTTTAAAGAGCCTATGGTTGTCATAAAGATTAAGAGCCATTTAGACTATCATGAATTTGGGGATGATCATTGTTATTTAATTTCATGGTATCTAGTGATAATTGCTTTCTCATGAGCACAAGCATGGAATATGGGCCCAATACCATGGATTACTAACACCATGGTTGCAAACAAGTCATTTGACTCTTTCTGTAATATTCCAAAAGCATGTAGAAGTCAAAATATTTTATGTTTATTTGACTTTGATTTGGTCTTACACCTAACATATTGGGAGAGGTTAAGAAATATTACGGATATGTTAAGCAATTAATAAATATCATGGACATATGATTTCTTTAGTCGTATAATTCTTTTTTGGGTTACGTGGAGAGAAATGGAGCTACTTTGATGCATGCAAAAAAAATATAGACCCTGAAGTAGCTACATGGGTTTAAATTCACATTAATTATTTGATTGGAAGAATTTAATAAAATTGATATAGTCCACCTAGAAAATTCTTCCAATGATATTTATATGAAGTTTAAGCATAAAGTGAGTAATAACACTCACCCTCATTTCTTGGAAACATTTATTTTTCCCTTACATTTTTGGTGGGCTAGAGTTATTCAGTCCATGAAAGAAGGTAGTATGTCCAAATGTGATTTTTGTATGTTTACTTGTAAAAATTGGAGAGGATTTTATACTTACGAGGTAAACTTTTATTTTCTGGAAACAAGATTTATTAATTCTATGAACAGAAATATGTGTGCGCATATATTAATCACTATAGGCCTATGTGACAATTCTCTCACTTGAAAAAGCTTACTAAGTCTAAAATTGGTGAAAGCAAAGCATGTGCAGAGTTAAACACTGTGTGGAAACAAGGCATGTGTGGAGTTAAAGTTCGTGTGGAAGTAAAGCATGTGCGAAGGTAAAATGGTAAGTTCAACTACTCTGCACAAGGTGGGGTCAAAAATGAAATATTTAATTTATAATTTTTTGGAAAAACAATCCATGTATTTAGACTTTGGCCTAAATGATGAATAATGAAGGTTATGGTGAATAAATCAAAAAAATGTAATAAGTGATTGTTTATCTTCCCTAGAAAATGACCCAATTATTTTAAGTGGATATGAAGTAATCACTATAAGCCTATGTGACAAGTCTCTCACTTGAAAAAACTTACTAAGTCTAAAACTGGTGAAAGCAAAGCATGTGCAGAGTTAAACACTATGTGGAAACAAGGCATGTGTGGAGTTAAAGTTTGTGTGGAAGTAAAGCATGTGCGGAGGTAAAATAATAAGTTCCACTACTCCGCACAAGGTGAGGTCAAAAAGAAAATATTTAATTTATAAATTTTTGGAAAAACAATCCAGGGATTTAGACTTTGGCCTAAATGATGAAGAATAAAGGTTATGGTGAATAAATTAAGAAAATGTAATAAATGATTATTTATCTTCCCTAGAAAATGACCTAATTATTTTAAGTGGATATGAAGTAATGAAATAATGCAATTATGGGAGTAAAGTTAATAATTTCAAGTAAAGTATTTACCTAATAAATATCATGTTAATAAACCTAGAAATGAGTTATATAGAAATTGAGAAATGATTTACTCTATTTTCTTAATTAGGCATTAGGAATTGCGTATGTGATATAGTGGTATTAGAGCCAAATGGTAGCACTCCCAAAACTTGAGTGTTCTTCTAAGTGGGTGGGAGTTGTTATAGAGTGGTATCAGAGCATGGTTCAATGCTAGACCTAAAGAGGCTCGCACATAGATGGTTAAAATTTATTCTGATAAAATGTTTGCTATATATATATATATATATATATTGACCTTTAAACTTGCAGATGTCATGGTTGCTAATCTTGGTAAAATGTTTATTTCAAACCTAGTGATGATATGGTTATAAACATGTTGATATGTCTCTTTTATTTCTTGATATACATAATTGACATGCCATTTTAGATATGTGAACAACAACGAACAACATGCTTCATGTTAGCATGCTTAATACTAACATGGAAATTTAACAAGTTATGTTGATATAGCAAACAACTGTGTGTGTGATATAAGAAGACCCAATTGCAGTAAGAAATAAATGGATGAACAACAATATGGTACATCACAACATGGGCCAAGTCCACCATGAGCAAGAAGGGGAAAGTTCCCCTAATAAAAATAAAAATCTTTAGGAGCTTGAAAGTGAAGTTGAAGAGTTGTAACGAAGAAAATGAAAGAATCATCAAAAAATAAGCAGAATAGGCAAGGTTGAACACAATGTTGCTACAAAATCTGTCATACATGCAAGGGTTGTTGCAACATGCATCAACTTTTGGAAAATGTAGAAGAATTTCATGCTAACAAGACCAGAAGAAAACCTTATGAGATTGGAGACAAAATAAAGTCATCCCCATGTTGGAACTACGAAGAGGCACATTTGAGGAGAGATTGCCCTAACAAACAACAAAGGAAATAAAGTTCATGCAAGCTCCAAACACTTGAACTATCAACTAGTAATGTAGAAAGAGATGAAGGAGCATCCCCTCAAGCTCACTGAAATACTGGAAAAAAAAAATCCTTCTTGAACTATTTAGAGAGATATTGGAATTTTGAGGTTTGTTAATTTTAGGCAATAATGGTATTTTTTATGCTTTAGAGAAATTTTACTTCAATTTCTTTGTTAGCCCAATATCAATACTCAGTTTAGAAATCACATGAACATGAAAGTAAAATGTTGATAGAACATAAACATAAACAGTAGAGAACAAGCCAAGACAAGAGGACACAAGATGTGGCACCAGCCAGCACTAGTACAAAATGACTAATTAATTACTAAAAAACAACTAAAATTTGCATATAAACGACCATTTTTCAGTCGGTGACCAATAGTAGCTAATTTACAGTATCTTATAACGCGACCAACTTTTAGTCATTTTTAGCTTAGTCATTAATTGATTTCCTCAATTTTACCATCTAGTAGAATATTTAGTCAATAATTTTTCATTGGTTTAGTCATTAATTGTCGCAATTAATGACCAAATATATAACAGAATATTACTATATGAATCCTTGAGAAAACCAATTAATAACCAAAATGTTGGTCATGTTATAAAACACTGTAAATTAGCTACTAATAGTCATATATATGCAAATTTTAGTCATCATTTAAAACCAATTAATGACCAAAGAAATATGACTAAATTTTAGTCATGTGATAAGCTACTGTAAATTAGCTACTAATAGTCGTATAGATGCAAAATTTTGTCGTCATTTTAATAAAAAAATTATCATTTGCAGTAGTCATTTACGTTTTTTTGGTATTTTCATATTCATAATATAGACAACTAATTTAGTAGTTTCTATTCATTTAATTTAATTTCATTCATAATCATTATAAACAACTAACTTAGTCATGTATTCATTTTATTCATGTTCATATTTAATTAATATAAACTACTAATTTAGTAGTTTTAGATTGATTTTATGTGTTCTTTATTAATCAACATAAATTAGTTGGTATGATTTTGCGACTAAATTTTTAAAAAATGCCATAGAATCCGCATGTTTATCTAATATGATAATGCAAAGTTACTTATGTTAATTACAAGACTAAATAATATCAAGTGCAAATAAAAATAATTTCAACCATATAAATTTTATTATATAGAATATTAAGTATTACAATATTTCCAACTTAATATTGGTTGGACTATAATTTACACATAAAATATTTTTTCATCATTTCAAAACATTACAATTGTGTTGCCAAAGCATTGCAAGTGAATTCACGAACTCTGAAGGCTTGACCATCAATCTCTATAAGTGTGTCTTATGCAAGATATTGGCTCTAAGTGTATCACTAGACATATTCTCTTCTCTCTCTCATTTTGCATTTGTCGCTCCAGTGTTATTGTTCTCCTCTTTCTTCAATTGTTGCTTCTTACAATCAATATTGAGTTCCTCTCGTAAAAATGAAAGAAGATACAATGTAGAGTATAAGACATGAAAGGCGATCACTACTTGAATATAAAATAAAGTAGACTATAAAGTATTTATATGACATATACCTAAACATTCAACAGTGGACACTATGCGGCTAGATGACATGTGTAAACAAAGCAAACAAAACATCACCATATAAAATAACACCTTAGGAGCTTAGTATTCAACCTTCAACAAAACCTTACGCACAATCATACCAACTAAGTTACATGTTAAAAATATTAGGCAATTGATAACTTGTGAAAAAAAATGGAAAAAAAATGATGAGTATAAAAAATATCCTTATTGTTTGTTCTAAAAGAGTCTTGTTCCTTAAATTTAGATATTATTTTTCTCACATTAAAAGTTCCTCGCTAGTATGACCTATATTTTTAGGATCATGAGATTGATCCAACATCATATTGAATTGTGGAGACAAAATGATCCAACTTTCCAAGATGAGTACCTCACTTGGTTGAATGAAGGTGCTAGCTGTGAGTAGCTTCAAAACCTTAAGGAAGAAGAACACTAAGGCCTAAGAAAATATATCACCACTTGTCCACTGAAAGAAAAAAATTCAGTCCCACAATAACCTCTGGGAGTACATTGCGTTGAATGGATATCACACTCTCAGAGATGATTGTCTAATATAATGAGAAGTGTACATATATTATCACAATGGCCCTCACAGTCAGACCCTATAGTTGTGTCCTATAATATTAATCATATTATACTATTTAATTATAAATTATGACCATCATATTATTATTAGTTTGAATAATTAGTCTGAAATTATGTTTTTAGTATTTCTATATACATGAAAATATTCGGAAAAAAGGTACTTTTGTGATTAGCTAATTTCAAGTGAATCTAAATACACAAGAAATTATGTTGCCTTAGTGTTTCTCTAGTGGTTATCTACTCATTATACCAATTTCTCCCATGTCCTCTACTACTTTTGGTGAATTCCTCTTTGATGATGTCCAATGCCAATGCAATGGACATTTATCCTCGATGTTTTTCTGAGACAAAGGGAAGCTCCACAAATAACAACCAAAAAGTAACCTCAAATATATTATTGCGGGCCAAAATGTAGTAATTATATGACAAGCCAAGAAACACTGCACGTTAATCATCTTCCCTTTAATATTGATTAATAATTTCTTTGCATAATCATGTAATACTAAAGTGTCAAGTAGGGACATTTAAAGTTAGTCATCCATCAATATCACCTTTGAGATTTCTTAGTAGTTAATACTTCCTATTACACACACAATACATCACCAACTTCAAGGATAGCAATATAAACACAACAAAAATGAACTTAAAATAAATGCGAGGAAGTCAAATGCCACTAATCTTGAGTCAAGAAAATACCAAGCCCCTCACATTAGCGAGGAATTCTTAGGCACTAAAATAGAAAATCATTCCACTGCATCATTTTCACCTTTTCTTTAATTTCTTTAATTGAGAACGTAACTTTCAGAAGAAAAAAATGTTCATTGAAAAAGGTCTCAAAATCCTTACAAATGCTCAAGTGATTGTCGTATCAATTAAACAGAAATGTAATCGTTAGATATGCTTTTAACTTGAGGAATATATTGAAGAATATGAAGCTTTATCATCCCTTGCCCTTAATAAAATTGTAATAAGTGGGTTCTAATCAAGTAATCAATTTCTCTCCAATATAGTTAAGGGATCACTTTGGAGGACTTCTAGAAGCATTGGGATAGTAGAAATGGAATTAACTAGGAGGAAAATCAAGCACTTTAGTGGGTGCTCCAAAATTTTTGAATGCAACTAAAAATGATTTTACACTCCCTCCACACATTTTAAAACAAAAACCATTCAGTTGCATCTCATTTATTTTCCACCTTTCTGTAATATGTAATTCTTTGAGCAAGAATAGAGCATTCATAAATATTGTCATGAAAGAGGACTCTTCGTAATCCTAATAAGCTGGGCTTTAACAAATAAACAATTTCATGTAGTGAATAAATCTTACATGGTATATTTCAGTGATTAAAATGACATAACTTTATTCGTAATCTCATTACAACAAAAATAAATTCAACCCTAACTAGTTGGGATCTAACAAATCAAGAAATTTCATGTAGTAAAGTAAACTTACATGGTAGATCCCAATCATTTTCAATGAAAACTTTATTCTTGATCTTATTATAACATAGATAAATTCAAGAGTACATATGCATTTCCTTATCTAAGAAAATCTTTGAACACAATCTGAGATTTCATAGAAATATAATGATACGATTAACTTGTAGGACATGAGAAAGCTATCTACATCTAGCACCCATCACTGGACAATAGTGTTGTTGAGACACCATCTCATGGAATTAGAATCATGTAGATAGATAATGTTATAGAGATACCTTGCAACACCTATTTAACACTACCTTCAAGCTTCAAATTCATCAATTGATTTACTTTAGTAGGAAATTCTAGTGGGATTTCATTAAATACAACTCGAAAAAATCCATTTGTGATAGTTGTCGTTGCCTTCTTTGGATCTACCCCCCCTCTGTAAATAGAATAACTGATATTACCCCATTTTTGAGGTACTTGCTTCATGTTCAACATGGGATATTGGGTTCTTCATGTGGAAAAGGTTACAAATATTAGATGTATAATGGAAACAAGCATGCAATTCAAGGTTGCTCCTAAAGTCTGTTGGGTGAATTATAAAACACCATCTACTTAAAACATGATATACGGTAGTAACAAAAACTTACCCAAGATCCCACCTAAGAACTAAAAATGTTGCAAATGGGAGATGTCTTAAACAATATCAACTATTTAATTGCATAATCGCACTAAAATAGACAAATCTTTAAAATGTTGAAAAGTGTGAAAAAAATGGAGTTGGAATACTATAGTTATGTCACGGTAGATATAGCTATGTAAAATGTAACTTCTATCTAAAACACATAAATGTAACTTCTATAGCTACATGAAATGTAACTTCTATATAAAAAAATGGAGTTGGAATATGATAGTTACGTCGGGGTAGATATAGTTATGTGAAATGTAACTTCTATATAACATTCTAAATATCCTTTTTCAGCCATTTAAGAGACTAACATTCTTTTATCTTCGGTTAATAACTTAATATTCCACCAAAAATAGCATTGGATTCATTCTTCACCAACCAAGGGGAAATTTTAAACCAGTGTGAAAATTCTTACTCATTCCCCTGCCATATTTATGATATTTTATTTGTGTGCAAATTTTAGCTAGTGTAATGTAACTTCTACATATTTGGCAATTTAAATGTAAAAACTACCCAGATTGAAGTTATACAATTAACATATGCACAATAAAATACAATATGCATGAGTAATAAGTAATATGAATTTTACATGTTATATCAAGGCAACCGTTTTCTCATCTCATTAACTCTTATCTTATAGTTGGTGATGGATATAGCTTTTAAAAGCATCAAACTTGTTTGTTATTTTATGTATGGTCAATTTAAATGGAAGTGCTCATAATTTTATACAATATTATCTTGTACAACTGGAAATAAAATGATATGGGGGCAGTGTTTCTTTTGATTTTCAAACTTGTTTTAATTACCTAAATTTAGCCTATTTAAAATAAACAAGGGTGGTGTTTCTAGTGATTTTGATCCATGTTGATATTGGTGGCCACCTACCAAGTCCACTTGGACCCCCACAATTGTTTCTTTCAGCTTTTCAGTTTCCTTAATTGTAACACAGTTTACTATTTTTAGCATTTTTTTCGGGTTATGAACTTCCGGAGTCGTTTTGAAGCCCTAAACAACGTTTTTGGGAAATCTAGGAGTAACATGGGACCATGGACCAATATTGCTTTTCCCAAAGTTGTATTTCTAGGATAGATATTTCTAACGAGATATTGTGCGTGTCAAACGGAGATCATATGCCAAAGTTATGACCCTGGGAAGTTGATGTACCAATTTACCCAAACGAGGCCCATATTTTGGAATTTCATCTTCTAGGGTTAGGTTTTTGGATGTTTAGGGTTTTCCATTATTTCTCAACAATAAACAGGTCTTCGAGCCTCATTGTAACACAGTTTAGAGGCATGTAGCTGCCACATCTCTTCTCAGAGATAAGCTACCATCGCCCTAGCTAATTTATTTCCATATCTGTTTGTAAGCATATTTAAGTATTTTACAGTAATGAAATGAAGTATTATTTCTGCTGCATCTCTATATGTATGGTTATATCTGTAATTTGTTGCATTCTTGTTTAAATCCAGATCAATGGTATCAGAGTGGTCTTCTCTTTCCCTGTCTTTCTTTGCATGTCCCCAACGAGGTCGGAATATAAGGAGTTAGGGCTTGAACTGGTCGAACCTTTACAAGACCAGCCTCGCAAATCCCGACGGCCTCCCATGGCGGATGAAAAGAAAGATAAGGGGGCAGGATATCCTATCAAAATCTTGCTCGAAGAGGCCCTTGAGTGGCAAAGGAACATGATGATGACCAACTTTGCCCAAATCCTTCAGCGGCTACCCAGGGGCGACACATCTACTTCCAGCAGCTACTCTGGAAGCGCCACACCCTTCAAGGTACAAGTTAACTTTGACATTCCAATATTTGAAGGTTAGATAGATGCAAACGCCGTAGATAGATGGTTAAATCTGCTAGAAGGGTATTTTTCTGTTCATGATTTTTCCGACCGAGAAAATATTACTTTCGCTCTTCTCAAAGTCGCCCCCCACATCAAGGAATAGTGGGAAACCTACTGCGAGCAGAAGGATGAAAGCACGACCTCACTGTTTTCAACCGCACCCCCCTTGGAATTCATTTCGGACTGCCATCAAGGAGCAATACTACCTTTTCGGAAGCTATGAGGATCAATACATAAAGTGGACCACGCTGCAACAGGGAAGGGACCAAGACGCGCCTGAGTTTACCAATATTTTCCCTTCACACAAAGTTGGGTATCAAGGATTCAGAGCAGCATTTGGTACTCAAATATTGTGGCTGCCTGCACAGGTACATCCAGGAAGAAATATAATTCCTGAACATCTCCTTGCTTGGCACGGCATACCGATATGCCGTCAAGATCGAGCAAAAGTTTAAATAGAAGAAGCGAGACTTTGGATCTGCAAATCCAAAGCAAGGGAAAGGTGCCCCCAAACCGTAGAAAAAAGGACAAAGCCAAGGCGAGGCGGCCCAAGACAACTCGCAAAAGCTGCAAGAAAAGGACAACGCCACGAAGCCAAAAAAGGACACAGAAAAGTGGTGTGAGTTCCATAAGAGATCCACTCACAACATAAATGAGTGTCAGGCCAAGTAGTCATTGGTGGCCGAGCTAAAGGTTTCAGAATCAGATGCATGTTCCGACTCTGAGTCAGAACCCAACAAGGGGAATGACAAAGGGAAGCAAATTATCGGTGTGGATCCCAATGCCATCGTTGCCACCACGAAGATCCAAAAGGAGGAACCTGAAGATCCAGAGGAGGAGGAGCATCTCTTCCAATCCCAAATGTGAGTAAAGGGATCCCCGCTATAGTTTGTTGTCGATAGCGAGAGCCAAAAGAACCTCATTTCAGCAAAGGTCATGAAGTGGCTAGGCTTACCGACCACAACACATCTACAACCGTACACCATCGGTTGGCTTCACCAAGGACGAGATCTTCGCGTGAGTCAGCAGTGTCGCCTTCCATACAACATCAAGCCCTTCACGGATGAGGTATTGTGTGACGTTGCTCCCCTTGATGTTTGTGATGTATTATTAGGACAACCATACTTGTGGATGCGACATGTTGTGTATGAATCATGGCCCTGTGTTGTTATTGTTACTTTGGGAAATAGGTTGTACAGGGTACCAGAGATAGCACTGCCTACTGCCATCTCTTTGGTTACTGCAAAACAATGCAGTAAGCTCATTTCCAAAACTGGGAAATTTATTTTCCTAATGATATGCCCTCAAGGAAAGAAGAATATGGTGGCTATGACCTCCAGGCAAGGCCCCTCTGCATGACAACTATAGATGGAAAAAGTCGTGGAGGAGTACGAGTAAATCTTCACCTCCCCCATAGGGGTTCCTCTACACTGTCAAGTCAAGCACTCCATCGATTTGACCCCAGGTGCGTCGCTGCCCAATGGACCAATCTATCAGTGCTTTGTTCTGGAGAACGATGAAATCAAGAGGCAGATTCAGGAGCTACTGCAGAAAGGTCACATCCGCCTGAGTTCATCACCCTGTGGGAGCCTAATCGTGTTGGTATAGAAGAAGGATGCAACTTGGAGACTCTGTATTGACTATCAGGTGCTAAACAAGATCATTGTCCATAATAGGTACCTGATCCTACAGATTGATGACCTCCTGGACCAACTGAAGGGGGAAAAATATTTCAGTAAGATCGATTTGAAGCCGAGATATCACCAGGTACCAATCTAACCCTTCGATGTGTGGAAGATTGCCTTCAAAGTCAAGGAGGGCCTTTTCGAATGGTTGGTTATGCCTTTTGGATTGACTAATGCTCCTGCAACCTTCATGAAGCTAATGGATGACATCTTGCAGCCATTCACCAACTCATTTGTAGTGGTATACTTGGATGACATCCTGATCTTCAACCAGAGTTGGGAAGAGCACCTCCACCACATCTGACAGGTTCTCCAAACACTGCGACAACACAAGTTAAGTGCCAATTTGGAGAAATGCACTTTTGGCATGACCCAAGTTCAATAGTTGGGATACATTATTGATGAACGGGGGGTGCATGTGGATCCAACCAAGATCCAAGTCATTCGAGATTGGCCATCTCCAACCACTCTAACAGAGCTTCGCAACTTTCTAGGTCTTGCCAACTTCTACCGCAGGTTTGTGTTGGGATTTTCTCATATCACTTGGGCCTTGAGTCAAGTCACCAAGGAAGGAGCAAAAGCAAAATTATTTTGGTCTGAATCTCAATAGAATGCATTCACAGAGTTGAAAGATCACCTCTGCTCAGCACCAGTTCTCGCACTACTAGACTTGCAACAACCATTCGAGGTCGAGACAGATGCCTCTGACTATGTTATTGGGGCAATCCTTACTCAACACGGGCATCCAGTGGCATATCATAGTGAGACACTTTTAGACACAGTCCAAAAGTATCCCACTTATGACAAAGAGATGTATTCCATTGTGTAGGCCTGTCGACAATGGATGCATTACATTTTTGGGGAAGGAAACGGTCATCCACGCAGACCATCGACCTCTGCGGTTCATACAGACCCAAGGGAAATTACAGAATGATTTCCATCAGAAGTGGTCCACATACTTGCAACAGTTCCATTTGAATATCAAGTATAAGAAGGGCAACACCAATGATGTTGCAAGTCGACCACCGATCATGGTGTTAACCACCTTGCTCAACTCTTGTGGGCACGAGACTTCTAATTGACCACTTCCCTACAAAAGCGACCCAGAATTCGGCCACACATACCAAAGACTCTTGGAGGGTCAGCATGTTCCAGATTTTCACCTCCAGAATGCCCTGTTATTCCACTTGGGTCACCTTTGTGTTCCTTCAAGTGAGCGTGCCAAGATGATTTGGGAAGCAAACTACAGGCGGGATGCTGGGCATTTTGGGGTCGAGAAAACAGTGACAGTACTGCAGAAGTATTTCTATTGGCCGAATCTTCGACAAGATGTCGGGAAGTACATCAGATCATGCACTGCCCGCTCCATTGCCAAACCAACCATCAAGAATCAAGGCCTTTGTACCCCACTACCTACCCCTAGTCGACCTTGGGAATCCATCTCCATGGATTACATGTCGGGCCTTCCTTCTACTAAGCATGGAAATGACTATGTTTTTGTGGTCATTGACAGGTTCTTGAAGATGGCCATTATGGCGGCCTGCAAGAAGAATATCACAACAGAAGCCACTGCTAAACTCTTGTTTGAATGAGTGTGGGTACACTTTGGGATCCCATAGTATACCATCTCAGATCAGGACAACTGGTTCCTCAGTACATTTTTGTGTAGTCTCTGGTTGATGCTGGACACCAAACTCACCAAGTCCATAGCCTTCCATACTCAAACTGATGGCCAGACAGAGGTTGTCAACAGGATGATCGTACACATTCTGCGCATGTACAACTCAAATCATCCACGCACATGGGATGAGAGACTACCCTATGTTCAACATAGCTATAACCAGTCTCTCCACAGCTCAACTGGCAACAACCCTTTTTAGGTGGGCTTGGGATTCCAGCCACTATGTCCCATTGATGTGGCCATGTCATTTGCAGCTACTCATGCAGATTCGGCTCATGTCCAGTCCGAAAAAGATAATGCAAAAAACTTCATTGAGCACGTCCAACATATTCACCAGCAGGTCCATGACATCCTGGAGAAATCAAATGCCAAGTACAAGCAGCGACATGATCAACATCGGGTGCCACACAAGTTTCAGGTGGGTGACAAAGTTTGGTTGCACTTGCAAAAGGAACGCCTTACCGGAGCCTATCGGAAACTCAGAACATTCTGATATGGTCCTTACACTATTACCAAGGTTGTGGGAGACAATGAATTTGAGCTCAAAATTCCCCCATTCCTTGGCTTGCACCCAGTGTTCAATGTGGACCTCCTTCGGCCATACTTTCCACCATTACTAGACACATCCGACATTGCAAAACATCTCACACCCACAGAGTTAAATCCAGATTGCATGGAACAAGCTGCAACTGATTGGATCATGGACACATAGATCAAGCACACTCACCAACAGAATATCCAACTGTATCGAGTTGTCAAAGCAGGGCAACTCCTTCACCAAGGCAAGTGGCTCACCAGGGACCAAGTTCAACAGAAGTTTCCTCATCTCATGGAGGAACTCAACGCAATGGGGACCATTGCTTCCAAAGGGGGGAGAAATGATCCAGGTAGATATTGGTGGCCACCCGCCAAGTCCACTTGGACCCCCACCATTGTTTCTTTCAGCTTTTTAGTTTCCTTAATTGTATTACAATTTACTATTTTTAGCAGTTCTTCGAGTCCTGAACTTCTGGAGCCGTTTTGAGGCCCTAAACGACATTTTTTTGGAAAATAGGGAGCAAAATGGGTGCATCGATTGTTGTTTCTCTTCCCAAAGTTGTAGTTCTCGGATAGATCTTTCTAACGAGATATTGTGCGCATCAAACAGAGATCGTATGCCAAAGTTACGACCCCAGGAAGTTGATATACCAATTTTCCCAAACGAGGCCCACAGTTTGGTGTTTCATCTTCTAGGGTTAGGTTTTTGAATGTTTAGGGTTTTCCATTGTTTCTCAACAATAAATAGGCCTTCGAGCCTCATTGTAACATAGTTCAGAGGCATGTAGCCGCAACATCTCTTCTCAGAGATAAGCAACCATCGCCCTAGCTAGTTTATTTCCATTTCTGTTTGTAAGCATACTTCAGTATTTTACAGTAATGAAATGAAGTATTGTTTCTACTGCATCACTATATGTATGGTTATATCTATAATTTTTTGTGTTCTTGTTTAAATCCGGATCAGATTTTCAAACTTGTTTTAATTACCTAAATTTAGCCTATTTAAAGTAAATAGTTGCACTAACCATCTTATCTTAAAGTCAACAACTTTTCTTGAGGGCATCTTCATGACATCCACCATCTTTTAAAATTATGAAATATTAGTAGTATCTTGCACTAAATAGACAATGTTGGCATAAAATCTTTTATTGTGCTTTTTACTCTGTGTCACAAATTTATTAATATTTTATGATCCTTGGTTTCGATTTCCATGCTAAGACTGGATTCATCATGCCTACTAGAATTTTTAGTTGTGCACACATCATATTGCTTACTTATAATTGTATCAAAAACAGAGAGTATGCATAATGACATGTAGTGACATGTTGGTGTCTATTTTACTCAATGATATTCTTGATTTTTTAACCCATTCCAATCCTACCACAATGAAATTAAGAGAGAAAAGGACACAAGAAGGACTATCAATAAATTAAATTAGAGACTTTAGAATGCAACTCAAATTGTACCTAAATGTAACGATAAGTATTTGCAGCTGCCTGGTCACCAATAAGCATCGAATCACACTGTGAAAATTTTCTTGCATTATGAGAATTTGGTTGCACCTGCACTTATCCTCTATAGTAGTTCCTTGACTTGCCTATAGGTATAATTCTAGAAACAATCCCACTCCTGCAATTCTTCCCCATATGGATCATCTTTGTCCCCCCTATTGATAGTTATTTTTCAAGGCAACAGAATAGAAATCTCCAATTGCATCATTGCCTTTCAAAACAATGCTTGAGTATTTCCAGGTGATTGTCAAACCAGTCTCTACTTAGGTCTACGAAATCCTTGATTTGTCTCCATCACACAAGCCTCTTTTCGTAATAAAATTATAAATCCCATGTCTGTATTCGTCATCCTCAACATACCAATTCTTTACAGTGTAATACTTTATCGCTGCTCCCTTGGTGCAATAAAGATCCACTACTGTGGCATGGAGATGATTTGTGTCATAAAATGGTGCAGTTCATGCTTCAATATATATCACAAAACTCCTCTCATCTCCAACAATAAGATTCCTCTCAAATGACATGGTCTCCATCTCATTCATCCTGAAATAAGTGGATATTTCAATGGGTGACAAAGTGTGCTTGGGTATTTAATAGAAGGATCTATCACTAAAAACAAATATTACAATGCAACATAATAGTTATCAGTAGGAGGAACAAACTTGCCAAGATACTTCCTAACTAGATCAAGATACTCCCGAATTACCTCTTATAACGAACACAAGATAACCTCAACTGCCTATAGAGTCTACCTATGCATGGTAGCAATGAAAACACAGTCAAAACAACATCTACAACAACGTTGGTCAATCTCTTATTCTAGTCAAGGGCATGCCAAACTTTTGAAAAGTATCAACCAAGTCAAGGTCCACCTCATCCAGGCTACTCTTCTTCTTCTACTCTCTCTATTTAGGTTCATAATAATAGCAAAGGTCTTGGAAATTTATGGGTGGATAAAATTTATCAGACTATTTGGGTTCTTCCATTTTTAATCATTGTCTGTAAGCATTGAGTCTAAATTGCAAAATCCATTCAGGTTCCTTCTTTTTAGGTGAAATTAACCTAAACTTTGGAGAGTTGTAATGTTTAATGGATCTAAGTATATTCTACTTAAAATACAATAACATGGTTTAAAACTATATGCATTGAGATCAGAATCTAAGGATGAAACAAAAAAGATTTTATGTTCATGATTACAAGAAATTTTAATTTCATGTAACAAAGTTTGAGGAAGGTATAGTATTTGCATCCTACCAGAAAATTTGCTTGCATCACTTGAACCCTTTGAATTTGGGCATTGTATATTCCATTACACAAACAACTAGCATAGATCCATCTTTACTCTGGATCTACCAATCGTGGAGAGGGATTAAATCTTTTTCACTCTATGCTAGTTTTCATATCGAGATATTTGATCCCTCTCCACGCTTGCTAGATCCACAGTAAAGATGGATCTATGCTAGTTTAATTCCCCCCTTTAAATAGGCTACATTCCACTTGAATACCATGGGTCAATACCATTGGTTCTCAATACCATGGTTCAATACCATGTGCCATCTTTACTTTTATTAATATTAATATTAGGGTTAATAATATGTTTTTGCATGGTATTAATAATAATTTATCCCATAAGCTTCACCTAAATAAAACCTCATTTTTGAGTGTTCGTAAATATAAAATGAACTATGGAGTAAATATAAAAAAAATAAAAATAAAAATAAAAAATAAAAAATAAAAAATTATTTACCATACCTCTAGTTTATTTATATTTTATTAATTTACCATACCTCTTTTATAAATATGATATTTATCCCATGGTATTAAAATGGTATTTGGCCCATAGGCTTCACCTAAATAAAACCTCTTTTTTGAGTCTTCTTTAAATATAAAGAGATTTTCGGACTAATAATAAAAAGAGGCCTTATTTATTTATTTATATTTTTATTTATTTACCATACCTTTGGAGTAAGTATAAAAAAGGTTTTATTTATTTACCATATCTTGAGTTTATTTATATTTTATTTATTTACCATACCTATTTTTTTAGTGTTCATAAATCTCTTTATATTTTAAATTTATATTGTTTTTATACATAATAATAATTAGATTGATTTCTAAATAAGGCTGACATTATATTAAAAATGTTAAATGTTAAATGTTTAAGTTTACATGTTTATGTGAGATCTACCCCCATACTGGGTTGTATAGCGCTAATCAACCACTAAAAGAGTGAAAATAAAAAATAAAATTTCATGCATTCTAAACATGTTAAATGTTTACATTTATGCTTACGTTTACATGTTTATGTGAGATCTACCCCCATACTGGGTTGTATAGAGCTAATCAACCACTAAAAAGGGTGAAAAGAAAAAATAAAATTTCATGCGTTCTGACCCTAGAAAATTTAGGCAGGAGCAAACTATCTGTACAATAAGGACATGAAAAATGCTTATTTGTCCATTGCCTTTTGATGAATTGTTCACCATAATCAAGATCTTCTTTATCATAATCATTAAACCCTTTGTACAATAAGGAGATGCAAAATGCTTACTTGTGCATTGTCTTTCGATGAATTGTTGGCGGTAATCAAGATTTGCATTGTCTTTTAATGAATTGTTGCCCGCAATCAAGATTTGCATTGTATTTTGATGAATTTTCAAGATTTACATTATCATGATCAATAAACCCTCAACTCTAGATGAAATTTATGCTTTGATCATATAAACCCGAAATTGTTTACCCATAAGAACAAAAATCATCTTTAGTAAAAACGAAGAATGGCCAAAATCTCCACGCCAAATGACCTTTCCCTTCCTCCATCTAGTCGTTCATACTCTCCTAAAGTGTTTCCCATGCAAAATCCATATGGGGTTCCAATCCCATGAAATCCATAGATGATGTTGATGGTATTCCTTCTTCTAGAATTTCCAGGCAGATATTAACAAGGTAGAGAAAAATGCACTGCTACAATGTGATGTTGTAATCTGTGAATATTTTATTTGAACCCAACGCTAAATTGGAAATGAAAAAGAAAAGAAATATTTATAATGGAAAAAATAAAAGAAATATTTATAATATAAAATCAAATATATAAATTGCAATTGGGTTAAATTATTTATAAAAATAAAAGAAATAATTATAATATAAAATCAAATATAAAAATTGCAATTGGGTTAAACTATTTATTTTTAATAAAAAAAATTATTTTTGCGTTAAATTAAAAAGAAGAAGAAGAAGTTAAAAATGATATTGGGGTCAATGTAAACATTTAAATATGGCCTCAATTAATAATAAAAAGTTAAATTAGTAAAATTCAATTTAGAGAGAGATTCTTCGGCGAAAATCACATGGAAAATCATTTGTCGACCCGTTTCGAACCAACAAGTGTGGTTCATCATCAGGAAAAGTTGAAGAAACAGATCTAGCTAAGCAAATTAAATAGGCAGAGCAGAGACTCCTGACCAACGGCTAGTTATCATCAGGACAAGTTGAAGAAACAGATCCAGCTAAGCAAGTTAAATAGGCAGAGCAGAGGCTCCTGACCAACGGCTACTTTGACAAGTTGAAGAAACAGATCCAGCTAAGCAAGTTAAATAGGCAGAGCAGAGGCTCCTGACCAACGGCTACTTTGACTCAAGGATCGGGGTCAAAAATATTTTATTAGCTTAGAAATTAGTTAAATAATGGACCCTAAAAGCAATATATATAAAATAATATTATTTAAAATATTGAAATTATAAAATAATAAAAGATCTAACAAAGGTCAAAAGGGGGAAGGTTAGTTAAAATTATTCAAAATAAAACAAGTAAATAAAAAATAAAATAAAAATTATAAATTATAAAATACTAAGAAGCGTCAAAACGAGGATAGGTTAGAAAAAATAATAAAATAAATAAATGGATAAATGAAAATTAAATCAGAAATGAAAAAGTAAATAAATAAATTGGTTAAAAAACATAAAAATAATAATAGTAAATAAAATAATCAAATAAAAATTAAAAGCCTATAAATATTATTAAAAATTATGGAAAAATTAATGGAAGAAAACCACAGAGGTTAGAAAAATGAGTAACGAATAAATAAGAATAAAATAAATAGGTTAGTTAGAAAAATTAGTTAAAAAGTCTGAATAAATAAATAAAATAAAGACAAAACAAATAAAATATAAGAGGGTAGGTTAGTTAAATAAATAAATAAATTCAGAATAAAATAATAAAATTAGTTAAAAGGACTCAAAAAGTAAAAATAGAATGAAATTAATAAAAGTAAATCCATAAAACAAAAATTAGTTAAAATAATAATAATAATAATAATAATAGTAAATAAAATAATAAAGATAAAAATAAAAATAAAATAATCAAATCAAAAGTAAAAGCCTATAAATATTATTAAAAATTATTGAAAAATTAATGGAAGAAAACCACAGCGGTTAGAAAAAATAAGTTAAAAATGGTAACAATGTAATGGATAAATGAAAATAAAAAGAATAAAACAAATAGGCTAGTTAGAAAAATTAGTAAAAAAGTCGAAATAAATAAACTAAAGACTAGTATTTGTTTTGTCTTTAGTTTATTTATTTCGACTTTTTTACTAATTTTTCTTACTAGCCTATTTGTTTTATTCTTTTTATTTTCATTTATTCATTACATTGTTACCATTTTTAACTTATTTTTTCTAACCTCTGTGGTTTTCTTCCATTAATTTTTCAATAATTTTTAATAATATTTATAGGCTTTTACTTTTGATTTGATTATTTTATTTTTATTTTTATCTTTATTATTTTATTTACTATTATTATTATTATTATTATTATTTTAACTGATTTTTGTTTTATGGATTTACTTTTATTAATTTCATTCTATTTTTACTTTTTGAGTCCTTTTAACTAATTTTATTATTTTTATTCTGAATTTATTTATTTATTTAACTAACCTACCCTCTTATATTTTATTTGTTTTGTCTTTATTTTATTTATTTATTCAGACTTTTTAACTAATTTTTCTAACTAACCTATTTATTTTATTCTTATTTATTCGTTACTCATTATTCTAACCTCTGTGGTTTTCTTCCATTAATTTTTCCATAATTTTTAATAATATTTATAGGCTTTTAATTTTGATTTGATTATTTTATTTACTATTATTATTTTTATGTTTTTTAACCAATTTATTTATTTACTTTTTCATTTCTGATTTAATTTTCATTTATCCATTTATTTATTTTATTATTTTTTCTAACCTATCCTCATTTTGAGGCTTCTTAGTATTTTATAATTTATAATTTATATTTTATTTTTTATTTACTTGTTTTATTTTGAATAATTTTAACTAACCTTCCCCTTTTGACCTTTGTTAGATCTTTTATTATTTTATAATTTTAATATTTTAAATAATATTATTTTATATATATTGCTTTTAGGGTCCATTATTTAACTAATTTCTAATTTTTATTAAAATTTGTAAACTAAATTACCCTTCAATTTATATTTTGGTCCTAATTCTTACTAACTAAGCTAATAAAATATTTTTGACCCCGATCCTTGAGTCAAACTAGCCGTTGGTCAGGAGTCTCTGCTCTGCCTATTTAACTTGCTTAGCTGGATCTGTTTCTTCAACTTGTCCTGATGATGAACCACACTTGTTGGTTCGAAACGCGTCGACAAATGATTTTCCATGTGATTTTCGCCGAAGAATCTCTCTCTAAATTGATATGGATCACAGAAGCCTGAACTCTATTATAAAATTCAATTTGTTATATTTTGATTTTGTCAATGGGCCAATACTGTCACGATCTCACTATCTTAAAACATAATTAATAAAAAAAAAATTTATAAGGTGGGTTCACCTATGACCACACCCCCCCTGACTATATATTTACCTTTATGTAAATCCCCGCCAGACCTCCACACAACACCTACAGGTGTACCTTAATTAATACTATACCCATCGAATATGGATTTCCACTCTCTGCAAGGTTTGATGTCATATAAGTTTATGTGTTGGCCATGAGCTGTCATACCACTGTGATATAAATGTTAAGTGCCAAATGGAAGTACGAAGGAACCAGCTCACCCTTTTCCGTGGCCAGATGGCTCAACTTCACGTGCTGTCACGTGACTCGTGGAGGGTTGACCTGCTCTGGGGTTCGCGCCAAGCCTCCCGCCTAAATCAACGATGGTGATCACTCACTATCATCGGACGGCTCAGCTTCGCTTAGGGTTTGACAATCCATATTTAACCACCGGGATCGTCGGACTGGGGTCATTTGCACCCACTGCTGCAGCTGAGCTTCCTTACTTATTCGACAGATTCCTCTGCAACTCCTCTGGTTCACATCCTCCTGCCAGGTAAAGGTTCGCTCCGCTGTCTATCTGATGTTTTAGACTCACAGTTATCTATTCAGTTTTGTTTATAATCTTGGAACCCTCATCATGCCCTGATTGTGTCCATTATTGTCTTGCGGTTGTGCACAGGTAAGATACTGTCCATGGCTTGTTTCCACAGCATGCCGGAGGATTTGACTACCACGGCATTTACAGGTATGCCTACTCCACTACACTTGTCTTTGATAGCTGTTTTACTGTGTTGTTGTGCGATGACTCTGGCTGAGACAGGGCTTGTGTTTTATGCCTAATGACTCAGGTCCGACACCATATTCCAAACTCTTGTGCGCTTAACAGGCGGCCTCTTTATGCCGGTCTGTTCCGCATGAGACCTTAGGGTTATGGCGTTTACGCCCTTTACTTATACATCTGTATATTTGAACAACTAGGGTCTCAGGTTCGACTGTTAATGTCTGTATATTTGGAAGCTCTTCCGAACTAATTGACGGATATGTAAATATATATGAAGTTATGTTATCTACATTAGTTGTGTCACTTGCAGCTTTCCGCGTTCTACGCTGTCAAGACCTCTCACGACTACAGGAATGATTCCGCAGTTTCTTAATGAATACAGTTTCGATTTACATAATATATCAATAGTTGCTAAATGTCATTTTGTTCTTGCGGTTCGATG
Source organism: Pinus tabuliformis (assembly GCA_031772625.1). Lineage (NCBI taxonomy): Eukaryota > Viridiplantae > Streptophyta > Pinopsida > Pinales > Pinaceae > Pinus > Pinus tabuliformis. The sequence goes on along the minus strand of CM062804.1, from coordinate 219,172,370 downwards.
CAATAGGGGTTACTATGATTTACTCATTGAGGGTTTCACATGCATTAGTTTTCTTGTATATCTGTTCGCATCTTGATATGTTAAATGCAACTTTGGATAAGCCCTGCACTCGTTATATGAGTGCAGAGGCTGCCTTTCCGCGAACAACTATTACAGTAACCCCAACCGCCGGGTTAGTACATAGTTAATATTCCATTGTATTTTCGCTGCACAGTTATTAGTTTTTACACGATATTTCATGTAGTTGCTGGTATTATATGATATCTCCTGCTCATGCAGCGTTGGCTCATACTTTATTGTTCATATACACAGCATCTCGTTCACATCATTTCGTTTTGCTTTACACGGTGTTTATTATGATGAATATTTCTTATATAGTTTAATTCGCAAGTATAACATGGGTTTGTATATTGATGTTGCTTACTTGCAAGCACCGAGTCTGTGCTAGTTTACCGTGGTTAACTAGCTTTTTTTCTTTCCAGCATTTCCAGACCCTTTCCCTCCGGGTCTGTGTATTCTTAAGGTTTTCTGTTTAGTTTGATACTCTGGTTTCCTTACTGTTAATTGACACAACAGCTCTCAGATTGACCCTATTCTAAGCGCAAAGTAACTGTGCAACCCTTAAATAGTTACAGTTACAGAAATAACCACAGTCACACATTTCATTCACAAAGTCTTAAATAAATACAGTTTGCAGAGGTGACCGCAGTCACACATTTCATTCATAATGTTTTGAAGACTGTAAACATTATCCTAGTTACCCCATCACAATAACCAAGGAAAATAATACAACTTCTGTTTCTACCTGTACGCTTCAATACCTGTACTTGTTCATTATGTATCTTTCTGTACACTTAACACTTATTCTTAATCAATAATTAGATTAGAAGATGCGTACCTGGTTATTCCCGCTACTGATGTTCTTATTTTCAGAAGTCACCTGCAATGTTTTTGCTCTTAACCTCCCAACCTTGAGATCCACTTCGTTGGATTCTCCCCCCGAGCCGTCTTGCAGGCCTGCAGCCCTCAACAAGACTCTTGCACCTCTGTGCTAGGTTATCTGGTCATTACCAGACTTAACCTTTTTTTTTCTTTCCAGGTTATCTGGTCATTACCAGACTTAACCTCTTTTCTTTCTCTGCTCTCTCATGGAATTCCTCTCTCTGCTTGTTCCTCAACAACCCAGAGACTTTTCCTTCCCAGGACTTTTTCCTTGGGTGAGAAGCAGTTGCATCAGTTTTATAACTGATTCACTAAAAATAGAAATCCTCCTTCAGGAGGCTGCCAGCATTTTCAAGAACATACACATGTAACATAATTCAATAATCAACTTTTCATTAATAATGTCATTCAAACAATGAGTAACCACTTCACAGTTTTTACCACAGTAATTATCCAGATTTACAAGTTACCAGGGTCATTACATCTTCCCCCCCTGAGATTGGACATCGTCCCGATGTCTTCTCTCATTAAATAAATGTGGGTAAGTTTTTCTAATGAGTTCCTCATCTTCCCATGTAGCCTCCTCAGGCCCATAGTGCTGCCACAACACTCTAACTTGGGTAATAACCCGTTTCCGCAGCCGCACTTCTCTCCGGTCGAGAATGCTCTGCGGTTCGACCAGGACCTCGCCTTCCGGTTCGACCTGCAAACCACCAATACCTTTAATCAGTTTCTTACAAAATATAGTTGCTTAATCAAACACCCGGATTAATTCTTACCCGCACATCTTGCCATCGAATAACATGTTTAGAGTCATATACATATTTCTTTAGGACAGACACATGGAACACATTGTGAATCCTAATGTGACTTGGCATGGCAAGTTGGTAGGCCACTGGCCCCACTCTAGCCAAGATCTGGAAAGGTCCAAAGTATCGTGGAGCCAGCTTGGCGCACCCACTCCACTGCAGAGTGCTCCTCCTAGCTTGAATCCTCACAAACACATGGTCACCAACCTTATACTCTGTGAATCTTCTTTTTCTGTCCGCAAAACTTTTCTGCCGGTCTTGGGCAGCTTTTAGATTAGCACGCACTCTTTTCACCATGTCTTCCATTTCTTTAAGCATTTCTGGTCCCAAACTCAACTTGTCCTCAGGTCCACCCCAACTTGAGGGTGTGCGACATTTTCGTCCATACAGGACCTCAAAGGGACTTAGCTGAGTCGAAGTGTGATATCCATTATTATACGCAAATTCGACCAGATGTAGATACTCTTCCCATTGACCTGGTTTCAGCATTACATACGCCCTCAGCATATCTTCCAGCACCTGATTCACTCGCTCAGTTTGACCATCGGTCTGCGGGTGATAAGCTGTGCTAAAGTTCAGCTGAGTACCCAACTTGGCAAACAATGTCCTCCAAAAAGTAGAGGTGAATTTCACATCGCGATCTGATATAATTACCTTTGGTAATCCATGCAAGCGAAACACATTTTGCATGAAGAGGTGAGCAATCTGCACCGCCTTGTAAGTGGACTGCACAGGAATAAAGTGCGCTGCTTTACTTAACTTATCCACCACTACCATGATAGAGTCGTTGCCCTTCTTTGTTCGGGGCAACCCAGTTATGAAATCCATGGATATGGTTTCCCATTTCCATTCCGGAATAGGCAAAGGCTGTAGCAGTCCGGCTGGATGCTGATGCTCTGCCTTAATTTGCTGGCATTCCAAACACCGTGCCAAGTACTCAACTACTTGTTTCTTCATTCCTGGCCAATAGTATTCCTTCTTAAGCGCAGTGATCATCTTTTGGTACCCCGGATGACCAGTGTAGTGGCTGACATGAAACTCATCCAGAATCAGCCTTCTAAGGTTATTTGCATCAGGTACATACATTTTCTTATTAAAACACAACATTCCAGCACTATTCAGTGTGTATCCTTGCTGTAATTTTTCCTTATCAGATTGCTGTACTTGCTGTCTTAAGTGCTGGTATTCAGAATCAAGACCAGCTGCTGTTTTTATTTGCTCAATTAGTGAAGTCTGCCATTTGCTGACCGAAAGTTCACATAAACAATGAACCTTCCGACTTAATGCATCCGCCACTCGGTTTTCCTTGCCCTTTAAATGCTTTATGTCGAAATCAAATCCACTTAGAAAATCTGCCCAACGACCTTGTCTTGCATTCAAGGTAGGTTGGCTGAAATAATGTGTCAAGCTGTGATGATCTGTTAACAGCAGGAATTTCCTCCCTAAGAGGTAGTGCCGCCACATTTTCAGCGCATGAATAACAGCTGTTAATTCCAGATCGTAAGCAGAGTACCTCTGTTCATGCTCCTTCAGCTTCCTTGATTCATATGCTATTACCTTTCCTTCCTGCATTAATACTCCTCCCACACCCTCCTTGCTCGCATCGGTGCATACCACATAATCCTTATTAGGATCAGCGATACTCAAAATGGGTGCAGTGGTAAGTAGGTGCTTCAGGCGGTCAAAATTCTGCTGACATTCTGATGTCCACCTAAATACCTTCCCCTTTTTCTGTAAAGAGGTAATAGGATAGGCTATCCTAGAGAAACCTTCCACAAACCTCCGGTAATATCCAGCTAATCCCATAAAGGATCTGATATCAGCAACATCCTTGGGTATGGGCCATTCCATAATGGTTTTTATCTTCTCCGGGTCTACAGCAATTCCTTCCTTAGTAATCACGTGTCCCAAATACTGAATTTCCTCCTTGAAGAAATCGCATTTGCTGAACTTAGCGTATAGCTGATGTTCTCGAAGGGTCTGCAACACCAACCTAAGGTGTTCTTCGTGTTCCTGCTGGGAGCGAGAGTATATCAGAATATCGTCACTAAATATCAGCACAAATTTGTCTAAAAACCGATGAAACACGCTGTTCATCATACACATGAAGGTGGCAGGTGCATTGGTCAAACCAAAAGGTAGCACTACAAATTAGTAGTGCCCATAGCGTGTCTGGAAAGCAGTTTTGGCAATGTCCTCATCTTTAATCCTGATCTGATGATAACCAGATCGCAGATCAATCTTGGAAAACACTTTTGCCCCTTTCACTTGATCAAAGAGTTCATCTATCCTGGGTAAGGGGTACTTGTTTTTGACCGTGAGCTTATTCAGCTGCCGGTAATCTATGCACATGCGAAGGGTCCCATCCTTCTTCTTCACAAATAATACCGGAGCTCCCCATGGTGATACACTGGGATGTATGTACTGTTTATCCAACAACTCTTGGAGCTGCATTTTCAACTCTGTTAACTCTGGTACGCTCATTCGGTAGGGTGCCCGCGATACAGGTGCTGCCCCCGGTATCAGCTCTATAGTGAAGTCTATGTCCCTCTTTGGAGGCAGCCCCGATACCTCTTCAGGAAAAACATCTGTAAATTCCTGTACCACTGGAATATCGTCTAATGCAGACATCTTATCTTTCTAGTTTTCATAGCCAACTTGTATGGCATAGATCTGACATTTCTTTCTAATACATTTAGCTAACTGAGTTGCAGTGATAGGTCGAATCTGAACAGGATGTTTAATTCCCTGCAATTCCTGCTGCTGCCCCAAATCATCCTTGTAGTATATGGTCTTGGTTTTGCAATTCACCAATGACCAGTGCTTTTCCAGCCAATCCATACCAATAAGAATGTCATAAGAGCCTAATGGAAGTACATTCAGGTCTGCTGTTACGGGCTGTCCAGCTATACTGAAAGAACAATTATTAACTTTAGCTAAAACCCGCCTTTTGGCTCCCGTAGCTAACTGGACCAACCATGGGTTTTTGAACTTTTCCGGTGGTAGCTTACAATGTTCCACTACTTTTGGACTAACATAACTTAAAGTAGCTCCTGGATCAATAAGTACAGCTACAGAAAGGTTTGAAATCTTACCTTCGAATTCCACCATGGAAGGTTGGTATTCCGCTTGCCGGTCCTCTAAGGCTGCATTAATTCTTGGTACGCTGCGCGCCACATCCCCAACAGTTGAGGCTTCATGGATTTGAGATATTTGATCAGCTCCTTTATGCTGTGGACAATTCCTAGCGTAGTGCGGTCCTTCACACACCCAGCACTGAACTGGAGGTCTGGTTCCCTCAATCTCTGATCTAGCAGGTGGTTCGCTGATCCTGCTCTCGCTTGGCTTAGCCCGGAAGGTGCCCTTATTTGTGTTTCTGTTAAACTGCCCCTTTCCAGCTCCTTTACCGCCATTTCCACGGCTGCCTTTGTTGTTTCCAGCAACTCTGTTGCCTTTTCTTTCATTCCATCTCTTGTTTGGAATGTCTCCTTTTTGTTTGTTCTGCTGGTAACAAATTCTAGCCTTCTGAATTGCCTCATCCATGGTTCGGGGATTGTCAAACTCAATCCGTTCCCTTATATAAGCTGGTAGGCTGCTCACGAACCTCTGAACCTTGGCCTTCTCCTCCTTGATGTATGGCACATAGCGAAGCAGGGAAGTGAAGCGATTTATGAATTCATCCATGGACTGCTGTCCCAGTCGTAAGTCATGGAATTCCCGTGCCTTCTCATCATAGAAGCGCTCAGTTAAATACCTCTCCTTAAAGTATTTCTGAAATTTTTCCCAGGTTATGCTTTGTTCACTTACTCCCTTCACAATTTTAATTTCTTCCCACCACAAGGTAGCTTTGCCTTGTAGCTGGAAAATGGCCAGCCGTGCCTTCAGATTTTGGTCATATTCGTATAGTTGGAAATACTTGTTAATATTAATTAACCAAGCCTCCGCTGCTTCTTCCTGTTCTCCATCGAACAGTGGAGGTTTGATTTTCCGGAATTCTCCCTGTAATTCCATTTTCTGTCTCTTTGAGGTTTGCTGCTCTTGCACATTATCAGAATGGTCTTCCTGTTCTTCTGAAAGCTCAGGTGCGTAATCCCGTTCTTCAGTTCCCCTTTGCTGTTCCGCACTGGGGTTGGCTAAGGGTGGATTTTGTTTATCTGACAAGCTTTTCAATATCCTTTCTTGCTCCATTGTTAATCGCGCATTGTCCTCTCGCAGACGCGCCATCTCACCTTTCAACTCTTGCACAGTTTGCAGTATTGCCAAATTGGTGCTGCGGGTCTCAGCGCCAAGCTGTACCCACAGCTCAGCATTTTCTTGAGGGATGCCACCAGCTCCCGGCATTTCCTCCATCTTGCTTATTAGCTGTTAGCAGCTGGCTGTCTCTGTATGGATCTCCTAATTGATACACAAGAAAGTCAATTAGCTGCATTGTCTTTATATGTACATTATAAAATAATCTTTGCTGTTCCAGAGGCCACAGTTTTGAAACCTCTACTCTGATACCACATTGTCACGATCTCACTATCTTAAAACATAATTAATAAAAAAAAAATTTATAAGGTGGGTTCACCTATGACCACACCCCCCCTGACTATATATTTACCTTTATGTAAATCCCCGCCAGACCTCCACACAACACCTACAGGTGTACCTTAATTAATACTATACCCATCGAATATGGATTTCCACTCTCTGCAAGGTTTGATGTCATATAAGTTTATGTGTTGGCCATGAGCTGTCATACCACTGTGATATAAATGTTAAGTTCCAAATGGAAGTACGAAGGAACCAGCTCACCCTTTTCCGTGGCCAGATGGCTCAACTTCACGTGCTGTCACGTGACTCGTGGAGGGTTGACCTGCTCTGGGGTTCGCGCCAAGCCTCCCGCCTAAATCAATGATGGTGATCACTCACTATCATCGGACGGCTCAGCTTCGCTTAGGGTTTGACAATCCATATTTAACCACCGGGATCGTCGGACTGGGGTCATTTGCACCCATTGCTGCAGCTGAGCTTCCTTACTTATTCGACAGGTTCCTCTGCAACTCCTCCGGTTCACATCCTCCTGCCAGGTAAAGGTTCGATCCGCTGTCTATCTGATGTTTTAGACTCACAGTTATCTATTCAGTTTTGTTTATAATCTTGGAACCCTCATCATGCCCTGACTGTGTCCATTATTGTCTTGCGGTTGTGCACAGGTAAGATACTGTCCATGGCTTGTTTCCACAGCATGCCGGAGGATTTGACTACCACGGCATTTACAGGTATGCCTACTCCACTACACTTTGTCTTTGATAGTTGTTTTACTGTGTTGTTGTGCGATGACTCTGGCTGAGACAGGGCTTGTGTTTTATGCCTAATGACTCAGGTCCGACACCATATTCCAAACTCTTGTGCGCTTAACAGGCGGCCTCTTTATGCCGGTCTGTTCCGCATGAGACCTTAGGGTTATGGCGTTTACGCCCTTTACTTATACATCTGTATATTTGAACAACTAGGGTCTCAGGTTCGACTGTTAATGTCTGTATATTTGGAAGCTCTTCCGAACTAATTGACAGATATGTAAATATATATGAAGTTATGTTATCTACATTAGTTGTGTCACTTGCGGCTTTCCGCGTTCTACGCTGTCAAGACCTCTCACGACTACAGGAATGATTCCGCAGTTTCTTAATGAATACAGTTTCGATTTACATAATATATCAATAGTTGCTAAATGTCATTTTGTTCTTGCGGTTCGATGCAATAGGGGTTACTATGATTTACTCATTGAGGGTTTCACATGCATTAGTTTTCTTGTATATCTGTTCGCATCTTGATATATTAAATGCGACTTTGGATAAGCCCTGCACTCGTTATATGAGTGCAGAGGCTGCCTTTCCGCGAACAACTATTACAGTAACCCCAACCGCCGGGTTAGTACATAGTTAATATTCCATTGTATTTTCGCTGCACAGTTATTAGTTTTTACACGATATTTCATGTAGTTGCTGGTATTATATGATATCTCCTGCTCATGCAGCGTTGGCTCATACTTTATTGTTCATATACACAACATCTCGTTCACATCATTTCGTTTTGCTTTACACGGTGTTTATTATGATGAATATTTCTTATACAGTTTAATTCGCAAGTATAACATGGGTTTGTATATTGATGTTGCTTACTTGCAAGCACCGAGTCTGTGCTAGTTTACCGTGGTTAACTAGCTTGTTTTCTTTCCAGCATTTCCAGACCCTTTCCCTCCGGGTCTGTGTATTCTTAAGGTTTTCTGTTTAGTTTGATACTCTGGTTTCCTTACTGTTAATTGACACAACAGCTCTCAGATTGACCCTATTCTGAGCGCAAAGTAACTGTGCAACCCTTAAATAGTTACAGTTACAGAAATAACCACAGTCACACATTTCATTCACAAAGTCTTAAATAAATACAGTTTGCAGAGGTGACCGCAGTCACACATTTCATTCATAATGTTTTGAAGACTGTAAACATTATCCTAGTTACCCCATCACAATAACCAAGGAAAATAATACAACTTCTGTTTCTACCTGTACGCTTCAATACCTGTACTTGTTCATTATGTATCTTTCTGTACACTTAACACTTATTCTTAATCAATAATTAGATTAGAAGATGTGTACCTAGTTATTCCCGCTACTGATGTTCTTATTTTCAGAAGTCACCTGCAATGTTTTTGCTCTTAACCTCCCAACCTTGAGATCCACTTCGTTGGATTCTCCCCCCGAGCCGTCTTGCAGGCCTGCAGCCCTCAACAAGACTCTTGCACCTCTGTGCTAGGTTATCTGGTCATTACCAGACTTAACCTTTTTTTTTCTTTCCAGGTTATCTGGTCATTACCAGACTTAACCTCTTTTCTTTCTCTGCCCTCTCATGGAATTCCTCTCTCTGCTTGTTCCTCAACAACCCAGAGACTTTTCCTTCCCAGGACTTTTTCCTTGGGTGAGAAGCAGTTGCATCAGTTTTATAACTGATTCACTAAAAATAGAAATCCTCCTTCAGGAGGCTGCCAGCATTTTCAAGAACATACACATGTAACATAATTCAATAATCAACTTTTCATTAATAATGTCATTCAAACAATGAGTAACCACTTCACAGTTTTTACCACAGTAATTATCCAGATTTACAAGTTACCAGGGTCATTACAAATACCATGGCTTATCAATACTACAAGTCCAAAAACCATAACTTATTTTACAACTAAAATATTTTATAATGGATTATGAATACCACATGCCCAAAAACAATAAATTATTTCACAATCAAAATATTTTATAACAATATGACAATATTGTTAACCATGGATATTCACCCTCACTTTACCTTGGATATTAACTTGTAAATAGGCTTTGTTACAATACCATGGGCCAATACCATGGCTTATCAATACCACATGCTAAAAAACCATAACTTATTTCATAGCAAAAATATTTTATTTTAATTTAATTTTACAACATTTTTTTAATCTTATTTCATAGCAAAAATATTTTATTTTAATTTAATTTTACAACATTTTTTTAATCGAATCTAAAAGGGAAAATGTTACAATTTGAGATATATGTGAACCCTCTATCCTCACGACTACTAAAAATATTCCCATAGAAATTAAATTAAGGTTTTAATAACCGGCATAGATCCATCTTAGCTAAGGATCTAAGGGACGAGAGCAAGAAAATTGACTAATTATAATAGATTAAATATAGTGCATGATTTTTTAAAGTTTTTCATTATTTTATTTTCTTTGATATGAATGATCCAAAATATAAGTCGGATATTTTACAACCAATTAAGTTTTTTTTTTTTTTTTTTAGATCATTTCTTAAACAAAATACAATGTGTTGGAGTTCAAAGAGAGAGAGAGAGAGAGTGATGGGGGGAGAGAGAGTGAGGTGGGAGAGAGCGAGCAAGAGGAAGGAAGAGAGAGAGAGAGAGGAAAAAATACATAGAGAGATAGAGGTGGAGTGAGAGAGGAGTGAGAAGGGGAGAAATGGAGAGAGAATGAGGGAGAGAGGAGAGGAGGGAAGAGAAAGAAGAGGAGAGGATAGAGATAGGGAGAGAAGGGGAAGGGAGAGATGGAGACATAGAGATGGAGAAGGGTAGGAAGGGGGTGAGATAGTGATAGAGTTGGATGGAAGAGAGAGAGAGAGAGGGAGAGTGATTTGGGGGGATAGATAGAGGAAGGTGGGAGATAAGGGATAGAGAGGAAGGAATATAGGGATGAGGAGAGAGAGATGGAATTGGAGGGGGCAGGAGAGGGAGGGAACAAGAAAAACATAGAGGGAGAAAGGTGGAGAGAGAGGGGGTGACAAGGGAGTCATGGAGAGAGAGTGAGGGAGAGAGGAGAGTGGGAGGGAATAGAGAGAGGGATATAGATAGAGAGGGAGAGAAGGGGAAGAGAGAGATAGACAGAGAAGGGGAAGAGAGGGAGAGAGAGAGTGTGTATGTTTGGGGGTTGAGATAGAGAGAGGGAATAACAAAGAGACACAAATACAAATATATATATTATATAGTATTATATAACCAACCTAGATCCATATTAACCCTATAACTATCAAGTGCTGAGAGGGATCCAATCTTTCGAGGTGCAAACATTTCCTCAAGTTTTTCACTAGAAAAAAATGTTTGTACCTCGAGAGATTGGATCCCTTTGGGTGCTTAATAAATCTGGGGTTAATATGGATCTAGGTCGGTTAATGTGAAATTAAAGTAGTTTTTATTTGATATTGTAGTCTTAAAAATAAAATTTCTCTTCAAATTAATTTCAAATTGGAACTAGAGCCAATTAGATTCAATGAATAGATTTTTTTAAAATACATAAAATAATTTTTTTTATTAAAAAATATATTTTTAAAATTACAAATTATTGGATATAAATAATGTAAATTTGGATCACCTATACTGTACCATGAGAGGATGAAGAAGTGTTTAAGGAAGGATAACCTTTCAACCAATCTTTAACAACCTTTCAATCCCTTATCACTTGTAAATTTAGATTGCTTAACACAATTAAGATGATTAACATAAAAATTTGATTCATATTATTGTGGTACTTGTTAGGTAGTTGTATTTTGTTCTTAGACTAAATTAGTAATTCATGTTAGTAATTTTTAGTTGTATTACTTGTTATCTAGTCACACATTTTAACCCGCAACTAAATTAGTGATTTATGTTAGTCGTTTTTAGTTCAGTCACTTACGATTGCTCATTTTTGGTAGTATTTCACTTGGAAAAGTTGTGGTGACTAACTTTTTTAGTCACCTAGTCACTAATTTCTCATTTTCTACTAGTGCAGGGACAAATCCCAATGTGGGGAAACCCTTGATCAAATCTTCTTTTAGTATTCAATAGTTCAGCAAAGAGAGAGAGATATGTGAAGATGAGTGTGTCCAAATGAGGATGAGGCATTATGTATTTATAACAAACGTTGAGGATGAATAGACGTGATTGTTGGGCTTTTGAGCCTACATAAGTTTGCTGGCCAACCTTGACAATTTGTCCATAATCAAAATAAATTCATAACTTCATTTGTATATGTCAGAATCAGATGCTCTCTAGATCAATATTACACCTCTCAGAGAGAGGAATCTAAGAGAAATATGAGTTGTCATAAATAAGATGACCCATGTGGAGTTTGGCCCTAGTTTCCAATTTTAACACTCCCTCTCAACTAGGGAGAAATCCACATACTAATCCATTTGCCAATCTGTACTATCTTTGCCATCAATGCATTGCTCTGTTGAACTATAACGAAGAAGAAGTGATTGAGAATGTATCATACAATTCTCTACTGACCTGAACTCAACCCCAATCAAAAGAGAGTGTCTCATGCCACTCTTATTGACTCGAAGTCAGTTCCTATTGATCCCAGATCAATATCGATCATCCTAGCATAGGGAGTACGGTAGTACACGATGCATCCATCGGTAGTACTATGGTCCCTATCCTCATTTCCCTACTCATTGGCTAGATGAGAGGTACTTCCCATGAGTCCCAGACTAGATGGGTAGGATGTCTCAGTAGGAGAAGGATGAACCACTCGTCCTGCCTATATGTCGCCAAGGGGTATCGACGGGGAAGGATGAGCCACTCACCTTGTACATAGAAAATCACTAGGGGAAGCCTAAACCACTCACCCTATGGTTGCTCACCACTCCAAGAAGTACCCCAAGCCCCCGAAACTCCCAGAGCTCAATGTCCATCTCATACAGGACCCTCATAAGAGGGTCTCTCAACAACTCCAAGTCGTTCTCAGAAGGCCAAGAATTTGACCTTACCTAGGGGCTTTGTCAGAATATCGGTGACCTGCTCATTAGTCCCAATGTGATGGAGTCTTATTGCTCCTCATTGTACCATATCCCAAATAAAGTGGTACCTGATATCTATATGCTTGGAGTGATCATGAAACACGATATTCTCCGATAATCCCCACTATGGTTGTCACAGAGGATCACAGTGGTATCCAGCACATGTCCAAATAGCTCACTGAAGGGATTTCTCAACTAGACATTTTCACAGGAGGCCCTACTAGCAGCGATGTATTCGGCCTCGACGGTGCTCAAGGCAACCGATTTCAGCTTCATGCTCATCCAGGATATCGAAGTAGAACCCAAAGAAAATCAACATCCAGAAGTGCTCTTGTGATCCACCACACTGGAAGCCTAATCAACATCAGAATAACCATGCAGCCTCACATCTCCGGTAGTGTATCTCATTCCATGAGTAATTGTGCCCCAAAGACATCTCAAAAGATTCTTGGCGGAAATCCAATGTATATGATGAGGCTCGAGCATGTATTGGCTCAATGTGTTAAATGAAAAACATATGTCCGTATGGGTGTTATAGAAATTTTTGGGCACTACAACCCCAATCATATATGTCCATAAACCAAGGGCTCCTAAGTCCCTAAAAGTGTTGTTTCACACCCTAAAAGAACAAGGTCAGCTGATTACATCATCTCCCAGAAGTTCTCCATGAAAAACTACTCAGAACTGGTCAAAACTGGATCATTTCACTTGCTCCATGGCCAGGGTGCGATGCATCCCACCTAAATGCACTCGGGAGGTGCGATGCATGTTGAAAAGCCCTTCTATGGGGTGCGATGGATGAGAGTAGACAAATGGCGGAAGCAGTTTGCTAAGTGGATGATCTTGGAATCTTCTAGAAACTTCCCCAGGACACTTGTCTCTCTGAATTCGCCCAGGGATGAGTAAGAGATCATCAATCTCCAAGTGGAATCAAGAACTATCAGAGAGAAGACACTAATAAAAAACCCAGAGCTGACTCACACCTCTGCAAATATCTATATAGATCTCTCATCCCAGAGATCCAGAGGTTGGAGGCTGGAATTTTATATCTTGTAAGGAAGTGATGTTGGTTTCTTGGTGCAATATCATAGTGTTGGGTGATCTAAGTTTTTCATGAGGTGAAGAAGGGATTTCTTGTTGAGAGGATGATGCTGGGTTAGAACAATTGGTTGTAATCCTCTTTGCTCTTTCTTGATTACCAATAAAGCTATTCAAGTTTTCCTCCACATTTTTGTATGATTGATGATTTATGCATTTGTGTGCTCAATGTACATCTGATCCTATATTTTTTATGATAATAGATCTATGTTCTTGGATAGTGTTATGCTGCTTTGATTCTACAGGTACTCTTTGAAGCTGGGTAGACAAGGAAGTGAGTGGCAAAGACCTACCAGAAGAGAGAGGAATCAAGCAAGGAACCAAGCGCAAGACAGAGGTTGGTCTCCTTATTCTTCTCTTATCTATTTCTCATAAAGGAAAACGAAAGTAGTTTTTAGTGTGTTTGTTTCTAAGGTAGCTACCAGCCTTAGTGGGACTAGCAGCTCTGTATAGACACTAGTTTTCCCGATAACAAAATGGCGACTCCACTGGGGAGCGAGTAGATTGTTTGTTCATCTACATTTGTTTACTTTATAAACTTACAGACGGAGCCTGAAGTCAAGCTAGCTAGCCTTCGAACTGCATTTGCTATGCAAGTGCAAAGTATATCAACACTGCTTCAGTCTATCTCCGGGTTTTGTTTATGAATTAAATGATTGATTTACAAGCTCTCTAATTGCCCTCGTGGTGGCTCTAGTAACCTCCTTAGATATACCCCTGTGATTGATTTACTGATTACCACTTGCTCAGCCTAAATACCTGAACTGAAATGCAAACTGTGACCCGGAATCCAATCAAAGTCTCGTCCCTGGTCCAGCACACTATCTGTTCTATGAACTTCAAATGCATTGCACTTCCCGAGTGTAGTAGGTGCGTTGCATTTCAGTTTCACTGTGTTACAGGTGTGTTGATCAGACAAGGCCTTGTTCCTAAATTTTGGTTTCTGTGTTCACTCTTTTCAGCTCTATTCAGGAGTTTAGCTGCCTGTAGTCAGTACACCTCTGTTGAAACCCCTTTCCTTACTATAATTCCGCCTCCATTGTGCAAATAACTGTAAATGTTTTTATGTATTTTTGAGTCATTTTCAGTTCTCCTTTACAAAGAAGTAGCGTAATTGTACTGTCGTTTCTTGATTTGAAAGTGTCACAAGTGTCGTTTTCAGTCATAGAAGAGAATCTGATTGTTCTTGATAGTTGATTACACTGTTACTCTTGCATTTGATTTGAGTTAGTAGTTTTTCAAGTGTCGAAAGCAAGTTTTCAATTCCAAATAACAAAGTGTCGTCATTGTCCTCATTTTGTTTTGAAAAGAAACTTGTTAGTAATTATTGCTTTGGAAAATAATTCAGAATTGCGCTTAGATTTCTTTTTATCATTCACACATTAAGAAGGCTGAAAACAAATACATGCATGTGCATTTGCATTTAGACTGTTTGTTGGCTTGATTTAGGACAGTGCATATAGTGTGTTCTCTCTGCTCTTTGTTGAAAGAACGCCATCTCTCTTTCCTTAGTAGCTAGGATTTTCATTGCAAAAAGAAGATTAAACGACTGTTTATCATCTTAGATTGCATTTTAGGAATTGTACATCTACATCACACGGTGAACCTGAAAGGCAAATTTCTTAAGCAAGATCAACCATAAAATAAATTTAATGAATCTAAAAATGATTTGAAACCTAACGCACAACATATAGAAGTCTAGGCTAGAGACGTATTCCAGCGTCGTAAAGCCTAGTAACTGTTGTTTTCACTGTTGGTGGGGTGATTCCTCCACTTTGAGACGATAAGTTCCAGTACGGAGTTTTGATCCCATGTACCGTCGAGTATATTTTGGGAGACCACAATAGGCTTTATCCTTTATCCATAGGAAGCCGTGTCTGCCACCCTATCGATCGCAATGCACTGAACACAGCATTCAGGAAGATTGACTGCCGTACCGTAAAAAGTATTCTGCAGTTTTGCGATTGGTTTGGTAATCCCTCTGTCTAGATTTCCAGAGCAGTCCCTTTCATTCCTTTTCAGACTCCTTAACGAAAAGGTCCATCTGAGCACTTGTCACTTCAGGCTCATTAAAAATCAAAGGCGACTAGAGTCATCTTTTGTTTTTTCTCGACTCTTAAAAATTGAAAAAACAAGTTGTGTCAAAGCGTCTAAAATTTATTTTAAACGAAATAATCATCACCTTTCCTACGTTGATCTTAAGTTGAGAAAAATGGAGTCCACCAACCAAGGAGTTCCCCTTGGAGGAAATCCTAGTCCCTTCTCCTCTTGGGGAGATGTTGGTGCACCCCATATGGCCACATTGTCTCTTCCAAGATTGACAATCGGCTTGCCCGTATGGCTCTTCTCAACTTCTGTTGTTCAAAACACCGTAATTCCTGAACAATCAAGTCAGCAACTAAACGATATTAGAGTTACCCCCCAACCCTCTACTTCGTCCAATTCTTCCTCTCCTCCTTCCTCTTCGCTTGATGAAGCTGGTAAAGCCCAAAATCAAGTAACTGAGAAGAAGAAGGAGAAGAAGAAGAAAGAGAAGAAGAAGAAGGAGCCAAAGGCGAAAAGGGGCAACCAAGCATCGTCTAGCGAAAATCCACACACTGCACCGACCAGGCCTAAATCGCCATGTGTCATTTGCAAAGGAGACCACTATCATCGAGATTGTCCTTGCATCCCTCGGATCTTAAGGGACTGGTCTCCTCGTTTGCACAATCCGGTGTCATCAACCTCTGACGATCATGTTGAGCATACACCGTCAACTAGTGAAAGTGAATCCCCTGGACAAAAAGGAAAATATAAATTTCCTTGTAAATTGTGTGAAGGTGATCACGCCGTCCACCGTTGTCCCTTCTTAGATGAAGCTAAAAGAGTTTTGGATGACCGTCTGGTTTCACCGTTACGGCTTCCTCTTGGATACAAGAAACTCTTGCTGAGTCCGTCACTAGTTGAAAATCCGGCTGACACGCCCTTGTGGTCGGCCGAAGCGTCTATCATTGAAGATAAACCATCTGAATCCATACCAGACGAAAGTCAAAAGGTCGAGGCGGCAGTTGACCCAGTCTTGCCTTCAGAAGGTCCATCTTCAGATGATACAGTCACCGAAGAGAACAAGAACGACACTGTTCAAATTCTCTTCGTAAGCACAGACTCCGATGAACATGGGGACAGTCTACCCATTCCTTTACCGCAAGAAGGAAGTTCATCAGAGTCGTATCTGACCATCTATTCGGTCCCACCTCCAAGCAACCTGGTTGTTTCCTTTGACTGGAATCTACTAGGCAGATCCCGTTTACCGGCTAGTGTGCCATTCCGAATCATTGCTCAAGTATATAGAATGGTTATGGCCGGTACCATCATAGATGAAGGGGATTCTGTGAGTATCCTTTCCTCAACTGCTTGGAAAGCGCTTGGTTCGCCATCGCTTTTGCCTGAGATGAGAAATCTAACAGGTTTTGACAAAGGAACCATTCGACCGTTAGGGATCCTTCCCGATGTGCTGATAACATTGAGAAGGAAAATCATTCACATGAACGTAATGGTAGTCCAAGGACCCCTGGATTATAATCTACACCTTGGACGAGACTATATTTATTGCATGGGAGCCATTGTCTCCTCACTCTTTAGAGTAATGTGTTTTCCGCACGAAGGAAGAGTGGTCAAGCTCGTAGACCAACTTTCATTTCCCGGTTCACACATAGAAAATAGTCATATACCAACCCTGAATGGTCTTTTCACGCAAGGAATGTCTCATCAATCCCCAGTCCGTCCTCCTAATGAGCGCGAGTGATTAGGAGGATATGACTGAAACCCAGGGGGCATGCACCCTGGCCTGTTTCGACAGGAAAACCTTGGGTATAGGGTAGGTTTCAGCGGAGAGTATATGATTGGCCTGACACACCCGTCCATTTTGGAAAATGGGATTAGACTAGAGTAAGATACCTCTGTTAAGGTAGGCCTTTCCCGATAAAACAAATGTTTTGTTTGCAAATTGAGGGGTAACCTGAAAAGGTAGGCCTTTCCCGATAAAACAAATGTGTTGTCTGCAAATTGAGGGGTAACCTAGAAACTCTACTTCGCTATACCTGGAGGCATGCAAACCTTTTGGCGTGCAAGTGAAGAGCGACCATTTATTTTTTGAATTTATAGGTCCTCTAACCCTTTAAACTCGTAGGATTGGTCGTTTCCTAACTTGCATAAAGAAAGGATGCGGGGCAAAGCTTTGAAATAATGTCATTTTTATATATGAGACATCCTTATTATGCGACTGGATTAATCGAGCAGTTTTAACGCGGAATTCAAGCTCGTTAAAAAATAAACATAAGCAATGAGCAAGTGTTTCCACCAGCGTTTAAGCTCATTAAAAAATGAACCAATTTCCGGTAAATAACCATCGTGAATGTATTACTTTAGCCTTTGAAGCCTTGGTCGTGTTCTCATTGTCACCTCCACTCTGTATTGGCCGATCATTCACCTCCACTTGATTGTTTACCCCTTTTGAGGAATAGCTGCGAAGAGTGATCTTGTTAGCCATCCTTGTGACACTGCCGTGATTGGAAAATTCCAAACCTTACCTGGAATCAGCTGCTACCCGAATCTATCACTCGTTCCTCAAAAAATGAGTCTCCTTTAAGCTTTTTTCAACTGACTCGTAAAATATGAAAAGATTGCCGAGCCATTGGCCTCTCCAGCTCGTTAAAGTGACCAGAAGTGTTATCCCTCCTTTAGATTTTAATCTTTTTGGACCTGAGGGATTATTACACAAAAATATCGAGCGCTTGTTTTGTTCAACTCATTAAAATTACCGAAAATTCATCCCTTTTGTATTATTTTATACTTTTTCGGACTTAATGGATTAGATGACGAAAAATGATTTTTGGAGTTTCCTTTATGTCCGTTTTCAGACTCTCTAAAATTGAAAAGGACCGAGTTATCTTTGTCGTTAAACTCGTTAAAACCTAATAGCGACAAACTTGTCCATAATAGACAAGAACAAGTTTCACTATCGCTAGACTCGTTGAAACATAGCGATGGGTTTGCCCAAAGGGAAAATTATAGAACAAGCATATGTTATCCTCCTCAAGCTTGAAAAAAATAAAGAGGTAATGGTCAGCAATGACTGGGGAAAAATTGGGAAGAAAACTTGAAGAAACTTTGTTGGTAGCAAGTCGCTCTTGAACATGACACTTTCACTCCGCATCCGAGTCGGGTTGGGTTGTTCCATTCACTGGTCACATCACCATGGTTCCATCACACCATCCACATTTGGGGTTAATGCTACCAATCCATCATGTCAGTGTCGCCGATACGTTCAAGAGAAGTCACTCAGAGAATTCATCTGTGTCTCACCCACTATAATACATTTTCGCTCCATTCTTTCATGACTGCCACCCTGAACCATATATCACCAAATCGTTTTCACCTCCATTAAAATCATTTGCTCCGTTCCGTGTCATTGATGTGGGATTCACTAAGGCCCTCCTACGACAGATTGCTTCTTGTCGATATCAGCTCATTATCCAAGAAGTCGATCTAGGAACAACCCTTTGAGTACTTTGAAGCTTGCATGCCTTAATGGCAAATTTCTCACTTCCGACGACAGGTTTACATCAATGGCCTTCGACCGAAAGATTTTGCGTGGTGTTCGATGCCAAGTCCCTTATTCACACCACGTGAATTGTACTGCAGTACCTTGAGGGTCATCATCATTATCGGTGATTCCTCTCGTGCCTGTTAATAGCTTACATCATTGGTTGGTAATCAGGCGATGTCTTTCCATGTTTGACTCCAGAACATCTCTCACATGGATAGACTTGTACTTTGAGTGAAGATCGAACGAGATTGAAGACCCCGGATCTAGTTTCATCCATTCAGGCTGTGATATATATTCAGGAAAATAAAGACATCAAATGTACATCATTGCTGCACAGATAATAATCCAAACTAAGGGATGATGGCTCTACCAGAATCATCAGTCTACACACAGACGATTGTCTGTCTTATGTACATGAAAATGAATTTATAAAGCTGAGCATGGGAAATGCCCGCCTCATCTAGATCATGAAAATATTATGAAGATAATGTATCATATTGTATCTTATTACAGGTTGCCTTCCAACTCGTAAAAACTTCGGATCCTCATGATAAAGCATTTCACTCGACATCAAAAGATTAACGACCTCATGCTTTAGGGGGCAACTGTTATAGACATTTTTGGGCACTGCAACTCCAATCATATATGTCCATAAACCAAGGGCTCCTAAGTCCCTAAAAGTGTTGTTTCACACCCTAAAAGAACAAGGTCAGCTGATTACATCATCTCCTAGAAGTTCTCCATGAAAAACTACTCAGAACTGGTCAAAACTGGATCATTTCACTTGCTCCATGGCCAGGGTGCGATGCATCCCACCTAAATGCATTCAGGAGGTGCGATGCATGTTGAAAAGCCCTTCTTTGGGTTGCGATGGACGAGAGTAGACAAATGGCGGAAGCAGTTTGCTAAGTGGATGATCTTGGAATCTTCTAGAAACTTCCCCAGGCACTTGTCTCTCTGAATTCACCCAGGGATGAGTAAGAGATCATCAATCTCCAAGTGGAATCAGGAACTATCAAAGAGAAGACAATAATCAAAAACCCAGAGCTGGCTCACACCTCTACAAATATCTATATATAGATCTCTCATCCCAGAGATCCGGAAGTTGGAGGCTGGAATTTTATATCTTGTAAGGAAGTGATGTTGGTTTCTTGGTGCAATATCATAGTGTTGGGTGATCTAAGCTTTTCATGAGGTGAAGAAGGGCTTTCTTGCTGAGAGGATGATGCTGGGTCAGAACAATTGGTTGTAATCCTCTTTGCTCTTTCTTGATTACCAATAAAGTTATTCAAGTTTTCCTCCACATTTTTGTATGATTGATGATTTATGCATTTGTGTGCTCAATGTAAATATGATCCTATATTGTCTATGATAATAGATCTATGTTCTTGGATAGTGTTATGCTGCTTTGATTCTACAGGTACTCTTTGAAGCTGGGTAGACAAGGAAGCGAGTGGCAAAGACCTACCAGAAGAGAGAGGAATCAAGCAAGGAACCAAGCGCAAGACAGAGGTTGGTCTCCTTATTCTTCTCTTATCTATTTCTTATAAAGGAAAACGAAAGTAGTTTTTAGTGTGTTTGTTTCTAAGGTAGCTACCAGCCTTAGTGGGACTAGCAGCTCTGTATAAACACTAGTTTTCCCGATAACAACGGGAGTTCACTAAGAACATCAGTTCTCTTAGGAGTTGACGATACTCAAGAGTATTTCCAAATTTAGGTCCAGCAACACTACCACATGACTTCTTAAAGTTAAGTTCCATCGGAGTAGTCACAGGCTTGCAATCCACCACCCCAAATCTTTCCAATATTTTCACAACATATTTTCCTTGAGAGAGGAAAATTTCCCCTAGATTTTTCCAAACCTCTAACCCTAGGAAATAGTGCATCCATCCTAGGTCCTTCATCTAAAATTCAGAAGCCAACTCCCTCTTATATTTGTGAATGAGAGGGTCCGCACCTGTCAGAAAGTGGTCGTCCACATAAAGTACGAGAATGAGAGGTTTATCATTTTCAACCTTAAAGTAAAGGTTCATATCGAATTCACTTCTAGTGAATCCCAACTTCATCAAATAGCTATCAATCCTCTCATACCAAGCTTGGGGTGCTTGCTTCAACCCATAGAAAGATTTCTTCAACTTGCATACATGAGATTCCTGGTCGTGTACTTCAAACCCCTTGGGTTGTTCCACATAGACTTCCTCTTTGATTGAATCATGCAAGAAAGCGGTCTTGAAATCTATCTGATGTAGGTTCCATCCTTGTGAGGCATCTGGGCTATGATCAAGCAGATGGTGGTGTATTAGGCAACAAGTGCAAATATCTCAGTGTAATCTACACCTTCCTTTTGAGAAAAGCCTCAAGCAACAAAGCGAGCCTTGAACTTTTCTGCACTTCCATTAGCTCCATGCTTGATTTTCTTGGGACCACATCCCAAACATGATTCTTCATAATTGACTCATATTATTCATTCATAGCATCCTTCCATACTTGTTGCTTCACAATTTCTTTGAATGATGAAGGCTCATTTTGAATGTTAGTGCTCATGGCGTCAATATCCTTGATACTTGTTCGGCTTCTTGCTTTCATGGAAAGTCCCCCTTGGTGCAATGTGTCTCTCAGAATCTTTGAGAGTCTCCCTAAGCCATGAGGGCCTCCTCTTGGAGGAGGAAGGCTCATGAGGAGGAGTATTAATAGGATCCATAGGTTCATCAACATCAGGCATCATTTCATCCTCTTTTTCACCCTGATTTCTTGTGTGAGCTTCTTTGTACTTTCTTAGGATAGGAAGCCTTTGTTGATATTCTTGAGGGCCATATCTTCATCGAAGGTGACATCATGACTTATATCAACTCCTTTTGACTAGCCACATAAATTCTATATCCCTTAGAATTGTCACTATAGCCCACAAAGATTCCTTTCTTCCCAGATGCACCCAATTTGCTTCTTTTCTCTTTCGACATATGAAAATATACGGGGCTTCCAAAAATTCTAAAATGATAGACATCGAATTTCTTACCATTGAACATTTATTTTGGAGTCTTGGAGTCCAAATCTTGATAAGGGCATCGATTTTGAACATACATGGCAGTATTTGCAGCTTCAACCCATATAACTTCGAAAGGCCTTGATCATGAAACATGGCATGAACAACTTCTACAATAGAGTGATTCTTCCTTTCAGCCACACCATTCTGCTCAGGAGTGTATGATGTTGTAGTCTCCCTCTTAATGCCAGATTCTTTGCAATAATCTTGGAATTCATTGGATTCATATTCAGTCCCATTATCATTCCTCAATATCTTGATTTTCTTCTCGAATTGGTTGCCAATCAAGGCTTTGAAGTGTCGAAACCAGGTGAACACTTCATCCTTCTTCTTCAAGAAGTAGATCCAGGTCTTGCAAGAATAATCATCCATAAAGATGAGATAATATAATTATTTTCCCAAGGAGTTTTCGGGCATCATACCAGATATGTCGGAGTGGACCAATTGCAATATGTTTATGGTCTTGCTATTGCTTGAGGGGAATGGTCCTCTTGTAAGTTTTCCTTCAGCACATCCCGAACATACACCTTCGTGCTCTAATTTGAACTCGGGCATACCTATCACCATCTGTCTCAAATCAGGTAGGGCCTTATAATGAAGATGGGCGAACCTCTGGTGCCGTAGTTCATATTGTAGAGATGTGTTGCAAGACATGGCTCCCAATGGACTTCCTCCCACTTGATACAAAGTGTCAACCATGAACCCAAGAGTAAAAGCATCTTTAAAATATCTTTTCCAAACATGTACCTTTCCATCGATAAAATCCACCTTGATTCCTTTATCTTCCATTGCTGAAATGGACACTAGGTTCTTCTTGAGATCGGATACATATAGTACTTCTTGCAAATGAATAATGTTACCTTTTTTCAATTGAAAGGCAACATTCCCTACTCCCTTCATGGGATAGGTGGCATCGTCTCCAAGGATGATCTCCAAGTTTGTATCCTTTTCTAT
Source organism: Pinus tabuliformis (assembly GCA_031772625.1). Classification (NCBI taxonomy): domain Eukaryota; kingdom Viridiplantae; phylum Streptophyta; class Pinopsida; order Pinales; family Pinaceae; genus Pinus; species Pinus tabuliformis. Next base: position 219,149,612 of record CM062804.1, on the reverse strand, counting down.
CATGTCAGAGAGGGCTTCCTTGTATCCGGTGAAGTGCCTTGAGGCACCACTATCAATCAACCAATTTCCCAAAGTGTCCAGAGGAGAGGCATTAGAGAGGGCTGATATAAGATAGTATTATTTTTACTTATTGTTAACAACAATGGATTCTTCATACCTGGAGTTCCTTGATTTCTTGGAGGGTCGACCATTTCCTTGTTGTCCCACATTCCTTTTTCCTTTGCCATTGGACCTACCATTTATTTGATTGTTATTGTTGAAGTTTCCCCTGGAGTTGTTATGATAGTCATCATCTCGAGGTGTATCCCTTCTATTAGGACACTCCCTTGCATAGTGGAAAAACTTATTGCAAACAAAGCATCTTTCCTTCCAATTTTGAATCTCGATCTTCCTTGACTTTGCTTCTTTGAACCTGCATTGTTCTTCCTCTTGGAATGAGCAGAGAATTCAGTGGGGTTGCTTCTATTAGAAGGCATTTCTTGCTCCACCATTATTGTTTCTTGTTGAATGCATCTTGGAATCAATTATTCAAACCCAAAAATTCGATCATTGTTGAGTATAATGGTTATAAATACATACCACTCAGGTGGGAGTTCTCCAAGGGTGGTGAGAGTAAGTTCCCTATCAGGAATGACTTCTCCAATCGAGAGTAGATCATTCTTGATCTCAGTAATCCTCAAGAAATAGGATTGAATGTCCTCATCCTTTCCCTTCTTAATATCCTTCAACTTATTCTTGAGAAACAAAATTTGATTAGCATTACTAACCTTGAACATGCCGACCAACCTGTTGTAGTTCTCCTTGGAGGTCTTCAATTCGAAGATATAGGCCACCAGATGCTTGTCAATGGAATCCCTAATAATCTTATTTTCTTGACTTCAGCCCTATTATATTTGGTCTTCGGAGCAGCTGGTGCATTTGAAGGAGGCTCATGGATTTTACCCTGCACATAATCCATCACTTATTTTTCTTCCAAGGTCAAATCAAGGGACATCTTACATCCATGATAGTCAAATTTATCAAGGAGCTTGTCTTCAGTTGGGAAGTAGGATGAGGAACCCATTGAGTCTTTTGTCCTTGTCCAACTATCTTTGGTGTTTTCTCTTTCACTCTTTCTTAGGCTTTGTCTTCACCTTAGCTCTAATTCCATGTTAGTTTTAGGCAACAATGGTATGTTCAATGCTTTAGAGAAATTTTAATTCAATTTCTTTGTTAGCCCAATATAAATATTCATTTTAGAAATCACTCGAACATGAAAGTAAAATGTTGATAGAACATAAACATAAACAGTAGAAGACAAGCCAAGACAAGAGGACACAAGATGTGGCACCGGCCAAGGACAAACCCCAATATGGGGAAACCCTTGATCAAATATTCTTTTAGTCTGCAATAGTTCAACAGAGAGAGAGATATGTGAAGATGAGTGTGTCCAAATGAGGATGAGGCATTATGTATTTATATCAAATTTTGAGGATGAATAGGCGTGATTGTTTGGATTCTGAGCCTACATAAGTTTGTTGGCTGACCTTGACAATTTGCCCATAATCAAAATAAATTCATAACTCCATTTGTACATGTCAGAATCAGATGATATCGAGATCAATCCTACACCTCTCAGAGAGAGGAATCCAAGAAAAATATCAGTTGTCATAAATAAGGTGACCCATGTTGATTTTGGCCCTAGTTTCCAATTTTAACAAGGTCGTTATAAACGTTGGGAAGGACTAAGACTAAAATTTTGTGAATATGTTGGTAATAGACACACTGAACACTAGATCTCAAGGGATTGAGTTTGTTGTGAACTAATGAATTATGTGTAATGGGGATGTTTTGCATGCCTTAGTTTGTTATCATTTGCTATATGCTTTTGTTTTGTTGAATTTGAGCATGGTCATGCTACTTTATGTTGTTGTAATGGTTTACTATCATGGTATTTTGTTAAAATTGGCAACTAGGGAAAAAATTCATGTGGGTCATCTTATTCATGGCTGATAATATTTTTATTAGATTCCTCTTGTCGAGAGGTGTTTGATATAAAGCTCATCGATTCCGATAAGTATTTATGGAGATATGAATTTATTTTGATTATGGAATTATTATCAAGCCGACCTACAACTCATGTAGGCTTAGAAGCCCAATAGTCGCATCTATTCAAACATCATCAATTGTGTATAAATACAAGAGGAATTTTCCTCATTTGGACTCACTCATCTCATCACATCTCTCTCTCTCTACTGCGCAGAAAAGAGTCTCTTCTCTACTGCGCAGAAAAGGGTCTCTCCTTCACACATGTGAAGGCGGAAGCTGCTGAAACTGAAGCTGCAACTGCAGAAGTAAATATTGACCTGCGTGGACTAGAAGATATCCTCATTTAAACTATGTTGTAGGTTCATCTGAACCTCCTCTGGAAGCCACAAATTTTGGTGGTGGAATCAAGTCAATCCGATGGATGGTTTGCAAGATATCGACTGCCCTAGTTTGAAGCCGGAAGCTGCTGAAACTGAAGCTGCAACTACAGAAGTAAAGATTGACCTATGTGGACTAGAATATCTCCTCATCTAAATTGTGTTTTAGGTTCATCTGAACCTCCTCTGAAAGCTACAACTTTTGGTGGTGGAATCAAGCCGATTCGACAGTCGGTTTGTGAGATATTGTCTGCCCAGTTTGATGATGAAGCCGCTAATTATGATGCTGTTGATCTAGGGTTTGCTCCTACTGATATCAATCAGATTTATTGTACTATTTCTCTCTGCTGAATTATTGAAGATAAAAGAAGATTTGATCAAAGGGTTTCCCCACACATTGTGGGGTTTGTCCCTGGCTAGCCGCCACATCTTGTGTCTCTTGTCTTGGCTTGTTTTCTGTCGATTGTTTAATGTTCTATCTACACTTTAATTTATGTACATTTGATTGCTAATTTGTGGAATACAATAAGGAAAAGAAGTAAACTGTTATAAGCATAGAACATACCATAACTTAACATGGTATCAGAGCTGAGGTGAAGACAAAGCCCGAGCAAGAGCAAGAGCAATCACCGAAGAGAAGATTAGCAAGGCTATCCTAAAAGAACGATGGGGTCCTCAACACTCTTTCCTGCCGAAGACAAGCTCCGTGAGAAAGCTGACTATCACGGATGTAAGATGTTTATCGATCTAACCCTTGAGGATCAAGGAGTGTTGGATCATGTGAGAGGTAATATTGTTGAGCCTCCATCAAATGCAGCTCCTGCTGCCAGGAGCAAATGGAAGAACAAAGAAATTAAAGTAAAGAAGATCATCCGGAACTCTATCAATAAGCGCTTGGTGGCCTACATCTTTGAACTAGACACCTCAAAGGAAATCTATGATAGATTGGTGAGTTTATTTAAAGTTAAAGATGCAAATCAAGTTTTGTTTCTTAGAAATAAGTTGAAAGAAATTCATAAGGGTAAAGATGAGAGTATGCAAGCTTACTTCTTAAGAATCACCGAGATCAAGAATGATCTCCTATCTATTGGGGAGACTATTACTGACAGAGAAATGGCACTCACGAATCTTGGAGGATTACCATCTGAATGGTATGTGTTCATGACTGCTCTTCTGAATAATAATCTAATTCTTGGTTTCGAAAAATTAATGGCTAGATGCATTCAAGAAGAAACAAGGGTAAAAGAGCAAGAAATTCCCTTTCCTAAAGGTCCTCCTGCTACTTTTTCTTCTCATGCGAAGAAAAGAAATCATTCCGTATCGAAATTGAAAACAAAGGCTAGACCTAATGGTGGAAGAAAAGGACGATGTTACATTTGCAATAAAGCATGTCACTATGCAAGGGAATGCCCTGATAGAAAGGACTCACATTGGGACGATGATCAAAATCTCTCTCATGGTAATCGAAGGGATGGAAAATTCAATAGCCAAGGTAAAAGGAATGTTGGAAATCAATGAAGAGGACAACCATTCAAGAAGGCTAGAAATTCCAGGATGTATTAAATGCACCTGATCTCTAAAAGAAGCTGGTGTCCATCTCGGCAATGGAAGACAAAGGCTACAAGGTAACCTTCTGTGATGGCAAGGTATGTATATGGAAAAATAATGTCAAAGATGCCTTTACTCTTGGGTTTCGTGTTGATTCATTATATCAGGTCGATGGAAGTCCACTAGGTGTCATGTCTTATGACACATCTCTTCAGTCTGAACTTTGGCATCGGAGGTTTTCCCCCCTTCATTATAAAGCTCTACTCGGTGTAATACAAATGGTGACAGGGATGCCCAAATTTCGAGTAGAGAAAGAAGGTGTATGTTTGGGATGTGCCGAAGGAAAGCTCAAAAGGGGACCATTCCCCTTAAGCTTAAGCAAGACCTCCGATATATTACAATTGGTTCACTCAGGCATACCTGAGGTTGGAATTAAGAGGGAGACTACTACACCACATACTCTAGAGCAGAATGGTGTGGCACCGTATGATTGTGGAAGCTATCTCTATGATGATGTAACAATGCCTAATGTGGAAGAACCGATGGATCCTATTTATCCACCTAAGCCTTCCTCTTCTAGGAAGAGGCCTTCATGGCTTAGGGGGCTACTTGATGATGTTGAAGGAAATACTGCACCCTAAGGAACCTTCCATGAAAGTAAGAAACCCAACAGGTATTAGGGATACCTGACCAATATGAGCACAATCATACAAAATGAGCCTTCATCATTCTCAGATGTCGTCAAGCATCAAGTATTGTTATAGACATATTTGGGCACTGAAACCCCAATCGCATATGTCCATAAACCAAGGGATTCTAAGCCCCTATAAGTGTTGTTTCATACCCTAAAGGAACAAGGTCAACTGATTACATCATTTCCTAGAATTTCTCCCTAAAAAACTACTCAGAACTGGTCAAAACTGGACCATACAGACTACTCCATGTTGAGGGTGCGATGCATCTCACCTATTACACACAGGGCGTGCGATGCATACTGAAAATCCCTTCTGTAGGGTGTGATGAGCGAGAGTAGACAAATGGCAGAGGCAGTTTGCTAGGTGGAAACTCAAAGAATCTTCTAGAAACTGCTCATATGACACTTGCCTCTCTGAATTCGCCCAGGGATGAGTAAGAGATCATGAAATCTCGAAGCGGAACCAAGAACTATCAGTGAAATGACACTAATCAAAATCCCAGAAGCTGACTCACTCTCCTGCAAACATCTATATATGGATCCCTCATCCTAGAGATCCAGAGGCTGGAATTTTGTAATTTGCAAGGAAGTGCTGTTGGTTTCTCTTTGAAGAAATTTTTGGGTGATATTGCTTTGTATGAGGTGAAGAGGGCTTTCATGCTGGGAGGATGATGCTGGATCAGACAACTTGGTTGTAATCCTCTCTTCTACTACTTCTATCAATAAAGCTATTTGAGTTTTCCTCCATATGCTTGTATATCTCTGAATCTTGTATTTGTATATTTATATGGTTAATGTACATCTGATCCTACATTGTTTATGGTTATAGATCTCTATGCTTTGATGGTATTTTGTTGCCTTGACTCTGCAGGTGTTATTTGAAGCGGGACAAGTGAGAAAGGAGTGGCGAAAGCTCTATCAAAGGAGAGAGGAAACGAGAAAGGAGACTAGCGAAAGACTGAGGTTGGTACTCTCTGCTTCTCTCTCATCTATCTCTCATAAAGGAAAACACAAGTAACTTTAGTTTGTTTGTTTCTAAGATAGCTACCTGTCTTAGTGGGACTAGCAACTCTTAATGGACACTAGTTTTCCCGATAACAAAATAGTGACTCCGCTGGGGATTGAATAGCTTGTTTGTTTCGTTACTGTTGTTTGCTTTATAAACCACAGACAGAGCCTGAAGTTAAGCCAGCTAGCCTTCGAACTACTTTTGCTATGCAACTGCAAAGTAGATCAACACTGCTCTAGTCAATCTCCAGGTTGTTTTATGAACTGAACATCTAACTTGCAAACATCCTAAGTGCCCTGGTGGTGGCTCAAATAACCTCATTAGATCAGCCCCTATACTTTGTGTTTTCTAACTATCATTAGCTCAGCCTAAATCCCTGAACTTAGCTACAATCTGTGAGTAAAAACCAAGCCCAGTCTCGTCCCTAGACAATCGCACTGTCTCTCATTGGAAATCTGGATGCATCGCACCTCCCGTGTGTTGTAGGTGAGATGCATCCCTGTTTCCCTGTGTTACAGGTGCGATGATTGACTAAGATTGTTTCTGCCTCTAGATTTTGGTTTTTTCTTCATTGTCTTCAGCTTTATTCAGTAGTTTTACTGTCTATGATCAGTATATCACTGTTGAAACCATATTCCTTTGCATTATTCAGCCTCCAATGATAAGGAATTGTGAATGTATTTTATGTATTTTTCATCATTTACAGTCCTCCTTTGCAAATAATAGCTTAATCAAACTGTTGTCTTTTGATTTGGAAGTGTCGCAACTGTCGTTTTCAGTCAAAAAAAGAATGTCGTGAAGTCTTCCTCTTTTAGATAGTAGATTACACTTTTTCCATTGTATGATTTTGAAATTATTAGTATTTCAAGTGTCGAAAGCAGTTTTAAATTCGAAATCGCAAAGTGTCGTCTTAGTCTTCCTTTTGTTTCGAAAAGAGAAAATTGTCAGTACTATTGCTTTGAAAGAAAATAGTTCAGATCTTTACTTATTTTTCTTTTTGTCATTCTCACTTTAAGGGAACTGAAAAACAAATACATGCATGTGCATTTGCATTTAGACTGCATGCGGAAATTGATTTAGGAAAAGTGCATCTAGTGTGTGCTCTCTGCTCTATGTTGAAAGAATTTTATTTCTCTTTCCTTAGTAGCTAGGAGGCAAACTCCTTAAGAAAGATCAACTATAAAATAAACCTCAATGAACATAAAAACGCTTTGGAACCTAACGCACAACATCTAGAAGTCTAGGATAGAGACGTATTCCGGCGACGTAAAGCCTCGTAACTTTTGTTTTCATCGTAGGTTGGGTGAGTCCTCCTCTTTGATACGACAAGTGCCAGTACGGACTTATGCTCCCACGTACCGTCAAGTATATATTGGGAGACCACAATAGGCTATATCCTTTATCCTTAAGAAAATGTGTCTGCCGCCCTATCAATCGCAATGCACTGAACACAACATTCGAGAAGATTGACTGCTGTGCCATAAAACGTATTCTGTAGTTTTGCGATTGGTTGTGTAATCCCTCTGTCTAGATTTCTAGAGCAGTCACTTTAGTTCCTTTTTAGACTCCTTAAAAGAAAAGGTCCATCTGAGCATGTGTCACTTCAGGCTCATTAAAAATTGAAGGCGACTAGAGTCATCTTTAGCTTTTTCTCCACTCTTAGAAATTGAAAAAGCAAGTTGTGTCAAAGCGCCATAAAATTAATTTTATTTGGAATAACATTTTCCCCTTTTTTTTTGAGTTGATCAAGTAATTCGAAATCATGGAATAAATTCAATCAAAACCTCGTCGCTCGCGGAGACTAGCGAGTCAACCGTCTTTGACCTCGGAAACAAAACCATCCCGAGCAAAGCATTCTCATTTAACTGAGTCCAATTCAACCAATTTATTTGAAACCTGCGTTTCAACATCGTCAGAGACTATAGTTACTCCAATTATCTCTGGTACATCTGCCTTTACAGAAGAAGTTATGCAGATACTAGAGGACATTAGAACTGATCCTAGTGTAATGGTAGACACCTCTATTCCTAAAGCAGTTCCACCTAGGACTGATCAAGAAACTGAAGTTCACTTACCTGAACATCTGGAAATTGAATTCCAGAATTCAGAAGGTGTCACCCCTCCAGTATCTGTTACTACAGAAGCTACACTTTCTTTGGCTCCGTTTTACGGACTTGACGATCTACCTCTTCCACCTGGATTGATTGCTATAGAAGAGATAGTGGAGGATCTTCCACCCAGTACTCTAGTGCATTTTGGAACTGGGATCCACTTACATACTTCTACTACAGAAGTTAGTTCTTTTTCATCGCAAGTTCTTGTCGAATCGCTAGGAAATATTTTGGATAGACTAAACATGTATGAAAAACCATCAACATCTAGGACTGTGTCGACTGACACAGCTACGGCAGAGCTTCCTGCTGCCGTTCCTACAATGATTGCTGGTATACCATATGTCCCAGCAAGTTATCAACAACAAGCTGGAGTCTAGTTAGGGACTGTTTCGACGACATGGTCAGTTCCTATTTCTTCATTCGGATTCTCATCTGGTATTTCTTATGTTGAAACTCAACAAGTTGATCCAATGTGTCTTCAAAGGCTAATGTACCCTTTAAGTACCGGATTGCCACCATCTGGGGGGCAGTATGCCTTTTCATTGTTCCCTCCAGGAGAACAACCATATGAGAGTTTACAACAAGGTTCAGGTCAAACTAGAATTACATCCAGCGGTTGGGTACCAATACTGCCTCAACAACCAAGGGTTGTATATTCAATGAAACCAGTCCATCCTGTGTCAAATATTCCCACTACACCTGCTATTGTGACTGTATCACAAGTACAAGCAATACCTGTTGTATGTCAACCTCAAGTTTCTCAGGTTGAAATACAACAACCTCTCGTCTCAACAATTCAATCACAACCTCAGGTTAGTGCCTCCTTATCTGGAGCGACTTAGGCTCAAACAGGTACTATGACTCCTCATCTTGGTCAATCATCCAGTATTGGACAACAGCAAGTGGCCCAACAGCCATGGCTGGTTCAATATCAATAACCGCAATTCCAACAATCATATCAAGGACCTGAGCAACAAGTAAGTAATGGGCAACTGCATTTCCAAAGCGGTTATCAACAACCATACTATAATGGTTATGACCATCAACCTTATCAAAATTACCAGCATCAAATACATTATGTTGGTATGCAAAGACCCACTGCTCAGGTGATTCCATGTATGCTTCGCCTAACCTGAATCAACAGTTTCCCTTTGTAGCAACTCTAGAATTAACAGACCTAAACCGTCTAACGAATGACCCAATTGCTTACACCCCTTGGTGGCCTACGATTCCTCATAAACTTCCCTCTTATATTCCTAAATTCAATGGAAATCTAGGTGAAGATCTGTCGAATCATGTGATGACATTCCATTTGTGGTGTTCATCCAACACCTTGAATGATGATTCAATCAAGCTTCACCTTTTTCAGTGAACGTTAACAGATCCGGCAGCTAAATGGTATATAGAATTGCCTAGAGCTTTGTTTGATAACTTCAGCACCCTTGCCACTACCTTTTTAACCCATTTTCAGCTACCCATAAGGTACGAAACAGGGATAGAACTCCTTACCAACTTTAAACAAATGACAACCACTCACATATCTGATCATATTCATGAGTAGCGGTGCCGTCGAAGAATGGTAAAGACGTACGTTCCTGATCAACTTTTAGCTGAATGGTTTATAAAGTCATTGTTACCCTCTATTATGGAGGATGTGGCTAAGGGAGAAGTTTTCACCGAAGAGCAAGTCATTACTCGTGCACAATATTTAGATCTGATCTATACTCAGTTTGGCACACTCTACAACAAAATTCCTGACGCTCCTAGACTAGAATTTTCCATTCCTCCTCCTCCTAAATCAAACAAAGACTCTCATGCCGGTGATGGCGTGATAGGTATGACAAGCATGAAAACCGAAAAGGCTACATCTAAGAAAGCCCATACGGTTTCTAGTCAAAAATCAGATGAAGAACCTCTCGCCTCGGAGGTCAATGCCATGTCAACTAACAAGGGAAAAAATCTAAAGCAACAAGGGGGCAAGAAGAAAGGAAAAAATAATAAGAAGAAATAGGAAAATTCACCTCCTGAAAAATCTTTTGAAAACCCTACTGGGCAAAAGAAACCTCATTATCCATGTTACATATGCGACGATGAGCATTTCACAAAAGATTGTCCACATAAAGCTAAGGTTATGAAATTTTTAAAAACTTCAAATACCCCAGCGGTGTTGACTAATCCATTTCCAAACCTAGAAATAAACCTGGTTTCTAGTGATCGTGCTTCCCCATCCCAACTGCTTATGTTATCCATCTCAAAATAGCAAAATGATGCTTTGATATCAACAAGAAATAAATATTATGGAAATCCATAGTGGTTGAACGACAAGGCTACAGATCAACTCGGTAGTTCGACAATAACTTCGCCAGAAGTTGTTCCACCAATCATTCCTGAATTAACAATAAAACCACCTAAGGGAGTGGTACATAAATCGACGTTTAATCCTAGTGCTCGAGCAGCACATAATCATAATATAGTGGAGGATTTGGCCCAATCGCCATCCGCTATGTCGACACTTGAAGTACTGCAGAATTTCCCCTCCCAAAAGCAGGCTTTGTTATCAATGATAGGTGGGATTGATCCAATGGATTCCAATCTAGTGGCCTTTAATCATAAAGGATATGAATCTCAGTCACCGGCCCAACTCCCTTTCCTCATACAGGTAAAAGCCCTCAAAAAAACTGTTCATCGAACAATCATTGATGAGGGGGCATCTACTTGTATTATGTCAATGAGTTGCTGGAAAACTTTAGGCTATCCACCCTTGTCACGATCATCAACAACATTAAAAATGTTTGATGGAAGTTCACTACCATTAGAATCGTTAAAAAATAGCGACAGGTTTGCTCGAAGGGAAAATTATAGAACAAGCATATGTTATCCTCCTCAAGCTTGACAAAAATAAAGAGGTACTGGTCAGCAATGACTGGGGAAAAAGGGAAGAAAACTTGAATAACTTCATTAGTAGCAGGTCGCTCCTGAACATGACAATTTCACTCCGTCACCATGATTGAGTCGGGTTGGGTTATTCTGTTCACCAGTCATATCACCATTGGTCCGTCGTACCATCCATTTTTGGGGTTAACGCTACCAATCCATTTCAGTGTTGCCGATATGTTCAAGAGAAGTCGCTCAAAGAATTCACCAACCTAGCTAATGCCTCATCCACTACAATACCTACACTCTCCATTTTTCATGACCGCCACCCTGAACCTTGTATCAACAGATCGTTTTCACCTCCACGAAATCATTTCCTCCGTTCCATGTCGTAGATGTGGGATTCATTAAGGCCCTCCTACGATGGGTCACTTCTTGTCGACATTAGCTCATTATCCAAGAAGTTGACTTAGGAACAACCCTTTCAGTACTTTGAAGCTTGCATGCCTCAATGGCAAGTTTCTCACTTTCGGCGACATGTTTACATCAATGGCCTTCGACCGAAAGATTTTGCGTGGTGTTCGACATCAACTCATGTATTCACACCATGTGAATTGTACTGCAGTACCTTGAGGGTCATCATCATTATCGGTGATTCCTCTCGTGCTTGTTAACAACTTACATCATTGGCTGGTAATGAGGCGATGTCTTTCCATGTTCAACATTAGAACATCTTTTCACATGGATCGACTTGTACTTCGGGCAAAGATTGAACAAGTTTGAAGACCCCGGATCTAGTTTCATCCATCTAGGCTGCGATATATTCAGGAAAATAAAGACATCAAATGTACATCATTGCTGCACAGATAATCATCCAAGCCAAGGGATGATGGCTCTACCAGAATCATTAGTCTGTCACACAGACGATTGTCTGTCCTATGTACATGAATATGAATTTATAAAGCTGAGCATGGGAATGCCCACCTCAGCTAGATCATGAAAATATTATGAAGATAATGTATTGTATTGTATCTTATTACAGGTCACCTTCCATTTCGAAAAACCTCGGATCCTCATTATAAGGCATTTCACCCGACATCAGAAGATTTACAACCTCATTCTTTAGGGGGCAACTGTTATAGACATATTTGGGCACTGCAACCCCAATTGCATATGTCCATAAACCAAGGGCTTCTAAGCCCCTAAAAGTGTTGTTTCATACCCTAAAGGAACAAGGTTAGTTGATTACATCATTTCCCGGAAGTTCTCCCTAAAAAACTACTCAGCACTGGTCAAAACTGGACCATACAAACTGCTCCATGCTGAGGGTGCAATGCATCTTGCCTATTACACACGGGGGGTGTGATGCATACTGAAAAGCCCTTCTGTGGGGTGCGATGAGCTAGAGCAGACAAATGGCAGAGGCAGTTTGCTAGGTGGAAACTCAAAGAATCTTCTAGAAACTGCTCATATGACACTTGCCTCTCTGAATTTGCCCAGGGATGAGTAAGAGATCATGGAATATCCAAGTGGAACCAAGAACTATCAGTGAAATGACACTAATCAAAATCCTAGAATCTGACTCACTCTCCTACAAACATCTATATATGGATCCCTCATCTTAGAGATCCAGAGGCTGGAATTTTTTAATTTGCAAGGAAGTGCTGTTGGTTTCTCTTTGAAGACATTGTTGGGTGATCTTGCTTTGTATGAGGTGAAGAGGGCTTTCATGCTGGGAGGATGATGTTGAATCAAACAGCTTGGTTGTAATCCTCTCTTCTACTACTTCTATCAATAAAGCTATTTGAGTTTTCCTCCATATGCTTGTATATCTTTGTATCTTGTATTTGTATATGCATTTATATGGTTAATGTACATCTGATCCTACATTGTTTATGGTTATAGATCTCTATGCTTTGATGGTATTTTTCTGCCTTGATTTTGCAGGTGTTCTTTGAAGTGGGACAAGTGAGAAAGGAGTGGCGAAAGCTCTATCAAAGGAGAGAGGAAATGAGCAAGGAGACTAGCGAAAGACTGAGGTTGGTACTCTTTGCTTCTCTCTCATCTATCTCTCATAAAGGAAAACACAAGTAACTTTAGTTTGTTTGTTTCTAAGATAGCTACCCATCTTAGTGGGACTAGCAGCTCTGAATGGACACTAGTTTTCCCGATAACAAGTATGGAAGGATGCTATGACCATTATGGAGAATGATGTCCGGGAAGTAGTTCCCAGACCCCAGGACAAGATAATTGTTACTTCAAAATGGCTTTACAAGATAAAGTTGTAGCAGATGGAATTACATAATAGTATAAGGCTTGTTTTTTTGCTTGTGGTTTCTCCCAGAAGGAAGGTATAGACTATTATGTGATATTTGCACCTGTTGCTAGATATACAACCATCCGCTTGATCATAGCCCTTGTGGCTTAACAAGGATGGAACCTACATCAGATGGATGTCAAGACCATGTTCTTGGACTTTTCGATCAAAGAAGAGGTCTATGTGGAGCAACCCAAAGGATTTGAGATTTAGGATTGAAAATATCATGTATGTAGGTTGAAGAAGGCTCTCTATGGGCTGAAGCAAGCACCCTGAGCATGGTATGAGAGGATCGATAGCTACTTGATAAAGCTGGGATTCACTAGGAGTGAAGCCGATCCTAACCTTTACCTTAAGGTTGAAAATGACAAGCCTCTCATACTGGTGTTGTATGTGGATGACCTCTTTCTAACAGGTGTAGACCCTCTCATTCTCAAATGTAAGAGGGAGTTGGCTTCTGAATTTGAAATGAAGGACCTAGGACTGATGCACTATTTCCTAGGAATTGAAGTGTGGCAAAAGCCAAGGGAAATTTTCCTATCTCAAGGAAAATATGTGGTGAAGATTCTGAAAGGATTTTGTATGGTGGACTGCAAGCCTGTGACTACCTCGAGGATCTTAACTTTCAGAAGTTATATGGTAGTGATGTTGGACCAGATTTGGGAAATGCCTCTAAGTTTCAAAATCTCATTCGCTTTGATGTTCTTGGTGAACCTATGTCTGAACATATGTTTTGCAATTAGCATTGTGAGCTCATATTTGGTTGAGCCTCACTAGATTGGTGCCAAGAATCTTCTGAGATGTCTTCAGGACACAATCTCTCATGGATTGAGATACATTGCTGGAAATATGAAACTGCATGATTATTCGAATGCTGATTAGGCAGGTAGTGTGGAGGATCACTGGAGCACTTTTTAGTGTTGTTTCTCTTTGGATTCTTCTTCGATATAATGGATGAGCAGAAAGCAGAATTTGGTTTCCCTAAGCACTGCCGAGACCTGATACATATCTACAAGTATGATCTCGTATGAAGTTGCCTGGTTGGGGAAGCTCTTCAGTGAGCTGTTTGAACACATACCATTGTGATTCTCTGTAACAACCAGAGGTGGGATTCGATTATTGAGGAATCCCAGATTCGTCGATTGCTCTAGCAGATAGACATCATCTGGGATATGGTAAGTCGATGAGCAAAGAGGCTCCATCACATTAAGATGATGTATAGGTTAATACACCTTGTCAAAGCCCCAAGGAAAGATCTAATCTATGATTTTCCCAAACGATTTGGAGTCGTCAAGAAACCCTTGTACAAGGCTCCTGCATGTTGCATACATTGAGCTTTGGGAGCTCTGAGGGCTTACGGTTCTTACTGGAACAACATACGACCACAAGGTGACTCACCCTCCCCTGGTGGTGCACACTAGAACAAGATGATTCGCTCTCTTGTGGGATAAGATGATTTGCTCTATTGTGGAACAAGATGATTCGCTCTCCTGTGTAGCAGGATGATTAGTTCTCCTGTGAGGCCTGGATTGATGTGTTCTCCATGGCAATTGTAGCAGGATTGATGTGTTCTCCTGTGAGGCCTGGATTGATGTGTTCTCCATGGTGGCCTGGATTGATGTGTTCTCCATGGCGATTGTAGCAAGATTGATGTGTTCTCCTGTGAGGACGGGATTGATTAGTTCTCCTATCGAGGCATCCTACCCATGCAATCTGGGACTCATGGGAAGTACCTCTAATCTAATCAATGATCAAGGAAATGAATTTAGGGACCATAGTAGTACCGATGGACGCATCGTTGTATCTACCATACTCCCTACGCTAGGATGACCTCCATTGATCTGGGATCAATGATACTGGTCTGGGACTAGTGGTAGGAGTTGTACCATACTATGACACTGACTTCAGGTCGGTTGATACTGGTCTGGGACCAGTGGTACATGCTCTGAGACTGACTTCGTGTCAGTGCAGTACTGGTTTGGGACCAGTGAGAGTGGTACATGTTAGCGCTTGAAATTTCACCTCAGGCTGAGAAAGGTAAACCTCAAGGCTACATCAAACCATTCAGCCTTGTAGCTAGCCCTACGGGGCAGGAGAAGGCTCTCTCCGGTCAATCTCGGTAGATCTTCAATGGGATGAGATGACCAACAAAGGTAACACTGATATTAGGCTAGTAAACTGATTATAAAGGTTGATTTGGGGTTTTTTGGGGTTTTTGGTGGCAAATTGAGGGAGTGCAATTCAGGGTGCGGGGATTGAGCTCAGGTTTTGCAGGTGGGTCTTTGGGGCAAGGTAGGAGTTTGTGCTGATGCCTTTAGCTGAGATGGATGATCAAGGAAGAAAAAAGAGAAGCTAAAGAGGGCAAACAATGACTTTGAATCCTCTCTAGACAGTGGAAAACATAAACATTAAACAAATTTGAAAGCTGAGCATGGCAAGCATGAATTCAAACTTTATCAATTCATTTGTTTAATAAGCTGCAGTAAAGAAAGAGATGGAACACATAAACACACTTACAATTACAATAAGAGAACACACCATCAACACAAGAGTCCACAAGAATCCCAATGATGTCTGCAAAACCCTGGTCTTCCTTTGCCTCAAATTGCAGAGATACAAGTAAAATATACAATAGAAGCTTCTCCCTCAAGAGTCCAACCATGAAAATGAGAAAGAGAAGGCATAATATATATGATCTAACTCCTTTCCCCACCTCTAGGGGTCGTGCTCAGCTTCCTAGGAGCTGTTTCAACTAATTCTAAACTGAGCACTAGATAATAGGCAGTCAAAACAACTTGCCTCTAAAACTTAGGAAACCTATCCATGCATTAAATATTTACCATTTACATCAAAGAATCTTCTAGAAGTGATGAAGGAGAGTAAAAGTATCTAAGTGCCATGAAAATTACACAAAAATCCATCATTTACATGCCTCAAAAGTCAACCAAGATGAAAACAGTGTTTTGCTGGCCGAACTGGTCAAAACAGGCAAATTTCCCTGACAGGTCGCGCACATCACTCTGACAGGTCGCGCACATTCATAGCTCTGTTTGAGGGCCTTCCCGGTGTCCAAATCAGGTGCACGATAGCTCGTTGGAAAGATCTGCGAGTCTACTTTCTAACACCACCAGAATTTTTGAATTTGGAGTTGATTTGACCCCTCAAACGTCATTTCTCCCAAGAAAGATTTCTGCAACTCAAAATAGGGGCAGAAAGTCAAAATTTGCATGTATTTTGAGCTTTTGGAAGCCCAAATCTCCATAAAATCTGAAACCCATCCATAGGCAAGTGTATTTTTGCATGAAAATTCCAAAAATGCAAAGTTTTCCCCGTTCTGAGTTGCCCCCATGTAGGGTCGCGCGCGGGGTGAGACCCGTCAAATGGCCAAAACCTGTAAAATTCCCAAAAATGCCAAAAATGCTTCAAAACTCTCAAAATTTCTTGGGTTTGCTGCTAGGAGGATGCTAATGAGTATCATGGTGAGTGAGAAAGGCCTCAGCCAAGATACAGAGCGGGTTGGTCTTCTTCTTCCTCTTGCGGGCCTCGGACAACCTCCTCTGGAATATCTTCATCTTTGCTTTGCAAACATGCATCCTCGCCCAGTAATGATTCTTCATGTTCCGTAGCAGTCTCTTGTCCTGGTTGGCCTTCTCCAACAGCCTCTCCAAGTGTGCATTCACACGGATAAGCATGGATTCCCTCTCCTTGGGCAGCAAGTCACCGGGCCTCCTACGATTGATGACTCGGTCACTTCGAATCCTCCACAGCTCATCCAACTCTTTCTCATCCTCAAGTTGCTTGTTGCGCTGCTCAAGATAGTTTATTGTCCATTGGGCCATGTCGAGCTTCTGCTGTAACAAGCGGTTTTCCGCCTCTCTCTGTCGGATGATCTCATGCAAATCTGAAGTGGGGGAGCGAGCATCAAGATCAATGATGTCAACCTGTGTGTCACCGGCTCTCTCCTCCTCTGTCATGGGCTGTTTGCCCTCCCGTACTGCTGATGGAGAACGCAAGGCCCCTTCCACCTGGTGTGGAGATAACACTCGCTGACCTGTAGATGATGATGGCGAGACCCCTTCCACCTGCTGTGGAGATAGTACTCGCCGAGCTGCTGCAAACAAGGCCCTCGGGCCTTTCTGATAAGTGAGCTAAGGTGAGGAAGCAACATGTCTTGGAACAATGATCTCAGGCTGGTGTGACGGACCTCCCTCCTCATAAATGGCCTCTCGCTCTGGCTCTGGCTGTGGTGGCACTGTAAAGAACTCATGAGAAATGAAGTCTACCCATGGAATGCCCTGCTGACTCAACTAATGGGAAACAATGAGCTGGATGAGACCATGATGGCACAAACTCCTATACTGCTGAGCTGGGGACCGCCTCTGAAACACGGACACCATCCTCTGAATGTCCTGGAAGAAGAAAACCGGGATGTTCATCATCCTCACTCGGGTAAAGTGCATCAACAGGCGAATGTGATAAGAGAAGACCTGTGAAAATTTCCCCTCACATGTGAAGTAATGCATGATAAGCCGCATGATCGGAGCATACTCCCCCCGGAGGAATCTGAAAGGAAAGACCCCCGACAAGTGGCTCATGAATGCTGGCCTGACATATGGCTCAAAATAAACATAATCCAGCATTTTGCGCTTGGGCCACACCTCACCCACATTTGGTATCCCGGTAGCCTCTGAAATCACCTCCGGAGATAGCACAAAATTCACCCCTGCAAGAGTGACCTGCCCATCCTGAAGGTGCAAAACAAATAAGCGGGCCAACTCCCTGTGGTGCTGAATCTGGGCAAGCCTCTCACAGAACTGAAAACATGACATATAACGGAAACAATTCACTGCCATAGGACAGGCCTGCAACTCTGCCAAAGAGGTGGGCTCCTCTCTTTTATGATGACCACCTTTGCCACCCCTACGAGGCCTCCGCTGTACCTCAACCTCTGTGGAAGAAGACCGGTCATCACCTTGCTCATAGGTTTCAGTGGTTGACATGGTGCTTTTGAGCAAAGTGGAGAAAATAGATAAAGTAGACTGCTGCCCTTGCCTGCAAAAATGCTGAGTTGTATGCTGTTTTCAAGGGGAACAAAATCATGAAGGAAATGTTAGGGGAGGGGATTTTTCATAAGGAAAGGGAAACATATAAAAATAGGGAATTTCTAAGGGAGAATTCACAAACTGTCAAACATACAATCTCATCTTAATCACCGGGAAATCATTTGCAAAGAAATGTTTTTATTAGGGAAACATGGATGATAATAACCAAGGGAAAGGATATACATGCTCAACAGGGGGTAAGGGATAGCATGTATAACAGGGGTATGGGGCAGCATAGATCACTAGCATCAACAACTTGCTCTTTGATTTTGTCTTTTGACTGTACATTATAAGGCATACTCTGTTTTTCAAGGGATTCATGTACATTTGATGCTAAGGGAAACAAGGGATTCTTTTACATTTGTCATAGGGGAAGGAGGGCTTTATTTACATTTTTGTCAAAAGGGGAAAAGGGATTTCATTGACAACTTCAAAAGGGAAAAGAGTTGTATTGAAACAAGGATATTAGGGGATAGAAGGGAAAAGGGAAAACAGGGTTTGGTTTTGGGAGACACAGCAACATTATTTTTGTAATGAATACTTAAAGCAATATGTCTTTTTGATAAATATACACAGCTGCATTGTCTTTGTTTTTGCTTTGAATACACACAGCAATATGTTCTCTGTTTTGTAATGACTATGCACAGCCATATTGCCTTTCTCTTAGTTTTGTCATTTTGCCATCATATTGCCTTTTTCTTTTTGCACATCATTTTGTTTTTCTTGCATAGAAATTTGTTCTTTTGCTGTGTGTGTTTTTATATCACAATGGAGGGTATTAGGGTTTTGGGAATATGTTTAGGGAGGGATAGGGTTTGACATTTGGAGATGGGAAAATTTTAATTTCTTTGCAAATGACATATGATAGAGATGTATAATGACAATTTCGAAATCAATGGGAAAAAATGGAGGGAATATAAATGGGAATAAAAACCTTGAAAAAACACCAACCCTAGCACTATGCCTACATGAACAAGCAATAACTAAAATCCATTTCTCTTTACATTCTTGGTAGCAAAAATATATATAAGCACAAGCCCAACATCCTTGATTCAAGCATCCAACACGTTAAAAGACCCTACCTCGATTGATTTGGCAAGCACGAGGGCGATTGAGCAAATTTTGAAGCGGTTTTGTGAGTGACAGGTTGACGGGTCGCGCACAGGCTTTGACAGGTCGCGCACGGGCTGACAGGTCGCGCCCGTTATGTTTTTGCACTGCGGAGAGGCGCCTGACAGGTCGCGCACCGCCCAACAGGTCGCGCACAGTCCCTGACAGGTCGCGCACCTGAAAAACGACCAATTTCTCTGCACTTCGCCTTCGTTCGCCTCTTCGCCCTATCTCTTTGCCTTGCAAGCTCTTAGATGCACAATGAGGGTGTTTTAGAGGGAATTTGACTCTTTATAGGCCCAATTTGAAAAAATTTACTTACCAAACCCACTTTCTAATGTTTTGTTTTGGCATTCACTTTTAACACTGATTTGAGTTTTCTTTGTCCTAAATTTGGCTCTTTGAGTGCTTTAACTCCGTTCTTT
This sequence comes from Pinus tabuliformis, assembly GCA_031772625.1. NCBI lineage: Eukaryota > Viridiplantae > Streptophyta > Pinopsida > Pinales > Pinaceae > Pinus > Pinus tabuliformis. The sequence continues at coordinate 219,130,014 of CM062804.1, read as the reverse complement.
TTGCAGGTAGACCATCTGATGGACTCTGGCGAGAAGACCAGGGCTATTGCCGACATTTTGAAGAATTTTTGAAATTTCCTTATTTTTTTTGCAAAATTGACATGACCTTGGCTTTAAAAACAAGGTTTTTAAATCCAAGGTATAAATGAGCTGTACCTGATGAAAATATCAATGAAACATATTTACATACCTCCTTCTGGCTTGCTGGGGACTCATGGACTTTTGACTCATGACATTGCAAAGACTTTTGACCGAAACCCTAGACCTAAGACTTTGGACTTCAAGACAAAGCAAAACAAATGTGACACAAGCTCATTAACTGATATGACCTGATCCAGCAAAGCCAAGAAGGGAACAAGGACCAGCTCCTCCATCAGTTTTATGGCATGCCTAACGAAATGCAAAACTGACATTGATGAGACACCTACCTATGCATAATGCAAAGAGCTTTTGATCACCGATGGAGGGCATCATGACCGACACTAACATTGGCTCCAATGGGGATGGTAGCTCCTTGGAGGTACCAAGAACCTTAGACCTCTGGGAGAGCAGACCAGTGCCTTATCCATTGGGCAAATGGAGTCAACTTGTACACACATGACCAAACTTGAAATGACTGTATTGGACTTTGACTGAAAACTGAAATTTTCAAAGGACTTTGACACAAACAAACTAACTTTTGCAGAAAATAAACAATCTGAAAACTTCACACCAACCAATCCCCATCCTCAGAATTATAGCCTTCACCGCGGGCCCCAAACTAAGGATGAGAGATCAGTTCACACTTGCTGTAATATGAAAGAAAATGGTAATTACAATGAGGATGATTAGAGCAGCAATTGCTCAAGCATGATATCTTTTCAGAAGCCGGCCATTCACCGACCCACCGGGACATTCATCACCATTCAACTCTTTGAGAAGGAAAGCATTAGGACCACGATATGCAGCAATCTTATAAGGACCTTTCCACAAATTATCAAATTTACCGTGCTTACCTTTGTCCTCATTTCGGGCATTCCATCTCAAAACAACATCCTCCAACTGAAAGTTTTCCGACTTTGCCTTCTTGTCATAGATTTTCTTGATGCGCTCTTGCAATCTCAAAGAATTTTGGAGAACCTCTTCCCTTGTTTGCTGCAAGTGAATCATTTGATTGATTCGCCTTTGCATTGGATCCGGATCTTCGCCCGCCTCTTGAAGCAATCTCGCGACCGGTACACTAAGTGATGTTGGAAAAACTGCATCAATTCCATAAACGATTTCAAATGGCGACATGCCAATTGACTTCTTTTGACTTACCCGATCAGCCCACAATGCATTTACCAACTTCTTGTGCCAACTTTTCTTGTTAATTTTCAACATCTTCTTGATAATGTTCACTAGTGACTTATTTGACGATTCGGCCAGCCCATTACCTTGCGGAGGATAAGCCGTGGAGTGCCCCAAGCTGATGTTATACTTATAGAAAAAATCAACCATCTTCTTGGACTTAAATGCCGCTGCATTATCTGTGATCAATTTGAATGGACATCCAAAACGTGACAAGATATTATTCTCAAGAAAAGAAATGATTACCGAATCCATGGCCTGCCGAGTGGGAATTGCCTCTATCCACTTTGTGAAGGCAGTTAAGATCCATCGATGCTGCCCGGATGATGCTGGGTGGATTTTGCCAATAAAGTCTAAGCCCCATTGCTGAAATGGCGCGCTGATTTCCACCGGTTTGAGAGGCAATGGCTGCAACCTTTGTTTTCCTTGGAATATTTGGCATTCATGGCAGCTTTTCACCGCTTTGTACACATCAGAAAATAGAGAAGGCCAATAGAAACCAGCTCGCAAGATCTTATTGGCTGTAGTTTTCCAAAACAAATGACCTCCACAGTCGCCTTTATGGAAATCCTCTACTGTTGCCTTTGCTTCCTCTTCGACCAAACAATTCAGTAAGATGCCCCCGAGATCTTTCCAATATAGTGCTGATTTCATAATGCAAAACTTAGCAGCCTTTAACTTCAATGTCCTTGCTTTGTTTCTTGACATTCCAAGAGGTGCGGATACATTCTAAAGGACATAAACTATATCAACATACCAAGGAGAAGTAATAAAAATATCCGATACCTGAACCGCTGAATTTTCTTCATCACCATCGGACAAGGCAGCAATCAAGTTGATGTCAAGCGCATGGAGGTTTGTTTCAGCCATCAACTTAGCGAGACCTTGTCCTTTAATCAGCTTGGTAGGCTTGATTTCTACATCATATTCTAAAAGAGCAGCAATCCACTTACCCCTCCTACCTTCCGGCTCCGTTTGTACCAAGACATCTTTTACGGCTGCACTAGGGACATATGCCAATACATGAGAGTTAAGTATATATACCCGGAAATCTTTCAGAGCCTTAATCAGTGCCAACGCTTGCTTCTCAATGATATTATAATTTAGCGCCCCATCTCTTATGATTCGGCTGAAAAATGCAATTGGCCTCTCAACTCCTTTTCTCTTTTGCATTAACATGGCTGCCAATGTATGCTCAGAAGCAAAAGAAAACAGAATGAAATCTTGAGTGTAATCGGGGCTGATCAAGGTTGGGGCTGAAGACAAAATTACCTTGATTAAATTGAAAGATTTGACCGCCTCCTCAGTCCATTTGATCTCGCTGTCCTTCCGAAGCATATTGGTGATCTCTCTAAGGTGCTCTGCAAGGTTAGGAATGAAGCGGCGCAGAAAATTTAATTTGCCATTAAAAGATTGTATTTCCTTCTTATTTCGGGGCTGCTCTAGCTGCTGAATTGCTTCCACCCGTGCAGGATCAATTCGAATACCATCTTTGGAAATGATATGTCCCAGCAACTTGCCTTCACTCATGGCAAAAAGACTCTTTTTCGGATTTAAGGAAATGCCATATTTTCTGCATTTTTGGAACACTTTAGTCAAATGAAACAAATGCTCTTCATCTGATTTGGAAAACACGGTTAGATCATCAAGATAAACAACTAAGAATATATCCTTTTCATTGGCAAAGGCCATATCCATAGCTCGCTGAAATGTGGCACCCGCGTTCTTCAACCCAAATGGCATTTTGGCATAGTGAAATGTTCCCCAAGGTGTAGTGAAGGCTGTCTTATCACGATCATCTTCGTGCACTAAAATCTGATTGTAGCCGGAGTATCCATCTAGCAATGACATCCTTGAAGCGCCTACTACCCGCTGCAATATGTGGTCCATTTTGGGCAGCGGATAGTTGTCCTTGAGAGATACTTTGTTCAAATTTCTGAAGTCTATGCACAAGCGTATTTCACCGGTCTTCTTTCTCACAGGCACTAGATTGGAGATCCAATCAGAAAAGCGAATAGGGACTATAATTCCAGACTTGTAGAGCCTATTGACTTCCTTCTCGATCAAAGGCAGCAATTTAGGATTAATTCTTCTCAGCTTTTGCCGGAAAGGCTTTTGATTTGGCTTTATGGGAATGGTATGCTGAATAATGCTTGTGTCATAAGTTTTCAAATCTGAATAATCCCATGCAAAAACATTAGAATACAGAGACAATAATATGATATACTCTTTCCTTACCTTAGGCGACAACGCTTTTGAAAGCTTCACCATCTTTGGATTTGCAGCTGTCCCAAGGTTCACATCTTCAACTCCTTCGTCCGTTGGCCTCAAAGTTGTCTTGCGGGCGACATCATCCTGATCAAACAATTCCTCTAAAGGAATCAATCCTTTTGGAATGTGATTATCTTTGAGCTGCAATACATCCATCTGATTCACTCCTTCAGCTTCCGTATCTATTGAGATGTCTTCAAACTTACCCTTAACTTGCAGAAAATCTTCAATTTCTTCGTCATCTTGGAACACTTGCCAACACCTTTGGTTATCTGGAACTGTAGGACGATGCTTCACATATATCTCGAACTTATTGCTGGAATTCATGGGTATTTTCAGATTACTTGCCGCCTTAGCCAATGCATCCGCAACACCATTTTGAATCCGGGGCAAACATGTCAAAGTATGTTCAGAAAATCTTTTCAGGATATCTAAAACAACATTTCTATAAGCTCTCATGCGAGGATTTTTGGCCTGAAATTCACCTTTCACTTGTTTGATAACTAGTTCGGAGTCGCCATATACCGCTATTTTCTTTGCCTTTAACTTCAGAAGGATTTTCAAACCAGCAATAAGAGCTTCATATTCTGCCTCATTATTCGAGCAATCAAATGCTAATTTGTAAGAACATACCCGTACCTTGCTTGGAACTTGATCTTGGGTGGAGAATGGGCTTCGGATCCATACACCTATGCCAGCACCATCGCTGCCCACTGCACCATCAAAATCCATTGTCCAAAGACCTTCTTCATCATCTTCTAGGTGCTGAAAATCTGATTTTGTTTCATGTTCTGTTTGCTGCCCATTTATTTCTGCAATTGGCCTTATGACAGCAGACCTTTCTTCCCTTTCCTTTCTCAAAACTTCTCTGAAATTTTCTGAAATGTCTGGTATGTCTTCTACTTGAACTAACTGACTATCTATCTCATTGAAATTTTCCGCAAACAAAACAAAAGATTCTAAATCTGTTTGTACATAATTTACAGGATGATTCACGGGCTTTTCCTTACTAGTGATCATGTATTTCATCTTCTGTTCCCGATATAACTTCCTCATTTGACCGAAAACTGGAATTGAAGCATATGAAAAATCAAGCTGAATCGTACCTTTGAGTTTGGCTCCCCATGACCTCGACAACAACATGCCAAATCGTGGAGGAATGTCCGCCACCACCACATCCATCAAAACATTCTTTGCTAGAATTTGATCTAGACTCACCACTAAATCTTTGATCAAACCAATGCATCTTACCCGGCTAGAATCAAACGAATACAAATCATGGTACTTCCTTGTGATGTCAAGCCCCAGCTTCTCCATGATTGTTTTCGGCATCAAATTATGTGAAGCTCCCGAGTCAAACATAGCATTGTGCAGCACAAACTCATGCAATCGCAAACTAATATAAAACGGAGGAATGTCACTCTCGGGAGACTCACCATTCAAAGCTGGCCCAAAGATTAACTCCGGCTGATCATCTTGTACATTCACCATGTCTAGCATTGGGTCAAAATTCAGCAACTTGGAAATTTGGCTTCGGTAAGTGGCATTCTTCATGACCTCCGTTAAAGGAATAGATATCTTCACCTTTGCAATTTCATTCTCCAAACTGAAAACTGGAAACTTCTCACCTTCCTTTGCAGGATTATCTCTTTTCTCAGCTTTATCCTTTGGTGCATTTGATGGCTGGTCCACTTTAGCTGCTAATGATGATGGGATTGTTGAGGGACCAACTATGTCTTTACCTTTTGAAGAAACTGAATCATTTTTCGCTGCAATGTCTTTCTTCGTCTGCACAGGATTTATAGGAATAGTCTGACCTCTCAATTTCCTTTGCTGTCCTTGCTGAGCTGATAATGCATTCAAGTACCCTCTTTGATATTCTTCAGATTCTTCTTCTAGTATCATATCATTTGACAAAATATAATGCTCATCTTGTGGAAAGACGGAATTACTTACCAACTCATCTTCTTCCGTGATATATGTAGGCATATCATTAGGGGTAAAGAAATGATTTTCCTCGCCAACATTATCACCCTCATCTTCAGATTCTTGACTAACAAAGTTCTGCTGAAAAGGCGGTTTCATTTGCTACTGAACTGCTGTTTCTTGTGCCTTTGTTTCACGCTGCTTGATCCTATATTGTTGCTGCTGACCTCTGAAATTTGGGTTACGAATCTGAGGTTCCGGCTTGTCAATTGTGACCCTTTCAAGTAACCTCTTCACCTGTTCAACTGATTGAAGAACCTGATTTGATGTGGATGCTTCCTCCTTGATTGTAACTCGCTTTTCTGCCTTCATCCTTGCTCTTTTGTCATTCAAATTTGCCTCAACGCTGACAACAATTTTCTGCATGTCCTCCAAGGTAGGGGGATCTCGGTCTCTCAGTGAATAAGCCATCTCCGGGTCAAAACCATCCGGGAATTTGAGAAGTGCTGATTTTCTAGATGGCCTCAAATCATCGGGAATAGCATTATAAACTGAATTGAATCTGATTATATAATCTTGAACTGACTCACCCGGATTACGCTTGAGGTTGTTGTATTCGGCATTGATTTGAAGCGGATCCTTTCTGATTTCCCACCGATCCAAGAATTGATTCTGAAGAGCTTCCAAGGTAGTGATGCTGTTAGCTGCCAACCCTCTGAACCATTTTCTTACTTCTCCGACAAATGTTTGCACGAACAACCGCATGGTAACATCTTCTTCATCTAACTCATATAGATCAAAGAAAGTGGACATTTTATCGATATGTTGCTGTGCTGTAATACTTTGTGGAGTGCCATCAAACATGGGGATTTTACTTTGGTAATCAGCAGGCATATCATGAAGATTAGCAGGCAATGCAAGTGGGGCAAACCGGGCTGCCATTTTTCTAGGTAAGGTAGGTCTTGGAGTAGCAGGTGGAGTAGGTGTAGTAGTATGAGGAGTAAGAGGAGGAGAAGCAGTATGTGAAGCTGAAGGCGAAACAACTGTAGATGGAGGATGAGTAACTATGGGAGAGATAACAATAAAAGGAGGATTTGTCTGTTCATGCGCCGTGATAGAAGATCCAATATGACCAGAGATATTTTCAAGGAAATCAGCAAGAGTAGTAGCTTGTACACGTGACTGAAGATTTCTCAAAATGAAGTTTTCAACTAATTTGTTATGCCTCTCAAATTCAATAGCAGCTGCAAAATCAGGATTAGGAACTAGAGTTGCAAGTGCACTTTCAGATTTTGTTTTAAACAGAGACAACTCAAAACTTTCGTCAAAGTCTAAATCTTCAAGATACTCAAAAATAGCCGGGCATGAATGAGATCTGAAAAGGGGTTTAGGAGCTGTAGCCAGCTTGTTTTCTCAGAATGACTAGGAAAGAAAAAGCGTTTCAGCCTGTGAAAACTCTCAACCTATCATCCAAGGCTCAGAGTTAACAAATACATGGGGATAAGATGTCAAAGTAGCGCTATATTCACAAGCTCACGGAGATTGACTGAAGCAGCGTTTATCTACTTGCGCTGATGTAAAACAAGAGCATTTTCGAAGGCTACCTGGCGTAACTTCAGGCTCCGTCTAAGACCTATGAAATAACACGTCAATGAACAAAAGATCAGTTTGTTTTCCCCAGTATGGTCGCCAGTATGTTAGCGCTTGAAATTTCACCTCAGGCTGAGAAAGGTAAACCTCAAGGCTACATCAAACCATTCAGCCTCGTAGCTAGCCCTACGGGGCAGGAGAAGGCTCTCTCCGGTCAATCTCGGTAGATCTTCAATGGGATGAGATGACCAACAAAGGTAACACTGATATTAGGCTAGTAAACTGATTATAAAGGTTGATTTGGGGTTTTTGGAGGCAAATTGAGGGAGTGCAATTCAGGGTGCGGGGATTGAGCTCAGGTTTTGCAGGTGGGTCTTTGGGGAAAGGTAGGAGTTTGTGCTGATGCCTTTAGCTGAGATGGATGATCAAGGAAGAAAAAAGAGAAGCTAAAGAGGGCAAACAATGACTTTGAATCCTCTCTAGACAGTGGAAAACATAAACATTAAACAAATTTGAAAGTTGAGCATGGCAAGCATGAATTCAAACTTTATCACTTCATTTGTTTAATAAGCTGCAGTAAAGAAAGAGATGGAACACATAAACACACTTACAATTACAATAAGAGAACACACCATCAACACAAGAGTCCACAAGAATCCCAATGATGTCTGCAAAACCCTGGTCTTCCTTTGCCTCAAATTGCAGAGATACAAGTAAAATATACAATAGAAGCTTCTCCCTTAAGAGTCCAACCATGAAAATGAGCAAGAGAAGGCATAATATAGATGATCTAACTCCTTTCCCCACCTCTAGGGGTCGTGCTCAGCTTCCTAGGAGCTGTTTCAACTAATTCTAAACTGAGCACTAGATAATAGGCAGTCAAAACAACTTGCCTCTAAAACTTAGGAAACTTATCCATGCATTAAATATTTACCATTTACATCAAAGAATCTTCTAGAAGTGATGAAGGAGAGTAAAATTATCTAAGTGCCATGAAAATTACACAAAAATCCATCATTTACATGCCTCAAAAGTCAACCAAGATGAAAACAGTGTTTTGCTGGCCGAACTGGTCAAAACAGGCAAATTTCCCTGACAGGTCGCGCACATCACTCTAACAGGTCGCGCACATTCACAGCTCTGTTTGAGGGCCTTCCCGGTGTCCAAATCAGGTGCAAGATATTTCGTTTGAAAGATCTACGAGTCTAATTTCCAACACCACCGGAATTTTTGAATTTGGAGTTGATTTGACCCCTCAAAAGTCATTTCTCCCAAGACAGCTTTCTGCAACTCAAAATAGGGGCAGAAAGTCAAAATTTGCATGTATTTTGAGCTTTTGGAAGCCCAAATCTCCATAAAATATGAAACCCATCCATAGGCAAGTGTATTTTTGCATGAAAATTCCAAAAATGCAAAGTTTTCCCCATTCTGAGTTGCCCCCATGTAGGGTCGCGCGCGGGGTGAGACCCGTCAAATGGCCAAAACCTGTAGAATTCCCAAAAATGCCAAAAATGCTTCAAAACTCTCAAAATTTCTTGGGTTTGCTGCTAGGAGGATGCTAATGAGTATCATGGTGAGTGAGAGAGGCCTCAGCCAAGATACGGAGCGGGTTGGTCTTCTTCTTCCTCTTGCGGGCCTCGGACAACCTCCTCTGGAATATCTTCATCTTTGCTTTGCAAACATGCATCCTCGCCCAGTAATGATTCTTCATGTTTCGTAGCAGTCTCTTGTCCTGGTTAGCCTTCTCCAACAGCCTCTCCAAGTGTGCATTCACACGGATAAGCATGGATTCCCTCTCCTTGGGCAGCAAGTCACCGGGCCTCCTACGGTTGATGACTCGGTCACTTCGAATCCTCCACAGCTCATCCAACTCTTTCTCATCCTCAAGTTGCTTGTTGCACTGCTCAAGATAGTTTATTGTCCATTGGGCCATGTCGAGCTTCTGCTGTAACAAGCGGTTTTCCACCTCTCTCTGTCGGATGATCTCATGCAAATCTGAAGTGGGGGAGCGAGCATCAAGATCAATGATGTCAACCTGTGTGTCACTGACTCTCTCCTCCTCTGTCATGGGCTGTTTGCCCTCCCGTACTGCTGATGGAGAACGCGAGGCCCCTTCCACCTGGTGTGGAGATAACACTCGCTGACCTGTAGATGATGATGGCGAGACCCCTTCCACCTGCTGTGGAGATAGTACTCGCCGAGCTGCTGCAAACAAGGCCCTCGGGCCTTTCTGATAAGTGAGCTGAGGTGAGGAAGCAACATGTCTCGGAACAATGATCTCAAGCTGGTGTGACGGACCTCCCTCCTCATAAATGGCCTCTGGCTCTGGCTCTGGCTGTGGTGGCACTGTAAAGAACTCATGAGAAATGAAGTCTGCCCATGGAATGCCCTGCTGACTCAACTGATGGGAAACAATGAGCTGGATGAGACCATGATGGCACAAACTCCTATACTGCTGAGCTGGGGACCGCCTCTGAAACACGGACACCATCCTCTGAATGTCCTGGAAGAAGAAAACCGGGATGTTCATCATCCTCACTCGGGTAAAGTGCATCAACAGGCGAATGTGATAAGAGAAGACCTGTGAAAATTTCCCCTCACATGTGAAGTAATGCATGATAAGCCGCATGATCGGAGCATACTCCCCCCGGAGGAATCTGAAAGGAAAGACCCCCGACAAGTGGCTCATGAATGCTGGCCTGACATATGGCTCAAAATAAACATAATCTAGCATTTTGCGCTTGGGCCACACCTCACCCACATTTGGTATCCCGGTAGCCTCTGAAATCACCTCCGGAGATAGCACAAAATTCACCCCTGCAAGAGTGACCTGCCCATCCTGAAGGTGCAAAACAAATAAGCGGGCCAACTCCCTGTGGTGCTGAATCTGGGCAAGCCTCTCACAGAACTGAAAACATGACATATAACGGAAACAATTCACTGCCATAGGACAGGCCTGCAACTCTGCCAAAGAGGTGGTCTCCTCTCTTTTATGATGACCACCTTTGCCACCCCTACGAGGCCTCCGCTGTACCTCAACCTCTGTGGAAGAAGACCGGTCATCACCTTGCTCATAGGTTTCAGTGGTTGACATGGTGCTTTTGAGCAAAGTGGAGAAAATAGATAAAGTAGACTGCTGCCCTTGCCTGCAAAAATGCTGAGTTGTATGCTGTTTTCAAGGGGAACAAAATCATGAAGGAAATGTTAGGGGAGGGGATTTTTCATAAGGAAAGGGAAACATATAAAAATAGGGAATTTCTAAGGGAGAATTCACAAACTGTCAAACATACAATCTCATCTTAATCACCGGGAAATCATTTGCAAAGAAATGTTTTTATTAGGGAAACATGGATGATAATAACCAAGGGAAAGGATATACATGCTCAACAGGGGGTAAGGGACAGCATGTATAACAGGGGTATGGGGCAGCATAGATCACTAGCATCAACAACTTGCTCTTTGATTTTGTCTTTTGACTGTACATTATAAGGCATACTCTGTTTTTCAAGGGATTCATGTACATTTGATGCTAAGGGAAACAAGGGATTCTTTTACATTTGTCATAGGGGAAGGAGGGCTTTATTTACATTTTTGTCAAAAGGGGAAAAGGGATTTCATTGACAACTTCAAAAGGGAAAAGAGTTGTATTGAAACAAGGATATTAGGGGATAGAAGGGAAAAGGGAAAACAGGGTTTGGTTTTGGGAGACACAGCAACATTATTTTTGTAATGAATACTCAAAGCAATATGTCTTTTTGATAAATATACACAGCTGCATTGTCTTTGTTTTTGCTTTGAATACACACAGCAATATGTTCTCTGTTTTGTAATGACTATGCACAGCCATATTGCCTTTCTCTTAGTTTTGTCATTTTGCCATCATATTGCCTTTTTCTTTTTGCACATCATTTTGTTTTTCTTGCATAGAAATTTGTTCTTTTGCTGTGTGTGTTTTTATATCACAATGGAGGGTATTAGGGTTTTGGGAATATGTTTAGGGAGGGATAGGGTTTGACATTTGGAGATGGGAAAATTTTAATTTCTTTGCAAATGACATATGATAGAGATGTATAATGACAATTTCGAAATCAATGGGAAAAAATGGAGGGAATATAAATGGGAATAAAAACCTTGAAAAAACACCAACCCTAGCACTATGCCTACATGAACAAGCAATAACTAAAATCCATTTCTCTTTACATTCTTGGTAGCAAAAATATATACAAGCACAAGCCCAACATCCTTGATTCAAGCATCCAACACGTTAAAAGACCCTACCTCGATTGATTTGGCAAGCACAAGGGCGATTGAGCAAATTTTGAAGCGGTTTTGTGAGTGACAGGTTGACGGGTCGCGCACAGGCTTTGACAGGTCGCGCACGGGCTGACAGGTCGCGCCCGTTATGTTTTTGCACTGCGGAGAGGCGCCTGACAGGTCGCGCACAGTCCCTGACAGGTCGCGCACCTGAAAACCGACCAATTTCTCTGCACTTCGCCTTCGTTCGCCTCTTCGCCCTATCTCTTTGCCTTGCAAGCTCTTAGATGCACAATGAGGGTGTTTTAGAGGGAATTTGACTCTTTATAGGCCCAATTTGAAAAAATTTACTTACCAAACCCACTTTCTAATGTTTTGTTTTGGCATTCACTTTTAACACTGATTTGAGTTTTCTTTGTCCTGAATTTGGCTCTTTGAGTGCTTTAACTCCGTTCTTTTTGTAGGTAGACCATCTGATGGACTCTGGCGAGAAGACCAGGGCTATTGCCGACATTTTGAAAATTTTTTGAAATTTCCTTATTTTTTTTGCAAAATTGACATGACCTTGGCTTTAAAAACAGGGTTTTTAAATCCAAGGTATAAATGAGCTGTACCTGATGAAAATATCAATGAAACATATTTACATACCTCCTTCTGGCTTGCTGGGGACTCATGGACTTTTGACTCATGACATTGCAAAGACTTTTGACCGAAACCCTAGACCTAAGACTTTGGACTTCAAGACAAAGCAAAACAAATGTGACACAAGCTCATTAACTGATATGACCTGATCCAGCAAAGCCAAGAAGGGAACAAGGACCAGCTCCTCCATCAGTTTTATGGCATGCCTAACGAAATGCAAAACTGACATTGATGAGACACCTACCTATGCATAATGCAAAGAGATTTTGATCACCGATGGAGGGCATCATGACCGACACTAACAGTACATACTATGACGCTGACTTTGGGTCGGTTGAGACTGGTCTGGGACCAGTGTTACACTCTTTGAGACTGCGATACTGGTCTGGGATTAGTGGTAGGAGTGGCACTTACTATGAAGATGACTTCGGGTTGGTTGAGACTGCTCTGGGACTAGTGGTACGCACTCTGAGACTGACTTTGAGTCAGTGGAGGATGATACTGGTCTGGGACCAATGGAGTTGTACTCACTATGACGCTAACTTTTGGTTGGTTGAGACTGGTCTGGGACCAGTGGTACATACTCTGAGACTAACTTTGAGTCAGTATGATACATCCTCGATCATTTCTTCTTCTTCATAATTCGAACAAAAGCAGAGCAGAATAGAACAAAGCAGAGCAGCGCATAACAAAGCAAAGTCATACAGATTAGTACAGGGCAGGACAAGACAAAGAAGAACAGGCAGAATATAGAAGAGCAAGGCAAGGGTCAGGTTGTATAGGGCAGTGCATTTGATGGATGAATAGTAATGACCGATAGGCAGATTGCAGATGAAGTTCTCCCTAGTTGAGAGGGGGTGTTAAAATTGGAAACTAGGGAAAAGCTTCATGTGGGTCATCTTATTCATGGATGATAATATTTTTATTAGATTCCTCTCGTTGAGAGGTGTAGGATTGATATAAATATCATCTTATTCCGATAAGATTTATGGAGATATGAACTTATTTTGATTATGGAATTATTATCAAGCCGACCTACAACTCATGTAGGCTCAGAAGCCCAACAGTCGCATCTATTCAAACATCATCATTTGTGTATAAATACAAGAGGAATTTTCCTCATTTGGACTTACTCATCTCATGACATCTCTCTCTCTCTATTGCGTAGAAAAGAGTCTCTTCTCTACTGCGCAGAAAAGGGTCTCTCCCTCACACATGTGAAGTTGGAAGCTGCTGAAACTGAAGCTGCAACTGCAGAAGTAAATATTGAACTGTGTGGACTAGAAGATCTCCTCATTTGAACTGCATTGTAGGTTCATCTGAACGTCCTCTGAAAGCCACAACTTTTGGTGGTGGAATCAAGTCAATTCGACAGACGGTTTGCAAGATATCAACTGCCCTAGTTTGAAGCCGGAAGTTGCTGAAACTAAAGCTGCAACTGCAGAAGTAAAGATTGACCTGCATGGACTAGAAGATCTCCTCATTTGAACTACGCTGTAGGTTCATCTGAACCTCCTCTGAAAGCTGCAACTTTTGGTGGTGGAATCAAGCCGATACGACGGTCAGTTTGTGAGATATCGTCTGTGCTAGTTTGATGATGAAGTCGCTAATGCTGATGCTACTGACCTAGGGTTTGCTACTGCTGATATGAATAAGATTTATTGTACTATTTCTCTCTACTGAATTATTAAAGATAAAAGAAGATTTGATCAAAGGGTTTCCCCACACATTGTGGGGTTTGTCCCTAGCTAGCCGCCACATCTTGTGTCTCTTGTCTTGGCTTGTTTTCTGTCGATCATTTAATGTTCTATATGCACTTTATTTTATGTACATGTGATTGCTAATATGTGGAATACAATAAGGAAAAGAAGTAAACTTTTATAAGCATAGAACATACCATAACTTAACATATTTTCATTGTTTTTCATTGTTTCTTCTTTTCTTCCTCATTTGGCCTTGATTTGATTGTTGAGTATGAGAAAAGGAAGGTAAAGAAGCTTGTAAGGGAGAGCTAAATAAAACTGACGAGAAGTGAAAGACCCTGTGCATAAGATAAATGGCAGTAGAAGACATAAGAAGATAACATAATAGCTAAGAGGACCTAGTTGGGTCCACATGAACAAAATAAATAGTGACATGACAATTATGAAAATGGCATAAGAAGGAAGTTACCTTAACTAAAACTGTGCATGGCTGATATATATTATATATTTTATGAATATCAGAAAATGAAATAAAGGTATAATGATGATATTTTGTTTGCAAGGTAATTTGTTGAGAATCATCATAGTAGGAACATAGTTGATTTAAATTTGAAAATATGATCACCATGTGAATAGTATACTACATACTATGTTTTGACCAATATGGAAAAGTTATTTAATGGATTCCATGTTGCATGAAATATCCATTAGGAAAGTGTGCAAGAATGACCCATTTTTCATAACTAACATTATTAATATGTTATACTTATAGTTATGAAAATTGTTGTGTGCATGAATAAAAACGATAAAGGCTGGAAATTGACTCTGAAATTGACAGCATATGAATAGCATGGAACATGTGCATGAATGACATGTGCTTCTCAAATGAATGTGCACAAGCTCGAGAGCATGGATGAGGACATGCTGGAATTGGATACAAATGAAAATTCCTTTATGAAGTTTTTGTTGAAATTTATAAATAAATGAATTGAAAAATTTATGACTAATGTGTGATGTCAAGACCCTTTCAATAAATATTGAATATTGCAACAACAGGAATGTTATCAACCAGCTGGACCCTTAAAAAAGGCTTCAACTGAAAGCACTGGTAATGACAGCCAAGTAAATAAGACAAGTAGTTAACCAAGGTAAAAAGGGTAAAGGAAAGGTATTGGGTAAGAATTCCTTCAACTAAACTTGAAACTATTGTTTCTTTAGCTAAAAACACTGGTAATGATAGCTAAGTAAATAAGACAAGTAGTAAGCCAAGGTAAAAAGGGTAAAGGAAAAGGAACTAGGTAAGAATTCCTTCAAATGAACTTGAAACTATTGTTTCAAATTAATGTATGCTTTACATGGATACCAGGAAATGGTATAGTTAAGGTAGGTAGCCTACAACATGAAAAGATTGTAATAACTTTCGTAATGCATGCTAAGTGAATGTTGGTGTTATCACAAAACCAGTACTAGGGACTGCAACCAAGCCAGGTCTCATGTAACTGTTTCAGACCAAACTTTAGATTAGGAATTAGCCTTCCTAATCAGAGAGGGCTCTCTCACAACTCTTAATAAAATCCTTCAAACACTAGATGGCTAACTCTTTATTCACTTATGAAAGCATAACTGGTTGGAAACACATCAAACTAGCTCTCATTGGGCTATGGAGTCTATAATATCAAGTAAACAAGGAAAACACAGTGACCTCATGGAAATCAAGGCTCTTAGCATTACATGTCAAACATATTCCACCAACACATAGCTTGCTGTATACACAGGAAGTCAGAGCATATAATTATGAATTCTGAGTGATTGCATACAACAAAACCATAAAATAACATAAAGTATAACACATCATCACTACATTTGATCATGACAATCCTTCGAGAATCTTGAGAAGAGAATAACTCTGTTTTACTATTACTGTCAAAAAAGGTCTTACAATGGCCCAAAACAACACTGTTTTTCTATTAAGTATCCAACCTTTTTTACATAAAAGTTATTCCTATATATAGCCTATCAAAACACTACTGCACGAGATTCCTCAACAAGCATGAAGGGAGCTCGGAATTTTGACATTAATGACCTTAACTATATCATAAACAAACTGATTGATTACAAGAGATATGGTGCTACGAAAACAGAGGATTCCATCATATTGGCACTTTAAGTCTTTCTCCTCGTATACTTTGCTGCATTCTTGGAGCTTGCCACCTGTAGCATTACAATAATAACCACACCCAAACTGAAAGCAGATTCAATGTATGAACAGCTCCGGATACCTGATGCATAGATGATTCAACAACCAATAAGAAAATGAAGCCTATATTCTCGGTTGCTGCCTCCCATCGGTGTTCATATATTAATGATCCATCTTCAAGCCATTTAATCCTTGGATAGTCCCGTGTGACTGAAGAAAACTCATGATCTGGCTATCCCATAACTAGACAAGTGTATCACTTAACACCTCAGCAGCTCTATCAAAACCCTAAAAATTCGGAGATAAAGTGACTTTCAACAAAAGACAAAACTTTACCTTTACCTCGAATATTTACACCTGGCCTCCTTTTTAAATATCTGACTGATCTTCCATAACCTCCATGCTGGCATTAAATCATCTCTTTAAATATTTGCTGACCTCAGCATTCCAACTCAAGTTTTCAACATAACCAGTCATCTACAGCAGTTTCGTAGCGCGCTACGAAACTGCTGTAGGTCATCAAAATTAAATACATGAACCTTGAAACAGCAATAACTCAAGTCTGTGATTTCTTCAGTCATTCTATACAGGTGTGAATACATCAAAAAGTCTCAAAAAGCTTTTTAAAAAGACGGTGGCCCCAAAATATATCAAAATTTGAAAAAACACATTCCTCTTTGAATCATTTAGCTAGCTTGTCTAGCTTCTCTTTCAGGCTGATGACTTCTTCCTTCAACTTCTTGTTCTCGGCTCTTAGACCTGCATTCATTTGTTTCATAACCTTTGCCTGTTTCAGAGCAGGCACTGTCCATACATAAGCATCTGATACTGAACTAGCTTGACTGATCAAACTTGTTTTACCTTTCATTACAGCTTTCTTATAGCTTGTGTATCTTACTGCCTTTTCTTTAAAAACATTTTGAACCTGAGGTATTTCCTTGCTTGCTCCAGCTTGTTTCTTAATGGCAATCACATTTCCACTTTGACCAATAACCACCTTATTGTCCTTGTTCTTGTTTTTAGCTGCTTGAACTATTTCAGAGAAAATTTCAAGTGCCTCTGTCCTAGGCATCTCTGAAGGTACTTTCTCTTTTTGAGCCTTTTCTACTTCTTTCATTTGCCTTCTAGTCATTGGCCTGTGAGGTTTAAAGGCATACTCTTCACCTGGTTCTTCAAACTTTAACCTTTTAGAAGCCTTTGACTTCTTAGAACTTTCAGGTGAAGATTGTGTTAGATCAATATGCATTGGTGATACCAATTGATCTTGCTCAATTTCAAGTGGTTCAATTTGAATTGGATGCTCTTGTTCTAATTCCATGGCTTCCAACAAGTCATTTAAACTACCCTTAGAAACAGGACTCTCTTCCACAGGGGCTGACTTTCCTTTTTCTTTGCTTAGCTGGCCTCTAGTTCTCACCCTTGAAACCCTTTCAACTTCACTAGACTTAATTTCATCTTTTCCTTTGTGAGTCTTCTGTTTTGATGATTGAGGTGTTTCTTTAGGAGATGACTTAGAAGTTTCCTTTTCAGATACTCTAGATGATTTTGAAGTTTTGTCTACTGATGCTTCAGGTGTTTCTTTAGCTGCTGACTTAGGAGTTTTCTTCATTGATGCTTCAGGGGTTTCTTTGACTGTTACAGACCTCTCTGGCTTCTTTGCTTTAGCTTTGGGCTTCTTATGGTCTGTTACTTCCTTCCTAATCTCAGCCAAAGTAGTTTCCTCACTCCTATCTTCTCTTTCTCTTACAGGTAATGGAGTGAGGCCCGTTTTACTAGGGAAGCCGGCCATGAACACAAACGAATCCCAGTCCTTACCAATTTTATGTAGGCTATCCAACACCAGTAATTTAACCAGACCATGATGAAAAAGAGATGTTTCATAAGCTTCCTTCTTCAACTGAATCTTATCACACATCTTACTAATACTCCTGAATAAGTAAAAAGGTATGTCTATTGAGCTCTTACCAGTGAAGTGTAGCAGCAGCTTGAAATGGTATGAGTAGACTTTGTTGTACCGACCTTCACATGTCAAGTACTTCTGGATACATGTCAATAGCATAGCATAATTCTCCTTTAGATAGCTCCTTGGGACAGCTTTAGTGAGATCTTCATCTACATATGGTGCCTTTAAGAACTCCTTACACGGACCCATGTCAAACTTGAAATTCTTGAACCACTCTTGGCCACCCCTCGGGATTTCTGTGATAGTAGAGATGACTTCAGGGGATACCGGAAACTCCAACATGGTCACCTTCGAATTGAGTCCAGTGAAGTTCAATGCAAATGCCTTGGTCACTTCTGCATGTCCACCCTTTAGTTTTTCACAAAACCGCCAACAACCAGCACTTCTAAACGCCTTTGCTACCTCCTCATTCCCGAGGGTTACATCTAATCCCTCCGGCTCTGTTCTCACACATTTACCCGAACGGTGTTCCTTTCTTTCCATGCTTCTTTGCGTAATTCTACACAAGGGAATGACGGTGGTTTGCAGCAAGAAAACACTCTTTAGCTGTAGAGATCAGGCTCGCTTGCAGTAGTCTGTTTAGAATAAAGCTCAAGCTTTTCATAGAGCAAAAACATTCATATGTTATGAAGAACACATTATGGAATGACCATCTTCTATAACGTCCTCCAAACTGACACCTAACTCTATGACTTCGGACCTGATGGCAAAGTAATGGCTAATCATGACATAGAAATGGTGTGAAGAAACAATCATGACCGGATTCGTGACTCACTACTTCTCGGATTAGACATTCAAGGAAAAACGCTGCACAAAAGCCTGAAACCCCGATTTCGTAGCGCGGGCAGTTCAAATTTAAGGGAATGCGCTACGAAATCGCTGACAAACGGGGCGCTACGAAAACACGCAAACATTATTTCGCAGCAGAACTGACCAATCACATTCGTGCTGCGAAACTGCGCAAGTACCTAAGACATCATACCCGCGCTGCGAAACTGCGCAAGTACCAATGACATGACATGACATAACTAACAATGATGGAGGATGACTAATACCCTTGCCTTTACACGAATTTCATCCATAACTCTTGAATTTCAAATTTTGAAATTGACATAAGCTAACAAACCTATTTACAAGACCTCAAGACTTTATAAAAACTTATGGACAATTAACATATACATGAACTATAGATTCTAGTGATAACAGTTGGGTTGTATATTATTTCCATGACTACCCCATGCACGGGGGGTCACAGAGGGGGATGGAGGCCCCCCTTGTACGTTGCGTGGGGTGCTGTTGGGGGGTCATAAGGGCGCAGTAGCCCCCCTGCACAGGGTCCGGGGCAGCTTCATGGGAATTTTTTTTTGGACCCTATATTAGGTGGGCAGACCTACCTATGGTTTTGTGGATGGATTTCGCACATGGTTTTCGGCATGATGGTTTTCTTTCCATGGTATTTTGTAGATCCGGTCAAGGGAACTATGATTATGTTCTAATCCAGGGTTAATGGATTGGGGTTTATGGATGATTCAACATGTATATATATGTATTGTAACATTGAAAGGAACATAATGAAAAATCAATCTGGTAGTCCTGGTTTTGGGATCCAGGGGAAAATCTTTGTGTATATCTGTTTTATGTTTTATGGTCTCGCCATTGTTTATTTTCTGTTTTAGAATTTGTATGCAGGTAATTTCTATATGGGGTTAAAACCTATAGTGAAATGGAGAACTAAATTGTTCATGAACTTAAAGACATGTATTTCTAATTTCAAACCCATTGGTTTGTTGACATAAATGTTTAATTGGATTATGAAATGCTTAGAATAAATGTGATGCACATGTTAGTGTAATGACAATGTCATTTCAATTTAATTTAATTTATTTGGAGTGATAGACTTGTTACAAGTATAATAATTCTAAGGTCACTTCAGGTGGTTGTGAATTTTTACAATAAGGAGATTTCATACATATAAGTAGTAACAAGTGTTGGCTAATTGAAAGATCAAATCGTAGGCAAAGTGATGGAAAGGGGTGTGATATCAAAGCCATCATAACATATTAATATCACATCCAAAGGAGCCCAACGACATAACTATGAGTCTCATGCTTATGAGATCAACTTATGAATGAAGCAAAGCTAGGCTAGTTCAAGCTCCAGAAACTTGAACTAGCAACCAGTAATGTAGAAATAAATGAGGGAGCATCCCATCAAGCTCACTGAAATACTAAAAATAAAAAATAAAAAAAAATTAAACATAAAAAAAAAAAAAATTAAAAAAAAAAAATCCTTCTTGAACTATTTAGAGGGATATTGGAATTTTGAGGTTGCTATAAACCTTGGGAAGGACTCAGACTAAAGTTTTGTGAATATGTTGGTAATAGACACACTGAACACTAGAACTCAAGGGATTGAGTTTGTTGTGAACTAATGAATGATGTGTAAAGGGGATGTTTTGCATTCCTTTGTTTATTTATTGTTGGCTATATGCTTTTGTTTTGTTGAATTTGAGCATGGTCATGCTACTTTATGTTGTTGTAATGAGTTTCTATCATGGTATTTTCATTGTTTTCATTATTTCTTCTTGCCTTCCTCGTTTGGCCTTAATTTGATTGTTGGGTATCAGAAAAGGAAAGTAAAGAAGCTTGTAAGGGAGAGCTAAATAAAACTGACCAGAATTGCAAGACCCTGTGCATAAGATAAATAGCAGTAGAAGACATAAGAAGATAACATAATAGCTAAGAGGACCTAGTTGGGTCCACATGAACAAAATAAATAGTGACATGACAATTATGAAAATGGCATAAGTAGGAAGTTACCTTAACTGAAATTGTGCATGGCTGATATATATTCTATATTTTATGAATATGAGAAAATGAAATAAAGGTATAATGATGCTATTTAGTTTGAAAGGTCATTTGTTGAGAATCATCATAGTAGGAAGATAGGTGATTTATTTTTGAAAATATGATCACCATGTGAATAGTATACTACATACTATGTTTTGAGCAATATGGCAAAGTTATTTAATGGATTCCATGTTGCATGGAATATCAATTAGGAAAGTGTGCAAGAATGACCTGTTGTTCATAACTAACATTATTAATATGTTATACGTATAATTCTGAAATTTGTTGTGTGCATGAATAAAAACGATAAAGGATGGAAATTGACTCTGAAATTGACATCATATGAATAGCATGGAACATGTGCATGAATGACATGTGCTTCTCAAATGAATGTGCACAAGTTTGAGAGCATGGATGAGGACATGCTGGGATTGGATACAAATGAAAATTCCTTTATGAAGTTTTCATTGAAATCTATAAATAGATGAACTAATAAATTGATAAATTTATGACTAATGTGTGATGTCAAGACCATTTCAATAAATATTGAATATTGAAACAACATGAATGTTATCAACCAGTTGGACCCTTAAAAAAGGCTTCAGTTGAAATCATTGGTAATGACAGCCAAGTAAATAAGACAAGTAGTAGGCCAAGGTTAAAAGGGTAAAGGAAAGGAACTGGGCAAGAACTCCTTCAACTGAACTTGAAACTATTGTTTCAAATTAATGTATGCTTTGCATGGACACTAGGAAATGGTATAGTTAATGTAGGTAGCCTACAACCCGAAAAGATTACAATAACTTTCGTAATGCATGCTAAGTGAAATGGAGAACTAAATTGTTCATGAACTTAAAAAAATGTATTTCTAATTTCAAACTCATTAGTTTGTTGACATAAATGTTTAATTGGATTATGAAATGCTTGGAATAAATGTGATCCACATGTACAATGCAATGACTATGTCATTTCAATTTAATTGAATTTAGTTGGAGTGAAATAATTGTTACAAGTATAGTAATTCTAAGGTCAATTCAGGCGGTTGTGAATTTTTACAATAAGGAGATTGCATACATATAAGCACTAACAAGCGTTGGCTAATTGAAAGATCAAATCGTAGGCAAAGTGATGGAAAGGGGTGTGAGATCAAAGACACCATAACATATTAATACCACATGCAAAGGGGCCCAACAACATAACTACGAGTCTCATGCTTATGAGATCTAACTTATGAATGAAGCAAAGCTAGGCAATTAAAATTTTTGGTTTGAAATTTTTGAGTCTTATCTCATGGAAAACTAAATGTTGTGACACATCTGGAATAATGGAGCTTGGAGCTCAGGAAGAATATTGTCGTGATGGCATTGTGGTCTGTGGCACTTTGTTTATTTCATGGGAGAAAGTCATAACTAGTACCTTGACTATAAGACTCCATGAGTACTGTAATGCAACACGCCAGACTGTTACTTGGCCATAAGAATCCATGCACATGTCATTAGAGAATCCTATGTTGGTGCTTAGCTATAAGACTCTAATGATTATCTCGTGCAGGAAATCCTTTGGATAGGTAGGCTGCCCAGAATGGGGGTTTCCTGGGCCTAAAAGGGTGAATGAATGATGGGGGGCCATACGGAAAAACCTTTGGACAAGTAGACTGTCTAGAATGGGGGTTTCCTGGGCCTGTAAAGGTGATTAGTTGATGGGATCCCATGAAGGAAAACCCTTTGATAGGTAAACTATCCGAAATGGGGGTTGCCTAAGCATGGAGGGGTGAGTAGCTGGTGGGAAAAGAAATATCCATGCACTCATTGAGATTTGAGCTAGAGGGGACTTATTTGGAGTTGTACGAAAATACTATGTGGAGCATTATGTCCACCATTAAGTGCTTCCGTTGGTGGTGAAACTATTCAGTGAGTTGGAATTGAGGATGGAGTTGTACGAAAAGACTACATGGAGCAGTGCTTGTTGATATGTCTACCTTGGTGGTAGAGGCTATTGGAGTTGTGGTGATGTCTGCCTTGGTGAAAGATGTTGGAGTTGTGATGATGTTTTCCTAGGTGGCAGATGCTATGGAGTTGTGATGATATCTTCCTTGGTGTCAAATGATGATTTTGTCTTGGTAACAGATGCCCCACACTCACTTGGATGTGAGCACGAGGGATCTTTTTTTTTAAAGGTACAACTAAATATTGCATGGAGCTATGGAGCATATACACCACTAAGTGCTTGCTTGATCTGATAAACTACTTAATGGTTGCAAAGCCAAGGAAGCAAAGAGTAACTATAGAGAAGTATCAATTAACAATTTAAAGAATTTTTTGTTTAAGTTGTGATTTAATATGTTTTGATTTTTTTATGATTAATATTATATGGATCATGTGCTTATTATGTATGTGAAATACTCAATTATCCAGCGTAAATATATGATCATGACTACAAAGCAAACAACATCAACTTAATAATATCATAGTACACAACAAAAAAATTATGGAGTTGAAGACCTTTGGGACTAGGCCATTGTGGTGACACTAGAACCATGTGATATGCATTAATCACCATGAGTTATGATGTGATAGATGTGTTATGTTGTTAGAGCAAGCTAGAGTGATGCATTGGCTATGATACTCCCTCAAGAACTTCTAATGCAAGGAATCATTTCCAAGGAATGGATCACCTGAGCAACTGATGAAGTAAAGAAGAGGATGCTTGAACTTGGAAGGTGTTTGACTGTACAGAAGAGGAAACTTGAGTGAAATTGGTTTTCAAGTAATCATGTACATACTCATTGGGATCATAAATGCATTGGGTGTGTCCCAAGAAGCAATGTGTTGATTTTATTCCCTAAAGTAGCTCTGAGTACAGTGAACAACATGGTTGGACATGACAATTCAGGACATGGGAGATGTCATTGATGTGAGCATTATAAATATAAAACTCATTATTGTATTTTGTGTTCTATTTATAGAACATCGAGGATGGTGTTCCTTTAAGGGGGTGCAGTATGTAACAACCCTTTTGGCTATCCCCCATGTAAGTGTCACTATGCATATTTGTCTATCAAAAATTATGTAAATATGTAAAATATGGTTGAGCTAGAGGTGTGGACGCAAATTCAGAGGTTAGAGGAGGAGGATTTGCTTGTGTTGTGTTTAAACCCAAACCCAAGCCACTTCATTTATTCCAATTCTACCTATCCCATGACTAATTAAATGATCTCTACAACAGACAGTGAGGTTGAGTATGGGCTGCTTGAGTGAAGGACAAGCCCATATTGTCCTTGTTCTCATGGAGCGTGTTTGGAAGTTAACAAATAGGAGAAGGGACAAGGATAGAGATGACAAAGAATAAAGAAGAAAAGATAAGATAGAGAAAGAGAAGAAGTGGATATAGAGGAGAAATAGCGCTCAGAAGTAACAACATTGCAGAAAGCATTTGTGGTGTGATTGGGAAATTGTTCCCTACATTCTAGTGTGACCTAATGCATGTATCAATGTTGGATTTGGCTGAGAAGACCCAATGGAGATATTGAGTCACTCAGTGCTTGCCTTGGGGCTGAAAACCACCCTCAGAGTGAGATCATACCCCTGGACTAAGAAAAATTTTATTAAATCTTGGGTGAATCCCTATGGTTGATTTCTGAGAGATAGAGAGCCATTGTGGTTCTCACTTCTTAGGAGCAGTTGATAAACCATCTGGACAATGGATTCCTCCTCTTTATTATTTGTTTGAATGATTATTGGTGTGAATTCCCTTAAGCAATTAACTCCCCAGACTCTGAATCCGGCTGAGGGGTGGTCAGTTGCAAAAGAGTTTGTAGTGTAACTGGCCTATGGTTAAGCAGAGATTGGTTGTCCCTTATTTAGTTTTTAGTAGATATCTCTGAACCAGATAAGTGTAAATTTCTTTCATGTTAATGAAATGATATTATTGTGCAATATTAATCTAAAAAGAAAAGTTTCTATACACAATATGATAGTAGTTCCTCAGAAGATGAAGATGAACAATCCTCTAATGAGGACAAAGCTAAAGAAATTATAGAAAATTTCATGCTCATGGCTTTGGGCACTCTAGAAGAAGAACATGGAGAGTCTAATGAAGAGGTGGTTGAGTAGACTTGGAAGGTGAATTGATTATCTCTTTAGAAGAAATTCATAGGTTAAGGAAGAAGAATAAGATACAAAAAGAGGTGTTGGAAAACTCTGAAAAAAGTAAAAAGTTAACTTTGAAAATTTGGCACCTCTTCTTCTGAAAATTGAGGAAGCAAAGAAAATTGAAGATACTTTGTTGGAGTAACTGAGGGAAAAATAAAAGGCATGTGAAAAGCTTGAGGAGGAGGTTGTCACCCTTAGAAAAGAATTAGACAAGACTAAGGCACAAGTCAGTCTAAATCAAAAATTTATCAAGGGGACTAATAAATTGGATGAAATTTTGAATGTTCAAAGATCCCCTCATATAAAAATTGTTTTGGCTATGAAGGAGAGTCAAGTTCAACAACACTTAAAGGCAAGGGACCCATCATATTGGTTGAAGTAATCAAGGGACCACGCTATGGTACAAATAAACAACTTGAGCACAAACAACAGGAGAAACAAATAAAAAAGGAGGACAACAAGATGAAGAAAAATGCAAATAAAAAGGAGCAAAAATTAAATACAAGAAACAACCATAGATTTCAACAAAGAATTGTTGTGTCTCCAAGGAGAAGACAACAAAAATTTATTTGGCAAATTGCTCCTAGGTATGAAAATATTTTTCTTGGTTATTGCTTTACATGCATGAACTATGGACATAAATTTGCAAGTTTTAGAGTATATTTAAGAAATAGGCAAATCAAAATCAAAGAAATATACTCTATCAGTCAAATAACAGATTTTCCAAAGTAAAGAGAAATATACCCACAAACAACAATTTGTTTTCTCTTTTGGATGATATGGTGAAATGTTATAACTATCATAACTATGGGCATAAGATAACTGAATGTAGAATCAGAATATTTATACAATCTCCTAAGAATAAGCAAGAAAAAGGGAAACCCAAGGTAAGGTAGTAGAAAAAGGAATAAAGCAATGTAAATTGTGGCATTGTGTTGTATGCACAAAATCAAGGCAAGCGTTGGTATGTAGATATTGGGTGTTTGAAGCATATAATAGGTGACAAGAATGATTTTCTATCACTAAAAGAAGATAGAAAAGGTAATGTCACTTTTGGAAATGATGCTCCAAGTTAAATCATGGGAAAAGGCATAATCAACTTTGTAAATGGAAAGGGGAAAGCTAAGAATGTGATTTTTCTGGAAGGACTCAAGCATAACTTGTTGAGTGTAAGCCAAATGTGTGACCGAGGATATGATGTCCTTTTCTACTCCAAATATTGGGAACTAAAGACAACAGGGACAAGTGAAGTAGTTGTCAAAGCTACAAGCCTACATACAACATTGTATACATCTTGAATTAAGACAATGAAAAATGTTGTTTTGGAAAGTATGATGAAAGTTGGTAATGGCACAAAAGTCTTGGACACACTTCAACATCGATTAGCTTGTGAATTTGGGAAAAAAAACAAGCTATATAGGACTTACCAAATATATCTAAACTAGAGAACACAATTTCCAATTCATGCCAAATTAGTAAGAAAAACTATGTTCCCTTTAACAACCAAGAAAATGCATCCACCAAGCCATTACAACTAGTCCATATGGACTTATGTGGTCCTACAAGACCTCAAACTCTAAATGGTAATCTATATCTTATGTTGATTATTGATGATTAGAACTTGCTTACTTGGGTGGAATTCTTAAGAGAAAAGTCAAAAGCTTTTGAAAATCTTAAAGTCTCTAAAGCTATGGCTGAAAATGAAACTAACTACAAAAGAAAGTGTATAAGATATGACAATCATGGAGAGTTTTCCTCTAAAGAAGTTGATTATTACTATAAGGATCATGGCATAAAAGGAAACTCGCGATTGCAAATACACCACAACAAAATGGTGTAGCTGAAAGAGCCAATAGGTCAGTACAGAGGTTGGAAAGAGCAATGATGGATGAGAGAAATATTCCATAAAGGTTTTGGGTTGAATTTATTCATACATTAGTAATTATTTTAAATAAAGCTCACTTCAAGCCAAATAGTTACAAGACCCCATATGAATTGTGGTATTGAAAGCTAGCAACATTCAAGCACTTCAAAGTCTTTGGAAGTAAGTGTTACATTAAAAATAATGATGAGAGGATTGGTAAGTTTGATGCAGAGAAGATGAAAGTATATTTCTTGGATATTCACATAATAACAAGAGTTATAGGTGTTATAATAAAAACTAAATAAAAATAGTTGACATCATTGATGTCAAAAGAGATGAGTCTATTCCTCTCAAGGACAAGCATCCAACATATATCAACTCATATGAACAATCCAACCATAAATATGATGGTGAATACTTTGAGGTAGAAGCCAATGAAGATGTAGAATTTCCTCAACCAAAAGATCCCTCAAGGTATATTCAAAATTATCATCCTTCTAATCACATTGTAGGTGATTTGGATGTAGAAGTCCAAACAAGAAGAGTGATGAATTCTACCAATTAATCTCATGTGGCTATGTTATCTATGATTGAACTAAAAGATTTTTCTTAGACGAGCCAAGATGAAAATTGGTTAAAGACTATGAATGAAGAACTAGATCAAATAGAGAAAAATACGACTTGGGAATTGATTCCAATACCAACAAACAAGATTGTCATTGGAATGAAATGGGTCTTTAGGAATAAGCTAAATGAGAATGGACAAGTGGTGAGGTATAAGACAAAATTAGTATGCAAAGGTTATGCTCAAATTGAAGGATCAGATTTTGATGAAATGTTTTCCTCTATAGCCAAGTTAGAGGCTATCAGAATGTTTTTAACATTTTCTAGTCACAAAAGGTTCAAGATATATCAGATGGATGTAAAATCAACTTTCTTGAATCGTGAGCTTCAGGAAAAGGTTTACATTGAACAACCTAAAGATTTTTAGTGGCCAGGAAAGTTTGATGATGTATGCAGGAAAGTTTGATGATGTATGTATGGTCTTAAACAAGTACCTAGGGCTTGGTGTTCCATACTAGATAAATATATGTTGTAGGGTGGATTTAAAAGAGGAACAACAGACAACAACTTATATATCAAATATGAAAATGAAAATCTTTTGATTGTTGTTGTTTATGTTGATGACATTATTTTTGGTAGTGATGCAAATGAACTTAGTCAAAAGTTTGCAACATATATGCAAACTCAATTCCAAATGTCCATGCTTGGGGAACTTTCATTCTTCATTGGTTTACATATTACACAATTAGAAAAAGTAATATTCATCTCCCAAGGCAAGTATCTCAAAGAACTGTTAAATAAAATTGGAACAGAGGAATTCTCACTTGTCAGTTTTCCAATGGTCATTGGATGCAATCTCATTAAAGTGTTAATTTTCCATGAAATTCTACGATTACTTAGTGAATAACTGAAAATAAGGAAACTACAAATTGAAACCAAAATTCCTTTCCCAAAGATACAAATTTTTTTAATTGATAAGCAACCGAATATAAACCCAAAGATAAAGAAAACAGTCACACAAATTTATACATGTGATTTCTTGGGACACCCAATTGGGAAAACCACTTCTTTGTTGTAGTATTTTAGTGATAGACTTTAGCAATGGAATCTCTTACAAGGAAATCCGAGAACAAAGTGTTCGAAAATTATATATTATGGAGCAATGGAACACATAAAATATTGCAGAAATATAAAAACAGAAAACGCATAAAACAAGAAAGACACAGATATACGTGGTTCACCCAGTTTGGGCTACGTCCATGGAGAAACAACCAGTTCTTCTTTTATTATATCATCCAGCAAACTGAAGAGATACAACCTACAACAAATCCGCTGTAACACCCTCTTTGATCTCAATCTCCTCTCTCTTCCTCACTCAAAATATAGATCTACATAGACGCAATACAATTCCCTCATATATAGTGAGGGGTTGCCTTCTAGGGCAAAAAACCTTAAATTAAACATAACTTCTACCATCAGATCATCCGCCTAATGAACGGCCCAAATTGACTAGAAATTACTAGACTTTTACAAGGCAATTTTACATCTATTTTTGGCTTCGGGGGTGCTGCCCCTGAACCCCCACCGGGGGGGATTTACCCCCTCGCACCCCCCTGCGTGGAGGGGTGTATAGTCTTCTTGGGTATACATCCTGCTGAAACCTTTGAATACAGAAGATAATCAGGCTCCACACCCAACACAAAGTTGTTCTTTGCAACAACGTAAAAGCACCCTGAAAGACACATGATCCTAACTCCACCTTCCTTCCTCTACATGGCCTTATTTCCTTGCATACAGGCTTCCTATTTCCTATTGCAAAGGGCCTCCTATTTCCTAGGATGCAACTCCTATTTCTTAACACAATTTTGCCACAGGAAAGTCTCCTTTTTTTTTTCTCAGTAAATGCTAAATCTATTAAAGTAAGATAATAGTAAAATTACAAGGAGGACTGAGCCTCGACAGAGAGGACCTGCATGCTTTCAAAACTGACAGAACTATCCCATATTTGGGGAGACCATTTACATTGAACATACATCCAAGTTGGAGTAAGATCTTCCAACTTCCATACCATAAGTACATAAACAAAACCAGAGCGAAAAACTCCTGACCGCGTCGACAACACCATATAATCGTTGGACCCAAAAACAAACAAAAAGAGTGCTAAGAAGGCAAACGGGAGTCCTCATATGAGCTTATCTTGGTCTAGCTGCACTTCCTCCACTAGACATTCGTTGCCATACCATATATCTTCACCGTGCTTCGCCTCGCCCTCCCCGCTGCCACCTGGGACATTCAGAGCCTGAGGAGAGCTGCTTGAACTTTCGTCATCTTCCAACGATGCCGACGCACCATGGATGCTACCACCTAGCTGCATATCCAGAGGATCACTGCTCGAACTGCCTTCAATTCCCTTATCCGCTTCCTGCAATCCACCTTGCTTGCTTGTCTGACCAATATTGCCCTGTTGTTGCTCTGCGCCATGGCCACCCACGATTCTGAGACCTTCCTGAGAAGATTCCACCATGTCACTTGTAGAGACGGGGATAGAAGACTCCTCCTCCGTGAAGATAATGGAAATGTTAGCAGAAATGATTGGGCGATTTAAACTGCTCTGGAACCTGAAATGGAAGTTCTGAAAAGCATGATACGGGAGTGGTCTGCGGGAGGGACTGGACAGGGGCGTCATGGCTTGAGGGGTGGGCTGAGAAGTCTGAGATCGCCTGTTACCTCCTCCTCCTCAGCTCCCACCACGACGACTTAGCAATCTCTGCCGGACCATGGCTATTTTGCAGAACCAAAGAGTACTGGACCAAGTAGGAACACCAGGATAAAACAAACAGCAGAGAATAGAGCTCGCATTCCCAGAGCAGGGCCAGCCAGATGGGGAATAGCAATGGAAGTCAGGCACCTGAATATGCTTGAGCTTATCACTAATAGCAGAGGTGTATCCTCGGCGAGGATGCTTCAGAAGGGATGGACCACAACAAAAATCCGGATAGCAAACCATAAAAGGAGGGGCTGCGAACTAACTGATTAGAACCATCTAGACCATGTAACTATCAAGGAGGAGCATTAAATCAACCTACATGATGATTTGAATACACATAATGTGAACCTGCTTGGGCCTTGCGCTAACCTGGAGATGAGCACTCCACTTTAGACTACAGGACACTATGTCGGCGTTCATAAATGAATTCATTAACTATGAAATGAATCACCCGCATCCGGGTCACAGGAAAGTCTCCCTAATATGCACTCCATAATTAAATAGATCTCGTGCGAACTCGTGCACACCATAATGAATAATACATGTGTGTTCCTCCTTCCTTTATAGATTTTGATCCATGCTAAATAAATCAAGTCCAATTTTAGAACTTGTGGTTCACAAGTTAAGTGAGTTCAAATTGATTCTCTCTTTAATCATAACTTGGAGATACAAATTGTGTTTCCTTCAATCAAGGACTGAAACTCCACTCTCCTATCTAAACTCTAACTGCAATACGATCCTATAGTTA
This sequence comes from Pinus tabuliformis, assembly GCA_031772625.1. Lineage (NCBI taxonomy): Eukaryota > Viridiplantae > Streptophyta > Pinopsida > Pinales > Pinaceae > Pinus > Pinus tabuliformis. Next base: position 219,099,196 of record CM062804.1, on the reverse strand, counting down.
AACTAAAGAAGGGTCCACCTAACTGATCATCCACACTATGCATGAACTTGTGAGCTTTATCCCACAAACTAGAAGATAATCTCACCATATCCATGAAATTTATCCATGGTAAAGGAAAGACAACTTGTGGTCTTTCTAGCTAAGGCACGAGCCAAAGAAGACCTTCACTCGTTACCATTTTTAACACTCCCTCTTAGCGAGGAATGGATTTTGTACAACTTCCAACTTATCTCTGAAGTAGACGAAGTTTCTTCTTTCCTGTGCCTTGGTCAAGATATTTATTGTCTGCTACTCTATTGGAATGTATGGTAGCTTCACTATCCATTTATGCCCACAATCTCTGAGATGATGATACCTATTCTCGATATGCTTGGAGAAATTGTGACACACTGGATTCTCAAAGAGATTAATGCAACTCTAGTTGTCACAGTGTATCACGGTAGGCTCCATGCCCTGTCTGAAAATTCCTACAAGCAAATTCATCATCCAAATAGCTTCGCACATTGCCAAACTAGAAACCATGTACTCAACCTATACTGAATTGAGTGCAACTGATCTCTGCTTCCCACTAAACTATGAAATAGTTGTTGACCCAATGTTGAATACACAACTTGAAGTATCCTTATGATATGTGGAGCACCCTACCAAATCTGCATTTGTGAAGCCCTCAAGCCTCACTTCATCAACTTGTTTGTACCATAATCCATAATCTGTTTTGCCTCTAAGATACCTCAAAACATGCTTTGTAGCGACCAAGTGAAATCTAGTGAGTTTCATCATGAACTGAATCAGTTGGTTTACTGCAAAACAAATATCAAGCCATGTGTTGACCAAATACATCAATGACCCGATGAGCTTCTTGTATATTATAGCATCTACTTGCTCTGCTCTACTAGCATCCACCTTCCTCCAGTTTGTGACTAGAGGCATGGAAATGGGCTTGCAATATTACATATGAAACCTCCTAAGGAGCTTTTGTGTGTACTTTCCCTATCCCAAGAATATCTCACCATCACCCTACCAAACCTCCAATGCAAGGAAATAGTGCATAATCCCTATATCTTTCATCTCAAACTCCCTTGCAATATCTACCTTGCAATCCTGGATCAAGCTATCTACTCCATTCAATATAATATTGTCAACATAGAGCACTAGAATGAGCGGAAGCCCTCCAACCATGATGTAGTACAAGTTGAAATCTGCCTCACTCTTAGTGAAGCCAAATCCTTGAAGGTGTTAGTGTCGGTATCTTCATCCCTCCATCAGTGATCAAAATTCTATTTTTGCATGCATTTTAGGTGTCTCATTCGATCAGTTGCATTCCATTAGGTAATCGATCATCTGATGGTAGTGGTTCTTTGTTAATTTCCCTCATGCTTTTCATCTGCTGGTCTATTTTCACATGTACAAGTCATCTGCTGTCATTTTTATTTCATTTCATTTGCAGAAGTCATTTTAGGGTTTTCAAGTTTCATTAAGTCTAGGGTTTGCCACCATGGTCTTCAAAATCTCAATAAGAGGTTAGCAAGCACATGAGGATGTCAAATAAGTTCATCAAATCACAAATTCTACTGATGATCTGCTCCATAAAGGGTTTTTACTTCAAAACTCTGTTTTGAGGTGAAAACAGGGTTTTTCCATTTCTTGTACAAATTTTATGTAATTTTATTGTTTTCATATGTAATAAAGCATCATTTGCAGCCCTGGGTCACCTTGACAAACTCCTGCACTCAAGATCATGCAAGAGAGACAGGAAAATCCAAGCATTAGTCCATCAAATGACAAAAAAGAGCCAAACTGCAAAACAGAGTTTTTAAAAATCAAAGTGAAAAGGAAACTTTAGAAAGTGGGTCTTTCCTAAATGAAAATTAAAGTCACTTGTATATAAAGAGATCATTTGTGTAGAAGACATCATTTTGTGCAAAGGAAAGAAAGAGAGAGAAGAAAATCGTGTTTGAGGAGAGAAAGGATAAAATCGCAGCAAAATTCAAGTGTTTTCTTGGTATGGCGCACCTGGGCACTGGCGCGGCGCACCTGCCCGGTGCTACGCACCGGGCGCAGGAATTACACAGAGTTTTGAATGGGCACTACGCACCTGGGCGTTAGCGCGACGCACCAGTCTACCAAGCCAAAAACTCATCCCATCGATTCTTTAACGCTCCAAAATTTGCAAATACCATTCCTCCAATTAAGTAAAACCTCCTATTTGCCATAGCAAGACATTTTATCATCCTTGATGGTGTTTTGATAGGTGAAAAATCAAACCCTAAATTGCTTCACAGCTGTATTGCAAAATTGTCTAGGGTTTTGCAATTTTTTTCATTCTTGCTGTTTTTTTACTCCTTTGCATAATTTTCCCATATCCCATCCCTTTTCACTACATTTCCTTAATTTTCTTCCCCTGTCCCTCTCTCATTGACACTTATCCTACCCCCTATCCCCAAACCCTAAGCCCTACACCAAATTCCCACTATTCCCCAAACCCTAATCTTCATTCCCAAAACCCTATCATCCCCTAGTAACCCTACAGCCAACATCAAAACCTTCCTTATCACTTATATTATCAGTCCACTCATCAAATCCCAAGGACGAAAACAACAGTCACCTATTCTTGAGAAAATCTCTTCATACTCATCATTTTACACCATACGTTGGCAAATATGGAAACAAATTCAACTTACGAAAGGGATGAAGAAACTGTGAGTGATTCCTCCCAAGAGATTCATGCACTAAGAAAACCACATAAGGGAGGAAAACACATCCGGGAGGAGCCCACCACACTCACAGAGTTATTAGCTTGTCCTCTTGCAGTAACATGTTTTAAACATCAGTCTTACTACCAGTTTTGTGAGATGGTGGAGAGGGTGAAATACCACCATGAACTTGCTAGGCTATTTGTCCTTCATCTTCACAATAGCCAGGTAAACTTAGCAGGTGTTTCCTTCACTTTGACACCTGAAACTATAGCTGCAGCAACAGGTATTCCAAATGTAGGTGAACAGTGGAACAAAGGACAACTTATGGGCAAAGAGCATTATGAGCCTTATGTCAAGGCTAGTTATCAAAGGCAAATCAATAGGGAATTTCCTTGTAGATACCTACAGGACACTTATGCCCCACTCATGAAGCTTATTATCAAATACTTCACCTGTGAAGTTAGATTTTCTCGCTTGTACACTTATCATGTTAGATTATTGATGCATTTAACTAGAGTGAGGATGATAAACCTCCCCTATTTCATATGCAAAAATATTGAGAAAATGGCTATATTGGTACAAAGAAAACCTCTTCATCAATAGTTCAACAACATTCATCATTTTTCATTGATCAAAATTGTTGTGTTGCATCAGTTGAGCTTGTTGAATGTTTCATGGGATACTTTCATTTCACATGAGGTTTTCAAAAACCCTCAAGTGACCCCATCAGTGTTTCAAGAGGAAGGAGGGCCTTCAAATCAGGATTTGGCCACACAGGAAGCAGTCTTGGAAGATTGAAATTTTGGAGGGGCAAATGGACTCCAAATCAAAAAATTCAAGTTGTTCCAGAAATTAGACTCACATGGCTTTCCAATGAGCTATCCTACACCTGATTTGGACCTCGGGAAGCCTTATAAAATCATCTTGGAAAAAGCGCTACGCACAGAAAAAGTGGCGCTACGCACAAGATGAGAAAGTGCCAAATTTGCTCAAAAACTCTGTGTTCTGCCTAGTTTTCTTCTAGTTTGACTTTTTCTCTCTTATGGTAAAATTCATGATGTGACATGATGTAAATTGATGTATTATGATGTAAAATGATAAAAATTGACTTGATAAGGTAGATACATCAGTTGTAGGTGGTTTGGAGTTGAATGAATCAGTTTCCTAGGTTTAGGAGGCAAGCTATTCCACTGCCTATTTTTGTGTTCCTAGTTTAGATATGGTTGAAACCACCCCTCTTCTCATGGATTTGACCCCTGATGGATAGCACAGGTGGTTTGGAGGTCTATATCATGTGTTTTTTCAGTCATTTGTAAAGGTTGGACTCTTGTGAATGCTTTAAGCACTATTGTACATTATCTCTGTAGTTTAGCAAGGAAACAGACCAGAGTTTGTAGAATTTTGTGGGATTCTTGTGGCAAGGTGATTTAGTATTGTTTTTCCTTCTGTGATTCAAGTTATCATGTATTTATGTGTGCCATCATCTCTTTCTTTTCACATTAACTAAATGAATCAAGTATAAAGGTGGAAATCATTGATGTTGCAGTGTTGTACCTTAGGGTTTGTTTAGTTTTACATGTTTGCTACTGTTTGAAGATGACTCATGATACTTCCATGCCCTCTCCAACTCCTCACCAGTCTTAAGACTCTCAATTTCACTTAATTTAGGGTACTAAAGCATTTGTCTACCTCGCCCCACAGAAACCTCTGCAAGACTGAGTCCATTCCCCGGACCCAAAACTGTCTTTCACATTTGATCCAGCAAACCAACATAAAACTCAATCAAACTCCTTTGAGCATATACCTAGCCTAAAATTAGTGTTTACATCATTCATCTCAACCCTCATTTGCTATATTTTCCTGAGATTGACAAGGAGAGAGCCCTCTCCTGACCTGGTATGGCTAGCTACCAAGTTAAGCGTGGTTTGATGTTACACTAGAGCTGCCTTTCTCAGCCTGAGGTAGATTTAGGCTATAACATATTGGCGACCACACTGGGGAAGAAAAGTTTGCTTGTTATTGTTGTTTGCTTTGTAGACTAAAGACGGAGCCTAAAGTTATCCAGGTAGCCTTTGAACTGTTCTTGCTATGCAAGTGCGTAAGTAGATGAATGTTGCTTCAGTCAATCTCCGGTTTAGTTTATGAACTGAACATCTGAACTAAAAACTATTACCCTAGTATCTTAAAGCAATTCTAGACTTTGGATGATGAGTTTAGAATTTGATAGGCTGACAAATTGATAATTTCCATTTGATTTTTGGGAATAATTCAACACACTGGCTTCCAGACGATAAACCAGGGCCAATCCTAATCCTGATCCTCCTCCCGTGTATGAAAACCAAAATCTCACCCCAAGAATTCTCCGGCAATCAAGTTCTGTGATTCTTGTTTTCAGATCTCATTCATGTCCAGTTGTTTTTGAATACCTTTAAGATCTTGAGTTTGATGAACATTTTGATCTATCATTGTTTGAAACTAAATTTGAAAGTGCAGTTGGTTCTACTGTTCTAAATTTGGAGTTTGTCAAAGATCTTGAAACTGAAAAGGCTAATAGATCAATTGATGATTATATCTTGAATCTTCAAACTTCCATTGTGGCTACAAACATTCTCAAGTTCTTAGAATCTGCATCCGCAACTCTTGGTTCATCTACTGTTGTATTTGGTTCAGAGATTCCTACTGAAACTCCTTTTATTCCCACCATTCCCTTGCAACCCACCATATCTGATCAGAGAACCCCTGTCTCTTCTGCCCCATCAACCCCTTCAACACCTCAAGCATCTCACATTTCTTTCCCTCCTTCTACACCCCATACACCCATTACATCGACTGCTATTGTTGTTCCGACTCCTCCTACATCCCCAAGGCCAGTTTCAAATCCACCTAGAGCAATGGCTGCCCGATATGCACCTCTCGTTTTGCCACAAAACTTGGATGCTATGCCTGCTGATTACCAAAGAAAAATTCCATTGTTTGATGGTACCCAAGGTATCACAGCGCAACAACATGTTGATAAGATGAACGATTTCTTTGACCTTCATGAGATAGATGAAGAAAATGTGACCATGAGATTATTTGTGCAAACTTTTGGAGGCGAAGTGCGAAAGTGGTTCAAAGCATTACCAGCTGGGACTATCAATACATTGGCAGTTCTTCATAGACAATTTCTGGATCGTTGGGAGGTAAAGAAAAATCCACTTCAAATTCTTTCCGAATATGAAAACATAAAGAGGAATGTTGGTGAAAGTGTCCAGGATTACTGTGTTAGATTCAATATTGTTTATAATGCAATTCCAGCTGATATAAAGCCACCAATGGGGCTGGCTTTGATTAAATTTCTTGATGGCTTTGATCCTGACATGGCATATCAATTGAGAGAAAGAGACCCGACCACATTGGAGGATATGCAGAAAATTGCAGTGAGTGTGGAGGCAAATCTGCTAGCTAAAAGAGCTAGAACGAAGACCGAGAAGAAAGTGACCATAAAGGAGGAAGCTTCTTCCTCAGATCACTTGCTTCGCAAGATTGAAAAGATGTTTGATAGATTAACTATTGCATATAAGCCCGAGACACAGATTAGAAATCAAAATTTTCGTGGTCAGCAGCAACCACAGTTCAGAATTAAACAATGGGAGCAAAGATCTCAAGACCAAACAACACAACAGCAAGTTAAAACACCATTACAATAGAATTTTGTACATGGTCTGGAATCAAATGATGATGAGAATATAATAGGAGAGGAGAGTCATTTTTTTACACCTGATGGTCTGCCAATTTATATCACGGAGGATGAAGATTATTCAGAAAGCTCAGTTGTACAAAAAGATGAAGATTTTATCTTAGCAAATGAAACAATCCTATAAGAATAATCTGATGAATATCAGTGGGGATACATGAATGCATTGACAGCCCAGCAACGAAAATATTCACTCAGGAGTAGAGAGGTACCCATCAATCCAATTCAAAAGAGGAAGGAAGCAACACCACCAAAAAATGATTCTCCAAATGTGCAGAAAAAGGGAAAGGAGGCAACAGATCCTACCACCAGCAAAACACAATCAGCAAATGAAAAGTCAAATCAACCAAGTGCATCAAAGGAGAAGACTGAAAAGAAAGATGCTCCACTCAAAGAGGTAGAAAAAACTACAGCCTTTAGCTTAGAGAATGAGATTTCTAAGTTAAAAGTGTTGATACCTTTGACTGAATTAATGAAGAATAACAGCTATAAAGGTCACGTGTCAAAGATTTTGAATTTAGATCCATTATCTGATATGGTTAATGTGGAGGATGACCAGCCCAAGCTTATCTTTGGTCCGGCATTAGAAGGTCAATATGAGGATAGTGGTGTAGCTCCTTTTTACATCAGCCTTAGATTGCATGATGATGTCTTGCACAACGCCATGTTTGATTCAGGAGCATCTCACAATCTGATGCCAAAGGAAATTATGGAAAATTGGGTCTAGATATCACTCGCAAGTACCATGATCTTTATTCCTTTGATCCTGGTAGGGTTAGATGTATTGGTCTCATCAAAGATTTGGTTGTCACTTTAGATCAGATTCCAGCAAAGAATGTTCTTATGGATGTGGTTGTGGCTGACATTCCCCCTAGATTTTGCATGCTTCTATCTAGATCGTGGGGCACAAAACTCAAAGGGACATTGCAGCTAGATTTCTCCTATGCCACTATTCTCGTGTTTGGTCAATTAAGGAAATTATATCAGGAGAAAAAGATGAAGTAGATGATCACAAGCAAGGAGAAACCTTTGAATCATCCAATCAATTATGTACATACCAATTTGGAATCTTTTGTTCTTTATTCTGATAGTTTTAATGATGTAAATAGTCAATTAGTTGAAGTAGAAGATTTTCCAGAGATCACAGAAAATTTCAAAGCCGTACTTGATCAAGAAAGATAAAGGCTTGATAGCACCGTTGAACAATCAACCTTCCGCTAGCAACAGAAAATTGATGGACAGCAACCAAAGGTAGAAGAGCAGGCAGAATTTCAGCACTTGGAGGACGAAGCCAGTTTGTGGAGTATGGACTTTGATGGCGCAGTAGGTAAGGATGGTGCGGGAATTGGTATTTGGATACACAACCCTATTTTCCTACCAAATAAAGTCCCGAGTAATGTTAGAGTTTGTTCATATAAATTGGCATTTGACTGTTCCAATAATGAAGCTGAATATGAGGCTCTTATTGTTGGTTTGAAAATCCTCAAGAAGTTGAATGCAAAGAGAATTTCAGTTTATGGCGACTCCGAATTAGTAATCAAGCAAGTCAAGGGTGAATACCAAGCCAAACATCCTCGAATGCGGGCTTACCGTAATGCGGTTTTAGATATTTTGAGGTTGTTTCCATATGATACTTTGACATTTGTCCCTTGTGTACAAAATGTTATTGCAGATTCCCTTGCTACAGTTGCAAGTAACTTGAAAATCCCGATGAATTCAAACAATAAGTTTGAAATTCATGTGAAACATTGCCTAGATGCCCCTAATAATCAAATATATTGGCAGGTGTTTCAAGATGATAAAGAGATTGAAGAATTTCTACAAAATGAAGGAAAATACAAAGATACTTCTATCGATGGAGAGCAAGATGATGGTGAATCAAACATAGAGGTAAATTAGATGGAATTTTTGCAGCTGAAGGACAATGTCATTCCTAAAGGCCTAATACCTTTAGAGGAGTTATTTGATCAAGATGATGTAGCCCGGAAACCAAGCTTGGTGCCGACCGAGAAGGGAGTTGAGGATGTGAATATTGGAACAACAAAAAAGTTAAAGATGGTGAAGTTTTCAAAGGCATTGCCTCCTCTGCTCTAAAAGCTGATAATGAGGGACAGATTGCTCAGACAAGGAAAAACAAGAAATTATCCAATCTGTTAAAAAGATCTCATGATAAAGTCAAAACCCTGATTTCTAGCAGCGTGAGTATCAATTCAGGGCTGGACAGGGCGCAGAACCTCGTTCTAAAGAATGGCAGCATGAATAATATAAACGTCAATGAAAACTGTTTAAACAATAAAACGCTCAGCATGGATAATAAGCTCAGCACAGTCAACATAATAGGCAGCGTTTATAATAACAATAATTCGCACAGCGCTAATAATTCTTCACAAAACAGCGCAAGCAATTCTTCACAAAATGGGGTTCTGAGTGATGATTCCAGATGGTATGCGTTTAACATGCTCGGCGATGGTGATTCTCTTAGCGCAGGTGACATCGACCAGTGGTTAGATAATTCAAGGGTAGACTATTATACGCACAGCGCAGACTCCTATGGGAACAATCAAGTCAGCAATTTCAAGAATGTTACGCAGAATAACGCGGGTTTCAATTCAGGGCTGGACAGGGCGCAGAACCTCCTCCTAAAGAAGAGCAGCGTGAATGATATGAATGTCATTGAAAACTGTTTAAACATTAAAACGCATAGCATGGATAATAAGCACAGCACTGTCAACATAATAGGCAGCGTTTACAATAGTAATCCGCTCAGCGCAAATAATTCTTCTCAAAACAGCGCAAATAATTCTTCACAAAATAGGGTTCTGAGTGATGATTCCAGACTCGGCAATGGTAATTCTCTCAGCACAGATGACAACGATCAGCTGTTAGATAATTCAAGGGTAGATTATAATAAGCATAGCGCAGGCTCCTCTAAGAACAATCAAGTTAGCAGTTTCAAAAATGGTACGTAGAGATGGTTTAGAAAGCGGAAAGGGTAACTTTAAAGATGACCCTGGAGACAATAATCAAGGTGCAGTTAAAAGTTTACATAATGGAAAAAGTCAGTCTTCAGAAAACACTTGTGAGTCAAAATTAAAAAGAAAAGTTGTCAATCTGTCTTCCCAAGAGTTAGATCCTGAAGTCTTTAATGTCCTCAGCAAAGGCATGGGGTTTGCCATTACTCCTAAAAACCTTCCTATTGAGAAGATGATTTGTAGCATAGAGGAGGGGATTAATAACCTACCTTTGGAAGATAAAGAAACCCTAAGACAAAAATTTTCTCTCATTATGAGGAAAGCCAAAACTCCAAAAAGCAACTTAAGTAAAGAAGAGCAAAGAGCCTTCAAATCCCTGCGGAACAATGACAAGATTGTAGTTCTTAAGGCAGATAAAGGAGGAGCAGCAGTCATCTTGGATAAAGAAGATTATGTTTGCAAAATGAATGAACACCTAAAATGTGGCAGTTATAAGAAGCTTAACAGTAATCCCATCCCCAAAATTATGAAAGATGTAAAAAAGATCATCTCAGATTCCAACCTTGATGATAAATTGAAGAAGAAATTAATCCCTTCTTGTGAAACCATCCCAAGAATTTATGGATTACCCAAGATCCATAAAGAAGGGGTTCCTCTTAGACCAATAGTTAATACTATTGGTTCCCCAACCTATGAGCTTGCTAAGTATGTTGCTAAGATTCTTAAGCCCCTTGTCAGAAATACTGATTCCTTCATCAAAGACTCCCACGACTTTGTGAATCTTATTAAAAATGAGAAGATTGAGCGTGAGGACATTCTTGTTAGCTTTGACGTAGTATCCTTATTCACCAAGATTCCTCTTGATGAAGCCATTCAAGTTATAAAAGATGTTACTGATCCAGGGACTGCAAAATTGGCTGAAATCTGCTTGAGGTCAACTGTGTTCACCTTCCAAGGAATATTTTATGAGCAAACATCTGGTGTGGCAATGGGATCACCCCTTTTGCCAATCGTGGCCAACCTATACATGGAATACTTTGAAAAGAAAGCCCTTGAATCTTACCCTTTGAAACCAGCCTGGTGGAAGCGATTTGTCGATGATACCAATATAAAATGGACTCATGGTAAAGCTGAACTTGACAAGTTTTTCATGCACCTAAATTCTATCTCTCCTGAAATAAAATTTACTATGGAACTTGAAGAAAACATGAGCATCCCATTTTTAGATGTTCTCATCATCAGAAAAGAGGATGGCTCTTTAGGGCATAAGGTGTTCAGGAAGTCAACCCACACACCCAGAAGTTTGGTGTTCTAAACACTCTTGCTATCAGAGCCCTTCGAATTTCTGACTCTGAGCATCTGAATGAAGAAAAGAAGCATTTAGTTTCAACATTTAAGAGTATAGGCTACAAAGAACAAGAGATTAAAAGAGCCATAGAGAGAGCTGAGAGAAGGTTGTCATCTCATGAACCTAAGGCTCAAGACCAACCTCAGTGTGGTAAAGTTTTTCTACCTTATATCCATGGAGTTACAGACAAAATCGCTAAAATCCTAAAGAAGAAAAACATAATCACGCATTTCTCTGCCCCTGGAACGATTAGGCAAGGTATGAGGTCTGTAAAAGATGATATTGACAAACATCAGCTTAAAGGAGTCTATAAAATAGATTGTTCATGTGGAAAAAGCTACATTGGTGAAACAGGTCGCTCCCTACACACAAGGCTCAAGGAACATGGCGCTGATATTAGGAATGAAAGGACTCGTACTTCAGCCTTGGCAGAGCACTCCTCAAAAACTAAACACCATATATGCTTGGAAAGCGCCTCAATTGTCGCAAGGGAAGAACAGCATCATAGACGAAAGATCAGAGAAGCGCTTGAAATTATCAAACATCCTCAGAATCTGAACAGAGACAATGGTGTGGAGATTAGCGGGAGCTGGCTTCCCTTAATCAGGGAAATCAAGATCGCCGACACGTCCCAGGTATAGCATATCTTCTTCCTTATCTATTAAAAATTTATTCTTACCTTAAAAATAAATAATAACTATAATAATAAATAATCAAATAAATTTATAATAAATTAATAAACTCTTAATAAATAATAAATAAATCTTAATAAAAAGTGATGATTCTATTTATTGATATTAATAATGATATCAATTAATATAAATTATCAAATATTATCTTTATTAACATTCATTAATATTAATTAGTTTAATATATTAATTAATTTATAGAGCAATTAATTAATATATTATTTATTATTAATATTAATTAATGATTAATTATTTATTAAGTGGTTTCTAATTTAATATATTAACATTATTGATTAGGTATTATTAATATTTTCAATGTATTAATTTTGTTTTATTAACTTTTTCTTTTATATTAATTAGCTTAATATATTAACATAACTATTAATTAATATATTAATTATTATTAATATTAATTACTGTTAATTCATTTTTAATGTTTTATTAATCATTAATAGTTATTTACTCTATTAATTAAATATTATTAATATCTATTAACTTTATTAATATTGTTTATTAAACATTTATTAATATTGATTATTTAAATATATTTATTTATTAATTTATTAAATTATAACAATTAATTAATATATTAATTATTATTAATATTAATAGATTTTTAAATCAAATAACTTTAAATATTGATACAATTTTCTTATTTCTCTAAAAAATTTAAAATTCTATTATATATTAATATAAATAAACATTTCCCAACTACAATCTTAAGTAAATTAATGAATAAATAAATAATTGATTAAATAAAAATAAAAATTAAATAAAACAAAATAAAATAAAATAAAAATTATTATATTATTATCGTATATTAAATAACTATTATTTTACCATTTAGGTGTTGTTTTTAAACTAATTTCCTTACTCTCCTGTAAAAATAAAAATTAATATATAATACTCAAAAATATAAATAAAAATAAATAATCGAATGAATTATTAATTAATTAATAAATCAATAATAAAAATATTCAGCCGACATTCTGCTGATCTTAAAAATTTATTTCCTCATTATTATTTATTTCCTCCTAAGCGGCTCTTCTTTTATCATCATTCATAAGCCCTGATGATGGATCCCAGTTGGGATTTGAAACGTTGGCATAAAAATGTTCATACTGTGGATTCTCCGGTAACTGACTCAAAAAATACATTATTTTATTGTCTTCATTTACTAATGTAGTTGCATGGGACTATTTAGATTTGAAGGAGTACAATACAAGTATAATTCATCACATCATTCCAATCAAGCCAAATAAGAAGCCATTTCGACAAAAGTTAAGATGGATAAATCCAAAGTTGCTGCCATCAATAGAGAAAGAGGTGAATCGATTGTACAAGGCTGGTATAATCGTTCCAATAAGATTTTCAGATTGGATTTCCAATTTGGTGCCCGTGCGGAAGAAGACAGGTGAGATTAGATTATGTATTGATTTCAGAAATCTTAATAAGGTGTCTTTGAAAGATAATTATCCATTGCCAAAAATGGACCACATACTTCAAAGAGTTGTTGGAGCATCTCGTATGTCGCTGCTCAATGGGTATTCCGGCTATAATCAAATTCTGGTCCATGAGGATGACAAGGACAAAACAACATTCACCACTACATGGGGGGCTTTCTATTATGCCAAGATGCCATTCGGATTAAATAATGTCGATGCAACTTTTCAGCGGGCTATGGATATCGCCTTTGCAAATGAGAAAGATGTATTTTTAGTAATTTATCTTGATGATTTGACAGTTTTTTCCAATTCAGATGAGGAGCATCTTTACCATTTGAAGATTATTTTTCAGCGGTGTAGAAAGTATGGTATATCTCTTAATCCAAAAAAGAGCTTGTTTTCCATGGATGAAGGGAAGCTTCTCGGTCACATTATATCCAAGGAGGGCATCCGCATCGATCCTACTTGAGTGGAAGCCATTCAGAAAATTGATTTTCCACGTAGTAAAAAGGAGATCCAAGCATTCAACGGTAAGATGAACTTCTTACGTCGTTTTGTGCCAAATCTAGCTGAACATTTGAGGGAAATCACAAACATGTTAAAGAAAGATAGTGTAGTAAAGTGGACCGAAGAAGCTATCAAGTCTTTCAATTTGGTAAAGTTGGCTCTTTCTTCAACTCCAATTTTAATCAGCCCAGATTATTCTCAAGATTTTATATTGTTTTCATTCGCTTCGGATCATACTATGGCAGCAGTGCTAATGCAGAAAAGAGACTAGCTTGAAAATCCAATTGCCTTTTTCAGCAGGACAATAAGAGATGCAGCCTTAAAGTATAACATTATTGAAAAGCAAGCTCTTGCCTTGGTAAAAGCTTTGAAATATTTCCGGGTATATATTCTGCATTCTCATATTCTTGCTTATGTCCCTAACACAGCCGTTAAAGATGTCTTAGTACAAACAGATCCGGAAGGGAGACGAGGCAAATGGATCGCAGCTTTGTTAGAATATGACGTGGAGATAAAGCCAACAAATCTCATCAAGGGCCAGGGGCTAGAAAAACTGATGGCGGAGTCTAATTTGCATGCCTTGGACATAAATATGATTGCTGTTATGTCCGAAGAAGATGAAGAAAGTTCGCTTGTTCAAGTATCTAAATTGTTTCTTCATTCTCCTTGGTATTCAGATGTTGTATATGTGCTCCAGCATCTTTCACCGCCACCAGGGATGGCTAGAAATAAAAGTAGAACTTTGAAATTAAAGGCTGCCAAATTTTGTATTATGAATAATGCACTTTATTGGAAAGATCCCGACGGTATTTTGCTGAATTGTTTGGTTGAGGAGGAAGAAAAATAGGTCATGGATGATTTTCACAAGGGAGACTGTGGAGGTCACCTATTTTGGAAGATGACAGCGAACAAAATTTTGAGAGCAGGGTATTATTGGCCTACCATTTTTGCTGATGTGTATAAAACTGTTACAAGTTATCACAAATGCCAGATTTTTCAGGGAACGAGAAAGTTGCAGCCTTTACCTCTCAAGCCAGTGGAAGTTAGTGCTCCGTTAGCAGTGGGGCCTAGATTTTATTGGTGAGATTCATCCTACATCTTCAGCTCAACACAAGTGGATCCTCACAGTGACAGATTATTTCACAAAATGGATTGAGGCGATTCCCACTCGGCAGGCCACCGACTTGGTAATAATTCAGTTTCTTGAAAACAATATTTTGTCACGTTTTGGCTGTCCTAACAAGTTGATTACAGATAATGCAGAAGCTTTCAAATCTAAAAGATGATTTATTTTTGTAACAAATATCAAATTACCTTGGGGTATTCTACTGCATACTATCCACAAGGTAACAGATTGGCGGAATCTTCAAACAAATCATTGGTCAACATCATTAAAAAGTTGTTGGAAACAAACAAAAAGAGATGGCATAAGAAATTGGTCAATGCATTATGGGCGGATAGAATAAGTCAGAAGAAATCAATAGGCATGTCTCCTTTCGAGATCATATATGGTGTTGACGTGGTGTTCCTGACATCTCTCGCGGTCCCGGTTGTTAAACTTCTACAGGAAGCTAGCAGGGAGGAAGATCATTTACAACGACGAATAAACCAATTGATCCATTTACAGTAGACGAGAGAGGAAGTTTTTCAGAATACCTTTAGGCTGCAAGAGAGAATCCAGAAAATATATGATCAGAAGACAAAGGTGGACAAATTTCAGAATGAAGACATAGTGTTGAACTGGGATGCTAGAAACGAGGACAAAGGCAAGCATGGAAAGATCGAGAATCTATGGAAGGGACCATACAAGATTGCTGCATATCAGGGTCAAAATGCTTTCCTGATGAAAGAAATGAACGGAGAATATTGTCCAGGAGGGCTGGTCAATGGTCGGCTGTTGAAATGGTATTATCTTTGAGATATTTTCTGCTGTCACATATATCACTGTACATACCATTTTATTTCCTTCATTGCAAAGTGTGTACTGTCATCATTCATTCAGTTTGGGGCTTGAAGTGAAGGCTATAAAACTGAAGGTCTGATTTCAGTTTTTGATTACTTAGTGTGGATTGTTTGAGTTAGTTTTAAATCAGTTTTCAGTTTTGTAATTGAGTCAGTTTTGAGTCAGCATATTGGTTATAGTTTGCAGAAGTTATTGACTCCATTTAGCCCAATGGAAGAAGCATTGTCTACTTTCCAGAGATTTGTAGTTCTTGGCACCTCCTAGGAGCTACCATCCCCATTGGAGCCAATGTTAGTGTCGGTATCTTCATCCCTCCATCAGTGATCAAAATTCTATTTTTGCATGCATTTTAGGTGTCTCATTCGATCAGTTGCATTCCATTAGGTAATCGATCATCTGATGGTAGTGGTTCTTTGTTAATTTCCCTCATGCTTTTCATCTGCTGGTCTATTTTCACATGTACAAGTCATCTGCTGTCATTTTTATTTCATTTCATTTGCAGAAGTCATTTTAGGGTTTTTAGGTTTCATTAAGTCTAGGGTTTGCCACCATGGTCTTCAAAATCTCAATAAGAGGTTAGCAAGCACATGAGGATGTCAGATAAGTTCATCAAATCACAAATTCTACTGAGGATCTGCTCCATAAAGGGTTTTTACTTCAAAACTCTGTTTTGAGGTGAAAACAGGGTTTTTCCATTTCTTGTACAAATTTTATGTAATTTTATTGTTTTCATATGTAATAAAGCATCATTTGCAGCCCTGGGTCACCTTGCCAAACTCCTGCACTCAAGATCATGCAAGAGAGACAGGAAAATCCAAGCATTAGTCCATCAAATGACAAAAAAGAGCCAAACTGCAAAACAGAGTTTTTAAAAATCAAAGTGAAAAGGAAACTTTAGAAAGTGGGTCTTTCCTAAATGAAAAATTAAAGTCACTTGTATATAAAGAGATCATTTGTGTAGAAGACATCATTTTGTGCAAAGGAAAGAAAGAGAGAGAAGAAAATCGTGTTTGAGGAGAGAAAGGATAAAATCGCAGCAAAATTCAAGTGTTTTCTTGGCGTGGCACACCTGGGCACTGGCCCAACGCACCTGCCCGGCGCTATGCACCGGGCACAGGATTTACACAGAGTTTTGAATGAGCGCGGCGCACCTGCTAGGTGCTATGAACCCGGGCATTGGCGCGGCGCACCAGTCTACCAAGCCAAAAACTCATCCCATCGATTCTTTAAGGCTCCAAAATTTGCAAATACCATTCCTCCAAGTAAGTAAAACCTCCTATTTGCCATAGCAAGACATTTTATCATCCTTGATGGTGTTTTGATAAGTGAAAAATCAAACCCTAAATTGCTTCACAGTTGTATTGCAAAATTGTCTAGGGCAGGGAAAATTTTAAGAACCCCCCCTAAATTTACATTTATAATAAATGGGCGAATCTCCTTGGTATATAGGAAAATGGAAGGCGATTTTATCAATAATATGATATGTATATATAATTTTTTGGCGAATCTCTCACTAGGCATGGCGAATATTTTACTCAATTATAAAATCTTGTGTTTATTGAATACACAAATGAAATCATTGCATTTATTTAAAATATCTTTTGAAATCAAAATTACCGAAATTACATATCGAGTGGGTGTAGGATAAAATTCACCTGTGCCATTCACATAAAGCATGAGAAAAAACCTAATACTATATACAAAACCAAGAAAAATTCAAATTCATCACTTCTAGGGACCTTGTAACCACCCTGCCAATACACAAGTATGTTCCTGTTTGCAATAGAAAAATTACCCAAATTACAATCTGTTTACTCCAACATATGTTGGAAAGTTATAAAAGGATGACTAGTGCAATCAATCCATTCCTTTTAGCCCTGGATTTGTTTCAGTTTAAAATAGAAGTATATAAATATACTTGTCCAATGTCTATGCTTTAATCATTCACCTTAAGATGTTTTTACAATATAATTTCCTAAGTCTATTTAATATCTTCATTATCATAAAAACCAACCTATATCCATCTTAACTCCACATCTACCACTCTTAGGGGGGATGAAATCTATTTATCCCTCTGAGCACTTGGTAGACCCAGAATTAAGATGGATCTAAGATGATAGAATTTCCCCTTTAAATAGTCTATGCTCACATGAATACCATGGTATTACCATGGGTCAATACCATGGGTTATCATACACCTGGAGCTTAAAAATTACTATTAGTAATTTATAAAAATTAATAAAATTAATAGTTGATTTTTATTTTATTTTTTATTTTAACCAAGCTAAAATGTTTAACATACATTAAATTACAACATCCATTTTTACTCTTGATCAGATCAAATATTTTTTCACTCTATTTGATACCTCTCAGGGGTTAGTAGATCCATAGTAAAGATGGATCTATACTGGTTTAATTCCCCCATTTAAATAGGCTACATTCCAGTTGAATACCATGGGTCAATACCATGTGCCATTTTTATTTTTATTAATACTAATATTAGGGTTAATAATGTTTTTTTCATGGTATTAATAACAATCCCATAGTATTTTTCCCATAGGTTTCACCTAAATATAAGGCATTTTTTGAGTGTTTGTAAATATAAGGTGACTTATGGAGTAAATATAAAAAAATGTTTTATTGTTTACCATATAAGGTGACTTATGGAGTAAATATAAAAAAATGTTTTATTTTGTTAAATAAGGAATCCATACAGGTGAGAGTGGTTTTTGATGGAGGAGGAATGACCTGTTGAAGAGTTTTGTGAACCCAACGTTTCATTAATTTTAAAAGATCATCTTCTGTCGCTTCCCCTGATGATGGACTCACTTTGTAGTCCGAAACGTTGGGTTCACAAAACTCTTCAACAGGTCATTCCTCCTCCATCAAAAATGTTTTATTTGTTTACCATACCTCTCGTTTATTTATATTTTTATTAATTTACCATACCTCTTTTACAAATATGGTATTTGGCCCATAGGATTCACTTAAATAAAACCTCTTTCTTGAGCCTTCATAAATAGAACGAGGGTTATGGACTAAATATAAAAATAGGTTTTATGTATTTACCATGCGTCTAGTTTATTTATATTTTTATTTATTTACCATACCTCCACTTTACTTATATTTTTATTTGTTTACACCCTTGCATGTATATAAGGTGACTTATGGAGTAAATATAAAAAATGTTTTATTTATTTACCACACCTCTCATTTATTTATATTTTTATTAATTTACCATGCCTCTTTTATAAATATGGTATTTGGGCCTTTGGCCCATAGGATTCACTTAAATAAAATCTATTCTTGAAAATGGGCGAATGGATTCACTTAAATAAAACCTATTCTTGAAAATGGGCGAATGGAAGGTTGTAAGTGCTAATTTCAAGGGCTAAATTTACCTTTTTTACCCTCTCCCTTAAAATAAGGTGGGCTATTTGAGGTGATTTGTAAAAATGTACTATGATACAAAATATTCGCCCACTAAAAATTTAAAACCCCTTAATTCCCCCAAAGGGCGAACATTCGCCTCTAAAATTTTCTATGGTCTAGGGTTTTGCAGTTTTTGTCATTCTCACTGTTTTTTTACTCCTTTGCATAATTTGCCCATATCCCATCCCTCTTCACTACATTTCCTTAATTTTCTTCTCCTTTCCCTCTCTCATTGACACTTATCCTACCCCCTATCCCCAAACCCTAGGCCCTACACCAAATTCCCACTATTCCCCAAACCCTAATCGTCATTCCCAAAACCCTATCATCCCCTAGTAACCCTACAGCCATCATCAAAACCTTCCTTTCCACTTATATTATCAGTCCACTCATCAAATCCCAAGGAAGAAAACAACAGTCACATATTCTTGAGAAAATCTCTTCATACTCATCGTTTTACACCATACATTGGCAAATATGGAAACAGATTCAGCTTATGAAAGGGATGAAGAAATTGTGAGTGATTCCTCCCAAGAGATTCATCAACCAAGAAAACCACATAAGGGAGGAAAACACATCCGGGAGGAGCCCACCACACTCACAAAGTTATTAGCTTGTCCTCTTGCAGTAACATTTTTTAAACATCAGCCTTGCTACCAGTTTTGTGAGATGGTGGAGAGGGTGAAATACCACCATGAACTTGCTAGGCTATTTGTCCTTCATCTTCACAATAGCCAAGTGAACTTAGCAGGTTTTTCCTTCACTTTGACACCTTAAACTATAGCTGCAGCAACAGGTATTCCAAATGTATGTGAACAGTGGAACAAAGGACAGCTTGTGGGCAAAGAGCATTATGAGCCTCGTTGTCGCATAGATTGTCACGACAACGCTCAGACCGGGGGCTGTCAACCTGATCCCCAATCTCTCCATTTAAACCTGTCTCCCGCGGCTAAGGGGGGTAGACCCTATGGGACAATGGATGACCAACTGTGGACCAGTTGGGTTGGGAGACATGAGGAGAAATAAGCACTTAATTGATTTTATTAAGTTAATAGACCAGTGCCTTATGTAGTTAATGACTGAATGATTATTTATCAAATGCTTGCAGACATATTGTTGGCATTATGAGACAAGTGTTTTCCTTGATGGCAAATCACACAGATGATAAATTATAGTGCAGCAAAGTTATTTTCAAGTTCACGCACTTTCATGCAGAGAAAAGTTTCTTTCATGTAGAGAAAAGTTCACACACTTTCATGCAGAGAAAAGTTTCTTTCATGTAGAGAAATGTTCACGCACTTTCATGCAGAGAAAAGTTTCTTTCATGTAGAGAAAAGTTCACGCACTTTCATGCAAAGAAAATTTCCTTTCATGAAGAGAAAAGTTCACGCACTTTCATGTAGAGAAAAGTTCACGCACTTTCATGGTTGGTTCATGGTATTAGTCCGACAGTTTTTGATCCTATGGTTTTGGTCCGTGGTATTGCATCCAAAAGTGTTGATCCTAAGTATTGGGTCCATGGTATTGAATTGTTATGGTTTTTGGTTCGTGGTATTGTGAAAGGCCTAAGGCTATAAAAGAGGAAGGAGATCATTTGGCAAGGCATCTTCTGATTAATTGAATATCTAATGAAGTGCTAGATCTGGAATACGGTGATTGGGTTATGGTGCAGATCTAGATCTGAATAAAGAAGGAACCTGAGCTTTATAAGGCAGATCTATTGATGGGTCGAGATCTCCTTGGCGCATGATCAGATCTGTAGATCTGATAGTCTGGGGTATGAGTAAAGTCTGAAAAATTGATCTATACTTGCAGGACCGTAGGTGCGACACCGCTGCAGGTGCGGAGGACCGCAGTCCATGCACAGATCAGGTGCAGAGGTCCGCAGGCGGTTTGCAGCAGCAGGTGCGGAGGTTCGCGGGCCTAGAAGCACCGCAGGTGCGGAGGTTCGCAGGCCCAGAAGCGCTGCAGGTGCGGAGGTGCGCAGGCAAGCCGTAGACTCAGGTGCGGAGGTGCGTAGGCAAGCAGCAGGAGAAGGTGCGGATGTATGCAAGTTTTCTATTGGTGAAGTTGCGGATTTTTCATGAAATCTATTTAGCTGCTCCTGTTTATTATTGCAGTATTCTGGGATCTGAAGTGATGTTTGGGGACTGGTACTGTGTTCTGATAACAAAATTATGAGAAGTGATTGATTGATTGATTATGTTCATAATGACTTATCCTTATATGATCTGATGGACTAGATCTGATTGCTAACACACATATTATCCTTGTATATGTATTGATCTGGTGATTGGGTGATTCAGAAGATTGATTGATTATGTGCTTCAATGATATTTATGGATCCAGTATGAAAATTGGATGAAACGTGGCCTTTCAGATCATGTGTTGTGCTTCAGGTGTATCCAGTTTGAAAATGTATGAAACGTGGTACCCGGAGGAGAGAAGATTGTAGGCCGGTGCCTACGTACTAGTATCTTAGCTAGTACAAGAGCTAAGGGGGTGGCAGCTCCCTTTTAGTAGCAGTTGAAAACATTGGAGCATTATAGCAGGTAGCAGCCTGTGTACTAGTAAATGGATCGGCTAGTACAAGAACTATGGGGGTTGTAGCTCCCTTCTAGGAGAGACTGGAAAACGAGAGAGGGTTGTAGCTCTCTGCAGGTAGAAGCCTGCGTACTGGTACAAGACTGCACCAGTACAGAAATATTGTAAAAGGATTTTCTTATTAAGAAGAAGATTGAGATGACTTGCAGCAGGTGGTTTTCTCCCACATTGGGTTTCCACCTTATATCATGGTGTTCATGTGTGTGGCTTATGTGTGATGATCTGTTCTATTTTACCGCACCTGTTTACTATTAATATGGTTGATAATGTTCTAATGCACTCATTGAAGATCAATTAACTAAATCATAAGTTTAACTGAAGCAACATATATGACTCAGACTATGGAAATGAAAAAGTTATATTGATTTGATAATACTGATTCACCCCCCCCCCTCTTAGTATTATTTCCAACAATTGGTATCAGAGCAGGTCCTTTGGTAGAAGCTTGAATAAGGTAAGGAAGTTATTCAAGGACAAATATCAAAAGTTGCAGGATGAAGTAACATCACTAAGAAATGAAGTCAATGAAAAGAGCACAACAATCAAGAAACTCAGAGATAGATCCAGTTATTATGAAAGGCTTGAAGCTACGATCCTCTCACTAAAAGAAGATCTTGAAGAATCAAAGAAGCAGAATAAAGATCTACTCCAAGCTATTGAAAAATAGGAAAATGAAGTTATCAACTTAAAATCTCAGCTGGGATGTGCCTTCAAAATTCGTCAAATGCAGCAGGATCTGAATGAAGAACAAGAAAAGGAGATTCTCAAACTAAGGCAACAAATGGAAGAAGGAATAAAGTCTGAAGAAATTTTGAAGAAGCAATGCCTGGAAAAGGAAGAACAACTTCAGATTGAGGGAAATATCTTAAAAGAAGAAAAGGATAAACTGTTATGATTTCAAGATAGTACTAAAGTCTTGGATGATATTATTAGTAGTCAAAGGTCTCCTGCTATCAAAACTGGTCTTGGTTTTCATGAATCTGTTGAAGGTGAATCTAGTTCACAAGGTGAGGCAAGGGACTCTAAAGAGAAATCTGAAATGATCAACAAGGAGAGGAGAGGTCAACCCCATCAACAATCAAGGAAAGAGATTCTTCAAAGAAAATCTTTTACTCCTAACTATGGAAGTAATAGTCGTCCATTTACTCAGATGAATAATATTGAATGTTATGAATGTCATAATCTTGGACATGTTGCAGCTAGATGCAGAAGAAGAATGGTTCAAGATCATCACATTCTAGGTAATTTAATGGATATTGCTTTTCTTGCAATATATTTGGTCACAAAGTTACTGATTTCTACAGAAGGAATATGAAACATGTAAGATGTTATGCATGCAACAAGCTTGGACATATAGCCAAGGAATGCAGGAACAAGGTACGGGCACCACACCAAAAGGAGAAAACATCATCACACTTGAAGATATGGAAGAAAAAGGAAGTACAGTCAGAAAAATGTGGCACAACACAATGTACAGGCACAACAGACTCAGAAGGAGCTGAAAGTGTGAAACTTCAGTATCCTGAATTTCATACGCAAGTTTCATAAAGGAAAGTCACGTATATACGCGAGTTGGTCACTGCAAATTTGCATATATGTTTGTTTGAGGAAAAGCAGTAGGGATAGGCTCAGGAAAGAGGGTCTGATATGATTCGGTCCATTATTTAACATGTTTGATAATGGTTACAATCTGCTGATGATGTGAGGAAATGTCTTGATACTTGTATGATGTTTAGAAGTGTTTTTGATCCTAACTTGATGATGATAATACCTTGATACTTCCTGCTGATATATGCATGATTAGATCTGATAGTAAACAAGATGGCACAGGTTCAGGGGAGCAGATAATCTTCTAATGCTGCATTGTTGGCATTATGGTTAGTAGTCCTTGAAGATGATGCTTATATGGCTAAGTGATATATCTTGCTATGGTTATGAGTTGTCCATGACAAAATCTCATATGTTTCCTGGGGTTACATAGTTGATGTTCAGATCAGATTTGTGGTTGATTCTCTGATAATGCATACATGGTGCTTACATGGTGATCTTCATAAGAATAAGGAGAAGTACAAAGCTTGTATACGCATCTTCATTACTTGATGATGAGTCTATCATATACTGCTATCCTCATATGCATAAAGATCATATAATATAGTTGATGCAAGTCTCCTATAGTTCTTGGCTCTCATGTGAATGAGGATTGTTGCGGTTGATGATCTTGAGCTAAAGATACATAGTACTATATACAGTATGCTGGATACATGAATGATTACTCAAAATTGCATTGTTGGAGACATGATGATGATAAAATGATAGATTGATACTTACATATGTTGATTGATACAGATGTCCCTGATTGATGATACATGGATGATATATAAGATCATGCAGATCTTGATGTTGATGAGATGGCTATGATGTCTTTCAAGAGGATGAGTTAATATCTATAGGCAGACATACCTTGCTACAAGACATTTACAGGTTGCTGATCTGAATAGTGATTGACAGTTGCTACTGATATTAGTTATTGATAACTTTCATAGTCTTGCTCTAGATATTTCGTCTCTATGTCATATATGTATTTTGTTATCAAGGTCATGTAACGGCCTATTTTGGTTTCCCCACTATGCCTGGGATGAATGATGTAATGTACTTGTTTAGCATGAGTAAAACTTTTGGTGTAAGCCCACTTGGATGGGTGGATGAGTCAATATTTGTATATCCTCACTTGGTTGAGAGATGGATGTATGTATGAGTCTTTGGTGATAGGAAGGTCATTTAAGATAAAGTCATGTTCTTCTTGTAGAACTTGTTTTTGCAGATCCTGCCTACAGTCAGGGGGAGCATGAACAACACACTTCAGCAGTGCAGAGACTCAGCATGTACTCAGGGGGAGCATGGACAGATTGGTACACCTTGGCATATACAAAGGGGGAGCTCATTCAGAAATTTTAGCAGGCACTCAGGGGTAGTATGGACAACAAAGGAAGAGAATATCTTGGTCCGCCCTTTGCCCTTGATGTCAAAGGGGGAGAGTGATTTGGTATTGTTGCCATCAATTCCAAAGGGGGAGATTGTTGGCATTATGATGCATGTGTTGTACTTGATGGCAACCAACTCGTAGAAGATCAACTCACTTTTATATATCTAGATGAATCTACAGAAGAGATATCAGATGTGACAGAATGCATGGGATGCCGGACAACTCAAAGGAATCAGATGACAGTTCTCAGTATGACAAGTTAGCTTTGCCATCAAGTCCAAAGGGGGAGATTGTTGGCATTATGAGACAAGTGTTGTCCTTGATGGCAAATCACACAGATGATAAATTATAGTACAGCAAATTTATTTTCAAGTTCACGCACTTTCATGCAAAGAAAAGTTTCTTTCATGTAGAGAAAAGTTCACACACTTTCATGCAGAGAAAAGTTTCTTTCATGTAGAGAAAAGTTCACGCACTTTCATGCAGAGAAAAGTTTCTTTCATGTAGAGAAAAGTTCACACACTTTCATGCAGAGAAAATTTCCTTTCATGAAGAGAAAAGTTCACGCACTTTCATGGTTGGTTCATGGTATTAGTCCGACAGTTTTTGATCCTATGGTTTTGGTCCGTGGTATTGCATCCAAAAGTGTTGATCCCAAGTATTGGGTCCATGGTATTGAATTGTTATGGTTTTTGGTCCGTGGTATTGTGAAAGGCCTAAGGCTATAAAAGAGGAAGGAGATCATTTGGCAAGGCATCTTCTGATTAATTGAATATCTGATAAAGTGCTAGATCTGGAATACGGTGATTGGGTTATGGTGCAGATCTAGATCTGAATAAAGAAGGAACCTTGTGCCTAAATCAATCTTCATCAAGCTATTATCAATGGCTGAAAATAAAATTATGCAGAAAAATAAATCATCTTACAACACTTCCAGAAGAGTAACACCAGCAATATTTTTAACCCCAAAGTCTTTCTTTATTACACAAAAAATGACTACAGGAGAGCTTTCTTTAGCACCAGACTCTCAGATCCAATCTGATCTCAAATGACCACTAACACCTTATTTAAAGGAAAAATTCCCAATGGCTAGTTCGAATGATCCATATCAAACTAATCTCGACCGTCGATGAGGATCAAGATTTCTTTTAATCTCATCCATCAAATTTTTAAATGCATTTTAACATATTAAAAAAAATAAAAATTGCATTTATTTACTCAAAAATTTGACTTATTACTTTTTATTATTTTATTTTATTTCTCAAATTTTTATTTATTTTTTAATTTATTTTTTAAATTTTATTTTATTTTATTTTTTAGTTATTTTTATTTTTTTTTGGATCCTCGAACTTAGCCTTTGGAAAAATCACTTAGGACCTAGGACTTAGGACTTTTGAGGGAATTAAAATATTTTCTAACCCTCAAGACATTTTAAATCATGACTTTTACAATTTTACATCTCAAGGGGGAAAACCCATTTGACATAGACCACCCAGTTCTGTGACCAAATATAATCTAGCAGATCAATGCACTAGGATTCCTCTAAGATTCTAATGACAAAATTCATTCCAGCTTTGGTGTTAGGCTGAAGGAAAACTCTTCCGATCATGGATCGGTGAGATAAAAAACCTTCCGGAACGTATATTATCACTAGAAAATTAGGTCCACCTAGGCAATTTACATACATGACTCAGATCTGCTAAGATTATTTACAATTTACACATGCAGATTGGGTTTACAAAACAATATGATCAGGAAGATGATGACAGACACGAACACGTCGATGAAGCACTATCCCTTTTGCGAAAAAAAGGGGGTGTACTGCTATGGGTAGTTGACACGTAGTGGTCAACAAGCCTTATGTCAAGCCTAGTTATCAAAAGCAAATTAGTAGGGACTTTCCTTTTAGATACCTACAGGACACTTATGATGAAGCGCTATCCCTTTTGCGAAAAAAAGGGGGTGTACTACTATGGTTAGTTGACACGTAGTGGTCAACAAGCCTTATGTCAAGGCTAGTTATCAAAAGCAAATCAGTAGGGACTTTCCTTTTAGATACCTACAGGACACTTATGCCCCACTCATGAAGCTTATTATCAAATACTTCACCTGTGAAGGGAGATTTTCTCACTTGTGCACTTATCATGTTAGATTATTGATGCATTTCACTAGAGTGAGGACGATAAACCTCCCCTATTTCATATGCAGAAATATTGAGAAAATGGCTACATTGGTACAAAGAAAACCTCTTCATCAACAGTTCAACAGCATTTATCATTTTTCATTGATCAAAATTGTTGTGTTGCATCAGTTGAGCTTGTTGAATGTTTCATGGGATACTTTCATTTCACATGAGGTTTTCAAAAACCCTCAAGTGACCCCATCAGTGTTTCAAGAGGAAGGAGGGCCTTCAAATCAGCAAGAAGTTCTTGAGACTCAAACTATAGGTGTGCCAGTATTTGTCACTTATGAAAAGGGCACAAGGAGATTATTTGCAGTTGCCAAACGAGTATTATCTCCACCTCGTGTGGAAGGGGTCTCGTTTCCTTCATCAGACCACAGACAAATGCTATCTTCACCAGGGGTGAAAGGGGCTTTGCCTTCTTCTTCAGCAGAGCAGGTACAGGATAAAGGGAAACAACCATTGCATGATGAAGGGCCTTCTCAAGGTCAAGATAGATATTTTATTTTGATTCAGGATGAGGACACTGATTTGGGCTCCCAAAGCTCAAGAATCAAGGAGATCATCAAAGAACAAGAAGCTGACATCCATGCCTTATCTCTTAACCTTGAAAGGGTTAAGTGGATCATTAATTACCTTGAGCAACGAAACAAGCAGTTGGAGGATAAACAAACAATCATGGAGCTGCAAACCATAAGGGAAAACAAGCAAGCAGCAAAAAGAAAGAAAGTCAAATTGACACCGCTTGAGCAAGAGATTGATGCTGACCGGGAATCATGGCTAGAGAGGGTGAATATGCACTTGGAGAAGCTACTTGAAAAATCCAACAAGGAGAAAAAGATGTTGTGGCACATGGCTTATCACTATTTGGCACGAAACAAAATTTGTAAAACAAGGATAAGAAGCCTAAAAGCCAAGTTGAGGAAGACTTTGAGGAGAAAGAAAGAACAAAATAAACTCAAGATCTTGGTTGAAGCTTCATTGGCCCAACACAGCACTTGACATAGATGACTCATGCCAAATTTCAAGAAATTTGGTAAACTTTTTGGCAATTTTGAATTTTTCATGGAAAAAACAGGTTTTTCTGGTAGGTGCGTAACGCCACCTAGTGCTCGCTTTTGATAGGGACCTCCTTTTGAAGAAAACTTTGCATTTTTGGATTCCTTATGAAAAGTTATGCATGCCCAGAAATTACTAGGAAATTTTGACAAGTTTTGGACCTCCAAAAGGGCCAAAAACACCTCAAAAATGCCCTCTCTGCCACTTTTTGGCCACACAGGAAGTAGTCTTGGGAGATTGCAATTTTGGAGGGGCAAATGGACTCCAAATCAAAAAATTCAAGTTGTTCTAGAAAGTAGACTCATAGATATTTCTAGTGAGCTATCCTGCACCGATTTGGACCTCGGGAAGACTTCCAAAATTAGCTTGGAAAATGCACTACGCACAGAAAAAGTGGTGCTACGCACAGGATGAAAAAGTGCCAATTTTGCTCAAAAACTCTATTTTCCGCCTAGTTTTCTTATAGTTTGACTTTTTCTTTCTTATGGTCAAATTCATGATGTGACATGATGTAAATTGATGTATTATGATGTAAAAATGATAAAAATTGACTTGATAAGGTAGATATATCAGTTGTAGGTGGTTTGGAGTTGAATGAACCAGTGTCCTAGGTTTAAGAGGCAAGCTGTTCCACTGCCTATTTTTGTGTTCCTAGTTTAGATATGATTGAAACCACCCCTCTTCTCATGGACTCGACCCCTGATGGATAGCACAGGTGGTTTGGAGGTCTATATCATGTGTTTTTTCAGTCATTTGTAAAGGTTGGACTCTTGTGAATGCTTTGAGCACTATTGTACATCATCTCTATAGTTTGGCAAGGAAATAGACCAGGGTTTGCCAAATTTTGTGGGATTCTTGTGGCAAGGTGACTTAGTATTGTTTTTCCTTCTGCGATTCAAGTTATCATGTGTTTATATGTGTCATCATCTCTTTCTTTTCAGCTTAACTAAATGAATCGAGTATAAAGGTGGAAATCATTGATGTTGCAGTGCTCTACCTTATGGTTTGTTTAGTTTTACATGTTTTCTACTATTTGAAGAGGACTCATGATACTTCCATTCCCTCTCCAACTCCTCACCAGTCTTAAGACTCTCCATTTCAGTTAATTTAGGGTACTAAAGCATTTTCCTACCTCGCCCCACAAAAACCTCTGCAAGACTGAGTCCATTCCCCGGACCTAAAACTGCCTTTCACATTTGATCCAGCAAAGCAAAATAAAACTCAATCAAACTCCTATGAGCATACACCTAGCCTAAAATTAGTCTTTACATCAGTCATCTCAAGCCTCATTTGCTATATTTTCCTAAGATTGACAAGGAGAGAGCCCTCTCCCGACCTGTAGGGCTAGCTACCAGGTTAAGCGTGGTTTGATGTTACCCTAGAGTTGCCTTTCTCAACCTGAGGTAGATTTAGGCTATAACAGAAGGTAGTTGTCAGTATAAGTGTACCATGCTCTCAGAGCTTGCTTGAGCCAATAAATAGCTCTCTTTAGCCTACACACATGCGTGTCTCTGTTGAATTTCTCAAACCCTCTCATTGCTCCATATAGATCTCCTCCTCAACCACTCCGTTGAGAAATGTTGTCTTCACATCCATTTGGTAGATCCTCCACCTCATCTGTGTTGCAAAGTGCCAGAATTGTCTAGATGGATTAATATTGTGCTACCAGGGAAAATGTCTCATCATAGTATATGCCCTCAACCTATGAAAATACCTCAGCCACAAACCTAGCCTTGTACTTCTCCACACTCCCATGTGCTCCATGCTTCACCTTGTGCACTCGATGCAAGATTACTATTGATTTTACCTCTAGTCGTGGCACAATCTCCCAAATACTGTTCTTCATGATGGATGAATATTCCTCCACTGTGGCATCCTGCCAAACTCGTTGAGGGGCTTCGTCATAAAAACAAGGATTTGTGTTCAACAACTCTCTCATTAATGCCATATACCCGATGTACCTTTGTGGCTACTTGCTCTACCTAAACATAGAGCTAGGAGATTCAATATGCTCCTAGGACTCTTGAATCAATATGTCGACCCACTTAGCTCTCTTCCTCCCTATGCTAGGAGTCTCTAACTAAGTAGCTTCCTGCTCTCATCCTAGTCTCTTCTCTTCATCATCCTGTTGTGCCTCCTGTTGTGCAACCCTCCTGGTTGAGACTCAAACTATGATCCTAGCTCAGGCTCCTCCTTAGGTACTCCAACCTACTCTCACTCCAAGGACTCCCTCAAATATCTATCCTCCTCAAACCTCACATCCCACCTGATAATTTTCTTCATGGGTGATGGAATATATACCTTGTACGCTTGATATGTCTCACTGTAACCCATGAAAATACCCTTTTTCAGTTGTGAGCTCCAGCTTCTTCCTACTATCTTTGGACACATGGTAGTAAAATTTTGTGCCAAATATATGGAAATGTGAAACATCAGGTTTCTTTCCTATGAAAACCTCCTTTGGTGTAACTCTTCCAAGCACCCTGTGTGGAGTCCTATTTTGTAGAAATACTGCAATGTTTTATACCTTTGCTCACAAGAACATAGGCAGTCCTTGGTCATGCAACATGGCCTTGGTTGCTCCAAATATGTTGCGGTTTTTCCTCTCAGCAACCCCATTCTACTGAGGGTTATGGAGTGTTTTCAACTCTCTCCTAATACCTTCCTTGGCACACAAGTCTGTGAATGCATTGGAGATATATTCCCCACCATTGTCACTCCTCACTACGATTTTCTTCTTGGTCAGATTTCCTACCAAGGCCTTGAACTCCATGAACTTGGTTAAGACCTCATCCTTCTTCTTCATAAAAAATATCCAATTTTTCTGAGAATAATCATCAATGAAAGTAACAGAATACATGTGTCTCATAAATTATAGAGCAGTGAAGGGCCCAGATACATCTAAATGCACCAGCTCCAAAATCCCTTTGGCTCTATTGTCTCGGCCCTAGAAAAATGACTTGGCATAATTTCCAAGCGTGCACCCCTTGCACACTCCATTCTTGTCAAGATTGTACTTTCGTAACCCTATGTATATATGTTGTAGGATCTTTAGTGCGTCATGTTGCAAGTGCCCCATGTACCTGTGCCAAAGTTCTCCTATATATCTGCTTTGTCCACTAATTGCTTTGATGCTCAAGGTTGCACATGTCTCTACCTACAACTTGTAGAGGTTCTTCATCCTCACAGAAGCTAGATGCTTGAGGTAAGCCTTACCTCTATTTAAGATGACATCATAAGCCTTGTCCTCTAGGGTTGCCACCGAAACAAGGTTCTTCTTGAGCCCTAGAACATAGAGGACATCTATGAGATGGAGAGAGCTCCCAAACTCCCTCTCAAAGCTAATAGTACCAACTTCCTTGGTCACTCACTTTCCATTATCTCTTAGCTCGATATGAACCTGCATGTCCTCCTCCAGCTGGCTGAAATACTCCCTTCTCTCAGTCATATGGAAGGATGCTCTGGAATCAATATACCACATGCTTCTCCCTACTGAGCTTGTTGTACAAGATATCAGTGAGAAGTCTTTCTTGAACTAGAAATAAAACCCATCTACCTCAGTTGATGTAGCCACATGATCCTTATTGGACCCCTTCTTCATGTTATGAGACTTTGTAGCATAGTTCACGAACTCATGGCAATGGAAGCACTTGATCTTACTTAGATCCTTATTCTTCTTCTCACCCTTTTGGCTGGTCTCAGCCTTTCCTTTGCCCTTCTTTTCCTTGGATTTGTTTCCATTTCCTACCAGGACAAAGTTCTCCTCGTCCTCTATCTTCACAGATATACCATTTCTTGTCCCTCTCCATATTTCTTCTTGAACACAATTACTCCAAAACATTTCCCAACTAGGAAATTTTTCTTTGCCACTCACTACATCCTGGAAACCACACCAAGACTTATGGAGTCCTAGAAGTGCAAGACTCACAATGTCTTTTTCTGTTACTATCTCACTTGCCCCACCTAGGTCATTCCCAACCAGCTTAAGTGAACTTTGAAAGATATGTGATGATGGGATTTCCTTTTCCCATCCTAATACTTCTTAGCTTCTCTTTGAGAGCTAGCTTCTTGACATCACTGGAACCCTTAAATAGATCTAAGATGGCTTTAAACATCTCAAATGTTGTCTTCTTCCCATGGAGAGGAGGAATGATATGGTCCTTGACCCCTTCTAGAATGATCCTCCTCGCCTTGGTATCATTCTTGTTATGTTGTGCTAACTATTGGGGATCTAGAGGTGGAACTTGAGCCTACTTTATAAGCTCAAGCACCCCATGATCTTCCAATACTACTGATATATGCTCATTCTGTGAGCAGACATTAGAGGCTCCCTTTAAACAATGATCTAACCTCAGTCCTTGAACCGAAATCTTTCTTATCCCAAGAACTATTTCTTCAAAACTCTGATCTATGCTCTTCACTAATGATCAACTTGGTACTGGTTTTTATATTGATCTCTGCTTTGATTCCATGTTAATTTTCCACAAAATTTTGTGACTACTTAGTGAATAACTGAAAATAAATTAACTACAAACTGAAACCAAACTTCCTTTCACAAAGATACATAATTACTTAACTAATAAGTAGTAGAATATAAATGCAGAGATAAAGAACACTGTCACACAAATTTATACATGTGATTTCTTGGGAAATCCAACTAGGAAAACCCCTTCTTTGTTGTAGTATTTTATTGATAAACTTGAATAATGGAATCTATTACAAGGAAATCTGAGAACAAATTTTTTCTCTATTGTATTATCTTAAAACACCCTGCAAAACACGTGATCCTAGCTCCACCTTCCTGCCTCTGCCTAACCCTATTTCCTTGCGCATAGGCCTCCTATTTCCTAGTGCAAAGGGCCTCTTATTTCCTAGGACACAACTCTTATTTCTTAGTGCATAATTGCTCCTATATACACAAAGTCTCCTCAATACACATTCCACAATCAAAGAGCTCTGACACAAACTCGTGCACAACACAATGAATAATAAGCATGCCTTCGTCCTTCCTTTATATATTTCAATCCATGCTAAATCAAGCAAGTCCAAATTTAGAACTCATGGTTGATAAGTTAACTGTGTTTGAACTGATTCTCTATCCAATCATAACTTGGAGTTACAACTCGTGTTTCCTTCAATCAAGGACTATAGCTCCTCTCGTCCTATCTGAACTCTAACTAAAATTTGATCCTATAGTCAAACTAAAGAAGGGTCCACATGATTGATCTTCCAACACTACACATGAACTTGTGAACTTTATCTCGCAAACTAGAATATAAGCTCACCATCTCCATGAACTCGCTCCATGGTGAAGGAAAGAAAACTCACGATCTTTTTGGCTAAAGCATGAGCCAAAGAAGATCTTCACTTGCTACCATTTTCAACACAAATATGATGAGTCACTTGAGGTAGATCAGACAATGTATAGGTCAATGATAGGAAACCTCTTATATTTAACAACTACAAGAGAAAAAATTATGCAAGTTGTTGGTGTTGTTGGAATATTTCAATCAACCCACAAACAAAGTCATCTCCTAGCAACTAAAACAACATTTAGATATTTGAAAGCTATAATGGGTCATGGGTTATGGTATGAAAAATGTAAAAAAATCCCACTAACTACATATACAAATGCAGATTTGGTTGAAAATGTATTTGATAGGAAAAGAACAAGTGGAGGTGATTTCTTTTTTGGAGAATGCCTAGTGGCTTGGTTGAGCAAGAAGCATAAATCAATATATCTCTGTATTTTTGAGATAGAGTACTTCGCAACAACATCTAGCTACACTCATATTTTGTGGATAAAGCAAACCTTACATGATATGAAGGTAACATATGCAGAACATATTCCCATTATCTATGATAACACAAGTGTTATCAACATATCTAAGAATCTTGGTTTACATTCAAAGACCAAGCATATTCCCATAAAGTACCACTTTACTAACATGTTTCTAATCAAGTGGTGAAACTAGAGTATATTCCGAAAAAAAGAACAAGTTGTTGATATCTTTACCAAACCCCTAGCACGAGAATATTGTGAGTATTTAAGGGAGTAATTTATCCCTCTTGTCTTAACTATATCTTAAAGAAGATAGTTGTCCAAATTAGTACATGGATAGTTGAATGGTAGATATCGGCTGAGGGGGAGTTGACGGGTCCATAGGAACAACATAATCACAAAGGGAAATTAGTTATAAGGGGAGTATCTAACCTCTCTTCCATTAATTTCAAAGGGGGAGAATGAGAAAACATTGATGATGTCGTTGGATTATTAGAAGAAAAAGGGGGAGAGTGAGCAAAATAAGTAAATAGGAAGAGTATGATCAAGTGATGTAGTTGCCATTAATGACCTATAATATTTGACAACAATGTTTATAGGTTTTTCCATCAATGCCAAAGGGGGAGATTTTTAAGAAAAGTGTTGTCGTTGATGTCAACTGAACAAGTAAATACCAATGCAGGGGGAGAGTTGTTGATGCTTACAATTGAGATGTGGCATATCCTTGAAGGCATTTTATCTATAGGTAAAGTGTTCAAAAGAAGATACAAAGTGGTTAGTTGGATAACCCTCTAAGAGACCTTTCCAACGGTATACAACTCTTGGAAAAAATATTAAGGGATAAGGATTTATGAAGGTTTAAAGTTTGGCAAGGTTCCACAAGTGCATGATTCCATAGGTAGATAGAATACATGGTTAAAAAAGTCCATGGGATGGGAATTTTCTTGATAGTTGACAGTTTCATAGTGACAAACTCCACAACTAATAGGAGGTGTGATTGGCAGACTCTATGGGACAGTAAATCCCTTGTTAAGTAACATATGTTGCGTCGATGAGGTTTTCTAGTCAGAGAGCTAAACATTGGGTTCTTATGCATGCTAGACATACTCTGTAGGTATGGTAAATGATATAAATCAGCTTCTGATCCATTTTTTATTAACAAAACTTTTTGTCGAAAAACACAGGATCCCGAGCATCTCCTTTGTACTAGATTACATGGCAACAATGACAAGTGGCGATATGTGATTGAATGACTAAGGTGATGTGGTAGCCATTTGGTAGGACATGTAAGCATGATGACACATGACATGGGATGGAAAGTGATTCGTGGCATGCATATTTGGCATTTTCAAGTACCCAAGTGGACTAAATCCTGTGACACATGGCACCACTCATAAGGTGATGTGTGGCATGTCACTAATGTGGGATGATTTCTGGAGGCATGTCACTGTGCCATGCCAATTTAAGTTGAATAGGTTATGGAGAATTGGCGCATTGACACAGTAGACGAAATGTAAGAGACAAGAAGTCATTTGATGGGAATGTTGTTGTCAATTGACAGACAACCCACCACGCTAGTTTTCAAATTGATGAAGGCATGAAAGGTCATGTTGTTGACAAAAGGTTCCAAACAGATAAATATTCATTAGCCAACATGAAAATTCATGTCCCGCTATGGAGGTCTAATCGAAGACACAACCTTTTGGTGCACTGTTAGAGACAGTGTTCACTAGACCGAAAACTTCTTGACATAGGCATGTAATGTGAATTTCATGCTCTAATAACTTTTTGGTTAACAAATAAAAGTGTTGCAAAAAATAGAATCTGAGACCCCTTCCATATGGTAACATGTGGATGCTAGTTGGCCTTGACGAAGTAGAAAAGATAGTGCGGCCCAATAATAAGAGGACACATGGTAGAGAGGTGGTGATGACATGGAAGAATGATGATGTGGTGCCTTGGGAGTGTGACACATGGAATGCGTTTTTTGACTTTTTAGGTGGCCAAGTGGGTTTAATCTGAGTGAGACATGGAACCACTTAGAGGTCAGCATGTGGCAAAAGATAACATTAGTAAACAATGTGCAAAGACATTGATATTCGCGCCACGGGGTTGTGTTGGTAAGTCCTTTCCTGTGTTATTGATTTTTTGTGTTTGGGCTTATTGTACAAGTTTGTTTGTGGAAAGGCACAGTTATGACCCTTAGGCATATAATTCCTAGGCAGTAAAACTTAAGGGGACATAAGGTTTAAAACTTGAGTTAGACTTAGCACTCTTCGTGGTTAAACCACGGTTCTAGGTCATGGCCTCATGTGTTTAGTGTCGTAGGATAAGGGTGTAGCACGTTCAAATGAACTGAATACAAAGTTTCAAGAACTTGCTCATAACTCAAGGTCTTATGTGCCAAAGAGCACAAAGTTAAGGGCATGGCACTAGTTATAAACTTGGAATTATGCGTTGTAAATTTGGTGTTCCAACACCAAAATTAATACAAAGAGAAAATTATAATGACATGCAGAATTAGTTCAACAAAGTTAAACTGAGAGTAAGTCTTGGTGTTGAAATAAAGGTGAACAACCAATTCAAGTTGAAGAAAAAGAGAATTAGAACAATAGTTAACTTAAAGAACAAATCTGAAGTGAAACTAATTGATAAACCCAAGATTAACAAATCAACTGAGAATAGAAGTTACTCTAAATATATATAAACAACAATAGCATTACAGAGATTGAATCTAACAATTGTGCATCTTGAGAGAGAGAAATGAATGGGTGTTTGAGTGACCAGAACAGATAAATTTTCTATGAATGTAAGACATAGAAGTCTTTTTGATCTAAGTTTGAAACTTTATGAAAGAGGAATCTGAAAGGTTGTGTAGGTAGGTGCTTGCACAATAGTTAGTTGGTTCTTCTTTTCAATTGGTGCTAATAAATAGGGAGTTGGTGCTTCCTTTAGGTTGGTTCCTGTAAAAATTAGCAAGTTGGTGCTTACAGAGAGATAGGAGGTTGAAGCCTTCAGTAGGTGTAGCCTATAGAAATTGATGTAATCTGAAGTTTTAGATTTATTTTACATCATAATTAAAAGAGATTGTAGTTTTCCCAATTTGGTTCCCACATTAATACCTTTTGTACAGATTTTATGAGATTGGTGTTCTATTGCTTATTACTGTGTTGCTAAGTATTTTTTCCTCAGTAAGGAATTTTTGAAATTGTTAAAATATTGATTCATACCCCCCTCAGTATTTTCTTGGTTTCTAAAATTTTAAACATTGAAGCTTCGACTACAACTTTCATTGCACTGAGAATAACTCTACAACCCAATATGAAGGAGATGTTATCATTGTTGATTTGGGGTAGCATCAGATGTTCTCTAGGCCTCAAAGTTTGCAGGGAGACTTGGGCACATGTATTCGAAAGAACCCAGAAAGTGTTTTGGGAAATTCCACCCAGAGACAATTTTATTAAAATAATTAATATTTTTAATTGAGTTCCTTAGTCTAAACTTAGGAAAATTAAAATATTAATGGTTATTAATCTAATTGTGGGTGTAACTTCTAGAAGAAGACGGAGATCAAGCCAAAACGATCTGGACTTTTGATTAGGAGTTAATCTAGGTCATTGGTTGTCCAACATAAATGTATAAGAAGGGGCTTAAGGGTCATTTGGAAAACACACCGAATTTCTGAAGTGAGAAGTTCTCAGCAAGAAATTTTATTGACCAAATTTATTACAATTGAGAGGCAGGGATATCATCCGAAGAGAGAGTGATTTTCTCAGCCGGAGAATCATCAGCAGAGAGAGGCAAAGAGTAATCGATCAGTGGTAGCGCTAGGCCAAAGGGGCTAACACAGAGCCACACAGAGGCAACATAGAAGCTAAGAGGGAGTCTGAAATTTGCAGAGGGAATTCAAGTTTCAGAAATCGGGAGTCGGGGTGTGAGACTGAGAGGCAGAAATTGAATCTCTTGGGAAGCAAATCAACCAGCCACAGGATTGACATTGTCCCTAAAGAGCTTGATGTTGGGCTGACACAAATACTACACAGAGGTGACACAGAGGCAACCAAAAAAGTTGGGGGCAATCATTATGGGGCTGGATCAACCAAGATTTCCAGTGACAGTGTGAGGTAATCTCACAAATATTTTTGCCAATATTTCTCTCTCTGTAATTGAATAACCTGAGAGGTATTCAAAGATGTATTCAGAATTTGCTACTGCTTAATAATATAAAACCCTCAGAGCTGCTGGACCGGTTTTCCTGCATTGGGTTTTTATGGGGACATTTGTCCAAAAATAACGGTGTCTATTGTGTTGTACTTTATTTCTTGCTCAGTATCTTGTTTCCGCTTATAATTTAATTAAGTTAAGGTTGCAGTAGTATTTACTTCGATATTTTCCATAGCACACAATAAATAACTTGTATGGATAAACAAGTAGGAGAAGTAACATCAATCTGTTGCAGTAGGAATTCCGGTCAAGAAATTTTCACAATCATGAAGCGTTAGATCAAATAATAATAATAATAATTTTTAGAACAAGCAATGGTAACTCCATGAATTTATTGGTTTTCTATTAAGAAAGTCATTATTATATACAAGGAAAGGGAGACCCTTGGAATTCATATTCCAATGTCTTTTCATCTTCTTATTTCCATATTTAAAATATCTACAATTTTCCCAATCCCCAAAGATTAGGTGTTAACATCCCCTCCTTTAATATGAAGAGATGTTGGTGAGTTCAAGCATCATTATGAATCTTTCAAACTTTTCACTTCTAAGTGCTTTAGTGAAGATGTCTGCAATCTACTCATTTGTATAACAATGGCATAAATGAATAGTCTTGGCCTCAACATGATGTCGAATCAAATGATACTTTATATTGATATGCTTGGTTTGATCATGGAAATTTGGATCCTTGGCCAATTTTATTACAGGAGTATTGTCAATTATAAGGGAGTGGAATGCACTTGTTTCTCCTGCAAATATTCAAGAATTTTCCTTAGCCAACAATATCCTTCATTTCTTTTGTAGCTACCACATATTTTGCCTGTGTTGTGGACTTTTCTAGAACTAAGTGTTTGTGTGACCTTTAGGAGACAGCTCCTGATCTAAGACTCATAAAATAACTCGAAGTAGATACTCCATTTTCCTTGTCTCCATCAAGATCTAAATCAGAGTATCCAATCAAGATGAAGTCATCCACCCGTGTATACTTGAGTCCAAAGTCTTGAGTTCCTTTAAGTACCTTAGAGCTCTTTTTACAACAGACCAATGACCCTCACAAGTCTTTTGAATAAACCTGGAGAGGATATAGACAACAAATGAAATTTCTGGTATGGTAGTAGTTAGGTAGTGGAGACTTTCTACGCGTTTTCTGTACTTAGTCACATATTCAAGTTCATTTCCTTCTTTGGATATGAGCTTTAAATTTCGTTCCATTTAAGTAGTCAAAGGATTGCACTCAGTCATTCCAAATTTGTTCAACAAATCTCCAATGTAATTCTTTTGAGAGGAATATAAACTTTTGATGTTGGTTTACTTCAATACCAAAATAGTAGTGAAGATGTCCCAAATTTGTCATCTCAAATTCTTTTCTTAATTCTTTCTTAATGGATAAAATGTAATTTTCATTGTTCCCTATCGTTAGTAGATCATCTACATACACCACAAGATATACAACAAGTTTGTCAACTTTATTGACAAATAAATTTGTATCATCAAGATCATAGTGTTTGAAATTTAGTTTTAGAAGATGCCCTATCAATTTATTATATCAGGCTCGTGGTGCTTGTTTGAGGCCATAAAAGGATTTGATAAGCTTGCATACTTTATTCTCTTGTCCCTTCATAAAAAATCATTTTGGTTGAGACATAAAAATATATTCTTTCAGATCTTCATTCAAGCAAGTCGTTTTTACATCAATTCGATGGAATTTTCATCCATTCTGAGATGCCAAGGAAAAGAGAATCCAAATGGAAGCCCATTTTGTTGTGGGGATAAAAGTATCCTCATAATCAACCCCTTCTTTTTGTGCAAAAGAATTTTCCATGAGCCTTTCTTTTTGTTTGTCAAGTGAGTCGTCTGCTTTATACTTGTTCTTGAAGACCCACTTGCAGCTAATCGGTTTGGTTCCAAAAGGAGGATTATAGATTTTTACTTGTAGATTCAACAACTCATGTGCTATACTAAAACATAAGACAAGAATCTACTTTACTCTTCACAGCATAAACAAAAAAATGATTGATGAAAGCAATAAGAAAAAACTAGTCTCAACTGGGTCTTCCTCTGAACTGAAATGCATGAGTTATTTATGAGTGAATATTTAATTAGTTGGTGTGGTACTGGTGATGCACTAGTGCACTACTCCACTACTAGACCTCTACTAGTTCCTCCAACAGTTAG
Source organism: Pinus tabuliformis (assembly GCA_031772625.1). NCBI lineage: Eukaryota > Viridiplantae > Streptophyta > Pinopsida > Pinales > Pinaceae > Pinus > Pinus tabuliformis. The sequence goes on along the minus strand of CM062804.1, from coordinate 219,059,400 downwards.
AACTAATTTAACTTACTATAGACTGAGTTATCTAATTACAACTCCAAAGAACTCAATCTAGGCCCCTAAAATTTAGGGATCACTCTACATGACTCTAGATCGACTTCCAACTTGAATTTCCTAAGTCAATTAAGTCAATTCAACTTAATTAACTATTGCAAGTTGCTATGAGAATATAATTACAATTTTAATTCACAATTGAATTCAAGGACAAATTAAATTGGAATTTCTTGTTGCTATTTTTAACACTCCCTCTCAACAATAAAAGGATTATCAGCTACCTCGATCCTGTCTCTGTGAAACTCAAATTTACATCTTGACAATGCCTTTTTCAAGATATCTGCATCCTGCTCCTTTGTGGGAATGTAATCCAACAACATAATCCTCCTTTACACACAATCTCGAAGATGATGATACCGAATATCAAAATGCTTGGACCGATTATGAAAAACTGGATTTTCCGAGTGTTTGATACAACTCTGATTGTCACAATAAATCACAGTTGGATCCAACTGATTACCAAACAAACCAACAAAAATCTTCCTCATCCAGATGGCCTCACAAGCTGCTTGACTAGCATCCGTGTAGTATGCCTCTGTTGAACTGAGTGCAACTGATCTATGTTTCCTGTTGTACCAAGAAACAACTGCTGACCCAATAGCGAAGATCTCTCCTGATGTGCTCTTCCTTTCGGATGGACTCCCTACCCAATCTACATTGGTGAAGCCTTGAATCTTCACTCCCTCTGTTCGTTTGTACCATAAACCATACTGAGTAGTGCTTCTAAGGCATCTCAACACATGCTTGGCCACCTTCCAATACAACTTGGTTGGCCTAACCATCGTTTGACTAAGTTGGTTAACTGCATAGCACATGTTTGGTCATGTGTTCACCAAATACATGAGTGAACCCACAAGATGTCTGTAAATGGTAGCTTCCACTACTTCATTGGAAGTAGCATCCTCCTTCCTCTAGTTACCTACTAGAGGAGTCTCCATGGGTGTACTTCTCTCCATTGGAACCTTTTTAGTATCTCATTGGCATACGTTCCTTGAGAGATAAAAAGTTCCCCATCACCTTGAAATACTTCCATGTCCAGAAAGCAGTGCATGAGCCCCAAGTCCTTCATTTTGAACTCTCTTGCAAGATCCTCTTTGCAAGACTTGATCAGCTTATCATCACCTATTAAAATCAAATCGTCAACATTTAAAACGATAATCAACGATTTACCTTCAACCACAATATGGTAAAGGTTTGCATCTCCTTCACTTTTGGTGAAGCCCAACCTGGTGAAGTAGTTATCAATCCTGGTGTACCAAGCACGGGGTGCTTGCTTCAACCCATACAATGCTCACTTGAGTTGACTCACATGAGACTCTCAGTTAAAGTTCTCAGAACCTTTAGGCTACTCAATATACACCTCGTCCTCAATCATGTCATTAAGGAAGGTTGTCTTTACATCCAACTTATGAATATTCCAACCCATATGTGCTGACAGTGCCAAAATGGATCTGATTGATGAGTACCTTGCCACAGGAGCAAAGGTCTTGTTAGGATTCCAAGAAACTCTCCTAGGTTGTAGTTCGGAGATGCTTGGTAACATATAAATTCAGCTATTGTTGCAACATTTAATGGAAGGAATGATGGTTTGGTTCAAGCCAGATAACCACTTCTACTATGTTTCACTCCAGACATGCATGAACACCCTCAGACTACAAGGCTTTAGACCACCAATGCTCACAGTTTAGATATTTAGGTGAATATGGAGAATACTAACCACACCAGCAGATACACAAGACCATGTGATGGCCAACTGCAACTAGTACAGAAACCTGCAAATCTAATCTATTAATGCAAAGACATGATGACAGCTCTCCTGCATTAGATAGAAAGAAACCTGAGTAACCTATTCAGTGATGCATTCAATATTCCAACACAGAGATAAGATGACAATTATCTAGTGCTAAACATTAAGAGATCAAGAACACAGCACATTAGGTACAAGCTTAGAATAGAGGAAAATGGATAGTGAGCAGTTAACAGCAAAAGAAGCTTGTATTGCTGAAAATGAAGATGAGACGCTGCAAGTGACAAAATGTCTACAGTCTCCAGAAGTTGAACCTTACATAAAATGCCAACCTTGATTACATCTTGCTCCTAGATATTTATAAGTTTTTGTTACAATGGCACTTGGTCATTTAGGTATGGAGGGGTCATAATTGACCACCAACTGCATTTAACTGCCTGATGGAGTCTTTGGACGAGGTTGCTTGATTCACTGGGTGAATTTGACCTGTTCAGGTGCTGCGCTATCCTTTAGGTGGTTGGAGTGTTCGTACTAGTGAAGTCCATGACTAATAAATTCAGTTACAGAGTCATGCTATGTCCTTTTATCCTTTGGCCATGCTTTATGTTAAATATGGTTGTTAGCGGTCCAACTGTTGTCATTCAAGTAGAGTGGGTTATCTCCTTCCTCGGTCAACAGAATGGACGTGGGACGTAGAGTGCATGGGTAGGTGGACAATTTGGGTGAGCGAGAAGGATGATCGTCAGATCGGGGAGATGAATGGCGGAGATGGTTCGGTGAAAGCTATAGACCGAGGTGGGAATGGGGTGTGTCAGTGTCGTTGGATCTTCAGTGGATGAGAGAGAAAAACCACCCTCATCGCGTGCTATCGCTCGATCAAGTTGTCTACATGATGTATGCGAAGACCGTCAGATCTGGTGGAGATGATCTGACAGTGAAAATTGGTCGAGTGGGTCACCTTTATCGGGTGCAATGTGGGCCGTTAGATTGTTGGGGAATGATCAAGGGTGAGAAAGCAATGAGGGGTTTATGAGCATGTGAGGGCGTATGGGTAAGGTTTTATGGTTGGTTTGACTTTGCACTTAGAGCTGGGGCCAAAGGGGACTTTTTCGGATTTTAGAAGGTTTATTTAGGGAATGGGAAAGGTTTAGAGGTGAGCGGGGTGAAGGAAGAAAGGGAAAAGTGACAAATGTGAGCCCCCTTTGGACACAACCAAATAGACCATGCTTCTTTCTAACCTTAGAAATTCAGCGCTACATAGCAGAGCTAACACTGGCTCCTTCTGGGGATGAAAGCCTCCTTGTGAGGTTTCAAGAACCGTAGACCACTGCCTTTCATACAAAAACGAGATCAACAATATTTCCTAGTGTTCCATTGGGCATGGAGTCTAATTAAGCCTACACTAAAACTTGTAAAAAGAACATATTTACAATGCTGAGGCCTAAAGGCCTTAATTAACATAAACCTTCAAAAACCACCCATTGACTGGGCCATCAAAAATTGTTTCTCCTTCCATACTTTGCAACATGAAAGTTTTGTTCCCCTGGACCTGAGCAATGACAAAAGGTCCAGTCCACAGAGCATCAAACTTCCCATGATTGCCTTTCTTTTCCTTTAGTGCATCCCATTTAAGAACCAAGTCTCGAATTTGAAAATTGTCCATCTTTGTTGTCAAAGGCTTCCTTGATTCTCTTTTAATGTGCTGTAGACTTTTCAATCAATTGATCTCTGATTTGATGCACTTCAGCCAAGTCACTAATCCTTCTTTCCATGTCATTTCCCTCATTCTGCCCTTCCTGCAAGAACTTGGCCACAGGGAGGGTCAACTGGATTGGGAATACAGCCTCAGTGTCGTATACTGCTTGAACAGAGAATTCCCTGTGGATTTCTTGGTGGTCACCGTGTCAACCCACAATGCAAACTTCAATTTGGAATTCCAGTTCCTTTTGTTGTCTTCCAACAGCTTTTTGATTATCCTTATCAGGCTCTTATTGGATGATTCTGCTAGACCATTACCTTGAAGGTAATATGAGGTGGAATTCACTAGCTTAATGCCCATTGAGTCACACATGTCCACCAACTCTTTTTCCCTGAAGGCTGTTGCATTGTCTGTAACCAATTTGTGTGGATAGCCAAACCTGGTGAAAATGTTTTCTGTCAAGAACTTCATGACAACATGGTGATCAGCTTTCTTAGTAGGGATGGACTCAATCCATTTAGTGAAGTAATCAGTGGCTACTAAGATCCATCTATGCTGGCCACTAGAATGTGGATTAATTTCCCCTATGAAATCCAAGCCCCACTACTGGAAAGGGCCACTGGCATGTATTGGCTTCAAGGGCAAGGACTTCAACTGTCATTTTCCTTCAAACCTCTGGCATTTGTCATAGGATCTTATAAATGAAAAGACATCAGAAAACAAAGTGGGCCAATAATACCCAACTCTAAGGGTCTTGTGGGTTGTGGTTTTCCAATAGTGATGTCCTCCACGGATGCTGGAATGAAACTGATGCATGACCTCCACAGATTGTTCTTTGTCCAGACATCTTAAAAGGATTCTAGATGGATCCCTCCAATAAAGCAAGCTTTCATGAATACAGAACTTGGCTACTCTGAGCTTAATAGTCCTAGCTTGGCTTGAACTAAGGCCTGGAGGGACTTCTAGCTTCAGCAAAAATTGAGCTATTCTAGAATACCATTCACAAGAAGCTAGATTTTCAGCCAACAACCGGTCATGTCCTTGTCCTACTGTTGCTTCTTCTATCTGTCCATCCTCTGAATTTGTACCCATGCAGTTTATGTTAAGCATTTTGTAATTTTCTTCAACCATCAACTGAGCAAGGCCCTGGCCCTTAACAAGCTTGGTGGGCTTCAATTCTATGTTGAATTCAATGAGCTTTGCAATCCATTTATCCCTTCTTCCATCAACATCTGGCTACGTTAGGACATCCTTTACTAAAGCAGAGGGCACATATGCAATTACCTTGGAGTGCAGAATGTAGATTCGGAAATATTTTAAAGATTTGATAAGAGCATAAGCTTTCTTTTTGATAATATCATACCTTAGTTCAACATCCCTTAAGGTTTTGCTGAAAAATTCCACTGGATGCTCTAAATCCTCATCATCTTTCTGCAATAAGACTGTTGCAAGGGTGTCACGGGAAGCAAAGGGGAAGATATGGAACTCCTTGCTATAGTCTGGGCTGATCAAAGTGGGAGCTTCCATAATAGCTCTTTTGATGGCTTCAAGAGATTTTCTTGCTGCATTGGTCCATTTGACTTCTGATCCCTTCTTCAGCATAGAGGTGATGTGTTTTACCAATTCTGCAAAATTAGGAATAAACCTCCTTACAAAATTTATTTTGCCCAAAAAGGATTGGATGTCCTTTTTTGATCTTGGAACAGACAAGGCCTGTATTGCTTTCACTCTCTCTGGGTCAATCTTGACACCTGCAGCAGAAACAATGTGTCCTAGAAGTTTGCCCTCTTCTAAAGCAAATTGTGACTTCTTAGGATTTACTGATATCCCAAACCTTCTGCACTTCAAAAAAACCTTCTTTAAATGTTGTAGATGATCTTGATGACTGCTGGAGTATACTGTTATATCATCCAGGTAGACAAGGACAAACTTATCCTTCTCTCCTACAAACGCTATATCCATGGCTCTCTGAAAGGTGGCCCCAGCATTCATCAGCCCAAAGGGCATCTTAGAGTACATAAAAGTGCCCCAAGGAGTGGTGAAAGCAGTCTTTTCTTGGTCATCTGGATGTACAACAACTTGGTTATACCCTGAAAATCCATCCAAGAAAGACATAACTTTAGCTCCTGAGACTTTTTGTAGCAAATGTTCCATTTTGGGCAGGGGATAGTTGTCTTTCTTAGAGCATTTGTTCAGGTTCCTGAAATCAACACACAACCTGATTTCTCCACTTTTCTTCCTCACCACTACCAAGTTGGCTACCCACTTCGAATATCTCAGGGGAACTATGATTTTGGCAGCCAACAACTTCTTGATTTCCTTTTCAATCAGAGGGAGGAGCAAAGGATTTATGGGTCTCAGCTTCTGTTTGAAAGGAATGGTGTCTTTCTCCAATGGGATCTTATGCTAGATGATATTTTTGTCATAAGTTTTAAGATCACTATATTCCCAGGCAAAGACATCAGCAAATTGCTTCATTAAGGTGCAGTACTCAGAACTTTGGGCAGCAGACAAATGGGCGGACAGATTTATATACTTTGGACAATCTGGACTCCCTATGTTATGCCTATGGACTGCAGACCGATTTTCTTTTTGGGAAATCTTATGAGGCACATCATTATGGTCAAACAACTTCTCTAGAGGCACTAACCCTTTAGGTATATGATTGCTAGGCAACTGTACAATGTTGTCTTGGCCAATTCTATTCCTTAGCTGGGGCTGGGGACATTCCTCCAAGGTTTCATTCTCTTGATCAATTTGCATTTCAGAGAATTCATCAATGACTTACAGAAACCTATTTACTTCATCATCATCCTCAAAGACTTTCCATTGCTGAACAATATCAGGTAAGGATGGTCTATATTTTGCTTGGACTCGTTAAGCCAATATAGGGGGCACGAGAGGGATGAACATGCTAGCAGACACAGCAAGGGAATCAGCAAGCTGATTTTTTACTCTGGGAGTATACGAGATACAAAAGCTATCAAAAGAATCTTTGAGTCTCCATACCTCATCTCTGTATGCTTTCAGCCTTGGGTGCCTTGTTTGGAATGTTTTGTTCACTTGTTGAATGATGAGATTAGCATCTCCAAACACCTTTATGTCTCTGATTCCCATGTCTTTGGCAATGTTTAAGCCCAATATCAGAGCCTCATATTTTGCTATATTGTTGGTGACCTGAAAAGTCAGCTTAAAAGATAGATGTGTGCTTTCTTGTTTTGGAGACACCAGCACCACTCCTGCTCCTGCAGTTTCCTTTGAACAGGCTCCATCAAAGAACATATCCCAAGCCTATGTCCCTTCCTCTTCCATGGCCTAACATACTGGTTTCTTAAGCTGCACCGAGGCCCTATGGGATTTTTCAATTTGGAGAATACACGCTCCAAAATCAGTGTCCACAGCATAAATGGGATGATTAGTGGGATTCTTCTCATCACTGATGATATAGGCTAGCTGGGCTTCCCTATATAGTCTTCTTCTTTCTCCTCCAAAAACTGGGACAGTGGCATAAGACAAGTCATTTTGCAATGTCCCACCCAACCTCTTAATCCACCCTCTGGAAAGTAGCATACCAAACTTAGGGGGGACATCTGCTACCACAATATTCATCATCATGCTCTTCATGGGCAGCTGAGTTAGGGTGATAGCCAAGTCTTTGATTAACCCTAGACATTTCACCTTCCTCAAATCAAAGGAGAACAAGTCATGATAAGGTCTGGTAATATCAAGGCCTAACTCTTCCATGACAGCTTTGGGCATCAGGTTATGGCTGGCCCCTGTGTCCAGCAGACAGTTGTGGAGGATTTTGTCATGAATGGTCAAGGAGACATAAAATGATGGGGAATTGTCATCAGCAAGTTCAGTCATTGGGCTAAGCACAACTGCAGGTTTATCATCTTGCAAATTCACATAGTCATTGGATGTTTGTAAGGCTTTTAGCTCAAGGGCATCAAGGATGGGCTTCTTAAAAACCTCACTCTTTACAAGTTCTATCAGAGGTACAGATATTTTTAACTTCTGGACTTCTGATTCAAAGCTGAAAGGGGAAGGAGACTTATCAGGGCCTCTTACCTCTTGAGCTGGTGCTTTCAGGATGGTAGGATCATCTGTCGATTGCTTCTGCTTGCTAATCTGATGCTCTGTGGAGATAGCAACTCTTTGGTCAAGATTCTCTTTGACATTACTCGCTCTTGACCTCAGGTTATATCTCTGCTGGTCTTTAGTCTACAAAACAACTTCTCTGTCCCACTCTTGACTGGTCTGGTCCTTGAGTAATGACTCCTCATAGGCAGCTAATGTCAAAAAGGTAGCACTTCCTTTGTCTTCCATGCAGCGAATCTCATCCTCTTCATTAAACTGCTCCTCCTCCAAGACTACATTCTGGAAAGGAGTCTTAACCCTTTGTTCTTCACTGGCCTCTTTGCCCCTCTAAATGATCTGCAATTGTTCATTTTCTCTTCTATATGGATTTGGATTTCTAGGAGCAAATGTATTAGGAAGCCTTGCTTTCCCAAGATTCTGCTCAACCTTCAACTTGGAGATTTCAGCAGCCAATGACTCTATCATTTTAGACATTCTGTCCATTTTGGGATCTAAAGATGAGGAGGAAGAGAAAGACTCACCTCTCTGCCTTCTTCTATTAGCATGTCCTTTTAGTTTCTCTGCAGCCATGATATTGGATTCCACCTCCAAGGCTGCATCTTTCATTTCAACTAGAGAGGCACATCTTCTCTCTCTTAACAACAGGCAGAAATCAGAGTCAAAGGAATTGGCATAAGTGAGTTTGGCAAAGGTGGGGGTAGGCTTCACTTCAACTGGTATCTTGCTATACATACGATTGAATCTTTTATTAAAGTCAGACAATGACTCCCCATTTTCCCTTTTCAGGTTGCCAACCTTAGTATGGTAGTATAGCGAGTCTTTCTTATCTCCCCAATGCTTTAAAAATGCATCATCTAATGCTTCAATGTCTGCTATAGACCTAGGGGTCAGCTCTCTGAACCACTTTCTAGCCTCTCCATCTAGGCTTTGGACAAATAGTTTCATCCACACATCATATTCACTGATATCTAGGTTATCAGCATAGCTATAAAAAGACTCAAGGTGCTATTCAGCTATTACTCCCTCTGTACTAGTGAACTTAGGCATGTATTTCTGATATTCTCCTGCAGGCATGGCATTCAAAGGAATAGGCAGGACCAGGGGTCCATACCTAGCAGCTATGATTCTTTCCATTTTGGTGGGCGCTTGTGGACCTGCCATGACTAGGGTGGATGGAAGGGTGCTAGCAGTCTGAAAGGTAGGGAGTTGAGAAATGACTGTCAGGGCTAAAGGAATATGATGGACAGGAGGGGAGGTTTCCTTTGGGCTGAGATCCAAAGGAGGACCTAAAGGAATGGGAGCTTTATGATTCTCTGAAAATATTTCTTCACTGCTAGTACTAGAGGCTATATTTTCAACATGTAGATGCTCTGTTACAAGCCTTTCTGGTAGAGATACATAAGATTGTTTAGGCTTACCTGATCCTGATGCTCCCTTTTGTGATGTCTTTCTCTGCTTGACAATCTTCTCAGGGTCAGGTACTAGGTCAACTGGTGATTTCTGAGGATTTCTCCAAGTATGCCTCACAAACTGAGCCAGAACTATGATGTGGAGTTGCCACGAGGTTCGGCCTCCAGTAGAGTCGCGAGATAGATTATTACAACCAAAAATGTGTGTAAACTTTGTCTATCATCAAAGCTGGATCTGTGTTGTTCTCCCAGGGAAGTTGAGCTTCAATCTCCTCTCCCCGGCAACGGCGCCAATTATGTTCGGATTCCAAGAAACTCTCCTAGGTTGTAGCTTGAAGATGCCTGGTAACATATAAATTCAACTATTGTTGCAAGGTTTAATGGAAGGAATGATGGTTTGGTTCAAGCCAGATAACCACTTCTACTCTGTTTCACTCTAGACATGCATAAATTCCCTCAGACTACAAGGCTTTAGACCACCAACGTTCATAGTTTAGATATTTAGGTGAATATGGAGAATACTAACCACACCAGCAGACATACAAGACCATGTGATGGCTGGCTACAACTAATATAGAAACCTGCAAGTCTAATCTATTAATGCAAAGACAGGATGACAACTCTCCTGCATTAGATAGAAAGAAACCTGAGTAACCTATTCAGTGATGCATTCAATATTCCAACACAAAGATAAGATGATAGTTATCTAGTGCTAAACATTAAGAGATCAAGAACACAGCACATCAGGTACAAGCTTAGAACAGAGGAAAATGGACAGTGAGCAGTTAACAGCAAAAGAAGCTTGTATTGCTGAAAATGAAGATGAGACGTTGCAAGTGACAAAATGTCTACAGTCTCCGAAAGTTGAACCTTACATCAAATGCCAATCTTGATTACATATTGCTCCTAGATATTTATAAGTTTTCGTTACAATGGCACTTGGCCGTTTAGGTATGGAGGGGTCATAATTGACCACCAACTGCATTTAACTGCCTGATGGAGTCTTTGGACAAGGTTGCTTGGTTCACTGGGTGAATTTGATCTGTTCAGGTGTTGCGCTGTCCTTTAGGCGGTTGGAGTGCTCGTACCAGTGGAGTCCATGACTGATAAATTCAGTTACAGAGTCGTGCTATGTCCTTTTCTCCTTTGGCCATGCTTTATGTTAAATATGGTTGTTGGGGGTCCGACTATTGTCAGTCAAGCAGAGTGGGTTATCTCCTTCCTCGGTCAACAGAATGGATGTGGGACGTAGAGTGCATGGGTAGGTGGACAATTTGGGTGAGCGAGAAGGATGACCGTTGGATCGGGGAGATGAATGGCGGAGATGGTTCAGCGAAAGCTATAGACCGAGGTGGGAACAGGGTGTGTTAGTGTCGTTGGATCTTCAGCGGACAGATCGGATGGTCATCGGGCGACGAAGTTGCATGGGCGTTTAACGGGCGAGGGCGGTTTGGTCGGGCGGTAACGGTTTTTTTCGCACCGCTTTTGGGGGCTAAGTGGTAATGGCTCGGGGTCATGCGATTCCACTCAATGAGTGACACGTAGTAGCGGATGAGAGAGAAAAACTGCCCTCATCACACGCTATCGCTCGATCAAGTTGTCTGCACGATGTATGCGAAGACCATCAGATCTGGCGGAGATGATCTGATAGTGAAAATTGGTCGAGTGGGTCACCTTTATCGGGTGCGATGTGGGACGTTAGATTGTTAGGGAATGATCAATGGCGGGAAAGCGATGAGGGGTTTATGAGCGCGTGAGGGCATATGGGTAAGGTTTTATGGTTGGTTTGACTTTGCGCTTAAAGCTAGGGCCAAAGGGGACTTTGTCAAATTTTAAAAGGTTTATTTAGGGAATGGGAAAGGTTTAGAGGTGAGCGGGGTGAAGGAAGAAAGGAAAAAGTGACCAATGTGAGCCCCCTTTGGACACAACCAAACAGACCATGCTTCTTTTTTACCTTAGAAAGTCATCGCTGCATAGCAGAGCTAACAGGTCTATGTAATCAATCCCCTCCACCTGAGAAAATCCTCAGGCCATGAACTTGGCCTTATGTTTCTCCACACTACCATCCGCTACTTGCTTTACCTTGTAAAGCCATCGAGAACTCACCACTGACTTGTCCGCTAGTCTTGGGACCACATCCCAAACATTGTTCCTGACAATGGAGTCATACTCCTCAACCATGGCATCAACCCAAACTGGTTTCTGCACTACCTCCTCAAAAGAAGATGGCTCTATCTCAACACATCCACTCATAAGAGCCATGTATCCAGTGTACCTCTTTGGTGACCTCCTCTGCCTGTGCTGTGATGTGGGTGCTCCCACATTCTCTCTCACATCATGCAATAACCTGTTAGCTTCTCTGGTGCACTTACTCTCATATCTGGAAGACTCTTCCTGAGTGGATGTCTCCACTCCTGGATCCTCTGCATGTGGCTACTCCACATCAATCTGAGGTTCCTCCTTAGGAGCTAAAAGCTCCTCAACCGCATGTAGCTGAAGCTCCCTCTCAAGGGAACATCTCATGGCCTTATCTTCATCGAATTTTACATCCCTGCAAACCACTATCATCTTGTTGGTTGGAAGGTACACCTGATAGTTGTGAGGTGTATCAGTGTACCCCACAAATATCCCCAACTCTGTTGTCAGCTCAAGCTTCTTCCTTGCATATTTTGTCACATGGAAATATATCGATGATCCAAAAATCTTTAAGTGACCCACATCTAGTCTCTTCCCTAAGAAATCCTTCTCTGGTGTACTCATCCCAAGAATTCGATGAGGGCTTCTGTTCTGCAAATAAACAATTGTGTTGCATGCCTTAGCCCACAAGTGTAGTGGTAGGCCTTGATCATGCAACATCGCCCATGTTTCCCCTATAATTCTTCTATTCTTCCTTTCAACCATCCCATTCTGTTGTGGGTTATGAGGTGTTATCAACTCTCATCGAATGCCTTCTTCCACACAAAAGTTTTCAAACTCATTCGACAGATACTCTCCACCATTATCACTCCTAAGAGCTTTAACCTTCTTACGAGTATATTTCTCGACCAATGCTTTCAATTCACAAAACTTTGCAAAAGTATGATATTTCTTCTGCATAAAAAAGAGCCATCATTTACAAGAAAAATCATCAACAAATATAACATAATACCTGTGCTTGGTTGTGGATGTTGTCGAGAACGGTCCACGCACATATGAATGGACTCAATCGAGGATCGCATGTGCTTGATTGTCTTTGTTGTGAAATGAAGCTTTGGTGAATTTTTCCAAAGTACATCCTTTGCATGTGTCAACTTGCTCTAGTGTACCTTTGGGAAGACGGATAGAAATTTGCTACATGATTTTCAAAGTGCCATGATGCAAGTGACCCAACTTCCTGTGCCACAACTCACTGATGTCTCGACTCTGCACCTTCTCTTCTTTCGTGCCCAAGGTAGCACAATATTCTACCTCCAAATTGTATATATTCTTCACCCGAATCTCTATCCTCTTTACCTATCCCATGGCTATGTGACGAAGGAACACCTTTCCCTTACTAAAGATCACATCGTAGCCTCTATCCTCCAACATGGAAATAGATACCAAGTTCTTCTTCAAACCAGGAAGATACATAACATCTCACAAAGTAAGGGGATCACCCGATTCCCTCTGAAAGATAACTGTACCAAGCCAGGTAGCACTATATCTCCTGTCATCACCCATCTCGATATGCATCTGGAGATCCTTCTCCTCCAAGTTACTTAAGAGATCCTTGTTACGAGTCACGCAGAAAGAAGCTCCATTGTCTAGGTACCATACACTACCCATCATCGATGACAACATACATGCGGTGAGTGTAAAGTCCAGTTCAAATTGTGAGGCAAGAGCCTCACATGATGCTCCTCCTAAGGGCTTCGTCTTGGACTCCTTGAGCGGACAAGTTGTAGCAAAATTTCCCAGCTCGTGACAATGAAATAACTTGACTTTCGATATATCCTTCTTCTTGCCTCCATGACAAGAATTCAATTTGGAATGGGACGTCTTCCCTTTCCCTTTCTTTGCCTTACCCGCTAAGGCACAATTTTCCTCATCATCAGTATTTGATGAGGATTTGTCTCTGATGTTCCTCTGAATCTCTTCCTGTACCAAATCTGACCACAGTCGTTCCCAATCTGGTAGCTTCTCCCTCCCATTGACAAAGTATTGATAATTGTGCCAACTCTTGGGAAGTCCTAGAAGAGCTAGGCTAACCATATTGTCATCGACAACAGTAATCCTGACACTTCCAAGCTCATCACGACAATGAGTGAACTTGGTCAAGTATTTCGGCATAGAGTCGGCCTTCTCCATATTTATCTTTCTGAGTTTTTCCTTCAGTGTCAACTTCCCATGGTCATTGTTATTCTAAAACAGGTATGTCAATGCCTTCCACATTGAGTATGGAGTTTCCCTGCCGTGGAGACTCAAGACAATGTGATCTTGATCTCCCTCAAGGATAATCATCCTTTCCTTTGCCACACTTTCTCCATTCAACCAAATCTTTAGCATTCGATGTTGGAGGCTAAGGAATGTCTTGATTAATGAATTCCTTGAGGCCTTCCAACACTGCTTCCATCTTGCCCTTCCAGGCTATGTAATTCGATTTTCCTTCCAAGGCATACTCAAGTCTCAAACCATAGAAAGCCATATTGCTGACTCTGAAGTATGAACTACAAATTTGATTTTCACCTGCATAACAAACTTGAAATCTCCTCTTCTATAATGTCTTCAACTCTGATACCATGTATATTTTTACTTGTAGATTCAACAACTCATGTGATATACTAAAACATAAGACAATAATCTACTCTACTCTTCACAGCAGAAACCAAAAATGATCAATGAAAACAATAAGCAGAAAGAGGAAGAATATCAATCGCACATAACACAATATTTCTCTGGGGAAAGAAACTACTAAAAACCCCGACTATCTATATTGCATTAACCAGAAGATCTGAGAAGAAAATACAATGCTTGTTCGTCCTAAACAATTCCTGCACTAGTACAATCTAACTCTCTGCCTCACAAGCCAGCTCAAGCCAACACTTAGCCAATTCTGCTACCTGCCAAGCCCCTACTTCCTTGCGCAATTCCTAGAGGAATTAGCCCATATTTAATTGGGAAATCCACTCTCCATAACTGCGCAATCCAACCATATCTCCTCAACTAATTGCATGCACCATCTATACAACTTGGAAAATGACACAACTGATAGTACATTGTCCATGCACTCTAGTCTCAAATGGGTCTTCCTTTGAACTAACATGCATGAGTTATTTATGAGTGAATCTTTAGTTAGTTGGTGTGGTACTGGTGATGCACTGGTGCACTACTCCACTACTAGACCTCTACTAGTTCCTCCAACAGTTAGAACTAGTTTAACTGACTATAACTCAGTTAGACTAAGTTATCTAATTACAACTCCAAAGAACTCAACCTGGGCCCCTAAAATTTAGGGATCACTCTACATGACTCTAGATAGACTTCCAACTTGAATTTCCTAAGTCAATTAAGTCAATTTAACTTAATTAACTATTACAAGTTGCTATGAGAATAGAATTTTAATTTTAATTCACAATTTAATTCAAGGACAAATTAAATTGTAATTTCTTGTTGCTATTTTTAACAAGGATCTACCAACTTCCAGGTTCCATTACTTATTATAGCATCATACTCTTTTTGCATTGCTTCTTTCCATTCTTCATGAGAAGCAACTTCTTTAAAGGAAGTTGGTTCAAAATCTTTAGACAATTTTAATTCACAACCATAAGAAACATTCATATCAACAGTTGAATCAAAATCATCTATATCGCCTCTATTCTATCTAGTAGAACATCTCGTTCATGTCTTTCCAACCTCATCAGGATTAACACTTTCAAGTATCTCAGCAAGCTATTTTGGAGGACCTTTTTGAGATGGCACAGGCTATTCAGCTGACTTAGATGGGGTTAAATCAATATTTAGCCTTCTGATTCTCTAAATCACATCACTCAAAGTGTCTTCTTGTTCAGTGGTTGGAGCTTCATGAGGCGGAGAGAGTGCTTCAAAAGGAGATTCCATAGATTGATCCAAGATAGGGCTCCCCCCTTCAAGATGTGGAATCTCATTATCAAATTCCTGAAAGTATTTTGCATGCATGAATATGTCCAAGCAATCAAGTTGTTGATCAACAACATTGTCAGTCTTGGAAGATTCAAGAAAAAATACATCTATAAAAAATATAAACTTCTTATTTACTTCATCATAGAGACAATCAGTGATTTGGAGGTTTCTGAGTACCCCAATAAGATATATTTTCGACTTCTTGCACCAAGTTTGTTTCTTTTTTCCTTAGGTATCAAGGCATAATAGGTGGAACAAAGAGATGCCTCATCGAAGGAATGTGGCCATACCACATTTCATAGGTAGTCTTGTTTTTTAGAGCATGAGATGGACATTTATTTTTAATATAAACTACACATAGAACTGCATCAGCCCAGAACATCATCTTTACATTTTTGAAAAACATCATTGAACGTATCATATTTAAGATTCTCCTGTTCCTTCTTTCAACTACATTGTTCTATTGAGTATTATAAGTCACAATTGTTTGATGTTGGATCCCATACTAGAGAAGATAGTTTTCAAATTCATTTGAAGCATATTCTTTTCCATTATCATTACAAATAGAGCCAATATAAGATTGTGTATTGTTTTCAATCCATGCCTAAGATTTTTTGAAAGTTTCAAAAGCTTCAAAATTGTTCTTCAAAAAGATATACCCACACATTCTGGTGTAGGCATCAATAAAAGTCATCATGTATTTATTTCCATTTTCAAAAGGAACAAGCATAGGGCAACACAAGTCAGATGAATCAGTTCAAGCTTTCTACGTGCATTGGAAAGAGAATCATGAAATGGTTGTTTTCTTTCCAAAGATACAAGAATCACATTGCTTAAGTTTACTAGGAATTGTTCGAAAACCAGTAACACCATTTCTCTTCAAAAAATGAAGATTGTCATAGTTCAAATGTCCAAGTCTAGGATGTCATAAGAGATTTGATGGTAGTGTACCTTCATCATACTGAGAACTATATGCATAGTTTTTTGCATGAGCAGAGGTTCCTTGTAGCTTCAAGAGTCTTTCGTCTTCAAGTGAGGTGTCTAATGCTTTTATCACCTCAACTTTTCCAGCAAACATGTGAATGGAGTGCCCTTGCTAGCGGATGTGAACCAAGGAAAGCAAGTTTCTCCACAACTCTGGGAGGCAGAGAATATCATGCAAAAGAAATCCAAGGAGACCAAACATTTTGAGCTTGACGATACCAAGTCCAGATGGCTTGATTTTTAACTTGTTTGCAAAGTAGGCTACTCCATCTACATTCTACTCCATCTACATTGTCACTGGATTTTTCAAATAAGTCCTTCTGAAAGGTCATGTGGCAGGTTGCTCCTAAATCAAATAACCGTGCATCTTTCCACGAAACAAGTGAAGCATTAAAAAGTCTTCCATTACTCCAATATTGCAATGTGCCACAATATAATGAGAAAATATGGGTGCTTTACCTTTCCCTAGATATGGTGATTTTCCTTCCTCTTCATTTCTTTCTAGTCTGATTCTATCCCAAGAGGCTTGCATGTGGAAGCATCATATCCATTTATGTTGCAACATATACAATGCGTATAATTTTTTCCTCCTTGGTAAAGTTTGCACCCCCCCTTCTTCTATTATTCTTCTTTCCACTTCCTCTTTTGCCACCTCTTCTTCTTGAAGAATCCTATTCCTAATTCTTCTCTTTTTTGTGCAAGGCACGCAACTTCTTTAGAAGACTAAGCAATTGTCTTCCTCCTTCCAAAATCTTTGTCTCTTTTTGCAAACATCTCCATAAGAGAGCCAAAGGTAATCTCTTTAAGTTCAACACTAACTTGTAATGATTCAAGATAATGAGAATATGTGGGATATAGTGCCTTAAGGAAAGATGTGAGAGAAACATCCATTTTAACATCGGTGGCTTCTACATTGTGCATAATAGCTTTGATTTCAGAGGCCAAGGCAAGGGGATCATCATCTTTCAATTCAATATTGAAGAGTTTGATCATAAGTTGGACTACTTCGAGCTCAAGTGTGAGTTCACGGGTCCTAGCTATTGCTTCCTCTACAAATCAAACTCTAAAGGATGGATCCCATTTATTTCTTCATTGTCCCTTTTCCATCATTGTCTAAGTAGATGTCTCCTCTACCCTACATTTACATTGTGATGTGAATCACATCTCCATTTTTGCTTGCCTTTGCAGTTGGTCCACTTTCCACCTTGTTTTTAAGGCCATTCCCCTTTATTTTCTCGAGGGTTATGGCATTGTCGGAATGCCTACATCTTTGACAATGTTGTCCCTGATTTACGTGCTACTTCCCTCAAAATTGTTGCATACTTCTCATAGATTGGCCCCATTAAACCACTAAATTATAGACGTGTTTGGTCCTAAAGAGACTTCAGGCATACCTTCCCTACTAGTTCCTTCGACAGGGCATCAGTGGATGGTTATTGTGGCTGTGGTGCAGTCATATCCATTTCATCCTCTTGGAGCTATAACTTTTATTGGTCTGCAGGTTTGGGCACTAACACGAGGGTTGAAGTATTGGCCTTATGGGGTACTCTCAGATGTGCTTTGTGGCTCGCGTTGGAGGAAATCTTAGTCACTGGAGATTCGAAGGCAACTATTGACTGGGCCTTGGGGAAATCCTCTCTGGTTGTCTCGTCTCTCTGCCACTGGTTGGATCAAATCTCCTCTATGCAAACATGTTTTCTCTCCATCTCCTTCTGCCATATTTACAGGGAGTAGAATTTCTAGGCAGATCGGCTCTCGCATCATGGCTTAGCTGCCCAGCCTGGACTGATCCACTTTGAATGCTTGGCTCAGGATTCTATTGTTGGCTCTGGTGCCTTCCCCTATGCTTGAGGTTCTTTTTTCATTTTCTTGGGAGGTGTTTCTGGTCTTTTTCCTTCTGAACATTGGTCATTTCGAGCTACACTGGTTGCTCCCCTGCTTTTGCAATGGGAGTGCTCTGTTTTTCTATTGCAAATGTCTAATTTGCATTCAGTGACGATCCCCGCTATTTGCAAATATTATGGTTTATGTTCACTTTCTATTTGTAACAGATTATAGTAATATATAAACTGTTGTTTTTTCTTCTGAAAAAAAAAAGGCTCAAGTGTGAGTCATATAATTCATTTGGGTTCTTTAAAGCACTAAAGGCAGTTGTAAACGGTGCGACGACTCACCTCTTCATTTACTAATGCAGCAATCAAGGCATAGGTCTTGTTGTTCTTGCTCTCCTATATGGGGACTTCTTTGTCTAAAAATCAAGAGGATTGCCAATATCTCCTTCACATACTCCTTTCCACAATTCATTGAAAATGAGAGTATAATTTATCTTTCTGAATCATTCATGGTAGTTCTTTTTGCCAATAAAAACAACTACAACTATAGAGATGTATTCAGTGTGAATACATGTTACTTATAAACCAACTCAAAACAAAATAACTTCAAAATTCCAATTATCTATATCCAAAGAAAAATATATGCAACATAGGCATGTATAACATCCTAAACACTACTTTTTACAAATATTATCATAGCATACACCACATATTTATCCTTGTTGATTCTTATTTTAACTAAATATCAATGTTTGTCTCAATCTAAAAAGACATAAACCGGTATTGGAGTTGTCCCTGGGATGCTAAATTCAAAGTTCTGAAACAAGAAGCCGTCTTCCAACTGTGAAAAAATTGAAAGGAATATTCTTTTGTTCATGCAACGCATATAAAAATAACGAATGTAGTAAAGCAAGATTGCAATGAGGAATCGATCCTGAGAGGAGGACTGATCACGCTACTTGAATGGAGACCGAGAGTTACACACAAACTCAACACCCCCATTGAACGTTGTGTATTAACCAACACCCAAATTAATGTACCAGTGTTTCAATACATACATTTCAGAGTTCACACAACGGTGGATGTCCAATGCATTATCACTGTAATACAATATACTTCATCGCAGAGAATAGAAAGGCATTCCAAGGCTGCTTGAACAGAGAGAATATGAAGAGATTACACTTCATTCAACACAGAGATCCAAAATACAGTTTCGACATTGAATACAACGTTCAACCATCAAATACCAGCGCACATAAATCAACGTTCAACGCCGGATTTTAATCAACGCAAGCTTCAATGCACTCACAAGACTCAACGCACAAAGAATTCAACCAAGGGATAAACCATCGCACGAATTCGATTGTCCCAAGTCGGCTTCACCAGTGTACATTCAACGTTCATTGCAAATAGAACTGTATGCATTACTAAACGTAGAGGAAATGAACCAACGACTTGCTCAACATTGCATTCAAACTGTATTCAATGCAGAGATAATGTTTGAATGGAGAATGAACCCACAACTTCTGTTGGTTTGCAGGGACATATTTTAACAGAAAAAATGACAGTTTGCAGGGACATATTTTAACAGAAAAAATGACAGTAGATAGGAGTTACGGGGAAGAGAAATGCTAAAAGGAGATTTGTGTTTGTATACCATGTCAGGCTAGAGATGGGTAACTCTAAGAATTGATTGGTTTTTTATTAAGAAAATCATTAATATATACCAAGAGAGCTATATACCAAGAGAGCTAGAACCTTGCAAATTATATTTCAATATCTTTTCATCTTCTCATTTTCATATTTACAATTTTCTAATCCCTAAAGATGAGGTGTATAATAATAAAATAATAATAATAAAGATTAGATCTATAATAATAAAATAATTTGGTTCAATTAAGATTCCATTACATTACACACATAAATTAAAATTCAAAAAATCAAGTTAAACAATTGAAACATATTAAAAGTCTAACTTGTAGTTTTTTCATCTTCTCATTTTCATATTTACAATTTTCTAATCCCTAAAGATTTGGTCTATGATAATAATAATAAAGGTAAAGAGTAATAATAATAAAAAAATAACTTGACTCAATTAAGATTCCATTATATTACACGGTTACACACAAATTAAAACTCAAAAAATCAAATCAAACAATTGAAACATATTAAAAGTCCAACTTGTAACCTCAAAAAAAAAAACTACAATAAGGTTCAATATAGCTATAGCATATACATGATTGGGGAGCTAGGAAAGTCCCAATCCACAGATGCTAAAAGGAAAACATATGAGCTTGGGGCCATTAGGAAAACCTAATCATTACAACAAAAAACACATTGATGACCTTGAAGTAAGAGATCCAATTCTTGTTTAAAACTTAACAATCCCCCAAAAAGTAAGGATGAGGAACCTCATTAAAAGTAGCTTTACAATGGGGAAAGAAGAAATGATGGCGCGTTGCAGCTCTCTCTACTCATACCCTAGCCGAAATACTGATTATGGTTAGCTATAGTCACTGTAACCTCCGAGGCTACCTTTGCAACCCGCTGTCCTCACCTGCACATACTTCCAACTGTCGACGATAACGGTCTACCATTCCTAGGTTTATCATGGAGGGAATGTAGCTGGACGTCGTGGATTAATCATTGGATCCTTACCCGGAGCATGCTATCTTCTGTAACCCTAACCCTAGATCGGTTCTCATTTCCTCTATGTTGTCCAGCTCGAATCTGACGCCAGTTGTCTCCCTCCTCGGGCTTACAGCCTCCACCCTTCACATTGGGACCCTCTCCATCGACTCACCCACCCTGGACTGCTCGTTGTTGTCTCCTGGAACCCTAAACCTTCTGGCTACTTGCTTGTCCCCTCTTTTCGATCCTGCGCCCTCTGTAGATCACTGTTTTTCCAAAAATCTTCCATCTCGTCCGAGGACTAGCCCTGATGCGGCCGCAGAGACACAGAAGACCCACGATACTCCCGGTTGTTGCGAGGCAACGCAAGTCTTAGCTCCTCTTTCAGGCTGTTTTGATACCCCGATAATCCGAGCTAAGTCGGTGGAGCCACACCCAGAAGCAACTAGTCCCTCGGATCCATTACAGGACCACCCTACTGCGCCACGTACAGGGAAGAGGAAAGCAAGGTGCGTCAAGGCATCTGGCAAGGATTACACCATAAAATTTGGGGAAGGACTCACCATGGGTGAAGTGGCCAACAAAGCAAGGAAAGTCCTGGTGGGTAGGGTTCGTGGAAGAACCTACATGGCGGAGCGATTGGGGCTGTGGGTTAAAGAGATCTGGGGACATATTTTCATATAGCTCCCAGATGTTCAGATACTCCCTCGTGGATGGTTTGCACTTCATTTTTCCCTTGAAGAATACACGAACCTGGCTCTTGCATGATATTGGCATATTGAAATGGCTCCGGTGCTGCTCAAAATATGGAGCCCTCTCTTCAATCCGGAAAGAGAGCAGATAGGAGCTGGACCTTTATGGGTTCGACTACCAGGTTTACCACTCCAGTACTGGTCTGAAGAAGTGTTCATGTGAATCGGGAATACCCTCGGCACCTTCCTGGATTACGACAAATCCATAGTACAGTCCAAAAATCGAACCCTAGCTCGCATTCTGGTGCATCTAGACACTCGGGAGGGTCTAGAGGAAAAAATTACTCTGCAATGGCGTAACTTCACTAGGGTTCAAATCCTTGATTACGAGGGGGTTCCATTTAGATGTCGACACTGCCACAAGGTCGGGCATCTGTATAAGGAATGTCCTCTAGTCTTGAAACCCCCGGAAGCAGCTATGGAAAAGGAGGAAGGCATTGGAAGGGCTACCCCTGACATCCCCAGGAAGGCACCATCTACAGTACCGCCCCATCTCGGAAGGCGACCCCAACTCAGCCAGTCCAACAATCTACAGGCAACTCCTCAGGTCCCCTCAGGCGACCCCAACTCAGTAACTCGAGCCAGGGAAGCAGCTGAAGTGGCTTGTACTTTGGGTACTCCTCTCTCCTCTACCCCTGTTCTATCTTCTACTTATGCATTTTCTGCACATCATCAGCATAATGCATCTATACAGGATCGACCCACCTCTCCCTCATCTATTCCCTGCCCCCTTCTCTCCCATCACCTAGTTTACTCCACCACCTCCCCTTCCCTAATCCCAGAGGCCACCTCCTCCCCATCACCACCTCCCCTGGCTCCCCCTCATCCTTATAACCTGTGATCTCGCCTCCCTTTGCAGGTTCTCATTCAACTCACTCTGGTCTTGGCCTGTCCCTCCCCTTGATGACTATTAAACCCCTTCATGGGCGCAAATCTTACCTTTCGCATGCTATACTTCGGCTGGTGCTGAGGTGGTCTCGGGAAGGCAATCTTCATTAGATCAGGTTCTTAGAGTGAAGAATACCCATGACATGGTTCCCCCATGAAATGCCTATCATTCAATTACAGGGGTATGGCTAGCTTGCCCAAAAAGCTAGCCCTCCGCAGGCTATTTGACTCTGAGCCTGTAGACATTATCCTCCTCCAAGAAACCCTCAGTGAAGCTCAACACATCATCCGAATTCTGCAGAATCTAAGCCCGAGATGGGAATTCCTTGCACTAGATGTTGTTGGGCATTCAGGTGGATTGGCTATGGGATACAATCCCCGAACCATAAATCTAAACTCGGCTTGGGGAGGAAAGGGGTTCATTAGTATCGAATTTTTTTCTACTGAGCTGGGAATGGATCTCCGTGTTATGAATGTTTATCTTGTCAGGGATGGGAGGCTTTTTGGAATCAATTCCTAAACCTCTCTCTTATCTCATCTGACAATCTCATCATGGGCGAGGATCTAAATTTTTCTATTGGATACAATGAGTCCTGGGGATCATCGGCACATATTGACCCACTCTCTGATACCATGGAAAAACTTCTTGATCAAGCTCACCTCTCATATATTCCTATGAACAGACCCTTGCCAACATGGAGGAACAGAAGAGTTGGTGAGGCAGCCCTAGCTAGAAGACTAGACCGTTTCATCCTCAAAACCCCGATGATACAGAGATTATCTCATTATAGGCAGTGGGTCGGAACCAGAGGCATCTCTGACCACTCGCCCATCTACCTAGAAATATCTGGTCCTCCTATTAATCCCACAACCTCGTTCAAATTCAATTCATCTTGGCTTCTAGACCCCTCCTACACAAATCTAGTTTCAAACTTCTGGCTGCAAAACCCTCCCACTCAAGGACTCACTCGAGCTGAGGGATTTTGTCACAACCTTCTACAACTCAAGAAACTCACTATCAAGTGGGCAAAGGAAAAAATCCAAAGGGATGCCCATACCCTCACCTCTATTGAATCATCCTTGGTGCATCTTATGAATGACCATAACAGGGGTTTCTTAAGCACAAAATCCAAGTCAAAATTGATTGAGCTAGAAAATCAAAGAGCCAGAATTCTGAAGCAAAGAGAACAAACCTGGAGACTCAAGAGTAGAGTGATCTGGCTCAAAGTAGGGGATGAGAACACAAGGTACTTTCAGAAATTTTCCAAGGGGAGAAAAGCCTCCAACACCATTTGGCAAATGCCCACTCCACATGGAGGTATTGCAAAAACTTTCAATCAATTATCTCAGTTGGGTATCTCACATTTCAAACATCTCTATAAGGAGCCCCCTGCCTCAAACCTTGCTGATATCATTCAAGTAGCAGGGCACTTCCCAAGCTTTGTAGATCTAGATGCCGCAGCTGAGCTAACTTCTCTCGTTACCAGAGATGAACTTGAGGGGACATTAAAATGGTTCAAGAAAGATAAAAGCCCTGGCCCAGATGGTTGGTCCATCGAATTCTAGTTAGCGTTTTTTGACCTCATTGGGAATGATCTTCTCAACGTAGTTGAAGAGTGCAGGACCTCTGGTAAGATGTATGAGGCTATCAATGCCACTTTCATTGCTCTTATACCAAAATCTGACTCTCCTACATCCTTCAATGACTTCCGACCTATCTCCCTTTGCAACACCCTATAAAAAATCATTGCAAAGATCATTGAAAACTGGCTCCACCCTATACTCTCCCATCACATATCTCGATAGCAATTTTCCATTCTCCAAAATAGACAGATCCATGAGGCCATAGGCACTACCCAGGACGCCATTCACTCTATCAAAACAAGAAATCTGAAAAGCATTATACTCAAGATTGATCTCACTAAGGCTTTTGATCATGTCAACTAGCTCTTCATTAAGATGATCCTGATCCATTTAGGATTCCCTCTTGCTTTCACAGATTGGATTATCCACTGCATAAACTCGGCATCCTTTAGTGTACTAATTAATGGTTTTTCATCCCACTTCTTTCATGCCGAACATGGACTTTGGCAAGGATGCCCTTTGTCTTCCCTTCTGTTCCTTATAGTAATGGAGGGTCTCAGCAGGCTCATTAGCACTGCAAAAAAGGAAAGGCAGACTCAAAGGACTGAAAATGAACGAACTCTGCCATCTTACACATCTTGTTTTCATTGATGATGTGATGATCTTCCTGGATGGCAGCATCAGGGATTCTACCTCTTTCCATGACATACTTATACTCTTTGAAAAATCCAATGGTATGGTTGCAAATTAGACCAAATATACTATTACTCTATCTCAGACCCCACAGTTACCGGATTGCTGATTGGATCTGGTTAGTGATTAAAATTGAGAAGAGATTGAAAATATGGAATCATAGATTTTTATCAAGAGTTGGGTGCCTTGTCCTTATAAAATCAGTACTGGAAGCCACCCCTGTATATTGGATGTCTCTCACCTGGATTCCTCGGGGAATACTCGGACGCATCCAACAGATATGTTGCAGATATCTATGGAATGGACAAAAAGAAGGAAAAACTTTTTCTTGGGTGAGCTAAAAGAAAATTGCTATGCCAAAAAAATGGGGGGTGGGGGTTCAAATACTTGTCTGTTTTTGCTCAAGCTCTTGCAGCCAAGATGAGTTGGTCCCTTCTCACTTCACAGAACCTATGGACGACTGTGTCATACTACAAATACATTTGGCCACAACAATTATTGGACTGGGTTCGTCTACCACACTGGCCTCGTTTGGGCATTTCTATAGTATGGAAAGCAAACCTACAAACCATGCCTTTTAGCAGATCCGGCTTGGCATGGCGCATAAACAATGGTGCATCTGTATGCATTGGTATTTACCCATGGATAGGAGGGGGAACAGGTATCAGTTGCCACCTGATCTCATTCTATACCTTCATCTTAGAAATACCACGGTGATAGCACATATTTTTGATCATGAGCGCAACACTATTTTCAGGCAGCATTGGAGGTCAACACCTGAAATGGATATCCCTATACAATGGCATCAGTCCTAGGAATCTTATCTATCGGCATTGACTGAAGCTCATGTGAATTTAAATAACAACCCAGATGAGCTAGTATGGATACTAGCTAAGCATGGGAAATACACCCCAAAGCTAGGCTACACCCACCTCCTCTCGAACCGCAAACCTACACTTACAAAAGAATGGTGGCAACAGATCTGGAAAATGAAAACTCCTCCTCGGGCGCGGCTCTTCATGTGGAGTGTTTTATGCAACAAAACTCCCACAGGCAAAGCCCTTTTGCATAGATCTATTCATGGCCCGATCTGGTGTGTTATATGCAAGAAAGACTCTGAAACCAACGAGCACCTGTTTCTACTTAGTCCGACTGTCGTCCAATTTTGGCAAACTACAACACAACATCTCTCTATGCAGAACGCATGGCAAGGCCCTACTATTCTCCAAGCATGGAACAATTGGATCGCAGCACACCAGGGTGCTAAGGAATAATGCCTTCCTCTTATCCTCTGTTGGACTATATGGCTTACCCAGAATCATATAATTTTCAAGAACAAAATTGTCTGATGGCCTCTTATCATTGCCAAGGATGTGGCAGCCTATCATGACATTCCAGAAGAGGAAAATTCCCACATCCGCAGAACCTCGGCCCCTGGTCGGATTGATAAAACTAAGCCATGGGCTTTCTTCGATGGAGCAGCCCAATCTCATGGTTACAGAGGGGGTTTCGTCCTATACATCTCTGATCAACACTTCTATAAGGTCCAAATAGGACTAGGGGAGGGAACAAACAATTTTGTCGAGCTTATCACCGTCAGACATCTACTCCACTTTGTACTTGCTCATGATTGCTCTACCATTCATATCTATGGGGATTCAAAAATTATTATCAACTGGTTCAACAATAAAAATCATTGTCATGCTATTTCACTTCAAAATATTTTGGATGAAGTCTACAATTTCAAAGCAGTGTTTAACACAGCCTCTTGTCATCATATATACAGGGAATATAATGAAGATGTTGGCAGGCTTTCCAAGGAGGGCAAGCTACTACCCTGAGGCTTTTGGATAATCTCTGAATAGACGAGAGCAGAATTCTACCAATACCACCATAGGCCATATATAGACTAGGATTACCATAGGGTGGAAAGGCCCTAAATATATATATATTTAGCTGTTTTATCATAGTTTTATCCAAAACATGTATAAATTTATTTTTGCTGATATATAGACAAATATTTTGAATATGTACAGGGATCTCTAAACAATCCTACAGGAAATGGCTTGGCTATTTATATTTTTTGACACAGCTGGTTTTGAAATGGTCATGGACCAACAGTACTCGCATATGCCTTGGGCATCTACTATATGTAATTTTTCCACATAATGAAAGATTACGATTTTTCCATTGGAAAAAAAAAAGTAGCTTTACAATGATGCTTACATAAAAATCTAATTACAACCAAGCAAATTGAAATCTGAAGTAATTTGCAATTGTCCTTGACAAAAAAAATGTCCCCCGAGTGGTGCCTCTCTAATGCAGGAGCATCCAGCTGAAGGAAAATCAATGTATTTTAGTAGACATAGGGGGTCATGTGTTTTCAAGGAAGTTGGTTTCCTAAGAGTGAATTAAATGTAATTATTAATGTTGTGAGTGATTTTAATGAGAGAAGATAGAATAGGGAATTAATTGAATATTGTGAGGCATATTTGTAAATGTTCTTGAATGTAGGAGAACATGAGAGAATTAGGATAGTTGAGAGATTAAGGGATTGAGAATTGATTGTAAAACTCATATTAGGAGTCAGTTCATGAATTTATGGATTAGAGAGGAGTTTTAGGAATTAGGAAGAGATTTAGGAATTTTGTTAAGGAATTTATGGATCTAAACCAAAATTGGTTTTAGAATCCCTTTGTATAAATGTAAGCCAAAAGGCAGAGAAGAAGAGTTAGACAGTTAGAGGTTAGATAGGTTAGATATTTGGAGTGATTGTAAGCCTACGGGCAGAGTTGGAATAGAGGCCACTGATATTAGAAGATCAGGCCAGAGAGACAAAGTCTCAATATGTAATCGTTTGTTATATGTTTATATATACAGAGATTGATTAGAATCTGTATAAATGTGTATTTCGAGTGTTGAATGATGAATTATGTGTTATCAGAGATTTGCATAATATAAATATGTGCAGGCAGGTCAAGGCAAATACACAGAGGAAGAGAAGAGGCAGAGGACCTTAATGGCGTTGAACGATTGCAGAACCAAGGTAATGGTTGAATCGTTCGTGAGTAAAGAACTCACAGAGTTAAGCCAAGAGGATTGAGCAACGGAAGAGCAGAAGCCAAAACCCTGAAGAAAGAAACTTGAACCACAAAGGAAACACTGAAGAAACAATGAAAACCATAAAGGAAGGAACGAACGAAGAAGTGAGGCTTCAATACATAGGAACCGTTAGATCTTATAGATCAATGATCCAGATCAATCATGGAGGATCGGCGGACCTTGAAGGAAGAATAACGGAGGAATTAGATGTTGATCGTCCGATCAACGGATCAATAGATTGACGGTCATTACTCAGTGAAAGAGCACAGAAGTTAGTGCAATGGAAAGGTGGATTTATATAAGCGAAATGGTATTTCAGGCGGCGAAGAAACCATAAGTGGTATCGAGCGTTTGGCTCTGATCCCATACATATCACAACATGTAGCAGTAAAGTGGAAAGGGGAAACCACTTTATTGGGCGGTTAAACCCCATGCTTGTTATCCACCCGAAATCGGGGTGAACCGTCGGATCTATTAAGGATAGATCAATGGTGGAGGTTATAACGCAAGTTGTTTGATCACTGACCGTTGGATCGAAGAAGAAATGGACGGTCACGATCTAATCGCTGATCACAAATCAAGGATAATGAAGGACAACACCAATAGCAATGGATGAGTGTGGACCCGATGACAATTGTGAATGCAGGTTTATAAGGTTTGAAGTTCGACCTTAAATGTTTGGGTCAGTTTTCCGTGTTTTCCTTTGTATTGTGTTAAAGTGCGAATGAGCAATAAGAAGCGGACCCAAGAAGGTTTATATGGCGCAGTTAATATGTTTTGAGTTCTGGAGGTTGATCGCATATTGGGAAAGTGGAAGGAGTGTGTAATGTGACCCGCGAAAGAGCGATACCCCGATTGCGATAAAGGTAAAACATCGATTTCTATGTAAAGGTCGTATTAAGGCGGAAAGGTATGTTTAAAGTGCATTTCTGTTATAAAAGGGTTATAATAGAAATATAGCACCGATAAAGGGTTTTTATGTGTTAAGTCTGTTATAACCAAAGTTTATAAAGTGAAGGTTTAATGTGTGGGCTTAAGGGTTAATGAAGGTTTATAAAGGGTGAATAAGTCTCGATAGAGGAGATTGAAAGTCTGGGCTATTGTATTGAATAATTCCACATAAGAATTGAGTAAGGGGCCTAAACCATTGATGGTTGAAGATTTTGACTCCTTAGAGAGTTAAAATTCCTGGGACAAACAACTATATGCATAGACATATGCATACTGTGGGTAAAGCAGGGGTAACCCTGCGTCATTTGGTATCAGAGCATAATTGTTATTGGAACAATTGATAACAGAACAGAATAAGGGAATTCTGTAGAAAAGGACTTAGAACAGAGTTGTGTTTTAAGATGTGTATGCAAGCAAGGGAGATCAAATTTTAATCTGACAAATAGTAGGCACACAGAGATGATGTGGAGCAGAACTTGCAAATGCAAAAGACAAAGGACAATCCATTCAAAGTACAGGAAATGGTAGAACAATATCATGCAGAGATCTTGAAGAATAAGGAGGTCAGAAAATTGCAGCAAGCCTCGAGCAAGGAGTGCTCAATTGGTTCCAAAGGAAGAACCATAGAAATGCTAAAAGACTGAGCTCAGAGGAGAGAAGCTTAGTGAAGCATATGTAGCAAGGAGGAGACTTGTTACTATAGAGGTATTGTTGCAGCTCACAAAGGTAATTCCACAAAGGATGTGGGTAGAATTGCCAAGGTAATGAAGGAAACTGGTAAGACTTTCTAAGTGAAAGAAAAATTGGTCAAAACCAAGTATTTCATGGTGATTGAAATACAAGAGGACGGTTGTGTTCTTGAGAAGGTGCATATGAGTTGAAGCCTAAAGGAGCAGAGAAGAGTGCTCAAAGGAGGTTCCAGAGACAGAGAACCAAGGGCCTACCAAAAGACTGAGTACAGAGGAAAGCTTGGTGAGGTAAGTGGCAGCAGGGAGGACTTGTTGTTGTAGAGGTTTTAATGCAGCTCATAGTAAGTGAGTAAGGAGCTCACGAAGATAGAGGAGAATATGGCTACTAATAGTCATAGCAGAGGTTCTGAGGAAGACCATAGCAGAAGAAAGATGAAGAAAGAGGATGCCAAGGCAAATGGCAAGAGGATGAGTCAAGAGGAAATTGACAAAGAGATTATAGAGATGAAAGAACAACTCAATGTATTGATAATGATACTTGAGGAAAACTAGAGACGAGGTTGGGTCTTGAGGAAAAAGCCAGTGAGGTGGCATAAATTACAGAGAAGGCTACAAAAGAAGAGAATTCAACAGGTAAATATGCAATTAGCAGAAGAGCTGATGAAGCTTGAATAGGTACTGGGTGTTCAATTGAGATCTGAAGAACTCAGAGAAGCTGAATTGGAAATGGAAGTGTCCATTTGTGAACCAGAACAGGGCAAAGTTCTGGGTGAAGAGGAAGGAATTATTGATGACTTTATGAACTGTTGGACAAATGCAAACCAGAAGGAAAATGTAAAACCTTGTATTGTTGAATCTAATAACTTTGATGTGATTACAGGTTTTGCAGAGGATGAACAATCTTTTGAAGCTGTCAAAAGTATGGGAGAATATCTTTCAGAAGATAAAACTCTGAAGTAAAGGAAGATGGAGAATATCTCTTAAATGAGAGAAGCATTGATTTATTGTAGCAGAAAGATCTTAATAATGCATTGATATTTGAAACTATGACAACACAGGAACAATTTCTTGTGAAAGAAGGAGATGAAATTCAGTCTGAAGAACTGATATGTAAAGCAACAGTTGGGACTATTGAACCTTGTAAATTTCAAATTGATAATTTGTGTATAAATGCAGGAATCATAAGTAATGATGAAGTACTTATGAAGTGTCACAGAGAACTTGAATTGCTGGAGTATTTGCTGGGAAATTCAAAGTATGATAGTGTGATTGCAGAGGAAGAAGTTCATTTCAGTGGACAAGAGCAAAAAGACATCATTGAAGCAGATGGTGTGGAGGAAAGACTAACTGATAGTCTTGGAAATACTTTAGAGAATTCTTTGGAGAATTCTTTAAAGAGGTTGAATCAACATACTGATGTGCTGATAGAAGAGGAGAAAAAAATAGAGCAGCATATTGATGTGTTGCCAAAGGAAGAGGAGGCACTGAGGCCTTATGATTTTTATTTTAACAAGTGTTTTATGAGTGCAGGTTTAGTTGTAGGTGCTGGAGGAAATTTGGCACAGATGGACAACCAAACAAAAATGGAAGAAGAAGATTCTATGGAAGAATTTAATCCATGGAACAAAGATGTTCAATTGCTGGAGAGAATGTTGGAAAGTCAGGATTCAGTGCAGACAGAGATAATATTGACAGAGGGTAAGGATGAAAGGGAGGCAATTAGAATAAGTGAAGAACAAGTAAGAGTAAGTGATAGCATTCGACAACTCCAAGGAGAAGAACAGCAGTTTGAAGAGTTAGTGGACAACAGCAACAACCTGAAGCAGAGAGAAAGAAATAACAGTGAATGGCAGAATATGGACCAGTCCAAGGATGTGCTGGAGACATAAATTGAAGAAATGTGGTAGTTAATGATGAAGCAGTCCATATGGAGGAAAATGATAGTAGCAAGAAGGATGATCAATCAGAACTTGAACCTGGTTGACAAGGAGAGGAAGATAAAGCAAAAGACAGCAGACATGCAGCAGCAAAGGTGCACAGTGTTTGGATAACTACAAACTAAAGTTTGGGACCCTGGAGGTTTTATATCAACATATGAAGACACATGATCAGGAGATCATGAAATTTTTTTACTTTGGGAGTCTGATGCAAGAGCATTCAGCTCAAGGAAAATCATTGTATTTTAGTAGACATAGGGGGTCATGTGTTTTCAAGGAAGTTGGTTCCCTAAGAGTGAATTAAATGTAATTATTAATGTTTTGAGTGATTTTAATGAGAGAAGCTGGAATAGGGAATTAATTGAAAATTGTGAGGCATATTTGTAAATGTTCTCGAATTAGAGAACATGAGAGAATTAAGATAGTTGAGAGATTGAGTGATTGAGAATTGATTGTAAAACTTAGATTAGGAGTGAGTTCATGAATTTATGGATTAGAGAGGAGTTTCAGGAATGAGGAAGAGATTTAGGAATTTTGTTAAGGAATTTATGGATCTAAACCAGAATTGGTTTTAGAATCCCTTTGTATAAATGTAAGCCAAAAGGAAGAGAAGAAGAGTTAGACATCTAGAAAGGTGTTGTTTCTTAGGAACTAGTTTAGGACAATAGTTAGGAGTGTTGTTATGAGAGCATTAAATGTAAATGGACACTTGCAAATGAAAAAAGTGATCCATAACACAATTAGTTTAGGACATTAGCTTATTTAAAGCTTGTTTCTCTTCTTGCAAGAATCTTGAGTGATTGTGTGTAAACTCTTGTAGATCTTATGTAATTTTCTTTCCTTATTAATAAAATTTGTGTGTGTGAGGACACTTTTGCTATTATTATGGTATCAGAGCTAACAATGATGTAGATGATGTGAAGAGGAGATTCCATCTCTGCATGCTTTTGGAAAACTCCATCAAATTATTTAGTGGTTGGATGGTATGAAAAATTCTCAATTCCATTAAGGAAAAGAAAAAATATTATTATTGTTGATTTCAGAGTTGAGTCCGTAAATTAAAAAACATTTTATCAAAGTTTTATTATTTTTTTAAAAAATTAGTTGTTGAAAGCACATATGCAAGGGTGTTATGAATTCGAGAAACTGTAGTAATCATGTTTGTTTAAAATATACATAAATCCCCTCAAATATTCAAAAGATTTACATTATTCTTTTATAATACTTCAAAAAATTTATTGAAATCCCCATAAGAAAAATTCCAATGCACTTTCGATCGAATTTCTTCTTTCATCCTTATAAAGATGAGTGCCTCCGAATGTTAAAAAGAGTACCAGGTACTCAGTCTGCATTTTACGCAATAGATCCACTGCATATGGGTGGAACATGGAATAGAAAACTTGTATGCCCTTTACATACATTGCCACTTCCTTGAGAATGGTACCAATCACCCATTGAAGTTCGACTTCAGAAACCTCAATTTCATCATCAAATTTCACCTCTATGTTAAATCACACACATAGAGGAGCATTCTCGAATGCATCCATTTGAAAATACTGCCATCATTAGCTTTTTGAACTAGAGGACTTCATATCTCCATCCCATCAGCTTGGAATCCATCGAAGCAACTCAAATTTCGTTGGCTCTTTTTGTATCTTAAGGAAGTTTCGGAAAGAGGGAGAAAGAACTGGTTTATATTGTAGAAAAGACAATCGTAGTGTGAAAAAAGGTTGGAGTGGGCTGCGCCTAAGCTCAAGGAACTCGCAGCAAAAGATCAATGGTTGCCAACACAGAACAAGCCCATGCTCCATCACCTACTACCATGACTAATTTTGTAGCAACGTGGAAGTGAACTTTGTATAGAAATGTGGAAGTGACCCCTATGTAGCAGCGTGCTAAAACACCAAGCAATTCGATCTTCAATTGAAGTTGTTCCAACAGAAATTGACAGAAGGACGAGATGTACTTGAATACATTACCAGACTTAAGAACATTAAGCAGGAAATAGTAAACGTTGGATTTCAAGCAGTGGATGATAGTTTCATGACTACTATTTTGATTACTGGTTTTCCTTCTTCATATACACATTTCTTGGAAACTTTACAGGTAACTGGAAAGCTAGAAAAATTAACATTTGATGAATTAAGTGAAATGCTAGCTCAACATGAAAAACTTTTGGAAAGAAGAAACAGGTTGCAGAAGAAGTATTCTTTACAGAAGCTATCACTAGTAAATATTCAACTGATAGTTCTAGAGGTAGAGGAAGATGGCACAACAATCCAAATCAAGGTAGAGGACAAGGTTGTGGTAGAAGTCAAGGCAGAGGGAACAACTTCAGTAGAGGCAACAGTTCAGGTAGAGGCAACATTCAAGGCAGAGGAAACAGTTAAGTCAGAGGCAACAATCAAGGAATAGGACTAAGTCAAGGCAAATGAAAAAATCAAAGCAGAGGTAGAGGATAGAATCAAGGCAGAGGCAAATATTTCAATCAAATTTTTTATAGAAGATGTAACATAGTTGGTCATTTGTTGAATATTGTTGAACTTCTATTGAAAATGTTCCAAAATTTCAACAACACATGCCACAGTTTGCTAATGATCGAGAAGATGATGGCTCATAATATGTCTTCACTACACT
Organism: Pinus tabuliformis; assembly: GCA_031772625.1. Taxonomy (NCBI): domain Eukaryota; kingdom Viridiplantae; phylum Streptophyta; class Pinopsida; order Pinales; family Pinaceae; genus Pinus; species Pinus tabuliformis. The sequence continues at coordinate 219,025,587 of CM062804.1, read as the reverse complement.
TCAAATTTCAGAATCAACATCATTACAGGTCTCCACATATCTAAAAAGTGATTATGAATACGCTTGGATTTTAGATATAGGGGAAACACAACATATGACTTTTCGACGTGACTTCTTCTGGACTTTTCAACATTTACATCTCAATTCAATATTTCTTGTTGATGATACAAGACACAATCCTTATGGAAAAGGAGTAGTAAAAGTTTCTCTTCTTGGTATGTACCAAGTTTCAAATAGAATTTGTTGTCATTAGTCATAATTTGACAAGCAGGACATCGGGTTGTTATGGAGGATGGCTTAGTAAATATCAATTCCATCAAATAGAATATGAAGACAGACATGACATGATATGAATATGGAAAACTTCTAAGGATGAAAAGAACATTCATTCCACAAAATTCTAATTTTGTGAGAGCAACAATTACATATATTTCACCAATAAGGTTGTGGCATGTTAGATATGGGCATTTAAACTTTGAAAGTCTCTCTCAACTTCAAAAGAAAGGAATGGTTAAAGGACTTCCAACTTTTAAGAAAGAAAATGCAAAATGTGAAGCTTGCATTTACAGGAAACAAAGTCGAGAGACTTTTCCAACAAGTTCATGGCATGTAAACAGGCATTTGCAATTGGTTCACAATGACATTTGTGGACCTCTACAGACTTCTCTAGGAGGTTGTAAATACTTTTTACTCTTCATTGATGATTTTAGTAGAATGACTTGGGTTTATTTTTTGACGCAAAAGTCAAAAAAATTCGAAAAGTTAAAGAATTTTCGCCAACTCATTGAGAATGAAGTTAAAGATAAAATTGGCACTCTTAGGACAGACAATGGAGGGGAATTCACTTCAAATGAATTCCAAAATTATTGCAAGGACAATGGTATCAAAAGAAAAATTACAAATGTCTACACTCCACAACAAAATGGAGTAGCAGAGAGAATGAATCACACCTTGTTAGGGATGGCAAGATCCATGCTAACTTCCAAAAATTAAGTCCTTTATATTGGGCTGAAGCAATACATACAACAGTCTACTTAAGGAACATGTCTCCTACTTATTATTTGGATGTAATTACACCATATGAATCATTGTTTGGTTTCAAACCTCGAGTCAAACATCTTAGAGTTTTTGGTTCAGTGTGTTATGCCTTAGTTCCAAAAGAAAAGCGAACTAAGCTTGATTCATGAAGTTTGAAGTGTACATTGATTGGGTATTCCGATGAAAAGAAGGGATATCATCTTATGTTGAATGTAAAGTTTATTGTTAGCAAGGATGTTATATTTGATGAAACAGAAAGCAAGAGTTCCAAAGAGATAGAAAGTATTCTACAGAAATTGGAAACTAAGGGAGATAAAAAGAAGATCAACCAAGTACACAACATGGGTATGAAATTGAATTTCCTTCATCATAAAATGGTTCATCCAGCTCATCCCCTTCATCTACACCATCTGGATCTTCTGGAAGTTCATCTGAATCTCCTAGCAGTAACTCCTCTGATAGTGACTCCCTACCCCTTGAATCTTCAAATGATCTAAGAACATATGTTTATATCAATCCACTTTATAATGATGGTGATTATTCATATCCACAAACAAGTGCACATCAATTGCCTAAATGGACCATTCAACTTTTGAAGGATGTTAGGCTAGATGAACAAAACAATACAGGAACATGAAGTTCACAAAGAAATGAAGAAAATTATGCCTTAATAACAAATGATTTTACTGATCTCTCCACATAAAAAGAGGCGGTAAAACATATAGAATGGAAAAAGGAAATGGTTGAATAAGACAAAGAAGTGGTGGAAAAAACACTTGGAAACTTGTTGATTATCCCAACAATGTGAAACCCATTAGATGCAAATGGGTTTACAGAATTAAGTATAAGCAAAATGGAGACGCTTTTGCTATTAGAGTAAGCATGCGTAGTTGCATTCTCTAGAATAAGTCTTAACAATGTAAACTTTGAAACGGAAACTATAAACTCAAAACGGGAACTCTGGCCAAAAAACCCCGAAAAAACATCAAAAACAGTGCTAAAAGTGAAAAGTGTTGATGCTGGAATAACACATTTTCTTTTCTTGGGTAAATTTTCCACATGTTTTAAAAATGGGGTGAAAAACAATTTTTTGCTCAAAAATTATCCAAAAAACACCCTCAAAACGAAAAGGGTTGATTCTGGAAAAACACTTTTTTTTTCAAAAGTAAAATTTCAACATTTCGAAATAATGGCATGAAATATTTTATCATGACCATGAAAAAACATTAAATTTAAAAAATTAATGAAAACATAAAATTAAAAAAAAAAAAAAATTAAAACAATGAAAAAACACAAAAAGGTAAAAAAAAAAAAAAAAAAAAAAAAAACAAAACATAGATTAAAATATATATTAAAACAAAAATATAAAACAAAAAAAAACGAAAAAAAATTCAATCATAAGATGTAAAAAGAACGAAATTAATGATAAGAATTAAAAAACTAAAAAAAAAAATTATAAACAATTAAATAGTAAAAAAAATATTTAAAATAAAGGGGGGAAAAGGAGTTATCTTGTAAACCAAAAAAAAATGGCAAAATATATATATATATATATATATATGGAAAAGAAAAAAATACATTTAAAAGAAACAAAAAATTAAGTAGGTTAAAATAGAAAATTTAAAAACAAAAAAAATTAAAATTAAAATTAAAAACAAACTAGATTTTTAAAAAATTAGAAAATTAAAAAAAAAATTAAATCTAATACTAAAAACAAATATAAAAATATATATAAAAGACAAAAATTAAAAAAAAAAAAAACCAAAAATGTTAAAAAAATTATCTCACAAACCATAAAATAATTTGGAAAACAAAAAAAACAAAATTAAGATATATATATATATATATATATATATATATATATAAAGTAAGTAAAAATAGATAAATTAAAAAAAAAAACATTAAAAAAAACTGGGAAAAAAAAACAAACTAGTTTAAAAAAAAAATAGAAATTAATGAAAAAAATTTAAAAACTAATAAAATTAATATTAAAAAAAACAAAAAAAATATTCAAATTATAAAACAAAAAACAAAAAAAAAAAAGTGTATTTTTTATTAAAAAAGAAAAAAAAAAAAAAATATATATATATATATATATATATATTAAACATAGATATTTCATTTTAAAAAAAAATAAAAATTAATTTTTATTTTTTTTTAAACAATCTTTTTTATTATTAAAAACAAATTTTATTTTTATTTTTATTTAAAAATAAAATTATTGAACATATATTTTATATTTAGAAAAAAATAAAAAAAATAAATAAAAAAAATTTCACCTATATTTTATATTTAAAAAAAAAATTACATTTACATTTTTTTCAAACAATGTTTTTTTATTTTAAAAAAAAAATGAAAATTATTTTTTTTTTGTTGTAACAATTATTTTTTTAAAATCATTTTTTTTTGCTATAATAAAAAAAAGTTTTTGTTTTTTTTTATAAACCAATTTAATTTTTTTTAAATAATTTTTTCGTTATAATAAAAAAAGTTTTTGTTTTTTTTTTATAAACCAATTTAATTTTTTTTAAATAATTTTTTTTCCATTATAATAAAAAAAAAGTTTTTGTTTTTTTTTATAAACCAATTTTATTTTGTTTTTTAATTTAAAATTTTAAAAATTATTAAAAAAATTAAAAATTTCAAAAATATATAATTTATATTTTTTATTAATTAAAAAAAAAAAAATTCGTGGCCCTCCCTGGCTGCCCGTGGCGGCACTGCCGTGGGCGGAGGGACCTGCGCCGCCACGGGCGGCCGGGGGGCGCGGAATCGAGGCCCCGCCCCCCGGGCGCCCGTGGCGGCGCTACCGTGGACGGAGGGGCCGCGCGCAGGCCCTCCGCCCACGGCAGCGCCACCACGGGCAGCCGGGGAGGGCCACGGAATTTTTTTTTTTTATTAATAAAAAATATAAATTATAATTTTTGAAATTTTTAATTTTTTTAATAATTTTTAAAATTTAAATTAAAAAATAAATAAATAAAATAAAAATAAAATAAAAAATTAAATTGGTTTATTAAAAAAAACAAAAACTTTTTTTTATTATAACGAAAAAAATTATTTTAAAAAAATTAAATTGGTTTATAAAAAAAAAAACAAAAACTTTTTTTTATTATAACAAAAAAAATTATTTTAAAAAATTAATTGTTAAAAAAAAAAAAAAAAAAATTCATTTTTTTAAATAAAAAAACATTGTTTGAAAAAAATGTAAATGTAATTTTTTTTTTTAAATATAAAATATAGGTTTAATTAATTTTTTTTATTTTTATTTTTTTCTAAATATAAAATATATGTTCAATAATTTTATTTTTAAATAAAAATAAAAATAAAATTTTGTTTGAAAAAAATGTAAATGTAATTTTTTTTTTTAAATATAAAATATAGGTTTAATTAATTTTTTTTATTTTTATTTTTTTCTAAATATAAAATATATGTTCAATAATTTTATTTTTAAATAAAAATAAAAATAAAATTTGTTTTTAATAATAAAAAAGATTGTTTAAAAGAAAAAAAAAAAAAAATTTAATTCTTTTTTAAATGAAATATCTATGTTTATTTATATATATATATATATATATATATAAAAGAAATACACATTTTTTTTTATAATTTGAATATTTTTTTTGTTTTTTTTAATATTAATTTATTAGTTTTTAAATTTTTTTCATTAATTTCTTCTTTTTTTTTAAACTAGTTTGTTTTTAATTTGTTTTTTTTTTCCCCAGTTTTTTCTAATGTTTTTTTTTTTAATTTTTTTATTTTTACTTACTTAATATATATATATATATATTATAATTTTGTTTTTTTTTGTTTTCTAAATTCTTTTATGGTTTGTGAGATCATTTTTTTAACATTTTTTGTTTTTTTTTTTAAATATTAATTTTACTACTTTTTTTAATTTTTTCATTAATTTTTTTTTTTTTTTTTTTATAATTAGTTTGTTTTTAATTTTTTTTCCCTAGTTTTTGCTAATGTTTTTTTTTTCCTCAATTTTTACTGACTTTTATATATATATATATATATATATATATATATATATATATATATATATATATATATATATATATATATTAATTTTGTTTTTTTTCCCAAATTGTTTTATGGTTTATAAGATATTTTTTTAACATTTTTTATTTTTTATTTTTGTCCTTTTTTATATATAAGTGTTTATTTGTTTTTTAGAGACAATTATTTCATTTGGATTGAAAATTTAATTAACGACGTATAAATATGTAAAATATCGAAAATGAAAAATATCGACCTTCTTCTTTAAATATGCAAATCAATAAAAACCTCACTACAGAAAAAATAAAAATAAAAATAAAAACAAAAAAATATGAAGAGGAAGACCACTTCCAAAATTATTAAATTTACAAAATAATTATTTACATTTCATACATTAGAAAAGTTAAAGTCAAAAAAATAGGCTTTTTAAAAAAAGGGTTTGATGCAGAATAACCACTTTTTAAAATCAGCATGAAAATCACTACCATTCTAAAACGCAATGTACATAACAAGAATTTAAAAAAATTAAAGTGCCAAAAACTATGCTCTAAAAAAAACATGTGTGTTCTGCATCACCCCTTTTCAAAATCGGGTCACTTTTTTGCTATCTCTACAAAACGGGTAACAGTATCAGTTCCCATTTCAAAGTTTACATTGTTTCTTGATTTTTGTGAAGCATGGCATCACAAAAGGGAGCATATGATGGGAGAAGAGTTAGAATCTACATAATCAAATCTATTTGGAAAACTCATCTAGTTGTCAAAGAATTATAAGATTTAGATCACGTACACATTATAGTTCATCCAAGAATTTTCTAACATAATGTTAGAGGTAGTCATCTTGAAAAGAAGGATTATCAAGATCCTCCAATAAGAACCATAATTTAGGAAGGTTCTTGGAAGAAGCATTATGACTGGTATATATTCCATTTGATATGGAAACAATAGTCTTGCAAGATGAAGGTATGTAGATGGTCAAGTTACAGTTTGAGAGGAAGAATAAAGGTCTTTCTCCTATTAAATAAAAAATTATCTTCAATAAGGTTGGAAGCAAGCTCATTCAAAAAAAAAGTATGGCTAGATAGTTGCATGGAAGCAAACATATGCATGTTTTTAAGTAACTCTTCTCTAAGGTAGAGTTCATATCAACAAGAATCTTGCAAAAGGAGTTGGTTATAAAAATGTGTTTGGTAACTCTTCCATATGGTTACTTGATGCTTGGAAGTAGAAGTTTGACACACTTTGGAGTGGTTAAAGATCAAGACTCTTCCATAAGATGACATGAATTAGACTTGATGATATTGATCAACATTGAATATGGTTTCCTAAAGAAAGAAAAAGAGTTGATAATGACAACTCCAAGGAAGAAGAAATTGCAGCTTCCTAGCCAATTTTTTCCATGGGCACTTTGATTACAAGTGATTAGCATGGAGAAGGATATTTGATAAAAGATGAAGATAGACCATGCAAAAGGATGTTGATCTCAGAAGTAAGCAAGATCCAAAGATTCCATCATATTGAGGTAATTTTGATATTGATGTCTTGGTTTTGGTTATCTAGTCAATATATGTTTTGCTACCTGGAAGGAAATTGCAGAAAAACGTAATGATAGTTGAGGCAAGTATATCTATAGTTGTTGGTTTTGAACTCAATTCAATGAACACATGGATCTAGTGGATGGTTTTGGTAATCCTTGAAGGATTGTATGGTCAATATCTTTACATCACTTGATATTAAGATGTAGTATTACAAAGAGATAACTCGATGTTCATATGAACAATGAAGGTCATTTTCATGTCTAAATGGAGCTATGATTAAGTTATACTTTGATTGGCTAAATATAATGCCTTTGTTGATAATGAATATAAGAAGGTGATATGAAATATTGATGGCTCATATCCTATCACATTCTGGCACCAATACATTAGGGAAGATGAAAGCTCAAGAAGAGGAGGAGCCATGTAGTTACTTGAAGATCTCTATGAAGGACTAGTAGTTGATTTATTGATGAAGACACACTAGAAAGCTTCCCTATTGAAAGGAAGTAAAAGAATCCCCTCTCTGCTTTAGAGGGAGTAAGAAGTCTCCTTAAAATGTTTGAGAAGGAGCAAGGATCAATTCCCCAATCAAGAGGGAATGAAGATTCACCCAAGTAACATGATGACTAAATCGTTGCACTGTGTGTCATCAGAGGTAAGGAATCTATCCTCTTATGATGTTTTGACTAATGTGGATATATTTTTGGATGCATTTGAAAGAGAGGTACCAGAAAAGCATTGCCTTCAGGCCTTGGATTGGGCACTCCGTGCTAAGCCCATAAGATGGTGGGGTACGCATAAAGGTAGTTTTGATGATTGGTATGAATATAGAGGGATGATGAGAATAAGCTTTGGACAACCGAAAGTGTGATTAATGGAAAAATATGATGAGAGGGACAATCCGCATGATCACTTGGCTAAATGGACTAAGGCTTATAGAACGAAGCCTCATCCTTAGTGGGTGCATCTATTCTGCCATACTCTAGATGTGATACTGATGAATTGGTACTTGGAGACGGAACTCCGCCATGGCACCGAAGAATGGGATATTTTGCGCCAGGGATTTTTATGATGTTCAGTTTTGAGGATGGATTTGAATCTATTGATGAAGAGTTGCAAGATTTTAAGAAGGCATTTTTTAGGATACCGTAGGATCCTCTAGATTTGATTCAACCTGATTGGACCACCCAACTGAGCCATGCGTTGGAGTGTTATAACGTGACTGCCGAAGAAGACGATGAAGATCTAAGGAGGATTAATATTCCAAAGACTGAAGGTCACTGCGAGGTTGAGGGACCACAAGTAAAGAATCCAGACATAACTGCACCACTCAAGACGAGACATGTGAACATTGGCACAGAGGCAAAGCTGAAATTTGCAAAGATTGGAGACTACTGGGATGACGCAACAGTAGATAAGGTTGCTGAGTTGCTCCGTGAATACCAAGACTTGTTCCCTACAAAGTTTTCAGACCTAAAAGGGATTATAGGGGACTTGGGAATTATGAAGATTACATTAAAACTAGACGCGAAGCCAATTAAGCAAAGGCATTACCATCTCAATCCAAAGTATAAAGAAAAAGTCTGCTTAGAGTTGGATAAGATGCTCGCAACAGGCATTATTGAACCAATAGAAGGATCTGATTGGGTAAGCCCAATGGTAGCATAGGAAAAGAAATAGAAGGATGAAATAAGGATATGTGCAGATCTCAGGAAGTTGAATGATGCTTGTGTGCATGATCCTTTCCCAACTCCATTTATTGATGAGGTATTGGATAATGTAGGCGGCCAAGAAGCATACTCTTTCACTGACGGGTTCTCGGGGTACCATCAGATCAAAATCGTGCCTGAGGATAGAAGTAAGACAACCTTCGTGACTGAATGGGGATGCTTCCAGTACACTGTAATGCCTTTTGGGTTGAAGAATGCGCTAGTGATCTTTTCGCGCGTAGTCATTGTAGCGTTTAAAGACTTCATTCATAAATTTCTGGAGGTATACTTTGATGATTGGATAGTGTTTGGATTGGTAAAGTGCCATGTGGAAAGTCTGCGCTTGATGCTTGATACATGTAGGAGATACCATATCACGCTCAACCTGAAGAAATGTTTGTTGTGTGTCCCTTTTGGGATCTTGCTGGGTCATCTGGTATGTAGACAAGGATTGATGGTGGACCTCACGAAGATCGCGGTTATAATCAATTTGGAGGCACCAAGGAGTGTGAAGCAACTGTGCGCAACACTAGGGCATATCAGATACTATAGGAAGTTCATCAAGAGCTATGCCCAAAGTACGCCTTATCAGCTGCAGGCTAATGGGACGATGGAAGCATTCAATAAAATATTGGAGAGCGCACTGACAAAGGTTTGCAATGCACAGAGAAATTACTGGGATGTGCGCGTACCCGTAGTGCTATGGGCTTATAGAATGACTTGTAAGAAGCTGACTGGACAAACGCCTTTCCGACTGGTTTATGGCATAGAAGTTGTGATGCCGATGGAGTACATTGTACCTAGTCTATGCGTAGTTGCATTCACAAGAATGGCAGATCGCGGAGCCCTAGAAGAGAGGCTCACGCAGCTAATAGAGCTTGAGGAGGATAGATTTCTAGTTGGATTCCATCAACAAGTTCAAAAGGAGCATGAAAAAGAATGGCATGATCAGCACATCAAACTGTGCACCTTCAAGGTAAATGATTTGGTTTTATTATATGACAGCAAATTTGATGAATTTCCAAGTAAATTTAGGATGCATTGGTTGGGGCCATATGTCATCAAGGAGATTACCAATGGTGGAGCAGTTCAGTTGGTAAAATTGAATGGAGAACCCTTCCGAGGGAAGGTGAATGGCAGCCGATTGAAGCCATACGCCGGTGATCCGTCTAGATGACTATATGAGGAAATCATAGTCTTAGTGCTCCAAGCAGCTGAAAGGAGGCGCGGGACTATAAACTACACTACCTGGGTTGGGGAGCTACACGATTGGCAAATTGCGTGGAATGAAGGAATGTCACAATGTCCGCTGAAGCACGTAGGGAGCTATGCTATCAAGGAAGAAACTGCGCAAGGCAGCCTGAAAGTGACCGTTATGGTCACTGTTCATGATTTGGTGGTGAAAAAACGGCCAAATGGAGTCAGGGGGCGGCATTTAAGTTAGAATTTAATGGTAAGATCTTTGAAAATATGTCGCCAATGTAGCATTTATGAGTGGATTTTGGGGGGAATGGTGGGATTTGAATTTGAAAATGCCTATAAATTACATATGGTTGCCCAGCGAAAAACACTTGGCATTTTGAGAATTGAGGTATTGAGCTCTCAGGCACGCATGAACCGTGAGTGTTGTGAAGCTTTGATCACGAGTTTATCGTTTGAGAAGTTGCCAAAGGAGACACAAGATTTGTTGAATAACATCATGTCAGCATTTGCAGATACTATGAGTGCTGGGGAAATAATGGCAACTGAGGGAGCTGTGCCAGAGGTAGCAATGGAAGCAGATGGAGCTGCCCTGGAAGTTGCGAGTGTTGAAGTTCTGGTAGAGGTGCCTAAATCACCAAGGTCACCTAGGTCGAGGCCCACGCTGACCAAGGAGGGTCTAAAAACAAAGAAGGGTATGCAGTCAGTGCACACATCACCCAAGAAGCGCCCACAAAAGGAAAATCCCACCACACAGGAAAAAGGCAAGGTGGTTGACCTAGAGCCTGAATAAGAGGTCGAAGAAATCCATATGGGTGAGGAGGACCTTGAAATGGGGGTGGAGGATGTTGATGCTGAGGGGTCTGACCCCATTTCTAAACTTCCCGAGTATATTCCTCCGCCCAGAGGCAAGACAAAGGTTCCGAAGGATATTGAAGAAAGTAAGGTCACACTGCATACACCCTTACTACCGAATAAAATTGTCTTTCAAGGACCGCGCCTGGGGCGCATCCCCCTTCTAAAATTGGAAGATTGGGATTGGGCTGACACGGAGTGCTTCCCCCATTTAGAGATAGATCAACTTATGCACCGTGTCTTCTACAAAAACTCTGGTGTGACTTCCTTGGAGCCAAAGAAGTGGCTAAAGGGCGTGGATAGGGCAGGCCTGCTAAACCTACTATGGGTGCCACATTACAACCATGCACCCATCACCATGACAGTGATCAAGCAACTGTTGTCCTTGGTGCACGATGGGTGTCTGTGGCTAGAAGAGTCGATACCCATCACTGACATGCTAATCTATAGGATCACTCAACTACCGCACTCAGGAGAAAATCCGGCCATGGATTTTGGTGGAAAGACATGTGAGTGAGACCTCGCTGAAGAAATGAAGGACAAGTTCAAGCTTGCAAATAAGCCGTCGGGCTATGCCATCACCAATATAACTGACCCCGCGGTCAAGGCAGCCACCCAGATCTTGGTAGGAAAAATCATGAGGAAGTGTCGCGCAGATGAAGTGCCGGCATCCATAGTAGCCTTAGCGGCCCAGTGCACACAGGGTGTACAGTTTAATTGGGCACGCTACCTCTGCGGTGAGTTCTTCACAAACTGCAGAGAAGCGCAGGATCACAGCAAAGCATTTCACTATGTATGGTTGCTATTGTCCATAGTACTGGTCACGTGGGACTTACCAGAGGATAGTTAGTTTCCTCTAGTCGCCCCGGACCTAATGGAAGTAGCGAAGTTCGCTTCACTCTGGGCTATAAAGGACCCCCAAAGGGTCAAGGACAACAAGCTGTTTTGGATCTTAATGGAGATGAGTATCTATATGGCTATCAACCGCAAACCACGACTGTCACCAACCATTTTTGATAAGTTGTGCGAAAGGATCCTGAGCAGAAGTGGTATGACCTACCATACCTGGCCACAGACAACACGATTGCAGTAGTCCTCGATCGTTGGCCTGAAGATTGGCGCATTGCCTCGAACTTGACAGCTGGGTCTAGCAAGTCCACAGTGTAGCGAAAGAAGGAAGAGGCCAAGCTAAAGATGGAACAATTGGTCACAAAGTGAAAAAAGGAGGCTGAGGACAAGGTCAAGGTATAGTGCCCTACCGTGAAGTAGAAAGGAGGTTAGGAGGAGGAAGAGGAGCGCAGCTCTGACAGGAGTCAAAAGTCGCCTTTCGCCAGAGACAGAGGAGGAGGAATAGCAATTGGAACAAGGAGGAGAGGACCCGGAGACTACTCTGTTCCAGGTTAAGCACAATAGAGATCTAGAGAAGGTAGGGCCACAGAAGAAGTCTAAGGCCAGCAAGACTTCCCTCCATCCAATCACCTTGATCAAAGGTGACTTGAATGATATCGATAATACGGTTTAGGATGCCACCGCGGAACTGCTACAACAGTTCGAGCTACAACAAAAACAGGCCTTGAGCACCATTTAGATAGGTCTGTGAGAGATGCAAATCCAAGCGTCGTAGGTACAAACCAGTGTGGGTCAGAGCAGCGCGGCATCAACTAGTTTGGAGCTTGGCACTGTAGAAGCGGTAGGAATGGTGTGCACAATGGATCCCTGGGTAATAACACTGCTGGATGGAGCGCTGACTACAGAGACAGAAGATGACAGGCCTGATGTCAGTGTTCTCAAGGGGGTGGGACTCAATTTGGCTGCGCTTCCAAGTGAAGCCCTTCAGTAGGATGGTGTGATCGCGGAACTTCAAGCCCACGAACAGCATGTGCTACAGGTTATCAGTGAGCATAAACTAAACAATGCTCAGATGGATGTGCAGAAAAATTATGCTATTGATCTCGAATACCATCACGAACAAGAACGCGCAAACAGCCAAGGTGGTAGTTAAAGCATGCAGGTCTGTCCCAGAGCTGGACATTCTTGAAGATGAGCCAGTGGATGTGCAGATTCGAAAGCTCGCTGCTAGAGTGCACGACACAAGGACAGAGTTGGCAAAGGTTCAGTTTGAACTGAACCTCAAAATCCCAGAATTGTAGTTGAAGGCCCAGCCTTCAACTCCGCTAGAAATTAGAGAGCAGTGTGAGGTAGTTGTGAAGGACGTCGTTGTAGTAGTGGATAGCGCATTGAAGGATTGCACTGTGCTCTTCGAGCAGTCGTTCAAGGTAGTCACCATCTTGCAAGAAGAACCTAATGTGCAGAGGCTAGAACTAGTTCCCCTAAGAGTCGATTTTGGGGTTAAAAACCCAAGTTTTGGGGCAAAAAACCCAAATTTTGTATAAAGAATGTAAAGTCTCCACATTTTGCGGTCGTGGAGAATGAAGATGTAAAGAGTTACTAAGGGTTTCCTACCCTTTGTTTGTAGAAGTCATGTCGACTTTAGAGATGTTAAAATTGGCAACTAGGGCCAAACTCCATGTGGGTCATCTTATTTGTTATCACCAAAATAGGACCCTGATAGGCTACTGACCAGACTATCTCAGTGTAAATATTTCAAATCAATCTTTTAGCTAAGGCTTAGCCTCCTCGATGTGAGAGGGCTCTCTCAAAGGGTTAATGATATTGATTAAAGATATAGATAGATGGCTAACTCTATGGTTAGTGATTTTATATGTTTATAGGTTGAAAGATGGAGACTTGCTACCATTGGGCCATGGAGTCAGTGATAGAGATAAAGATAAAAAAATAGCTTTTCTTATAAAATTGAGGCTTGTATATACTTCAATGAAATAGTAACACATTCAGGAAAGTCTCAATAACTTGAAGTTCATAGAAGTCAGAGCATGTGGGCATGAATTCTGAGTAATGACACATCAAGGTATTCAAAAGGAAAGTATTAAAAGTGATTCATCAGAGTTTAATACTTAAAGGAAGTCAGAGCATGAGTAACCATGAATTCTGAGTAATAAGTATTAAAACATTGAAGAAAAACATCCAAAGATAGGACCCAAGAACTCAATTCACCATAGTTTAACACTTAAAGGAAGTCAGAGCATTTTCCTACATGAATTCTGAGTAATAAGCATTAATAGTATGGAAGCAAAACATATCAAAGATAAAAGATAAACCTCACTGAAGTACACTAAGAATCTCAACTTCAGAAAAGTCAAACTGCTTCTGTATATACCAGTCCCTGCACAGCATTTACAAAAGTAGTCTTTTTCTATAACATTTTCCAACCTCTTCCTAATTCGACCTCTTGCTTCATATATAGCTTTTACAATAAGGATTCTCTCATCCTTCATCAAGAGAATTTGAATTTCTATTATTGACACCTATTCTAACCATAAAACAGACTATTAATTACAAGTAACAGTTAACTAACTGTCTTAGAGTCCTAATACAATTAGGAGTAAAACTCCTTCTTATGATAAAACAACCTTATCTAGGAATTAAAATTCTCTTTGACACCTATAACTCCATGAATTCGAATTTGATGAAGCCTTTAACCTTGTTGTTAGATTCTGTTGACTCATCCCTTATCTGTCCTGAAAACCAAGAACCTGTTTCCTGCAATTATGACTTTAAAGAAAGCCTCGTATCTCCCAACTAGTGACACTTATGAAAAAAGTGAGATAGGTTATTGTAGCTAGAGATTTTATGAAGAGAAACCTCCTTCATAATTCCAAAACACTTTTGCATGTGGCCAGAAACTGATCTTTAAAAAGACTGCTAAAACTAGAAAACAGAGTTCCTCTCAGCAGTTTCGTAGCACAAGTTAAACCATCAATTTCTCCCACCTCATATTGAATTTGAAGAAAATGAAAGAGGTTTTTGTATTTCATTATGTTAGGAATAAAAAAATCTTTCACTTTTTAGAAATTAGTTTTCAATCGCTTAGGAATCCCCTTGGATGTTGACTGCTAAAAACAAGGAGACAAAGTTCCTCCTTTTTAGGGTTTCATCCTTATGCTTGTATTCAAATCCTTTTGCTAAGAAAGTGACCCTTTAAGACATGTGACATGTATTCTATCATCGCTGGAACCTTTCTCTTACACTTGTGCAAAAATTAAACTCCTTGAAGGTGCATGAAGAAGGTCAATCTGGATGTGCTATGAAATAAACTATTGTTTTTGTAGCGCAAAACTTTGTTTTTTACATATCTCCTTTATTATTTGAGTTTTTCCCTTACTTGAGCTTTAAAAATTCACAAGTGACCTCCTCACATTATTCAATAGCATCATTCTCCAAAAATGGCCGCTTCTTTCCTTTGAAGAGTGATCAAAACACCAAAACTGCACCTACAGCAATTTCATAGCGCTCTGCAAAACTATTGTGCATGTTGAGTCATCAACTTCTCCCAGCTCATAATGAATTTGAAGAAATTGAAAGATGTTTTTGTAGATAGGTATGTTAGGAAGAAGAACCTCTTTAAGTTTTCCAAAATATTCTTTCAGTTTCTCAAGAAACCCCTTTGGAAGTTGACTACTTAAAACAGAAAACAAAGTTTTTTTTGGCTGAAAAAGGTTGCTTTAGTGATTTCGTAGCACAAAATAGGCTTTTTACACTGTGTGTGATACGAAAATGTGGATTCGTAGCTAATTTCAATTTTTTTTTCAAAATGACTTGAGATATGACTTCTAAACACAAGGTGAGACTTCTAAGACATGGAATAAGGTTGTCAAACTTTGTTTGGAAATGAAATATGACCTTAAAGACTTCTAACCCTATGACCTAACCCTTTAAGCATGAAATGACCTAGAGATCCTTTAACACCATGACTAGAAGAAGGGTTTGTAAATGAGAATGACACTATTGAGACTCTAATCCTATCACTTATCCCTTTAAGCATGTGATGACTCAAAACTTATTATAAGACCATGACTAGAAACAAGGCAAACTTTCCAAAGTTAAAATAAATAAATAAATAAAAATAAAATAAAATAAATAAATAAATTGGGTGATAACAGTGGCTCCACTAGGGATAGTATGCCCCCTATGGTATGCTAAGAACTAGTAGCTCCAGTGCTGCAATCCATTCCTTTAAAAATAAAAACTCTGAAATTCTGCCCAATCTGCTTCAAACTATACCTAGTAAAAATTTGCTTAGTCAACCTTGAGCTTATTTTTATTTTCCTACCTACCTACCCTATCATTTGAAACCTCCATTTGTAGTTCAAGGAACATGAAACTTCCAATGAAGCCAGTCATTAATCTGATCTAACACTTGAATCTCTTGACTGTGCTTGAAGCAAAAATAAACATGATACTGAAATAACGGATGCTGCATGAGATATATCTGATCTTCATAATGGAAATATAGTTGGAAATATGTACTATAGAACCTTTCCATGTAGCCAGCTATAGAATCAAAAAACACATGGTCAATTTGATGTTTCTTGTGATATTCCGCAGCTTTGGACAACTCATCAATACTTTGATCATCTCCATAAGTGTGCTCTCAAACTGATCCTCAAATTGATTTTCAAAAATAATGTATTCTTCCTCAATCTCAAAAGAGAAAGGAAGCAACACCCTCTCTTTGTATTCTGCCATAGAAAGCTTTTGAAAAGTATGATCATGATCATGAAGACTATATGATTGAATTTGACCTTGTAAACCTTCATTGTCTCTCAATGTTCTTAGCAACTTCATCCAAAAATTTCATATTATTTTTTGTCTTGCACTCAAATTATTTTAGATAAGAAGACAAGGACGAAGCAAAATTTTCATCTATTTCTTCATTAATATGATCATCATTCCTTTGTTTGAAACCTAGAATTGAAGGAGAGTTTGCCACCAACTATGTTCTATCTATCCATTCCTCCAAAAACATAAGCCAAAAGTTTGCAAATGACTTAATAGATTTGACAGGAAAGTTTTCAATCCATTGTTTACATTTCCCTTGAAATGAATCATAGAAAAACATAATGCAAACATCCTCATGTTTGACTCTAAGAAGCTCGGTAAAATCACAGAAATATGATATATGCTTCAAAGTTAAACTCAAATCTTCTCCATTGAATTTTGGACCATTCCTTAAAAAATATGTATCCTTGGGAAAATGATTTGGGAAACCATGAATTTCTGAAAAATTTATACATGCATACCTTGAAACAAGAATGGCAGCATCTGAGTTCTTCATAAGTTCATTAGAATCACCATAAATCTATGAAATTTGAATTCTTCAACAATGGAGTCACCAAGGTAGTTTTGTAGCCTCAAAAAGATTCTTGGGCTCCTACTACCTTCAGAAGTTCAAATTCTTGATTTAGGGGCATACCTGGCATTCATTCTTGCAATGGCACTCATCTTGAAACTTCATCAAGCTACTGGTCTTAATAATGAAGAAAATTACATTGTTTGTGGGAATCATTCAGAAAAGCAGTTGGATAGCATATCAAATGAATCGTGTGTGGCTGAAAATCAGTTGTCTAAAGATATGGAATATTATGATGATCATCAAAATAACCATGTCCTCTTTGACCCTATAAATGAATACATGGAAAAGTTTTGCACACCAGTATCTCATTTTAATTTTCATTATGAAGATCATATACATTATAAGTTGATTTGGTCGTCTCACTATCATGGTTATTTTGAGGTTGAATGCAGTCAAGAGCCTCAAATATCAAAAAAGACAATTGATTGGCTTTATTGGAAATATCATGTTGCCTGACCTAAAGTGGAAATTGCAGCTGATAAGGTAGGTAGGAATGTGCAAATAAGCTCAGGTAGGTTGACTGAGCAGGTGTAGGTTGAGTCCCTCTTGCAGAAATCATTAAAGCTTGGGGAGTAGATTGGGCAGCATTTCAGAATTTTATTCTAAAGGATGGATAGCAGCACTGGAACAGTAGGTTCTTAGTGTACCACAAGGGCACACTATCCCAAGTGGAGCCACTGTTATCAAAATAAAAGTTTTAACAATTTTGGACAGCCCGCATGGTTCCAAATTTTTTATGTTAAACATGGTAAAGTCATTTTTAATGTTTTTAGAAGTCTAAAATATAGAGTGGAGTCTTGTTCCCATTATCAAATAAGGTCAACAATCTTGTTTTACCTATCATTGATCCCACACTGGTTCATAGGTGTCATGTGTTAATACTGTTTTAAAGTTGGCATGCGCTACGAAATCAACTAGGAGTTTTCGTAGCGCAAACTCATAAAAATACACTATGTGCGCTACGAAAATAGGGATTCATAACTAGGAGATTTTGTAGCGCAAAACCCAGAATTTGCACTGGATGCGCTACAAAATCAGGGATTCGTGCCAGATCTTGTCTAGCTATCTTTTCCATCAAAATTCATTTGTTTCATCACCGTGTGTCAATCCTTGAACCATGCCTATCACATGCAGCCATTCATTCTCATCATTAGATTCATTAAATGTCTTGTACGCATTCTTTCAAATTTCAAGAAAAGTAAGGTGAGGTGAGTTAGTCTTGGTTTTTCCCGTGTTCCTTTCATGCATAAGAAGACAATTGGCAAGCTTAAGGATGACACTCATCAGAACTTTTTGAAAGCTCAAGCGAGGCAGTGTTTAAACTGATACAGTGCAGGTTTATCTTCAAGTTTTCTTGCAGGGATTTCATAGACATGTCTAAAGAAAGGAAAAATCATAGATCAGGTCGGTGTCTTAGAGCTGAGCCTGAAGGTTTAGATGTGCTCATGAGAAGCAGAGAGGTTGAACATGCATTCAAACAGGTGGGCTGTTGGAGATTCTACGAAAAACTTCAAGGTGGTCATGTTCAAGTAACCAAAGATTTTGCTTTCAATTTCACTAGTTTGAATTCAAGAGTTGGAGTGCTAGAAATTCCAATTTCTCCTGAGGTCATATCTGTAGTCACCGAGATACCAAGAGGCCAGGAAAGATGGTTCAAGAACTTTAAATTCGAAATGGCACCCTGCCAAGAATTTTTGAAGTCAAAATTCATAGGCTCGGACTTAACCAAATCAGTGCCCAGAAGTTATGTAAAGGATTCATATGCCAACCTGCTGACATGCATCCAAAGATATTTTACCTGTGAGGGGAGATACCATAAGGTGTACTCTTACCATTTTAAGCTCCTCTTACATTTCACTGGAAAGATATCTCTTGATTTACCTTTTTATCTGTTTTGTAGCTTAGGCAAAATGTCTGATAAGGTTCAATTAAAGAAAGAAGCTTGTGAAACCTCCTTATTCCATCATGGGTTGATCAAGTTGATTGTTTTACATGAGCTTCAGAAGATTGGAAGAGAATGGTCTGCTTTCTTGTCTATGACAGGCTTTAAAGCTGAAACAGGACTTAGCCCTAAGGCTAAGGAAATTTCTGCACCAACAGTAAGTCATCAGGAGGAAACAAGATCAAGAATATTTGTGAAATTGAAACCCAGAAAGCAGGTGAAGGAGCCTGAAATTTCTGCACCAGCAGTAAGTCATCAGGAAGAAACAAGATCAAGAAGATTTGTGAAATTGAAAGTTAGAAAGCAGGAGAAGGAGCCTATGACACCACTCGCAATTCAAGACACCCCTCAACAGTCACAGAGGAAGAAGGTTCAGATCAATGAGGTGGTACAAGAGCAATTTTTTGATAAAACTGTCCAAAGAAGAGTAACAAGAATTCAATTATCCAAGGAAAAGGGGAAGACTGTGATTGTTGATGAAAGCCCAGCTTCAAAGGGAAGTTTGAACGATATCCTCCAGGTCATCAACATAGAAGGGACTCCTCTAGTCCAAGCAAAGCTACTTGAAGCCAGCAAGAACAAAACCAAAAGAGTTAAATCTTCCAAAAAGCTTCAATTTTATGACCAAGTCTCAAAGTTTGTGTTCAAGCCGAGAAGACCTGTGACAAGACATTCAAGAAGGATACAAGAGGCATAGCCAGAAGCAAGTGAGACAGGGGAGGTAGCAGAATTACATGAAGAACCTATGGTTCCATCAGAAACATCATCACAACTACACAAAGATGACAGAGGTAAGGCAGTTATCACTCAGCAGGAGGAATGTGGTTTTGAAGAGGTAAAAAAGAAATTGAAGCTTGCCAATCTTGAGATTGCCAAACTTAGAAAAAAAGCAAGGAAACATGTAGTTAAGGAAGCCAATTTCAACAGAATGGAGGCTCTGTGGGAAGATAAAACAGTTTCAATACCTGAAGTAGTTAGCTATCATGCTCAATATTTCACTTGGACGGTCCCTGCAATAAAAGAGGCAAGATATATTAGAAGGGTCAATGAAAAATTGAGAACCAGAATCTGAATGATGAAAAGACAGATTGAAGATTTGAAGATTCAGCTGAATGAACCAGAAGAACAGCCTCAACATAAATGAAGTAGATAGTAAGTGAAGCAATTTTGGGACAATTTTGATGTGAAGTTTACTTTTTGAATATTGAAGGTTATTTTGGATAGATAATGTCAGATTATTTGACTCATAGCATGTGGATAATCCATCGAAAAATCCCAAAAAAATGACAAAAACTGTGTTCTTGAATCACACAACAGTTTCATAGCACGTTATGTAACTGCTAAAATGACATATAATGCACAGCAGTTTTGTAGCGCGCTACGAAACTGCTAACGCTGCCATTTTTGTTTTTTGAATAAAATTTGAAATGAAAGGGGGGAACCATTATGAAAGAATGTTGCTGCAGAAGATACAAAAGGGCCACCTCAGAAGTTTTGAATACTAGGCAAAGGAAAATTCAAAGAATGAGAAGCATCTAATAACTCCAAACTCTGCGCTACGAAAACAGCAGTGATTTCGTAGCTCAGAAAGTTGTCATGCTTCAACCAACATCTAAGGGGTTTTTTCTTAGCACGAGTATATGAGTAGGAAATTTGGTCTAATTCAAGGCATCACATGTTATTAAAAGGATAAGATGGTTAGCAGAATTCGAGGAAACACTTTGGAGACCAAAGCAGAAAAAACAGGGGCAGTTTTCCTATTATCCTAGGACATTTAAAGGACAAGCAATCAAGGCCAGCATGAAGTTTAAAGTCATCACTCAAGCCAAAAATGAAGAGGGACAGATGTCAAAGAACGAGTTTGTTTTCATAGCTAATATTACTGCCAACATAGATAAGGAGTTACACTCCTAGTCAAATTAGGTCTCTAAGACTGTTAGTTTATAGTCATCTGTAATAGTTTGTTTAAAGTTCAATAGGTGTCAGGTCTAGAGAAATTCGAATTCCCCTCTTGCTGGAGGAAGGAATTCAAGCTTGTAAGGAAACTCTATATATGACAAGAGTTGTAATGCACCAGGGGTTGGAAATTTTCAGAGAAAACACTCATATTGTGTCATTATAGAAGATTATGTTTTTATGAATACAAACTTTGGCTTTACTTCTCAGGATTCAAAAAGAGTTCAATGGTGGCTTGTTTTATGTTTGTCCTCATTTCCATATTTGCAATGGTATGAATGTATGATACTTAGAACTCATTAGCAATGCTCTAACTTCCTTCATGCATTTGTAGACTGTGTTTCCTACATCTTTCTATGTGTTAACTGATACATTGAACTTTTGATGCCCTAAATTCCATGTTCAGCTAATATTGTTGTCATACTAAGAATTTTCTGACTCCATAAGCCCAATGTATGTTTAATGACTGTGTTTCAACCATTTACAATCCTTCATTTTTTTCATAGAGTTAGCCATCTAATCCATTATCAAAATATTTAACCTAGTGAGAGAGCCCTCTCAAGTTGAGGAGGCTAAGCCTCAGCCAAAAGTTGGTTTGAAACAGCTATTCAAGGTCTACCTGATTAGCAGCTTGTTAGGGTTAGGTTTTTTGATAACATTTTGGTGTGTCTGCTGGGAATCTGAAGATATACATATCCCGAAAAATCATGAAGTTGAACTCTTGAAGGTAGCAGGAGCTTCAGAATCTCTTCGAGGCTGCAAAACTACCTTGGCGACTCCACACTTCAAATAACAAATTGGAAGGTGACTCCACTGCTAGAAGATCAATAGCTTGATGAAGTTTCAAGATGAGTTCCATTGCAATAATGAATGCTAGGCATGCCCCTATGAATCGGTCTCATATACCTAGTTTTCCAAATCCTATGCCAAAGGTTGATTGGTTAGATGATATTCCAATATTCAAAGATGAAAAGAAAGACAATGTTGCTCTTCATTTGGTTAGGTTCCATATGCATGTACGAAGTCTTAAGGTTCAGTTCCCTAAATATTGTCTCATGAAGATGTTTATGACCACTTTAGAAGGAAAATCATGGTCTTGGTATAAAAGTTTGGAAAATGGTTCAATATATTCGCTTGCTAATTTTCATGATGAATTCTATGAGATGTATAAAGAATGTCATCCTTCCTTATTGTTGGTCAAAGATTGCTGTAAACATTCTTTGAGTCTTATTCAGTATTTGGAGGATTGTTATGATTATGGTGAATTTATGGATGAAGAAATTTTATAGGCTCTTCATAACAATACATTCAACAACTAGAAGAAAGGAAAACATCCCATGACATGCAACATGGAAATCAGCAAGAGTATACCTATGAAAATCATATTACATCCTCCGAGATTGATGTAGAGATGTAGCAGACTTGTCAGAAGGGTCAATGAAAAATTGAGAACTAGAATCCGAATGATGAAAAGACAGATAGAAGATTTGAAGATTCAACTGGATGAACCAGAAGAACAGCCTCAACATAAATGAAGCAAACAGTAAGTGAAGCAATTTTGGGAAAAGTTGATGTGAAGTTTAATTTTTGAAGATTGAAGGTTATTTTGGATAGATAATGTCATATTATTTGGCTCATAGCATGTGGATAATCCATCGAAAAATCCCAAAAAATGACAAAAACTGTGTTCTTGAATCACACAGCAGTTTCGTAGCACGCTACGAAACTGCTAAAAATGACATATAATGCACAGCAGTTTCGTAGCGCGCTACGAAACTGCTGAAGCTGCCATTTTTGTTTTTTGAATCAATTTTGAAATGAAAGGGGGGAACCATTATGAAAGAATGTTGCTGCAGAAGATACAAAAGGGCCACCTCAGAAGTTTGGAATACTAGGCAAAGGAAAATTCAAAGAATGAGAAGCATCTAATAACTCCAAACTCTGCGCTATGAAAACAACAGTCATTTCGTAGCTCAAACAGTTGTCATGCTTCAACCAGCATCTAAGGGGTTTTGTCTTAGCACGAGTATATGAGCAGGACCTTTGGTCTAATTCAAGGCATCACATGTTATTAAAAGGATAAGATGGTTAGCAGAATTCGAGGAACCACTTTGGAGACCAAAGCAGAAAAAACAGGGGCAGTTTTCCTATTATCCAGGGACAGTTAAAGGACAAGCAATCAAAGGCCAGCATGAAGTTTAAAGTCATCACTCAAGCCAAAAATGAAGAGGGACATATGTCAAAGAACGAGTTTGTTTTCATAGCTAAGATTGTTGCCAACATAGATAAGGAGTTACACTCCTAGTCAAATTAGGTCTCTAAGACTATTAGTTTACAGTCAGTTGTAATTAATAGTTTGTTTAAAGTTCAATAGGTGTCAGGTCTAGAGAAATTCGAATTCCCCTCTTGTTGGAGGAAGGAATTCAAGCTTGTAAGGAAACTCTATATATGAAAAGAGTTGTAATGCACCAGGGGTTGGAAATTTTCAAAGAAAACACTCATATTGTGTCATTGTAGAAGATTATGTTTTTATGAATACAGACTTTGGCTTTACTTCTCAGGATTCAGAAAGAGTTCAATGGTGGCTTGTTTTATGTTTGTCCTCATTTCCTTATTTGCAGTGGTATGAATGTATGATACTTAGAACTCATTGGCAATGCTCTAACTTCCTTCATGCATTTGTAGACTATGTTTCTTACATCTTTCTATGTGTTAACTGATACATTGAACTTTTGATGCCCTGACTTCCATGTTCAGCTAATATTGTTCTCATGCTAAGCATTTTCTGACTCCATAAGCCCAATGGATTTGTATTGAATGTTTTTCAACCATTTACAGTCCTTCATTTTTTTCATAGAGTTAGCCATCTACATTATCAAAATCTTTAACCTAGTGAGAGAGCCCTCTCAGGTTGAGGAGGCTAAGCCTCAGCCAAAAGTTGGTTTGAAACAGTTTGTATTCCTAACATACTAAACTACAAAAACCTTTTTTTGTTTATTCAAATTCATTATGACCTGGGAGAAGTTGATGACTCAAATTGTGCTACGAAACTGTTGTAGGAGTAGTTTTTCAGAAATCACAATTTCCAGTTTACACCTGATATTCAAAGACAGTTTCTGGGTAGTAGGAAAGGTATTGCAAAAAACCAAGAGAGGTTTTTGTTCAACACAGAGTGGTCTACAAAAGACTCCTTCAGTTTTTCAAAACACATTTTTGATGAGGAGGAAAAAGCTCTGTCCCAACACCTATTTTTCAGCCAGAACAGAGCAGGGGACAGTTTCCTAGTTTTCAGGGCAAATGAAGGAGAAGCTATTGGAGGCCAGCTGGGGGGTTATGGACATCACCAAGTTTGAATTTAAGAAGGAGAAGCTGTCAAAAACCAAATTTATTCCACAATCAAGGTTGTTGCCAGCATAATAAGGAGTTACACTCCTAGTTGTATTAGGATTCTAGGACTGTCAGTTAATAGCTAGTTGTAATTAATAGTTTGTTTTAGGTATGAGTAGTTGTCAGGTCAAGTAAATTCGAATTCTCTTAATGAAGGATCATGGAATCCTTATTGTAAAAGCTATATATGAAGTAAGAGATGAAATTAGAAAGGGTTGGAGTTTTCATTAGTAAAGGAAAGATTGTGTTATTGTAAAAACTATATTTCTTCATACTTAATACAGTGATCAATTTGACTACTCAAGATTCACAAAGAGTTTATATGTTTGATGTTCTTCTGGCTTTATAGAATTACTTATTTGCAGTGGTATGAGCTTGTGATACTTAGAATTCATTGGAAAATGCTCTAACTTTCTTCACATGCTTGTAAACTATGTTGTTTCACTGTGTTACAGTTTTCTTCATAAACCTAAACTCTAAGTGCCTTGATTTCCATATCTTGCTGATCATGTTGTTTTGTTGAAGACCAATTTGACTCCATGGCCCAATAGATGTTTGCTAATTGTACTTTCAACCAGTCAATAAGTTATACTTCCATTCATTTTGTTTCTAGAGTTAGCCATCTAATCATTAATCAAAAACCCTGAACCTAGTGAGAGAGCCCTCTCAGGTTGAGGAGGCTAAGTCTCAACCAAAAGATTGGTTTGAAATAATTACATTGAGATTGACTTGATGAGCAGCCTATCAGGGTCCTATTTTGGGATAACATTTTGGTGCGAAGACGTAAAGAGTTACCAAGGGTTTTCTGCCCTTTGTTTGTAGAAGTCATGTCGAATTTAGATATGTTAAAATTGGCAACTAGGGCCAAACTCCATGTGGGTCATCTTATTAATGGAAGCTGATATTTTTCTTGGATCCCTCTCATTGAGAGGTGTAGGATTGTTCTAAAGATCATCCAATTCCAATAAGTATTCATGGAGATATGAATTTATTTGTGTTATGGGACAATTCGTCAAGGTCGGCCAACAACCAAATAAACCCTACTTGTGCTCAACGTTTTAGTGTAAATAGAGGTGGCCTTCAAGTCATTTTCAACACACTTGGGATCTCTTCCTCTCTACTTGTCTTTGGGTTTTAGTAGGAGGATATATCCTAAGGGATAACACTACCCTAATCTAGAGGGCAGAAGTCGGAATTGTGAGGAACTGCCGAAACTACAGGAACAACCGGAATTGTTGGGAACTGCCGGGAACTGTTGGAACTGCCAGGAACTGCTGAAACTACCGAGAACTGCTGGAACTGCTAGGAACAGCCAGAACAACCGGAACTACTGGGAACTGCTGGAACTACCAGGATTAGCCAGAACAGCCGGAACTGCTAGAACTGTTGGGAACTGCCGGAACAGCCGGGAAAGCTGACGTAGAGGGCAGAAGTCGGAACTGCTGGGAATAGTCGAAACTGCTTGAACTACTAGAACTGCTAGGAACAACCAGAACTGCTAGGAACAGTCGAAACTGCCAAAACTGCCGAAATTGTCGGAAACTACCGGGATTGTCGGAACTGTCGGCATTGTCGGAAACTGCCGGAACTGCCAGGAACTGTCGGAAACTGCCGAGATTGCCGGAACTGCCGGCATTGCCGGAAACTGCCAGAACTGCCAAGAATTGTCAGAACAACCGGAACTGCCAGGAACAACCGGAATTGCCAGGACTACCAGAACTGCCGGGAATAGACAGAGCAACTAGAACTGCCAAAAGTACCTAAATTTTCAGGAATTACTTAAATTGACAAAACCACCGGAACTGTCAGAACTTCCGGGAATAGCCGGAATTTCCGAAACAGTCGGAACTACCGCAACTGTCGGGAATAGCCAGAATTGCCGAAACAATCGGAACTTCCGGAACTGTCGAAACTGTCGGGAACTGCTGGAACAGCGAGAGCATCTTTCTCCGAAGGAGAGCGGCATGGAAGGGACAACTAACTAACATTCGGATAGTTGTATGGTACTTAGCAGCAAATGCACCAAGAATGAAATGTTACAGCTAGCATGCAAAAGACAACAAGCATGCTAGGGACAACAAGCAAGCAAGATGCAGCCAACACATAGGTCAATATGGCAACATGGTGCAGTAATAGCACATAATTCAGTACAGTGATGGGTACAGTCATGATTAATGAAGCATGATGAGATGCAGCATAGTGATGATGGGTACAGCATGGTGAGGTGCAACATGATGACGAAATGCAACACAACGATAGGTGAAGGAGTCATCTTGGAGAATCAGTTGAAGCAGCATGTCTTCAACTGATCTCATGTATCATCTTCTTAGAGATGATCTATGCTCTTATCTAGATAAGTCAAAGTGTTGATTTCTGTTGTAAACGTACTATCTCTCTCTCTCTCTCTGTTGAACTATTGAAGAACATATAAGAAGAATTGATCAAGGGTTTCCCCACATTGGGGTTTGTCCCTGGCTAGCACCACATCTTGTGTCCTCTTGTCTTGGCTTGTCTTCTGTGATTTATGTTTATGTTCTATCTACAGTTTACTTTAATGTTGATCTGTGAAAATTGAAATAAATTGGTCTAAGCATAGAACATACCTAAAATTAACAAGAGATCTACCCATGCTCCGCGGACCATGGGAGTGTATAAAAAAAAGTGTTAAAAGAGTCTCATAGCAGAATTAGAATTATTAGGCAGTTCATACTTAGAGTCATTGATGAGTCAATAAAGGGCTAAGAGCAAGAGTCTTAGCGTAGGAAGAGGCTCTACAGTTGAGTGTGCAGAGGCCTAGGGTAGAAGTCTGCAGCTAAGTGCGCAAACACCTGCAGTTGTGTGCGCAGGGCAGTTAGACTCTGTACTGAGATCAGGAACATTAATGAAGAGAAGTATTCTACAATTGTTGTGTATTTTACTTCTATCAATTGCATGCGATTATGTATGTTGAACACTAGGTTTATGTTTTAATGATGTTTTGATGCGTGAATCTATATGTTTCCCTCTGTTATATTAACGCAAGTAAAGATATATGTTTACATGAAGATAATCATAAGTGCATATTAAAGTTGGACAATACGTAAGATAATTCGGGTAATTATATAGTAAAAGTAGTTACAGGGGTGCGTAAGTACCTGAATCACTTATTAGGGTTGCGCGAAGAGCAGTCGTAACCCTTCGCGAAGGTTCCAAAGATAACCATGGAAGTATATCGATAAGCCCTAAAAGGCTTATCGATCTGCACAAAGGAAGAGTTAAGGGTTTAAAACCGACATCACATCCATCTTAGGGTGCGGAAACTTGGTTCTAGCATCCCCCCATACTGCTTCGGGTGAGACTTCAGTCTACACTCCGTAGACTGATGCCGAAAGGGCTAGTAATGTAGGGATTTGCTTGGCTGACTAATGTTGAACCTAGGTCAGGGTCCATCAAGCCAAGGACTAATAGTCATAAGTCTTAGTGAAGGCACTAGGAAGGAGAATGGAGGAGTGGATAAGCATCTAAAATTAATACTCCTTGAGCATATAGAATCCAAGATAGGAAGTAGTCTTGTTGACTGACACTCTATGAGGATTGAACAAGTATCCAAGAAAATATTGGTCGAAGAGGACCGATATTATTTGAGGATTGGGAATACAAGATAAGAATATTCCTAAAAGGACATACCTAGTGAACATCCATATGGGGTAAGTACCTTGAGAGGTAGTGTGGTGTCTCACATAAAGCCTCCCAACATTTTATTTTTATATAAGTAGATATTATCAAGTTAAGTCCTTACTATGTTGGTAGTGTTGGTTATGATGTTGATGCTTAAAGATGGCTTACCAATTTGTCTCTTCTTATGAGAACTCTTCAATTTGAGAAAAATACTTCTACCATTTGTACAATTATGAATACCTCACTAGTTAAGAGGGAGTGTTGGAAAATGTAACTAGTTTTTATATTGTCATTGTACTCATGTCATTATTTAGTTATTATGTAACAAGAAAAAGAAGAAAGAAAAATATTATTTTCAAGCATTGGTTTCATGCTTCTTTTGATTTGTCATCTACGTTAAGCATGTTCTTCATGCTTCTAGGGTTTTTCATGTCATAATAATATTTTTCATGAGTCAAGAGAGTCATTATCATTTGTATAAGACTCTATTGTCCAAGTTGTAATATGTAAAAGATATTATTTTTATGTCTTGAAAGTCAAAAATACCTCCAAGCATAAGTCGACCCTGTCAATGACAAGTCAGCCTAGAAGAGGCCTGTTCGACCTCATGAGAAGGCTATAAAGAAGAAAGTTTGATTCAACTTGGACACACTTTTACAGTTTGATATTAAGCAAGAAAAGAAGAAAAACAAGAGTGAAAGACAAGGACAAAAGAGGAAGTCTAAACAAGAAGAAAAGATCTGATTTTTTAGCCTTATTCTCTCACATGTGCGAAGACTAGAGTTTATGTTAGAGTTGCAAGGCCAAGAGTTGTAGACCAAAAGTTGCAGACCTACATTGTAAGAGGAAACCTTAACTAGAGAAGATCTTGAAGAAGGATTGACTCTCATTGAATTTGAAGCATTTGACTTGCTTAAGGAAGAACTTCTTGAAGGGCTTACACATGCAAGAAATCTAGGGTTTCTACAGTCTAGAAGCCGAAATTTCAGATCTTAAGCAGAAGGATGAAATTGTTATTGGGAGCAAGATTGAAAGATTTTTGACCTTGGTAAACTTGGTTAATCTTTGACTTGTTTGAAAGATATTCTTGGAGGGATGACTTAGTTCTTGGAGTAGGTCTTGAATTTGGTTTTGGGGTCTTGGATTTCTGATTTGAACTGATTCTATAAGAAGATAAGAGATTATTTCTGGGTTTCCCCCTAAGGGTTTTTTCCCTGGCTTGGAGCCTACTTCTTATGTCTATTGTCTTTGTTGTTTATGCTCTTGATAATTGTTTGATGAAAATATCTAATAAAGAACAATAAGAAGATAACTAAAGTTCACAAGATTTTATCAAGGTTAAGGAGAATTGCTTTTAATAGCTTCCCTACTAGATTCTCCAACAAATATTGACATGGTGACCATATTTCTATTGTATCTCCAAGCCTCCACCTTTTATTAAGCATACCAATATTTCATAAGAGTATTATACCAAATCATAAATGTTCCTTATCTCATATATATCTATATATATATATATATATATAGGCTTCCCACTTCACAATCTCCAATTGCTCTAGATATGACCTCCTCACAAAGTATTCATTTTCTATTAAATGACTATTTAGAATAGTATGACAAAAAAAATCGAAACAACCTTGGACATGCCATAATGTTTTTTTATCATGGTTAAGAGCCCTCCATGTGTCATTGTTGAGTGTTTGAATTCTATACATCCTTACAATATAACAATATATTCTAAGCCAAACTTTTACCAACACATCATGGAGAGAACCTAAGATGACCCTCAAACAATTAGAACACCCACTTTTATTGAGAGGCTAGATCCCAAGCACCTCAATGAACCTCAAACTACCAAATCAAAAACATGAATCTTTCTATTAATGTGCACACATTCCCTCCTAAGTAGAACTACTCTTGAAGTCACAAAGGACTTCACATTAGCCATTTCCTAGTCAAATATAGTCATTGGAAGATATGCTCTCCCTATTTAACATGCAGCCATGATCTGATTCTTCAACTTGTCCTGACGATGAACCACACTCGTTGATTCAAAATGTGTCGATAAAAGTATTATAATGTGATTTCCGTTGAAAAATCTTCTCAAAAACTTGATATGGATCACAGAATCTTAAATTCAACAATTACCAATAAAGTTACAATGTTGAAAAGTAATTTTAATCTATTGGGATCACCCCCTAAGGGTGTAATGGGGGGACCGAATGACCCATAGTGTAGTAATTATTGTGGAGGACATTCAATGTAAGGAGGACTAGGTCCCATAAGGGGAATTTTGAAGTAAAAATGAACCTCAAAACAAAAATGTATTAACAGAATCAACTTTAAAATAACCAATCAGATTCAATATCATGATGTCATTCCCAAGAGAAAATATTTTTTGAGGAAAGATACTAAAACTATATTTTAAGTAGTATTTTTGGCTTATATCTTTATAGTTTTACTCAAATATCAAGTGTAGACTCCCATTGTATGTAGAATTAAATTCCACATCCAATAAGAACTCGTTCTACATACTTTTGAGTAGACCCATATTGAAAAAAAAATGAAAATACATGGAAACAAATGTGTTTCTTTTAAGAAACATGTTTTTCATGTATTTTCAATTTCTTTCGATGTGTGTCTACTCAAAAGTATGCATAGTGGGCACTCATTGGAAGTGTAATTTAATTATGCTTCAAATTGGTGTTTACGCTTCACATTTGAGTAAACCTATAAGGAGATAAGTCGAAATTGCAATATTAAACAAAAATAGTTTTCTTTCTTTTCCTTTAAAAAATTCTCTCTTATTTTATTATTTTTCTTAGGAGGCCCATTTTAAACCTCAAAATTTCCTTAATAACTATGCTTGTTATTATTAAATAAGGCCCACGATGATAGTCAGTATTGAATAAATGTAATGGATCCCCATTAAAAGTCCACTAGATAGTTAGGAGGCTTTTATAATTAGGGTTCTCTTGGTAGTTATAAATAACAATGCAGTACTCATTATGAAGGATGTGTAATTTATTATATTTAAAGCTTAGTTCATTTGACAAGTTGCTTGACGTTAAGAGGAAAGGGAGAAAAAGTGGATTCCTTCCATAAAAATAATCTCACTTGCAATGTTCCTTAACCCTTAAAATTGAAACACAACCAAGTATGTAGATACAAGAGATAATATATGAAAGATGTATGAGATATCCTTGTATTAAGATAATTTAAAGAAGAAAACATCACTCACTTTCCTCTCAAGGTGGGGTGACCTTTCACCAAGTAGAGCTCCAAATACCACAACACAAGTAAAACATCGCATAGTCTCTTATCTCTTTAAATATCTTTCAAAAGAAAAACCCTAAATACTTGTGGTCTCATAAATAATGGGTATCAAATCTCTAGTGGGCCTTATACATTAAATAACTATTCACCACTATCCCATGGGCATTACTCAAAGAGGATGGTTACATACAATTAACTAACTCATAGGAAACCTAAAGGAAGGATTTTAGGGTAGGACCCTAGCATGCCTCCCCACTTTGAAAGAAATGTTGTCCTCAACATTTATGATCGGAAATAGATCCAAACCCGTAAATGGTTGTAAGAATCAGTATTTGTGAGTCAATTTGTAAATTTACAAAGGTTAAACAAAAATGAAATTGATAAGGAAAATGGGTCTTTAATTAAAATATTAAAAAGATAAAATATGAGAGAAGGTGAGGAATGGAAAATGAAGGGTCACAGATGTTGCCCTTCCTTTTACCCCCATTTCTAAGTATTTTTCCTTTTCTTTTATTCTCAATGGTTCTTTTTGGCCCAGAGAAGACGATGCATAGAGATCCATGAAATCATTGTAACAAGAGATTACTTAAATGAAACATTGAACCCCCACTCGAAGCTAGTTTTCTTATTTCGGTTTCCAAGGTAAAAATATCCCTATGAAAATTGTGGTTGATTTCATTGTAATGCAAATTCTATGGGTGATATTATTACTACTCTAACATATGTTTAATGGGTTACTCAGTATTTCCATTAATGTGTTACCATTATGAGTTTCATATTTCTCTTGAGTTTTATTTCTTATATGGTATCACTGCTAACAAATCTAACATGTTCACCTTCCAATTCCCTTTGAAGTCTAAGATATATGGTTGTTATAAATTGTATGTTGCAAACTTTTACTTTAGTTTCAATTCTCAACTCTTAATTTATTAATTCAAATTTGGTGGCTTGACTATCCCCTTCCATGTGTGATTTTCTCTTTGCTCAGAGGCATACACACCCTCTCTCTTAGCAATTTTCCATTACCTAGGTGAATTCATCCTTCCTTGGATTTCAACTTCATTTCCTAGGGTGAATTGGTCCTCCTTGGGTCATTTTCCCTCACCCACATGGTTGTATGATCCATATGAAATTCCTTAAGCATTTCTCTCTTTCATGGATCAAGGGTTGGAGGTTGTAATGTTTCAAAATTCATGGAAGTGAAGAGAATTGGTTGTGAAGAATTGAAGTAAACCTTGATTTGTTTTTTCTAATACTAAAAACCAAGGCTCCCTATTTTATATAGCAGTCAAGATGTTTTGGTTGGTTGGATAATGAGAATTAAATGCTTAAGCAACATAACCTTATTTTCTATGTCCTCTCTATGTGTTAGCTACAATTCTCATGAGAGAAAATTTCCATTTAGATTGTTGGGATTCATTTGAGTGCATGTATTTGTGTTGGTTATTGGTGATATAGAAGAGAATTATATGCCTTGTTGGTGTTGGAGTGCCTCACTCAATGTTAACTCCAGATATTCCATTTCCTAAGAGTGATGGAACCTTTTCTCTTTTTGAAAATAAAGGGCATAATCAATTTGTTTCTAAAGTGTTGTATAACACTTTAATGTAATTAACATCAGTATTTGGATATTAATTGGATTTATCTTATGTGGTTGGGAGGAATGATTTTTATCCTCCCCACACAGGTCCAATACCTGCTAATGACATGTTAAGCTTATATTGAGTATATTGTTGTAATATCTTTGAGCATTATTGTTGATTGGCCTTGTTCTCTAAATATTTTTCGTAGCCTTCATAACAACCACCCATTTTGATATGAATTCTTCATAAAATAATGGGTACCCTTCTAATTTTCGCTTATGTTATGAATTTTCTTACAATTTGTAATTTTTTAAATTTGATTTTATCACAATTGTGCATAACTCAAGCTGATTGTTTTACAAATTTTCACAAGTTTCCTGATATTTTTCAATGATGTTTCCTTAGAGAATTACCTATTTGGTTAAATTTGATCTTTGCTTTATTTTTACAGATGTCAAGGCTTTAAAAGTAAATTTGTGTTCAAAATAAAATATGGACTTAACCCTTGGTTTTAAAGTTGATGAAGCCAAATGTTGGATACTCATATAAGGGTAATCCAAATTGAAATCAGAAAGAAATGCATTTCTTTAGGTTGCACCAAATTCCAGATGCGGTGCTAGCATCTAGATTTGAATGCATTGCCAACAATTATTTTAGTATGTGGAAAATGCCACATTTATTATATCCAAATCCAAACATAACCGTCAAGTTTTTCATTCTATTTCCTCTGAATGTCGAATATTGATTATAAGACTTCATTTAATTTTTCATCTTTATATATGATAATTGGATTTTTTTCATTCCTGGATAATGTATTAAGATAATAATTTGGACTTTTGATGTGGCACTTATGACATTTCGTTCCATATAACACTGATTGTTTAGTCATGTGGATGTGGTTGTTGAGTTGAATTAATGATGCGGCATTGATGAGCATCACATCTGAAATCTGAAGTAAACATTATGTGCCGAGTCCATTTAACAGTGAATGATTACATTTGGATCCATGACTTGACATGTAGTGACTCTTTGGTGATATCTTGGATGTTGAGATGCCACATCACTTCATCTCTCAAATGCACCCAAATGCACAACACTTTGATGTTTTGTATGCGCATATATTGTATGAGTTTTCATTTATGTTTACATCTAGATCTTGGATCGAGCTATGGGTGATATTAGACTAATATGGACATGTAGATGTTTGTAATTCATCTGATTCCTTTTCATCAATTTATTAGATTAATTGTATAATCATTTGCTATGCCATGGGTTAAAGCTAACGTTTCATCCTATATGTCCAGGTTGATGTGGAAATCGAGGTAATATTATTAAATGGGATAGAGGCCAAAATTTGACTAAGTGTCCTAATAGCCACAATGTATGCTATAAGTCACAATATGCATTACATTGGTAAAACTTTATGGATTGAGTGTTTTAACTTCAACCAAACAATTTTGTATAAATTATCATAATCACAAAAGTCTAAAAATAGCCAAGTACTCGTCTTCACAACAATTTATTTGTTATAAAACCTATAAATCCCATATATGATTTCAATGATACTGAATCAATTTTAGTTTTGAATTGTAAAAGGATAAATCATGGGAACTGTAACCCCCCCCTCATTTGCCCAATTTAACTGCCCTGCCAGGGTAAACATGAGACAAAGAGCTACTATGACATGGCCCGACCTCCAAGCTCCAACTAAGGAAGTGGGGCCTACAAACTAACCACAAACTGACAACTCACAACATTCCTCAAGGCTACAAGACACGCATGGACTAAAGAACCACCCCAAGTGACCAAACCCTGAGTTGGGGCTCCTTTTCACTGGCCTAGGCTCCCAACCACATGCATGACAAGGCTTGAGTGTGGTTGAAGGCCTCCAACCGCATGTCGAGCACTGCCTAAGTGTGGTTGTTGCCCAAATTTTCCAGTTCATAGGGTGCGATCTCAATATCGGAGCCAAAATTCCAGGTCATCCTCCAGACCACTACCTAGAGATGCCTGAGACTTTCCAGAATCATTATAGACATGAAAACAAAGCTAAAAATTCAAACTCGAATAAAATTTTTAACCTAAACTAACTAGAACATACTAGGCATTTTGTTGAACACGTGGAAAAAATGTAAGCTATAGGTCATGAATTCATATCTGATCATAAAAGTCTGAGATTCATTTGAGAATCATCGAGAAGGCCCTATGCCCTCTCCACATAGCTGCAACAACATTTATTAGTCCATACATCCATAAATTGATCAATAGATAAACAATTCATGACAAGAGCCATATATGATACACATCATATAATCAACATATAACCAGAAAATAACCATCATGTAAACCATGGAAACTCAACCATAATATTGCCAAAATAATCGCTAGAGATATACATGAATCATAATAGAAGAATAACTCTTATTAACATATGAAAATACCAACCAAGTCAGAGACTTCCACTAGATTGGACTAAACCAAATCTCTCTTTCGTTCAATCAACCCTGCGCCATATTCCAAGAATGAATGTGGGATCTCATGGAATAAACCAATACAAAACCAAACCATGGATTCCACAGGCCAAACCACCTCAACCCTCAACCACAATGATTCCACCTCCGCAGTCAGACATCACTAAAACCAACCAGATCGGTCTCACCCAATCTGTCAAGGGCTCCAAGAACTAGTAACTCAACCCATAACCTTCTAGGGCTCCAGAGTGTTTGTCCAACCCAGCTCCAAGGACTCATAACTCAGCCCACCAAGGTATCCAAAGCATTTGTCCCAACCTAGGCTCCAGGACTAATAACTCAACCCAAGTTTTTCCAGGGCTTCGAGAGCGTTTGTTCAAACCCATATCCATAATGAATTATGAGCACCAACCAAAAAAAAATCAAGTGGAAAAACCCACAACACCATGGATTTCCGGGAAATGGCAAGGAAAGGATAAAACCACTATCAATCTAGGAAATCCTCCATGCCAATGAAAACACATAACCAGAAAATCACATGCATGTACCATGCATCCATAAACCAGCAAGGAAATCACACATGCAACATGTTACCTACAAAGAAATTCAGTTGTAGTCATTGATCCACCTGTTCCCTTGCGCTTTCCTTCTTTCCTTTGCCTTCTTTCTCCATATCCAAGTGAAACTAGAATTCTCCAAGAATGCTCTAACTGTGCAAGTGTATGATAGAATGAATGAGAGAGATCCACCCAAAAATTGTCAAAAGGCTAACAACTTATCCTTAGAAGCCTTTTTATCATTGAGGCCTCTATTTTCTTAATTTTCCTTCAATTTTCCTTCAATTTTCCTCACATGAAAACCTCTGACCTTTCATCTCCCTTTTCTCCTATTTTCCTTTATTCTCATAAATAAAATGCCAATTATTACCACTTTTCCTTTGCCAATGCCTTTGCCTTTGCCAATTTCCATAGACATTTATTAATCACTAGTGATACCCATCATTATGTTGTACCCAACATTAAACTTGGAATACGTGTCCCATGACCTTGGTCTTATTTTTATTTACATAGGAAACTAACCAGGGGCTATTATAGGAATGAATTTATGGTTGTGTGTTTTATTTCTAATTGTTGTAAACAAATTTATTTTTATTTCATATGAATTTATGATAATACTAACTCTTTCCATTTAGTTTTGTATATTTATTTTTGCGTACATTAGGTTGAAGGAAATCATCCGAAAGACTAGGATTATGAGCATAACAAGGAAAGGAAAGAATAGTTGGAAAAATGAGGAAGAAGAGGTTTGCCCATAAACAAATAAAAAATGTCCTGGATCCAAATTTGAAGCAATCACGTGTATAACAAATTCAATTGATTATGAAATCATAATTCCTCAAATTGGCGAACAAAAATCATTTTCCAATGTAATTGTTCACAAGGACTCATTTTGTAAATTTCCAATGATTTATTGAGTTGGAAAATTGAGACCATTGTAACAAAAAATCTAAGGAATGTGAATGTATGTAGGATGTAGTTTAAATGACATCTCTTATGATGAGTCAAGGGTAAAAAAACTTTGTATTATCAATATATAGTTTTATTGGTGAAAAAATAAACTTTGAAGGCTAAGATTTTTGTTGGGAAGTTGATTATGTGAACATGCAATCCTACACACTGCATCTTTGTAAGTGTATGATTTTAATTTTACATTATAAAAACATGAAATTCCTTTTTTTTACAATTTATTAATAGAAAGTAATTAGATATAGGATACATTATCTATTATTTCATATACCTATTTATTTGAAAAAAAAATGATATTATGTATGAGATTATTCATTATTTGATTTGGTGAATTATCTTAGGATTTGTTTGTGTCTCAAAACATTTATAACAAGCTCCTAGTTATTTAGAAATACATAACATTATATATTAATTATAATATATATAGCTAGTGCAAGTCATATATTTTGATTGACATTTCATCACATCCAAAACCTTTTGGTGGAGGCAACTGGGCCCACATACTAGTGAATATCGCCACACCAAACAATTTTTGGTCTAATTGGGACCTTGATGGGGTGATATTCCTCATTTTTATTGGTGGGGTCATTTCTAACCATCAACAATACTTTGTGCTAGAATGAGGGCCAATGTTTGAATGGCAGTATGAGCATCTAGATTAAAAAATCCATACAAGCCCACATAGACACTTTCTCAAAAAGGACTTGTTGATAAACCTTCGAAAGAAGTTTCATGAGCATCTCAATGATATAAATCGTTAGTTGTTTAATACATTCACAAGAAGTAGAATTGCAAACTAATCCCATTGAATCATCTCAGTCTAAATCTATTGAAATTAATACAAATTCAAAATTCTTGTTGCACAATCCTGCATGTGTAGAAATTTAGTATTTTAATGTCTTTACCAAAGAACATAGTAGAGACGCTAGTCAATCGCCTATCAAATTCATTATTCCACAAAAAGGTAAGCATCCAAGAAAATAATTGTTAGGTAAGTCTCAAGAAATTTCTAAAGAAATATTAGGTTCAATTTTATCTCAAGCTACGCAAGGTAGAGCTAATTTGAGTGAAGTAACTATTGTATTTTTAGGTAGTGTAGGAAAACCACCTTCTCCACCTGATATTCCTCCAAAATATCCACTATATTAGTGTCAACAATCACCTAAATATAACCCACAACACACTCTTAGATCCTCATGATCAATGAACACTAGAATATCTCCATCACCACCTAGACAAATGGATGGCCAAGAACCAAGAATACCTTGGTTAGCACTAGGAGTAGTGATTGTACCAACAATATCATGACTTACCCAAACATCTCAAGAGTTTTTTTGCCAAATTTAGCGCAAAAAAAAAAAATCACTGAAATACCATGTAAGTAAATTTATGTTAGCAATTAGTTTAATGAATGTTAAACATGAATATGTTGCCTATAGATCATTTTCTTTTACATTTGAATGTAAAGCATAAACATGATACTTTTCTCTTCCCTAAGGTACAATTTTAAATCAGAATGATTTTGAAACTATTTTGATTTTAAAAATAGGTGAATATTAAATAGTTTCTACTTCAGTTGTGGAGCTTTCTAAAATTAAAATGAACCAAAACTAAAAAAATAAATATGTCAATCAATGATTTTTAACATTAATGAATAAAATCCGTGAATATTCAATGCCTACTAAGAACACCATCATAAAATTTCACACTAATACTCTTTCGTTAAGCTTGTTATTTCTGTGAAGAGATATTTTAAAAATACCTTATATGAAACTTTTGAGAAAACATTAACAATTGAAACTCAAATGCTTGAAATTGAAAATGAATCTTCAATGAGAGACAAAAAAAAAAAAAAAAAAGTTTCACTAATGTTTATAAACCCACAACTACTAAAATTACTAAAGATAAAAAGGATTATTTCAATGTGGAAGGTTTAAAATAAATAATAAAAATATTTAGAATGACATAATAGATTTAAAGAAAAGCTTAAGAGAAGTCCCATCTTATAAGAGACCATGGAGGCAATTTTTGGAAAAAATAATTCACCTCCTACAATCCAAAATCCTTCCATTGATGAAATTAATCTTGGGGACTTTGCTCATGTTAAATTTTCTTAGTGTGACATTGTTCTTTTGTATGATAGTTACATTTCATCATTAATACATTAAGTTCACCCCATATCATCATTGCATTATTCAAATCTACACCATTATACATCAGCATATGCAATTATATAGAAAGAAACAACATCACCATCATCATCAATGCAGCATAATATAAAAGGAACAGTAGATGAAAGCATTCACACACATACAGGCACCAGGATTGGTCTA
This sequence comes from Pinus tabuliformis, assembly GCA_031772625.1. Taxonomy (NCBI): domain Eukaryota; kingdom Viridiplantae; phylum Streptophyta; class Pinopsida; order Pinales; family Pinaceae; genus Pinus; species Pinus tabuliformis. The sequence goes on along the minus strand of CM062804.1, from coordinate 218,986,838 downwards.
AAACCAGGGCAAAGCCCACTATGGGGAAAACCCATGCAAATCTTCTTCTTCTTAGATCATCATCAAATGATGCAGCAAAAGAAAGTACAATGATCCATAACTTTATGTATGTAGCAAAACAATAATGATATCTATGAAACATATCTAATCATGCTAGGAATAAGAATCCTCATACTGATGGTTGTAATGTGTTGTCAGAAACTAATGTCAATTGTTGTATATTGTTGTCACTGTGTCAAACACTACTGAGCACTATTGTCACTGTCAATGAGCCCAATATGTTTGTAGCGTATACTAACAAATCAGATCTACAGATCTGTATAACAGCAAAGAGGAACCCATATCTACCAGATCACTGAAGTCAACTGAAGCCAAGATGTCAAACACTAGATCTAAACTCTGGTCACTCTCATCAAAATTGTCTATGTGTGATCGAAACTTCTTGGTCGCTCTCTCAATCACTGTATGCGGGTGACTATGACTACACGGTCGCTCTCAAGAAGTCTTTATGTGTGTGACTGTGGCGTAATACACTTAAATCCCAGAGTCACTCCCTTACTATTACTATGCGAGCGAATGATATGTCCTAGTCGCTCTTAGGACCACTCTTTACGAGTGACTGAGATGTCTTAGTCGCTCTCAGGATCACTCTGTGCGAGCGACCGGGGACTGAAACCTCCAGATCTGCCTCTGAATCCATTGTCACTCTCATAAGCCTATGTTCCAGTGACTATGTGTCTCTAGTCACTCTCATAGGCTTGTGTGCCAACATCCAGGGACCAGAATGCCCTATTATGTGCCAACGACCGAGATCTAGAAGACCCTAACCCAAAGCGAACCTTTTGCCTGTGATTTTAGACCCTTGAGCGAACTCCTTCCGTCAAACTTGTGTGAACCAAGACAAAAGAGAAGAGAAGACGTGTCCAAACGATATTGAGGTCTATTCTATTTACAGGCTTTCTTAAGGGTCCACTTGGGGTTAAGGTTGACCCAAGCAGCTACTCATGTGCTTAGAGTCAACCCATTCCATAAAACATGTATGAATAAAATAATTCATAACTCAACTTCCTCTTAACCAAGTTGGGTGATATTTAGGTCGATTTTGGTCCTGTCAAAACAAGGAATCTAATGCAATCATTATCTCAGTCATTTGAGTTGTCCAAGGTGGAATTTTATCGCAATTGAAAAAATTAACACTCCCTCTCAACTAAGGAGAATTCCACCTGCCAATATCTGTCCATTGAACAATATATCATCACGGATCATATTTTTCATGTAGTCATCGTGCGATTTCCATCAAAAGTCATCATTATACATCTCTATCTATCTCTTTCTTAGTCATGTTTATCTCTTGATTGTTCCTGCTCATACGTTGAACATTCTCGGATCTAGAAGAAGAAGAAATTGATACCAAAGGGGAGCTTAAGCTACCACCCTTTATCCATCAGGCTGCTATCTAGAATCTCTATCATTGGGTTTCTACCTGGAATGTTTTCATTGGAGAGCATATCATTAGGGAGAATATCTCAACCTAGAATCACATCGAGGAGCAATAGCTTCCAACCATACCGAGCAATAGGATAACTCATCACACAGGGGAGTACACCCTCGACTCTGAATCACACAAGGGAGTACACCCTCGACCCTGGAATTTCATTAGGGAGCTTTACTCTCAACCCAGAATTTCATTGGGGAGCTTTACCCTCAACCCGCAATCCTATTGCCTACTCATTTTCCCATGGATGACCCTAAATAGTCATGTGGTAGAACACCTGCATCATAATCACCTTGGGTTGTACACCCCAAGTATACCCTCAACTCATTGTCTAGAAGAGGAGTAATATTCCCAACAAGCTCAAGTTGTGGGTATGATGCCAATTGGGGTATACTCTGCAAAGACCATATAGGGGAGTAAATATCTCAACCCTATGGGTAATATATTGGGGTAACGCCCTATTGTCTATAGTTCCCTCAACCCTAGGAGCCCTTATCCCTCAATTGCTCACCCTAGGAGCTCAAACACGGGGGAAGAGTTGGCTCAATGCCCTCAATCAGCGTTGCCCCTCATCTAGAGGGGATGCTCTCTGAAAACCAAGAACTTTCTCTTTGGTAATGCCTTTGTGAGAATATTTGCAATATGATTGTCCCAGTAGCAGTTGTTTCATGTTCATACAGAACATCAGATCAGATATCATGTCAGATCATATATAAACATATAAATCGCAAAAGGATACCATAATCATCCTCCCTCTCAGGGAGTGCCAAGCACAAGCTTGAGCTTGTTTCAAACAATTGCATTCTCTCAATATGTGAGAGTATCTCGATCCCAACTATATATGTGTGTCATATCTAGATTATGCTCAAACAACTCTCTAAGGAGATTTTGTATCCTGTCTCATAGCTAGCCATGCTAGCAACTTCATGATCAACCTCGGTCATGCTATGGACCTCTCATCCAAGATATAATGGAAGATTGCATACTAAAAAAACATCCAAATGTGCTTATCAACAACAATCTCAAATATCAGCAATACATCTATGAAGACACATATCATAGGAGAAATATATCATTCTCAAAACTAGAACATTTCATGTAGATATTTCAAAGCATGCTCAGTGACAACTCTATGTGAGTGAAGCAACTCACTCATGAATTTATTCAGGGTCTATGTACATCATACATATACAAATGGATGTTCAAAGCAGAACATCAATGCTTCAACTGTTGGATGCCATGTCAAGTTCAACAATGTCTTGAACTTCAAATCACAGTATCCAAGGATTTGTAAATTTCATTATTCAAAAACATTTTCCAATAGCTTTTCAATATGGAATTTCTTTCCCAAATTCTATAAATCGCTTCATCATGTCATGATACATCATTTCCCTCTGATTTAGATCATTAGAGGCTCATAACCTGTCAAAAGTAGATCATCAGGATATAAAACCAAAACCATAACTAATATCAAAGCCATACCTTGGAACTCATCATCCTAACTTCATCATATAACTGTCAAATCTAGACATATATGGATTGCAATGTTCTAAGCATAATGCCTACCTAAGCCAACATAATCATCATTACATAACTCAATGTTGTACCATCAATGACAAAGTCAACTCATCAGAGTTTAGAATCCAGATCACGACCATTATCAAATTCATCATTATCATAGTATTAATACTTTCAACTAGGAGACAGGTGGAGCTAATATTAAATCATGACTTCATCAAGCCAACAAGTCATGCATTATCAATCCGAACTTGATTAATTCATTCTCATAATCATAATCCAAGTCATCCTATCACTAGGTGCAAATGCATACATCAAGGATGAGTTATGTAGCTTCCACTTTTCATGCCCAATCACAACTATCATTACTACAACCATTGTGCTAATAACAAGGAGGCCAATCTCCAAATACCAACATATCTTAGCATACCCTCATAGTATTGACATCAAGGTAAATAAAAAATTGTCAAATCAGATCACTAGACATCAGGTCAATTCCAAATTGCTATTATAGTCAACGCACATCTCAATCATCAATTCAAATTTATGTTCAAGCATCATGACAAAACACTAGTAATGCCAAATCATGCCTACATAGTGACATACTATATGAATTTCCTAGTCACATGCAAACACAAGTTCAGTTTGCATGTTCATGTTATGGCAAACATTCAAGCTTTTCCTACTAGCATATCTTATATGTGGTATTGACATCTTCTAGGTGACCATCTGATTTCATGTGCAATACTTCATTATATGATCAACAATTTTAGAAATCAGTTAACAGTGGCAGAATATGTCAGGGACATCAAGATTCAGAGTTCAGACATCTTCATAAGATGATCAACAACAATCAAACCTCTAGTTTCTCCCTTCAGGTTAGCATGAGAGCGAATTTAGTTTCTTGGACATTGTTTATGTAGGAATTTACAGGGTAAGTTCCTCAGACAGAACACCAAAGGACACCGCTCACAACCAGATCGCAGATCAATACACCAGTATTTTTGACGTGGTTAAAACCCTCAAAGAGGGAAACAGTCCACGGCCTGAGCCAACGCGGCCACTTCAGGCAATTTATTAACAAAAGAATGAAAATTTACATATGCTTCTCTCATAGACGGATTACCCTACAAATGACCCTCCATGCGCTTTAAATAGAAATCATGGACCAATCAGGGGTCAAGCCACGGATCAAGTGTCGGTAATACCGAGGAGAGAATGAACCATCGGATCACTACATATCGTGACCGTCGGATTGTAAGTTACAAAATGTACAAGGTAAAGAAACACACTTTACCTAACTCTATACCTAACTCTATACTAGACCAAGTTGTACTTAACTATTTCCTATGTGTCGGAATATCCTAACATCCCCCCTTAAGAAAAACTTGGGATAGGATTGAAGGATTTACAAATATGACACAATAGGAGAAGGAAGGAGGCACTAGAGCCTATCCCCCCTTAGTGACAACTTCCTAAACTCCAACCATAAATCGAAGTTTAGTGAACTTCGCCTCTGTGAGAGCCTTTGTAAAGATGTCTGCAACTTGATCATCTGTTGAACAATATTGCACTTCAAGAACATGGTCATGAATGAGCTTTCTGATGAAGTGCATGTGCAGTTCAATGTGTTTGATGCGCTGATGTTGGACTGGATCTTTGCATAGCTGAACGGCACTTTGATTATCACACCAAAGTGTAGTCGGATGCTGCTGCTGAAAGCCAAATTCTGACAGGATCTGACGAAGCCACAAGGCTTCCTTACTAGCTTCTACGGCACCACGATATTCTGCTTCTGCTGAAGAAAGAGAAATGGCACCTTGTTTCTTGCAGGCCCATGTAATAGGTCCTGAACCAAGAGTGAACACATAACCTGCAGTAGACTTCCGATCATCAGGGTCACCAGCCCAATCGGAATCAGTGAAACCAACCAATAAAGGAGATGCTTCGGCACTGTAATGAATCCCAAACTGAACTGTACCTCGAACATAATGAAGTATTCTTTTAGCTGCTTTCCAATGACTTTCACGTGGGTTTTGCATAAACCGAGCAACAAGGCCAACGGCAAAGGAAAGGTCAGGTCGAGTATGGGTTAGATACAGAAGTTTTCCTACAAGTTGACGGTATAAGGTAGCATCAACTTCAGGAAAAGTACAAGTGACTGAAAGTTTGACTCCAGACTGGAAGGGAGAAGGGGCTGGCTTACAGTCTTCCATGTGAAAATGGCGTAGAATATCACAGGCATACTTGGACTGGGAAAGGGAAATACCCTCCTTGGATTGCAAGACTTGAAGACCGAGAAAATAATGTAAGTGTCCTAAGTCTGTCATTTCAAATTTCTTTTTAAGGCTAGACTTCACATGGTTTATAAGGTTGGGATCACTACCGGTAAGGATAAGATCATCAACATAAAGAACAAGAATGATAAGAGACTTTCCCACTTTCTTGGTGTAGACAGTATTGTCAGAATGACACCTAGAAAAGCCAGATTCTAAAAGAAAGCTATCCATTTTGGCATACCAAGCTCGAGGAGCTTGCTTGAGACCATAAAGGGATTTCTTAAGCCGACATACAAGGCTGGAGTCTGTTTTTATGAAGCCAATGGGTTGTTCCATGTAGATTTCTTCATGCAAGTCCCCATGCAAGAAGGCAGATTTAACATCCATCTGATGGACTTCCCATTTGAACGAGGCAGCAAGGGAAAGAACAAGGCGGATAGAGTTCATTTTGGCAACAGGGGAGAAGGTTTCAGTGTAGTCAATGCCTTCAACCTGTGAAAAACCTTTAGCAACAAGACGAGCTTTATGTTTATCAACTTTCCCATATGGTCCATACTTGGTTCTGTAAACCCATTTGCATCTAACAAGTTTCTGTCCCTTTGGTAGAGGAACAAGATCCCATGTATCATTTGCCAATAATGAATGATATTCTTCATTCATAGCTGCTTCCCAATGTGGATGGCCTGAAGCTTCTGCAAAGGTGTCAGGATCATAATTTACTGGAGCTTGAGCCAGTAAAGAAGAGGCTCTGTCAAACTGAGAACGTGTGCGTCGCTGATCTGTAGGATCACCGGCAAGATCACCTGCTGCATCTCGAGTAGCACGAACCCATTTTGGAAGCTGAGGAGCTGAAGGAGGATCCTGAGATGGTGGGGGAGGATTGTCGTCCTCACTTTCATCATCTGAAGAAGAAATGTTTTCAAAAGTAGAAGAGATAGGGAGAGGTGGCACATCCGCCGGACTAGGCTCGCAGGCCGATATATTTTCATCAAATTTTACATCTCTTCTAATGATAACATTTTTGGACTTAAATGGAATAAGTCTATAGCCTTTGACATCTTCAGAATATCCAACAAAAGTACATTTTTCACTCTTAGGTTCTAAAGCTTTATGGTTTTCATCTGGAATATGGGCCCACGCTTCACTTCCAAAAACACGAAAGTGACTTACATCTGGTTTGATTGAGCTCCATGCTTCTTCTGGAGTGATATTCTTTAAAGCCTTAGTAGGAGTGCGATTTATTATGTAATTTGCACAGTTAATTGCTTCTGCCCAAAAACTAAGACCAAGTCCTTTAGATTGTAGCATACAATTAGCCATTTCCTTTAAGGTGCGATTCTTCCTTTCAGCTACACCATTTTGTTGTGGAGTATATGGAACAGTATGTTGCATTTGAATTCCATTCTCAGTGCAAAAGTTGATGAATGTGTTTTTAACATATTCTCCGCCATTATCAGATCTTAGCTTAAGAATTTGATGTCCAGATTGTTTTTCAACAAAGGCCTTGAAGGCCAAAAATGTGTTAAATACTTCACTCTTGAGTTTTAAGAAGTATACCCAAGTGCGTCTGGAGAAATCATCAATGAAAGTTAAGAAATACTTGCAGCCAGAGAAGGAAACAACTGGAAGTGGACCACATAAATCACTATGCACAAGCTGTAAAGGAGCTGAGGCGTGCCAAGAGGCACGTTTTTCAAAACTGTCCTGATGATGTTTTCCGAGTACACATCCGGAACAAACACCATCTCTGCAAGATACCATAGGAAGACCTGTCACCATATTTTCTTTACATAGATGCTGAAGGGAGCGATAGTTTAAGTGACCAAATCGCTCATGCCAAATTTTGCTCACTTCATCGTTATGAGCAACAAATACTGAGGGAAGATTTGATGACCCAAAGTTGTGAAACTTATACAACCTTGTAGAATCATCAGCAATGCCAGTAGCTAAAATCTATTTAGGATCTCTTAGGTCCTTGATTACAACATCATGAGGTGAAAATTCAACGATTTTACCTTCACCTGAATGAGTTATCTGATATACAGATAGAAGGTTGCAGGATAAGGTTGGAACACATAATACATCATTAAACTGACCATTGTCTAGATGAACAGTTCCAGTCCCTACAACACTAAGAGATCTATCATCACCAACATATATATTTTTGGTGTTACAATCATTTAAAGAAGAAAACATGGCTTTGTTTTTGGCCATGTGATAAGAAGCTCCAGAATCAATGAGCCACTCATGAGAATGAGAAGAAGAAGATACATTTAGTGCATAGCCAGACCGAGATGCTTGACAAACACATGCAAAAGTGCCATTCCTGAAGATGAAGTTGAAGTTGAAGATTGCTCCAAATGGATGTTATGTTTCTTCATCGCTGCTTCCAAGGCTTCCATCTTCTTAAAGCATTTGGATTCTAAGTGGCCATCTCGATTACAAAAGTTGCAATGTCTATCAGTCTTCTTCCATTTGTTTTTATTTGTCTTATCATTTTGTTGAAATGATTTTTCATTTTGAGGCTGAGATTGCTTAGGACCCTTGTTTGGTTTAGGACCATTCTTTTTAAGATATGACTTCTTAGGATTCTTTGAATTTGGTTGCTATTGGGCGGCTAACGCTTTCTTGGAAGAGTTTCCAAGATTAAGAAGACCAAGGTGTAAGAGTTTTTCTTGTTCTCTTATTAAAGAATCACAAAAAGAGTCAAAGGAAGGGGACTTGTAGTCTGTTCCTTGAGAAATGAAGGCTTCTCTTGTAGAATGGAAGGTGGAAACAAACACAGAGTATGCTGGTCCCAACTTAGTAAGAATGGAATAGATAAGGTTACTATCTTCTTTCTTAACCTTAACACCTTCCAAGAGATATCTAAGGGTCTTGAACTTGGACAAGAAATCTTCAATGCAAGAAAAATTATTAGGGTCCAATGTAAGCAACTCATTTTCAAGTTGATGGGCTCTAAGTTCATTTTTAATCCCAAAAACTTTATTGATTTGTTTCATTGCTTCATCAGGAGTATCAAGTTCTGCAATATGGAATCTAAGATCTAGAGAAATAGACATCCCTATCAATCCACGTGCTTGATCTTGCCTATTTTCCCATTTAGCAGCCTTATCTTCATCCTTCGGTTTCTTTTCTTGGCCTGAGGCTATTCTGTAGAGACCTTTACTTCTAAGCAAATCCTCAATGTAGGACAACCATTGGAAGCAGTTGGTGTTGTCAAGGGTAACTTGGTATTGACTTTCCATTTCAATAGAAACTGAAGCTAAATATGCTAAAACTAAGTGTTCCAATGGATAGATCTCGAAAAATTAGGCTGGTTTAAAAAAAACGGCTCTGAAAACGGCTTCCGGATGAAGAAGTTATGGCTTTTTGAAAACAAGTTGTTGAAGATGCCGACAAAGTGCGGGAATGTGCGGAAATGAAAAAATCTGCCCCCAAAAAATGGAGACTTGAACCCAAGAACTCTACTCTCTTAAAATAGCTTTGAACCAATTGATCTATACAAAAAATTTGAGAGAGAGAGAGGGGGGTGGAGATGCTTTGGGTTGCGTGCTTGCTTTGAGAAAGCTATTTTTCCCTACAAAACAAAAAACACAAAACCCAACACGGACATGCAAAGAAAACGAACCTTACGGCTCGAAGTTAGCTTTAGCCAAAAAACTAAATATTTTCAAAAATGAACCTTGCGGCTCAAAGTTAGCTTTAGCCGGAAACTAAATATTTTCCTCAATGTTTCTGATTTTCCGAGATCACACTAAGGCGCAGGGAAAAGAGCATACGCATGAAAAAAATCCTTCCTTTCTGTTTCTGATTTGCCCAGATCGGACAGAGTCGCAGGGCAAAGAGCATAAGCAGAAATGAAAGGTATAGATCCGGTAATAAAAAAGGCTAAATAAACCGAAACCGAAATAAACAGAGAGAAAATAACTGTAAACTGCAAATAAACACTGTATACCTCCAGATCTTAAAAATGACGCAGCTAGGGCTACCGGAAACCTTTTCGCGTGAAACGAAAGGGGTTCCTCACTGGAACAGATGCTCCCAACACAACAGAGCAGTCCTCTCGGCCCGAAAGCAGTCAGAAACAGTAGATCTAGGAAACGGCAGTCGGATGCAGTTCTACCGGCTTCAGATTTGGATCACTAATGGACGCGGCCCTCAAATAGCTCTGATACCATGTAGGAATTTATAGCGTAAGTTCCTCAGACAGAACACCAAAGGACACTGCTCACAACCAGATCGCAGATCAATACACCAGTATTTTTGACGTGGTTAAAACCCTCAAAGAGGGAAACAGTCCACGGCCTGAGCCAACGCGGCCACTTCAGGCAATTTATTAATAAAAGAATGAAAATTTACATATGCTTCTCTCATAGACGGATTACCCTACAAATGACCCTCCATGTGCTTTAAATAGAAATCATGGACCAATCGGGTGTCAAGCCACGGATCAAGTGTCGGTAATACCAAGGAGAGAATGAACCGTCGGATCACTACATATCGTGACCGTCGGATTGTAAGTTACAAAATGTACAAGGTAAAGAAACACACTTTACCTAACTCTATACCTAACTCTATACTAGACCAAGTTGTACTTAACTATTTCCTATGTGTCGGAGTATCCTAACAGTTTAGGCCTTAGCATGAGTGCATCTAGGGATGAGATATCCTAGATCTGTGACTATGTCTGGAGCAGAAATCCTAATTTATGTATGGACTTCAGATCTAAGACTCTGATATAGATCAATACTGTCATATGCACATAAATCATACTTCAGCAGCATAGAATACAAATAGTAATAAGGGTAAGAACCTTGAGAAAAGATTCTCCCTTTGACTGGGGATCTGCATAATTCATCTTCATTCATGTAAGAAACCTAGCTCTACTTAATTCATGCAACAATAGATCTGTTAGATCATAAACATATGGCTATCAACATCATGACATCAATCTTTCATCAAAGGTTAGTCTCAAAGCAGCAGATAGATGCATCATCATATCTCAAAGACTATGAACACAATAGAATTTTCTGTCAAGTCACTCCATCAAGTTACTACATCTATTTTAATCATATGCCATCAAGACAATACCATAAGCAGCAAAAGGTCTAGAATATCAATCTTACACTTATACGTCTCACATCAAGGTTATCATGCTCTTTATGAACAATGAGATTATATTAGTTCATTCAATAAATCTTTATCAAAACAACAAGAGTTTCAATCACTCTTTGCATATGCTTTCATCATTCTTATCACAATAATTACTAGCAGACTCATGTATAGGAGTCAATGAACTATCCTTCTACATGAAATCCATCATGACAATTATCAAGAGTATCATTTTCTAGAGCCAAGGTGCTAGTCTTCTTTATAGGATCAAGATATCCGACAAATGGACAATAGATGTTAGCCAAACATCAAGTGTATCAATGTATCAACATTATATAGCCTCATAGAATTCAAGAAGGTCAAAATGTTCAATCCCAAGTGCATAATTTCATCATAAGGGACATATATCAAAGTCATTATCATATGCATGTATGAGCCATTAAAGAAACAGGCATTCTCATTATACCTTAGGGCTTACTGAGCAAATAGATGAAACACAACATACCATGCATACCTTGTGGTATTCCCTATGCACCTTTTTCATTAGACATAGGCCACTTGAAGCACTTTGTCATATTTTCATCAAGTACCTCTTTATCTCTTTCTAGATCTTCATCTCAAAATGATCCTCAAGAAGGATTTACTCATCACATCTCATCAAGAAGGTTAGAAACATCCATATACTCAAATACATATGTAGGAAGTACAAGAAATAAACATAATCATCAAATCTGTAAGTAAGAAGCATCATAAGTCAAGAAATACTTATCTTCAATTAGAGGTGATCCTCTCCCTCTTGAACCAATCTTCAAGAGCCATCAATGTCCATGGTCTATATACTAATGTTGCCTTCAAGAATCCAACCAAATCTACTAATGATTATCCCATCTAGGGCTTCATCGAATCTTCGTCAAGTGCTTTAGCATCTTCTCATTGACCATACTATATCTCATATAGTTTCCATAAACCAAGGTTCTCTCCTCAACCCTAATCTCACAGAATCCATCAAACCCTAATAATCAAGTTACTTACGATTTTCTTCAAACCCTATAATTCTTTTAGGTCTCCACCATTCTCTTCTTGATTCCATCAATGGTGTCATCATCAGGGTTATCTCATGGATTTTCTTCAGCCCTCCTCTGATACCATGTTAAATTTTCTTAGGGTGACATTATTCTTTGCTATTATAGTTACATTTCATTATTAATACATTAAGTTCACCCCATATCATCATTGCATTATTCATATCTACACCATTATACATCATCATATACAATTATATAGAAAGAAAAAACATTACCATGATCATCAATACAGTGGAATATAAAAGGAACAGTAGAAGAAAGCATGCACACACATAGAGACACCAAGATTGGTCCAAGGACCAAGACTAGGGAAAAACCCACTATGGGGAAAACCCTTGCAAATATTCTTCTTCTTAGATCGTCATCAAATGATGCAACGAAAGAAAGTACAATGATCCATAACTTTCTCTATGCAGAAAAAAATCATGATATCTATGAAATAGATCTAATCATGCTAGGAATCAGAATCCTCATACTGATGGTTGTAATTTGTTGTCACAAACTGATGTCAATTGTTGTATATTGTTGTCACTGTGATGAACACTATTGAGCATTGTTGTCACTATCAATGAGCCCAATATGTTTGTTGCAGATACTAACAAATCATATTTACAAATCTATAGATCTGTATAATAGAAGAGAGGAACCCAAATATACCAGATCACTAAATTCAATTGAAGCCAAGATGTCAAACACTAGATCTGAACTCTGGTCGCTCTCATCAAAATTGTTTGTGTGTGACCGAAACTTCTTGGTTTCTCTCTCAGTCACTATATGCGGGTGACTATGACTACACGATCGCTCTCTGGAAGTATTAATGCATGTGACTGTGGCACGATACACTTAAATCCTAGATTCATTCCCTTATTGTTGCTGTGTGAGCAACCGAGATTTCCTGGTCACTCTCAGGACCACTCTGTGCAAGCGACCAGGGACCGAAACCTCCAGATCTGCTTATGAAGCCATAGTCGCTCCCATCGTCCTCTCTGCTAGCGACTATGGGTCTCTGGTCGCTCTCATAGGTTTATGTGCCAACGTCCAGGGACCAGAATGCCTTGCTCTATGTCAGCAATCGAGATCCAGAAGATCCTAACCCAAAGCGAACCTTTCGCCTGTGATTTCGAACCCTTGAACGAACTCCTTCCGTCGAACTTGTGCGAACCAAAACAAAAGATAAGAGAAGATGTGTCCAAATTATCTTGAGGTCTCTTCTATTTATAGGCTTTCCTGAGGGTCCACTTGGGGTTAAGGCTGACCCAAGCAGTTACTCGTGTGGTTAGAGCCGACCCATTCCATAATACATGTATGAATAAAAAAGTTCATAACTCAACTTCCGCTTAACCAAATTGGGTGATCTTTAGGTCAATTTTTGTCTTCTCGAAAAGTGGAATCTAATGCAATCATTATATCGGTCATTTGAGTTGTCCAAGTTGGAATTTTCCCACAGTTGCAAAAATTAACAGCTCGAGATAATTTCTACAAAACACAAAATGTTTCTCATTTGGAAAATAATTTTCAAGCCTTTGTAAACATGTGTGAATTTTTCACTAAGATCAAGGGAGAAGAAGAAAATATGTTAGTTACTGAGGAATAGGAAAAAGAAGAGAGCCCTGTTACACTAAAATTTGTCACCATGACTATCTGCAATTAGTATGGCTCCATTAATTGTCATACTATCCTCCTTGGCAAGTCTTATACCTCTGCTCCTCATGTCAAACTCCAAGAAAGAGAGAAAGTCCTTTAAAAGTCAATTAACTCTGGTTACGCAGTTTCTCTTAACCTTACCTGCGTGTACGCACCCCAAGTTCACAATACCTGCGTACTTGTACGCTCTGTCTGTAAAGGGGTAGGTGCGTACTCCTGTAAAGGTCAAAAGGCGCGAGTTTTACTTCAAAAAAGTTACTTGTGGTCGATTCTAGAGCTTTCTAGAAGATGGTTTGACATGTATTGAGCGCCTCTAGATGGTTCATGTATCCCTATGAAAGAGGAACTTATCCCATCAAGAGGGGAGCTATCCCATTCAAAGAGGGGCTTATCCCATTGATGGTGGACCTGATTAACTTCCTCCAAAGCATTATAAATACAGGCATTGGGCCAGAGGGAGGAGAGGTTGAAAGCTGAACATTCCTAAGGGTAGATGCTGCTGAAATTAGGACTCCCTTATAGAGCTTGAGAGGAGAGATTCCCATCCTTTCTTAGCTTCATTTGGAAGTGGGTGAGCTGATCAAAGTAAAAGAGAACTCTTGCTGGACCCTGGGAGGGACCTGCACAACACCAAGGCACTGGTTGTAATGGTTTCTTTTGTTTCCACTTAATACAATTAAGTTCATTTTTCTCAACAAGTTGTTATATATAATTTGTTTCATATACTCCTTGGTCTTTATGATGAATATGTTTTATTTTATGAGTTATTCAGGTGCTATGTAATCGTTTGCTTGTTAGTGAATGCAGGTTTCAAAGAGAAGGAGGAGCTCATCCGGATCGGAGAGGCTGGACTGCTACAAACAGCATTGGATTAAAGGTATGTTTTAAACACCTGATTGCTTGTATTCTAAATGCATATTTAGGGAAAGATAGTGCTTAATTGTCTTGTTTGTCACTAGAAAGCCTTAGCTTCTAGGGAGGTCGGTTTTGTCCGCAAAATTGACTCTTTCCGCATGACAAAATGGCGACCATACTGGGGAATCCATGGATTTGATTGATTTCTCTTTTGATTGATACTTTGATTTGAGAAAAGTCGATTTCTTTCTGGTTTTTGGCTGATTGACTGTGAATTTGGGTGGAATAGCTTAGGGTTAAGTTAGATTTTATTTTTCTTGGTTTTGCTAGCAGTACGCACCCTCTGCGTTAAGCACAGTGCGTACTTGTACGCACTGCAACTTTGTACACAGAGCGTACACGCACCTGTGCAAACAGGTTGCCTGCGTACCCGGTCAAAAGTTGATAAATTTCCAATTTTTTCTTTTTTGCCTCTTAGATTTTGTTTATAATTTGTTTTTACTGCCCAGATCTGCTGGTTACCTGTCAGAAGTCTTCATCTAAGCTTGTTTCATTAGTATCAAGGGTTTTAGTGAAATTCATAGAAGTTCTAGCCCTAGGGTTTGATTTTTGCATTGGTCCTGTAGTGACTTTGGCTTTAGAAGTTGTAAAACCTTGGATCTTCCTAGTCTTTTCAGTCTTCTTAGGAGTCGGACCTTTCGTAAAATCCACCTTTGTGAGAAACCTACCTTTGTGTTGTCTCTTTCCGGAATTTCGAGAAAGCTTGTTGGTTAAAGCTATGAATTTCATTCTTAAGAAAAAGAACAAAAGATTTTGATTTTTGTTTTTGACTGGTTTATGATTCTGCATGAATGAGTCCTTGGTTGAATTGTAACTGAGTAAAACATCCTGGAATTATATTTTGTAGGCTTTTGCCTCGTTAGGTTTGCTTTTAGGTAAATTTCTCTTAGATTTGCTTTTAGGAAAAAATGATTTGATTGTCATATATTTTTTAAACTTGATTTGTGTTAAGTAGTTTTATATGCTTTGTTAATATAGGAAAAAATACAAAAAATCTCTTTTGAAGAAAAGTTTGTTTTAGTAGCGTTTGAAGTCTTTGAAAAGAGAAAGGAATTTTCGTGAAATAATTAGTGGTCATGTGTTGTATGCTTTGGAAAAGATAAAGAGGTTGTTTCTTTGATTTTCATTGCCAAGAAAGTTGTCTTTATATCAATTTTGCATTCTCCAACTCTCTTAGCTAGGGAATTCATTGAAAAAGAAAAATAGTATAAATCATCTTAGGTGCATCTTTTTAGTGGATTTCAGTCGAGTCTACACACCATCAGTTTCATCTCCACTACCTTTTGTCTTAAAGAAAAGCCATAAAAATTAACGCTTAAAGTAAAATTTACTTAGTAACTTTTTATTTACTAGGGCTATGAAACACCAATATAGATCAGGCTAGTGTCTTGGAGTAGGAGAGTAATTAACTCTCCAAGACAGCAAAACCAAATAAGTAGCTCATCTTGTGATAGGATAAATCCAGTTGTTACATTTATGCTCTGGGAAAGCTCCTCTTAAAGGAGAAGCACGAGATCGTGTCCGAACCAGTGAGGGGATCAATCCTCCTTCATTGGGAACGACGCCAGATACGCACGTACTACAAACGGTAAACCTCGGATTATTGTCAAGGAGTCGGCAAGGGGATTGAGCTTGATACTCTGCCCTTGCATGCTATCGGATCGTAGACTGTTCCCCCAGGTATATTTGTTGTTGTTGGTGACCTTAGTGACCATTATCTTTAGGGTTCTACCCAAGGTGACGGTGGAGGGAAGATCCCATTGTACCTGGAGCAGACGTCGGCTAGACTCACTTGGATTTTCCGGGGGGTTCACTTCACTCGAGACGGTTAAATTGGAGGAACTTGTGCCGGTCTATTCATTAAGCAGGTTGTCGGGGTAACTGTTCCACCCGCCACTTCTGTACTGAATTCGACGATGTTGGGCTTCATCACAACTAGTGTTTTCGGTCCGGAAGGCTACTGTTTGTGCATGGTTTGACGCCCTAGATTCTTTAGGCGTGTGATTCGAATTTGTTTGGTTCTTTAGAGACTTTAGGCGGTTTGCTTTGAGATTTTACTTTCTTTGCGTGTGCAGTAGTTAAAAGTTTTTAACTATGGCTGAATTACCGAGACAGTCCCGTAGACTTCAGGGCCAGTCTCCTGAGATTGTAACCGTGGCCGATTTGTTGAGGAAGTCCCGTAGACTTCGGGGCCAACCTCCTGAAGCCGTCCCGAGTCATTACGAAGGTTTGAAAGTCCTTGTAACTCCTAGTGGCAGTAAAGTAGGTTCACCTGAAGAAGGAGAGTCTTCGTTGGTAGTCCATCCAGATTACCAAAGTCTAGAAACAGGTTATAATCCCGAAGCTATTGCAGTTTCTGAGCTTGCTGGTAGTTTTTCATCTACCAGTGATATAGGCGAAGAACCTGAGATATCTGAACCTGTTACTCCAACTTCTAGTGCTCCTGATTCACCTAGGGTAGAAAGAGTCATCACCGAAAATCTTCCTTCTGGTTTGATAGCTATTGAAGAACTTGCTCCAGAAGAAGAAATAGGCGTCCCTATCCCTGAAGATCAACCTACTATTGATCTAAGGGAGCGTGAATCCATTTTTTACAGTCCTCCTAGAAGTACTACTTGGTATCTTTCGTTAACTAATTATTTGGACAACTCAGGGTCAAGTTTTTCTCCACCTCGTACTCCTTATCCACCTGGAGGTATTTATACTCCTATAAATATGTTTGGTCAGTCGTCCATGTTTACTCAATCTCCTGAATCTTTTTTGTACGGTGGTCCTTCTGTTCCCTCTGGGTATCAGTCACTTTCTGGTACTTTTGCGGGAGCATCTCCTCAACCCATTGAACATGGGTTATTAACTGGAAACAATGGTAATAAACCATTGGTCATAGGAGACATTTACATGATGTCAGGTTCAATTCCCAGTCCTCAACCTCAAGGTGGCCAGTTACCGCCTGGGGGGCAGCCTCAATTAACGCCTGGGGGGCAACCTCAAGGTACACAAATTACGTCTGGGGGCAACCTCAAGGACAGTATGTACCCGTGGTGCAATACATTCCTCAAGGTCAACCCCAGCCTCAATATGTACCCCAAGGTCAACCTCAGTATCAATTTATACCTCAAGTTCAACCCCAGTATCAGTACTTACCTCAAGGGTATCTACCCCAAGGTCAGTACTCGAGTCAAGGTTATCAACCACCCCAAGTTCAATCTTATGTTCAAGGTACGGGAAATGTACCTTTCAATTATCAATCCTACCCTCAATCCAGTTATGGATCTCAATATCCTCAACCTGTCATGGGTCAATACCCCGGAATGAACATAGTGTGGGATCCTTCGCAAGTTCAACAGGTATTGCAGCCAAGTGTACAGTTGTCATCTCAATCTGGACAACCCTTAGTTTCTGGTTCACCCCAGCAACCAGTCCAGTCTAGTGTTCAAACTTCTGTACCTTCGGTAGTTTCTCAGTCTGGGCCTATTGCACCTAGTAGTCCATCTCAAATGACTGCTGCAACTACCGCAACATCTGTCCAGTCTACCACACTTACTTCTGGAGTATCGACAGCTCCGGTTTCTACTGTCTCTGTAACTACTCCTCAGACATCTTTACCATTGTCTGGATCCACGATTCAAACTATGGTTCAGATGCCTGTAGGAAAACCTGGTTTAAGTACGGTTGTCACTAGTCAACCACAATTCACTCATCAACCGTACCAGGGACAGTACCAATACGGGCCTGCTGTCCAGCAGCCAGTTTACCAGTATCAACCGTATCCTGGGTACACATATCAACAACCTCAACAACCCCATTACGGTTCAGTTAATCCTGGTTTTCTGGGAGGATACAATATCCCAAACGCGATTCCTGTTCCAAGTTATCCTGGATATCCTCCTCCTGGGACTGGTCTCGTGACCCAGAGTTTTAGGGATCCTAATCGGCAATTAACATTTATCACAACTTTGGATTTACCAGACTTGTCGCGCCTAACGAACGATCCAATAAATTATCTTCCGTTTTGGCTGCCAATGCCAAATAAGTTGCCCAGTGACATACCCAAGTTCGAATGTAAGTCTGGAGAGGACCCGTCGAATCATGTGATGACTTACCACCTCTGGTGTGCCTCTAATTCCATCTCGGATGATTCGATCCGCTTACGTCTTTTCCAGCGTACTCTGATTGGTCTCGTGGCCAAGTGGTACATTGAGTTACCACGGGCCTCTTTTTATAATTTTAGCCAGTTAGCTACCTCGTTCTTAACTCATTTTCAGTTGCCGGTCAGATATGATAATGGCACGGAGTTACTAACTTCATTAAAACAATCGACGTCCACTTATATTTCCGCTTGCAGATGTCAATGCCTCTCCAAACATACATTGGATTTGCTGATGGTGCTTGTCGTAGTACACGGAATATCTCTTCCGCAGCTTGGGTTATCTATTCGCCCTCTGACGAGTTAGTTTCTATGCATGGGGTAAGCCTCGGTCAAACAACAAACAACATTGCAGAATACAGTGCAGTGATTGAATTATTGTCTGAATCTATTTCATTTGGGATTCGGAGTTTGATAGTGAGGTTAGATTCTGAACTCGTTGTATTACAGCTTAATAGAGTGTATGCCATTAGAAATCCAGTGTTATTAAGGCTATTTTTGAGAGTGCGTCTCTTGGAACGTGAATTTGATTACATTGAATATCAGCATATTCCAAGGTCTTTAAATACATTAGCAGATGCAATTGCTTCTTGAATGTTAAACAGACATTTGTGATAATCATACATGTAAATTTAAAAACATTTCATCACACATGTTTAACAAGATAAGCCGGTAATAATGATATATATAGATAAGAGTGTGTCAAAAATACATCGTCTTCGATCATAGGTTGAAAAACACCTTATGATCAGCAAAAATGATAAGTACAAAAAACCAAAATGTCACATTTGTCTACAAAAACGACCATCCAATCACTGGTGATGCTCTCTATACGACACCACTGCACGAGCCACCCTACACAAGAACCTCCTAAAAGGTCCTGGGACTGCGACTACATAGCGGTGAAGCCTGATAGGAATATCGTCTATAGTAGTCTCTGGTATATCTGCCGTAAGACGCTCTAGGTCTTGTTCCAACTCAGCTAGGGTCTCTGTGGGCTCGTCCCATGGGGCCGGTGCCGCTGCAACTGGTAGTCTCCTCTCGAAAGGCCAGAGATTGGCTGGACGGCGTGGGCCTACATCTACATTTTAAAGATTGTTACTGTCAGTTTTGAAACGATATAAAAAACAAAAAAAAAAAATAGATAATTTAAAAAACTTGTGAAAAATGAAGTACCTGTGTCATCCCATTGTTCTCCCGATGGAAGAACCATGTCCGGATCTCCACGAAAATCAACTCCGGCATAAGGAAAATCCTGTATGGAAAATATTTGGTCCTCCAACCAGTGAAAATACTCCGAAGTAAATCGGACAACCTCTGTGCCCTCGTCAGGATGACGGGCCATCACCGCAACCCATCGCATCAACTTAGGCTCTCGGGGAGGCCCAACCTCAACAGTGAGCTGCTGTGGGATCAGCATCGGAACCCTCTCTAGGGCAAAACTCACAACTAAAGGCCCATAACCAAAAGTCTTTAGCTGCCCGTTTTTGGTTCTAGTTAGTTGGCCCTTTAAATTGGCCAACACAGCATCACACCAGTTGAAAATGGTGCCCCGATAGCAATCAATCGCCATCCGCATCTTGGATCCAGTGGTAATGTGTAAAGCGGCAGCCCCGCAAAGTCTGGTAACTGTAAAAGCAATCACCATAAGTTTAGGTCGGGATATAGTTTTGATCTCTATCCCCTTCTCCTGAGACTGAGTGTTACACCACTCTTGTCGGAGACTAGCGATGGACTGGCCACCCAGCCTAGTCCCGAACAGATTCAAGTGTTCGCCCCTCTTGGGCAAACCAGTGAGAAAGTAAATATCTGAGGGCTCTATCTCGAGCTAATGCCCTCCAATATAAAAGCACTGGTCCTGGACGTTCCATCTCTCTACCAGCCACTCTAGAAAGCGCACATGGGCCCTCATGCCAGGTATGGCCCAGTATTTGTAAAGGTCGCATGCCTTCAAAGCATCAATGGACGGTTGATGATTAGTGGCGGCCAAATCAACATCTTCGTGCTCTCTCTTGTGCCAATCAAGCATGGTGGGAAATCTACACACCAAAAAACATCTGTTAGATTCAATGAAATCAAAAAAAATTGGTCCTTTTTGAAGAAATTGGGGTTTGAAAACTCGTTTTGCGGGGTACGCACCCCGCCTTTAGGAACAGGGTGTGGGTACGCGGGTTCCCTTAAGGCAAGGTGCGTACGCCCGGCATTTTCCCAACTGAGAAAATGTCGGGGTACGCGGGTCACCAGTGGAGCACCTGCGTACCCCGAAAGGCGGACCTTGAAACCCCAAAGCTTCCAAAAAATGAAACTAGGGCCTAAAAACAAATTCTAAACGGATGAAAATGAAGAGGAGGATGTTGTAGAATACCTGATGAGACGGCGTTCGATTTCGACGGTCGGATTCTCCGCAATGTCCACGGGAAGTTTCTTGCCAAAAGCCCTTTTTCTCTCCTCAACAGTAAAATGGTAAAAATGAATTGGTAAAAGCCCTTTTTATAGGTTTTTTGGGTAAATAAATGGTAAATTTGTTTATTTTTCACCATGAAAAGGTATTTTTCAAAGTATTTTTATCTATCTTTAAACAGGTATGAGTAATGTGTTGGTTTTTGTGCAGGATAAAAGGATTTTTAGGGAAAATTGTCATTTTTCACAAACAAAACATCAGAGTCATCTTTAAGCCCTTTTCTGACTCCTAAAACATGAAAAGATTTCCGAGCGTTTCTTTTACACTCATTAAAATGGAATTAAAAGACGATCCCCTTATAGCCCTTTTCTGACCGTAAAAACAGGAAAAGATTGCCGGATTTTGTCGTTTCAAATTCGATATTGGAAATAAAACGACGTGTCCTTGATCGCTTTTTACTTTTCAGATCAAAGACGCTAATTATGAAAGTACTCCTTGGTCGTAAAAGATCAAGCGGTTCTCTCAAGTATTATTTTATACTTTTTCGGGCTTGGGAGACACAAATTTACGAAAAAGTTCAACCCTGGAGTCTTCTTAAGTTTTTCAGACTCTCTAAAATTAAAAAACGCCAAGTTTCTCCTATACTGGACTCGTTAAAATTTCACAGTAAAGGACCTGTTCGATTACAAACAGGAACGGACCACTCCTTCTTAGGGTTCGCATCTAAACTAAGTTGGACTCATCCGAAGGATGAGCTTATAATCAAGCATATGTTATCCTCCTCAAGCTTGTAAAAAATAAAAAGGTACTTGCCAGAAATGGTGGGGGAAAAGAGAGAAAAATGAGCCTATTTGTTATCCTTTGTCTTAGAAGAAACCTTATCACCACTCTTGAACACGACACTTTTCATTCACCTGGGTTGGGAAATCCTTTGCCTAACAGTTGATCAAACCACATTGAAAATCTTCAACCGGTTCCGGGTATTAACTTTGGGTCAATTGTCACCAAGCCATCTGTCGTGTCGTTATGTGTTCAATAGGTCAATGCAAATAAACCATTCATCTGCAAAATACATGTCATCCATCTCGACCATCCCTGAGTCAGTCCTTACAGCTACATTTCTTCAACTTGATCTATGATTTCGTGTTGTGGGCTTGCCTGCAACGGGTCGCTTTCTATCGACATCAGCACATTATCTAGAAAGATGACCTAGAAATCGTCAGTACCTTGAGATCTGCATGCATCAATGGCAGGTTTCTCGCCTTTGACGACGGTTTACATCATTGACTTTCGATCGAAGGATTCCGTGACATGTTCGACATCAACTCATTCATTCACATCTCATGGATTGTACTGGGTACTTTGAGAACCATTGACATCACTGGTGGTCTCTCTCACACTTGTTAACAGTTTACATCATTGACTGGTAATCAAGTGGTTTCTTCCATGTTCGACATCAACTCATTTATTCGCATGGATAGAATCGTACCATTTCGGGAAGTAGAAATGAAGACCCTGGATCTAGTTTCCACCATCCAGGCTACGAGGAGTTTTGTATTCATTATAAAGTAGACGAATCATAAACAGATGGCTGCATCCATACTGTGTCTACATGAGTCTATGATTATGATGTACTGCGAAATCATTCCTATATCAGAACAGTCGTTAGTTTGTAGTTAAAGTTTTCAATCTGAGTATGGGAATGCCTATCACAGTGATGATATGATCTTACATATGTATTTTGTGTTGAATATTTGCAGGTTCCGACTGGGCTCTCCACAAGATAATCCTTGAAATGATAAAGTACTTCACCCTTCCTAGATGATATGAAACCCTAATCTACTACAGGCTTCGCACTTTAGGGGGCAATCTGTTACACTAAAATTTGTCACCATGACTATCTGCAGTTAGTATGGCTCCATTAATTGTCATACTATCCTCCTTGGCAAGTCTTATACCTCTGCTCCTCATGTCAAACTCCAAGAAAGAGAGAAAGTCCTTTAAAAGTCAATTAACTCTGGTTACGTAGTTTCTCTTAACCTTACCTGCGTGTATGCACCCCAAGTTCACAATACCTGTGTACTTGTACGCTCTGTCTGTAAAGGGGTGGGTGCGTACTCCTGTAAAGGTCAAAAGGCGCGAGTTTTACTTCAAAAAAGTTACTTGTGGTCGATTCTAGAGATTTCTAGAAGATGGTTTGACGTGTATTGAGCGCCTCCAGATGGTTCATGTATCCCTATGAAAGAGGAACTTATCCCATCAAGAGGGGAGCTATCCCATTCAAAGAGGGGCTTATCCCATTGATGGTGGACCTGATTAACTTCCTCCAAAGCATTATAAATACAGGCATTGGGCCAGAGGGAGGAGAGGTTGAAAGCTGAACATTCCTAAGGGTAGATGCTGCTGAAATTAGGACTCCCTTATAGAGCTTGAGAGGAGAGATTCCCATCCTTTCTTAGCTTCATTTGGAAGTGGGTGAGCTGATCAAAGTAAAAGAGAACTCTTGCTGGACCCTGGGAGGGACCTGCACAACACCAAGGCACTGGTTGTAATGGTTTCTTTTGTTTCCACTTAATACAATTAAGTTCATTTTTCTCAACAAGTTGTTATATATAATTTGTTTCATATACTCCTTGGTATTTATGATGAATATGTTTTATTTTATGAGTTATTCAGGTGCTATGTAATCGTTTGCTTGTTAGTGAATGCAGGTTTCAAAGAGAAGGAGGAGCTCATCCGGATCGGAGAGGCTAGACTGCTACAAACAGCGTTGGATTAAAGGTATGTTTTAAACACCTGATTACTTGTATTCTAAATGCATATTTAGGGAAAGATAGTGCTTAATTGTCTTGTTTGTCACTAGAAAGCCTTAGCTTCTAGGGAGGTTGGTTTTGTCCGCAAAATTGACTCTTTCCGCATGACAAGCCCTCAACCATCAATCAATGTCATCTAGGACATTTCCAGAGGGGTGATTGATGAAGACAATGATTAGCTAGAGGAAGTTTGCCTATAAAAACAAGAAGCAAAGGTCCTTCCCCTTCCACATCATGATCTCCTTCTACTTCATATCCTATGTATAAAACTTCTTCTATTCACAAAAAAAATTCCAATGTAAGTAAATCCATTGTAACTATAGCAAGTTTAGAATATGTTGTGGTAATTCCACTTTAACTATAGATGGTATAGAATATGTTGTGATAGAACTACTCCACCATTCTTGTGAACATTTGCAGTTTATAATCAAAATGTAAATGTGTGTTTGGTTGATTCTAGGGCATATTCTAATGTTATGACATATTTAGTCTATAAAAAATTGAATGTAGAACTCAATAAAAAAACCACTTAGACTATGTAACTAGACATCTCAAATGTTAAAGTGATAGGTGAATAAAAGGGCATACTTATAAAAAAATTCTTTAATTGATAAGTTATCCATAGTACATGCATAGTCATTGTCGATATTCCTATGTCATATGGTTTGTTATTAAGCACAAATTGGTTTGAAAAATTAAATGGATGTTTTTTAATAGACTAGTCAAATATTTGGTTGTCATACAATGGTAAGCCTAATCAAATTAAAATAAAAAGGGAGTAGCATAAGAAGTACATTGTTATTGATTTGAATGATAAAAATAATTTCATTATGTTTTGTAACTCTACGCTTGGTAACTAATGTTTTGACTCATTTTTTGGAAATTTTATTATTGAATCTTAAGATTTTACAAAAGTGTCCAATCAATTTGAGAGCCTCATTCAAATTAGATTGTTGTAAATAATTATATAAATTATATAAGCACATTCATATATTCATTTTTAGATTTAGTAAATTTATATGTAAATAAAAATTTGTGGTTTTTGTTCTTCGATGACTCCAAGTCAAGTGAGGGTACAAGGGTTTGATATTGTTAAACCCTATATAAACCCCATTTAACCAAAAAAACCCTTATTAAGCCATAGATATTGAGTGATTACATTTCTATTATTTTATTGTCATATATGCTAGAACTCATCATGGTCCAATTTTATTATGATTGTACCCTTTATCTCTTATATATACACTAATGAGACCTAGTCTTAGAATAATAAATTATTGTATTATACATTGTATTTTTTGTGAAAGGAGGTTTCCCCCTTGAGGAGGACTATAATTATTATTATCTTCTCTCAAACAGATCATCATGGCTTTTTCACTATAACTTTTTCGTTTTAGATGATGAAATTTGGAGAATATTAAGAAGACATCTTGGTCAATATCTGATTCAAATTTCAAATCTTGTTTCACTATGTTTTCATAGATATGTTCCAAGGAAGTTAGGGTTTTTTAATGCTCCTGAAATATATCTCAAACATGTCAATTCATCATTTTCACTATATATTTTTTGCGAGATTTTAGAGCATGAAACTTGGACCACGTTAAGGCAAAATCTGAGTGAAGATCTGGTTTGAATTTTAGATCTTGTTTCACTATAAATTTATATATATGCTTTATGAAATCCAGGTTCCTGAATTGTTATAGACATTTTTGGGCACTGCAACCCCAATCAAACATGTCCATAAACCAAGGGCTCCTAAGTCCCTAAAAGTGTTGTTCCATACCCTAAAAGAACAAGGTCAGCTGATTACATCATCTCCCAGAAGTTCTCCATGAAAAACAGCTCAGAACTGGTCAAAACTGGACAATATCACCTGCTCCATGGTCAAAGTGCGATGCATCCCACCTAAATGCACACGGGAGGTGCGATGCATACTGAAAATCCCTTCTATGGGGTGCAATGGGTGAGAGTGGATAAATGGCAGAGTCAAGTTGAGAGGTGGATGACCATGGAATCTTCCAGAAACTTCTCCTATGACACTTGCCTCTCTGAATTCACCCAGAGATGAGTAAGAGATCATCAATCTCCAAGTGGAATCAAGAACTATCAGAGAGAGAGGACACTAATTAGAATCCCAGAAGCTGACTCACCTCCTGCAATCATCTATATATGGATCCCTCATCCCAGAGATCCAAAGGCTGGAATTTTGTATCTTGTAAGGAAGTGTTGCTGGTTTCTTGGTGTAACATCATAGTGTTGGGTGATCTAAGATTTTTATGAGGTGAAGAAGGGCTTTCTTGCTCTTAGAGGATGACGCTGGGTCAGAACAATTGGTTGTAATCCTCTTTGCTATTCTTGATATTAATAAAGCTATTCAAGTCTTCCTCCACATTCTTGTATGATTGATGATATATGCATTT
The DNA here is from genome assembly GCA_031772625.1 of Pinus tabuliformis. Lineage (NCBI taxonomy): Eukaryota > Viridiplantae > Streptophyta > Pinopsida > Pinales > Pinaceae > Pinus > Pinus tabuliformis. The sequence goes on along the minus strand of CM062804.1, from coordinate 218,961,006 downwards.
GTATGGTCAATATATATCTGGTCCTATATTGTTTGTGATAGTAGATCTCTGTTCTTGGATAGTGTTATGCTGCTTTGATTCCATAGGTGCTCTTTGAAGCTAGGTAGACGAGGAAGCGAGTGGCAAAGATCTATCAGAAGGGAGAGGAATCAAGCAAGGAACCAAGCGCAAGACAGAGGTTGGTCTCCTTTGTTCCCCTCTTATCTACTTCTCATAAAGGAAAACGAAAGTAGTTTTAGTTTGTTTGTTTCTAAGATAGCTACTAGTCTTATTGGGACTAGCAGCTCTGCATGGACACTAGATTTCTCGATAACATGAATGCTCTTGAAATCAATTTCCAATAGGTTTTTGAGGAGATGTACAAAATTACCTCAAGTACAAATTTTATAATTATATTTAAAGAATTGGACGTGACATGCAATACAAGTTTGCTCGTGGAAAGATTTCAAAATAAAGGAAGTTTTGGGAAAGTTACCATAACTTTCACTTGACACATCAAATTCGATTCACACATGTGAAATGCCAGAAAAGATATCACAGTATTGTAAACTAAATTTTCAAATCCAGAAGGGCTCAAAACTTAGAGATATATCAATAAAACTTTAGCAATTTTAATATTCTCCAAATTAAGCTATGTAACTTACTAGTCACCTAACTATTGATTGGAAGATCCCTTTCTTTTGGTTACTGAAATTTGTAATAAATAAGAGTGTTATTATTATTTTCCAACATGTCTCCAAAGAAGCTTACTATGTCAATTAAATCTATTGAAGGTTCATCTTTGATTCATGAATAGAGTTAATTAAATGGATGGTAGTATGTTGAAAAAGGTGGATTTCTTAGGTTCTCAAGAAAAGCTTAAAAGAGAAATCGAAAATAAGATGAATGAAAATAAGGAATGAATGGAAAAGAAGATAAATGAAAATAAGGAAGAAATAGAAAAGAAGATGACTAGAAATAAGGAAGAAATATAGAAAATCCATGATTTCCATGGAAAATCTTCTCTTGGAGAGGCTTCTTAAAAGGGATGTGGAGATCCAAGGAAATCATGAACATAAGGAGAATCATGTTGTTGAGAATCAATCTCATATGGGGAGTATGATATCACAATTGGAGAGCACAAATTTTGAATAACGGAACCATAATCATGAATTTTCAATCCAAGATCCACATAATCAGGGCTTCAAGTCAACACCAAGGAACTAATACATTCTGAAGATCAATATGAGGAAATTTGATAGTAATGATTTTTTAACATGGATATTTCATATGGAGCAATCCAATACTCTAATCTACACCAAGTGGCGTCCTTACAAAAGGTAAATATTGCATCCATGTTTTTAGAACAAGACCAACATGTATGGTATTAATGAATTTGTGAAATAAAAAAGGATTATGTTATATCTTGGTCCATTTTTATAGAGGAATTGATAGAACATTATGGGGATATTAAGAGCAACACATTCTTTAGTCAATTGATAAATCTTTGACAAAAAGGTCCAATTACAGAGTACATTCAATAATTCCAAAAGTTGAGTCTCAAAGTAAAGAATATTCCATATGATAATTTGTTATAATTAGTTATGGGAAATTCAAATGAAAGCGTCCAACATGAGGTGCAACTCTTTGAACCTAAATATCTAGAGAATTATTTCAGTTTGGCAAGAAAATTTGAAAGTAAAACTATGGCCACTAGAAAACTAGTCAGTAATAACTATATACAAAATCATGCTCCCTTTCCTAAACTGACAAGGTTGACTCCTCAAAAAATGGATGAAAGAAGAGAAAAGGGACTATGTTTCAAATGTGACATAAGTATAGTAAAAGGCATAAATGTAGTGAGAATAAATTATTCTATATAGGCTGTGAATATGAAGAAGATAAAGAAGTGGAAACTTCACAAAATATAGATCTAGAAGAGACCACTCCAACAATCTCTTGTCATGCATTAGTCAACATCAATACTCCACAAAACCTCAAGATAGAAACATATGTCAAAAAACAAAAGGTAACATTATTAAATGATTTAGGTAGTACCCATAACTTCATCAATTACATATTGGCAAAACTTTATAATTCCTTTGTATATCTAACACTAAAATTTCAAGTGATGATCACAAATGGAGGTATGATAAATTGTTCAGGGAAGTGCCATAATATTAAAATGAATATGGAGAAGTATTTATTTTTGAGTCCCATGATTGCAATCCAAATGGGTGGTGTTGATGTTTTATAAAGTGTCTAATGGCACTCATTGGTAACAATGGTCCTTAATTTTCAAGATCTTTTCACACGATTTTTTTTAAAGGAAAGGAAATTGAGCTTAGAGGTATCCAAGGGAAACCTAGTGAAGTAATAATATCTAATAGCATGAAAAATTTTCTAAAAAAGGGACACAAAGGTGTAGTTGCACAATTGTGTTCATTAGATGTTCAAACATCTATACCCTATGCTCCAATGGATCTCCAAAAAATTATCAACAATCATGCTAAGGTATGTGGAGAAATGCCTAAGGGTCTTCCACCTGCTTGAGATCATGACCATGCTATTCATTTGAAACTTAGAAGTGTGCCACCTAACATTAGGCCTTATAGATATCTACACACACAAAAGAGTGATATTGAGTGAGTGGCTCAACAAATGTTAGAGGTGGGCATCATCAACCTAACCAGAGTGTTTTCTTTTCACTAGTGGTGATGGTTATAAAAAAGGATGGTTCATGGCATATGTGTCTAGATTACAAACAAATCAACAAAATGAAAATAAAAGATAAGTTTCCTATTCCTATCATTAATGACTTATTAGATGAATTGCTCACCTTCTCCTTCGTCGATTATTCAATAAAGAACGTATCAGGCGATTCAAATCCCTCTTCAAATGAAAGACAGAGAGTATCAGGCAGTTGGTTAGGTCAAGGCTGACCAAAATGAATCAATGGAAATAGATGTTAACATATATAAGATCAAGGGCCGGCCATCCTCCTATCCTTGAGCCCGGGAAATCTCTAGGGCGGTAGATGATGCGTAAGCAGGCTCGACCATAAGGGAGAGGGCAATCTCACTGTCATCTCCCTTATGGTCAAGCGGCACCTTGCCCTTATGGGAAACAAGCAATGCGGTGCTGCTCCAGTTCTTACTCCTGTAGGTACAGTTTTCGCTCCTTCCCCGATGCTATCAAGGGCTAAACGCTCCTGTAACTGTTCTAGCTTAGCCTGTAGGTTTGCCATATTGTGCACCTGTTGTTTGTCGAGATCAAGACCCAGTTTCTATTGATGATCCATATCCAGATTCTGTTGATCCAGCAGTCAATCCAACAGCAGCAGCTTATCCAGTCCTAAAGTTTGGTTCGCACAGTATTATTCCTCAGCCTAGGTCTGTAAGGTCCTTTGATGGATAAGACCTCGGCTAACTATAACCGCATCCAGATTGTCTTATGGTCTATAGGATGGTTGCACTTATATGGTATAGGTTATGCTATTCATAAGGCTGGATGGGTGGGGTGAAAAAGAGAGATTCTATCGATCCATAATATAGTAAACAGAGCATGCCGATACAAGCTTGACACGAAGTGCTTCACGGGGCATTTGGGGGTGTCACCTCATATGTATAATCGTGTAGGGATATGCAGCCAACTGTTGTGTTGATCATCCCCTTGAATTCCTGTTTCTCACAGCTTTCCTGCTCAGCTACCTTAACCTGCCCAGGCTAGTCATGATCCGAGGACACTTATTCTGTCTCCGATCACTTTCCCAGTGGTCTTGGGTGGCACCTCCATGATTGCATGCTCTGTAGTTGAAATCCCATTTTAGGGATTCTTGTAGTTCTGGGCTATCCAGCTGTTATCACAAAATCACTACTGAGGGCTGCAACCAAGTAAGATTTCATGTAACTATTTCAACCTATCTTTAGACCAAAGATTAGCCTCTTTGATCAGAGAGGGCTCTCTCACAACTCTTGATAAAATCCTTCAAACACTAGATGGCTAACTCTTTATTCACTTATGAAAGCATAACTGGTTGGAAACACATCAAACTGGCTCTCATTGGGCTATGGAGTCTATAATATTAAGTAAACAAGGAAAACACGGTGATCTCATGGAAATCAAGGCTCTTAGCATTACATGTCAAACATACTCCACCAAAACATAGCTTGCTGAATACACAGGAAGTCAGAGCATATAATTATGAATTCTGAGTGATTGCATTACAACAAGACTATAAAAGAACATAAAGTATAAAACACCATCACTACATTTGAACATGACAATCCTTCGAGAATCTTGAGAAGAGAATAACTCTGTTTTACTATTACTGTCAAAAAAGGTCTTACAATGGCCCAAAACAACACTGTTTTTCTATAAAGTATCCAACCTTTTTTACATAAAAGTTATTCCTATATATAGCCAATCAAAACACTACTGCATGAGACTCCTCAACAAGCATGAAGGGAGCTCGGAATTTAGACATTAATGACCCTAACTATATCATAAACAAACTAATTGATTACAAGAGATATGGTGCTACGAAAACAGAGGACTCCATCACATTGGCACTTTAAGTCTTTCTCCTCGTATACTTTGCTGCGTTCTTGGGGCTTGCCACCTGTAGCATTACAATAATAACCAAACCCAAACTGAAAGCAGATTCAATGTATGGACAGCTCCGGATACCTGATGCATAGATGATTCATCAACCAATAAGAAAATGAAGCCTTTATTCGCGGTTGCTGCCTCCCATCGGTGTTCATGTATTAATGATCCAGTTTCAAGCCATTTAATCCTTGGATAGTCCCGTGTGACTGAAGAAAACTCATGATCTGGCCATCCCATAACTAGACAAGTGTATCACTTAACACCTCAGCAGCTCTATCATAACCCTAAAAACTCGGACATAAAGTGAAACTTTCAATAAGAGACAAAACTTCACCTTTTCTTCGAATATTTACACCTGGCATCCTTTTTTAAATATCTGACTGACCTTCTATAACCTCCATGCTGGCATTAAGTCATCTCTTTAAATATTTGCTGACCTCAGCATTCAAACTCAAGTTTTCAACATAACCAGTCATCTACAGCAGTTTCGTAGCGCGCTACGAAACTGCTGTAGGTCATCAAAATTAAATACATGAACCTTAAAGCAACAATAACTCAAGTCTGTGATTTCTTCAGTCATTCTATACAGGTGTAAAGACATCAAAAAGTCTCAAAAAGCTTTAAAAAGACGATGGCCAAAATATATCAAAATTTGGAAAACACATCCCTTCTTGAATCATTTAGCTAGTTTGTCTAGCTTCTCTTTCAGGCTGATGACTTCTTCCTTCAACTTCTTGTTCTCTGCTCTTAGACCTGCATTTATTTGTTTCATAGTCTTTGCCTGCTTCAGAGCTGGCACTGTCCATACATAGGCATCAGATACTGAGCTAGCTTGACTGATCAAACTTGTTTTACCTTTCATTACAGCTTTCTTATAGCTTGTATATCTTACTGCCTTTTCTTTAAAAACATTTTGAACCTGAGGTATTTCCTTACTTGCTTCAGCTTGTTTCTTAATGGCAATCACATTTCCACTTTGACTGATAACAACCTTATTATCCTTGTTCTTGTTTTTAGCTGCTTGGACTATTTCAGAGAAGACTTCAAGTGCCTCTGTCCTAGGCATCTCTGAAGGTGCTTTCTCTTTCTGAGCTTTTTCCACTTCTTTCATTTGCCTTCTAGTCATTGGTCTGCCTGGTTTAAAGGCATACTCTTCACTTGGTTCTTCAAACTTTAATCTTTTAGAAGCCTTTGACTTCTTAGAACTTTCAGGTGAGGATTGTGTTAGATCAATATGCATTGGTGATACCAATTGATCTTGCTCAAGTTCAAGTGGTTCAATTTGGATTGGATGATCTTGCTCTAATTCAATGGCTTCAAGTAAGTCATTTAAACTACCCTTTGAAATAGGACTTTCTTCTACAGGGGCTGACTTTCCTTTTTCTTTGCTTAGCTGGCCTCTAGTTCTCACCCTTGAAACCCTTTCAACTTCACTGGATTTAGTTTCATCTTTTCTTTTGTGAGTCTTCTGTTTTGATGACTGAGGTGTTTCCTTGGGAGATGACTTAGAGGTTTCCTTTTCAGATACTCTAGATGATTTTGAAGTTTTATCTATTGATGCTTCAGGTGTTTCTTTAACTGTTGGCTTAGGAGTTTTCTTCATTGATGCTTCAGGTGTTTCTTTAACTGTTACAGACCTCTCTGATTTCTTTGTTTTAGCTTTGGGCTTCTTATGGTCTGTTATTTCTCTCCTAATTTCAGCCAAAGTAGTTTCCTCACTCCTTTCTTCTCTTTCTCTTACAGGTAATGGAGTGAGGCCCGTTTTACTTGGGAAACCGGCCATAAACACAAATGAATCCCAGTCTTTACCAATTTTATGTAGGCTATCCAACACCAGCAATTTAACCAAACCATGATGAAAAAGAGATGTTTCATAAGCATCTTTCTTTAACTGAATCTTATCACACATCTTGCTAATACTCCTGAACAAGTAAAAAGGTATGTCTATTGAACTCTTACCAGTGAAGTGTAATAGCAGCTTGAAGTGGTATGAGTAGACTTTGTTGTACCTACCCTCACATGTCAGGTACTTCTGGATACATGTCAATAGCATAGCATAATTCTCCTTTAGATAGCTCCTTGGGACAGCTTTAGTGAGATCTTCATCTACATAAGGTGCCTTCAAGAACTCTTTACACGGACCCATGTCAAACTTGAAATTCTTGAACCACTCTTGGCCACCCCTCGGGATTTCTGTGACAGTAGAAATGACTTCAGGGGACACCGGAAACTCCAACATGGCCACCTTCGAATTCAGTCCAGTGAAGTTCAATGCAAATGCCTTGGTCACTTCTGCATGTCCACCCTTTAATTTTTCACAAAATCGCCAACAACCAGCACTTCGAAATGCCTTTGCTACCTCCTCATTTCCGAGAGTTACATCTAACCCCTCCGGCTCTGTTCTCACACATTTACCCGAACAGTGTTCCTTTCTTTCCATGCTTCTTTAAGTATTTTTACACAAGGGAATGACGGTGTTTTGCAGCACGAAAACAATCTTTAGCTGTAGAGAGCAGGCTCGCTTGCAGTAGTCCGTTTAAAACAAAGCTCAGGCTTTTCATAGAGCAAAAACATTCATATGATATGAAGAACTCATTATGGAATGACCACCCCCTATAACGTCCTACAAACTGACACACAACTATATGACTTCGGACCTTATGGCAAAATAATGGCTAATCATGACATAGAAAGGGTGTGAAAAGACAATCATAACCAGATTTGTGACTCACTACTCTCGGATTAGACATTCAGAGAAAAACGCTGCAAAAAACTCTGAAACTCCGATTTTGTAGCGCGGGCAGTTCAAATTTAAGAGGATGCGCTACGAAATCGCTGACAAACAGAGCGCTACGAAAACACGCAAACATTATTTCGCAGCAAAACTGACCAATCACACCCGCGCTGCGAAACCGCGCAAGTACCAAAGACATCATATCCGCGCTGCGAAACTGCGCAAAGTACCAATGACATGACATGACATAACTAACAATGATGGAGGGTGTCTAATGATCTTGCCTTTACATGAATTCTCATCCACAACTCTTGAATTTCAAATTTGAAATTGACATCAACTAACAAACCTATTTACAAGACCTCAATACTTTATAAAAACTTATGGACACTCTTATATACATGAACTATAGTTCCTAGTGATAACACCAGCTACAAGAGAACCAGGAACGGAGAGCTCTCCCCTTTTTCCACCCGACTCTTTGGTCCTAAGAATGATTGCCCTTCTCCGACCCTTCCTGTCCAACTGGAGCGGACAGCTAATGCGTTCTCCACTGTGGGTATATGGTCGGTCTGTGACCCTGGAATAATTTTATTTACTAAGTTGGATCTTTGTTTTGGATATCATCAAGTTAGAATGAGGCAAGAAGACATTCCAAAAATATCCTTTAGAACACATGAAGGTCATTATAAGTTTTTGTTTATGCCATTTGGACTTACAAATGTGCCCTCGACATTTCAAAGCTTAATGAATTCTATTTTCATACCCTTGCTTAGAAAATTTGTGCTATTTTTTTTTACGACATACTAATCTACAACAAATATCAAGAATAACATGCACAACATGTTGACAATTTCTTGCCACTATTAGAATAGAAACAACTATATGAAAATCCCTCCAAGTGTGCCTTTAGGGTTCAAGAAGTGGAATGTTTGGATCATATTGTAACACATGATGGTGTCAACATGGATTCTAACAAAATCAAATCTATGTGGTAATGGCCAATCCTCAATACATTGAAGAAACTTAGAGTATTATTATGATTGAAAAGATATTACCACAATATTGTCAATAATTATGTGCAAATAGAAACACCTATAACAAAATTATAGAAGAAGGAAGATTTTTTTTGGACTAAAGAAGCAACAAAATCTTTTGAATAACTTAAAGAGGCTATGTGTACAAATATCGTCTTGGTGACACCTGCATTCACAAAAATCTTCATTGTATAGTGTGATGCTTTAGGCCATGGCGTTAGTGTAGTTTTTATGCAAGAAGGAAGGCCCCTTTCCTTTGAAAGTATCTAACTTAAAGGAAAGAACTTACTCAAACCAATCTACGAAAAATAAATGTTTCCCATATTACATGCAGTTAAGAAATAACATCCATACCTCATAGGAAGACCCTTCAAAGTAAAAACATATCATGATAATCTGAAGTACTTCTTGGAGAAAATATTATGTTTAGAAGAGAAACAAAAATGAGTTAGAAAGATGTTGCGTTATGACTTTGAAATTATCTACAAAATTGGAAAACAAAATATTGTGGCAGATGCAATCTCAAGGAAAGAGGAAGACACAAATGGTTTACTATGTGCTATTTTCATTCCATACTATGATTGAGTGGAAGAAGCAAGGATAGAATGGCAGCAAGATGAGAAGATATGCAAGATCATTCAACAATTACAAGAGGACCCCAAAGCAATTGAAATTTCAATTGGAAAAATGGTTTGTTATGGTATCAAGATCACTTATACTTATGTAAGAATGCTCAACTCAAACATAATGTCATTTTGAAATTACACACTTCTCGTGTAGGAGGACATTCAGGGTTCTTGAAGACATACCATAGGACCAGGGAAGTTTTTTTTTTGGAATGTCTTAAAGAAAATGTGCAATTTTTTTTGGTGTAATGTGTGGTATCATAAAAAAAATAAAGGAGAGGCTATCAAGACCCTGGGGATCCTTTAACCATTAGCTATACCAAGCCAACATTGGGAAGAATTTTCAATGGATTTTATTACAGGTTTACCCAAATCTAAAATAAAGAGTGCCATTATGGTAGTGGTAGTTTGAATGACAAATTATGCCCACTTTTTCTCTCCTTCTCATCCTTTTAAAGAAAGTATTTTGTTAGATGCATTGATGGAAACAATCTAAAATATACATGAAATACCAAAGATTATTGTAAGTGACAGATATCCAATTTTCACTAAAAAATTTTGGATTGAATTATTTTATTTTTTGGGCAATCAATTGGCTCACTTCTCATCTTATCATCCTCAATCTAGTGGGAAAAATATATGGTGAACAAATGTTTATAAATATATCTACATTTCTTTGCATCTAATAAACAAACACAATGGGTCACATGGTTTCCCTTGGTAGAATAGTAGTACAACACATCCTTCCATACCTCATCAAAAATGTCACCATTTATGGAACTTTATGGATATCATCCCCAATCCTTCACATCAACCTTAAAAGGGACTATAACTTCTCAAGCAGTAGAAGACCACATACAACACTAACAAGAGGTTCTCAGAGTATTGAAATATGACTTGGTTATGACAAAAAGTAAGATGAAACAACAAGCAGGTCATCATTGTAGTGAAAGGGAATTTGAAGTGTGGGCTTGGGTATTTGTGAGACTACAACTATATAAACGTATGTCCCTCAAGCAAAAAAAGAAGGAAAATAAATTAACCTTGATGTATTTTCCCCCTATAAGGTGTTGCAAGGGATTGGAAATGTGGCTTACAAATTAGAGTTTTCTCCACGTTCACATGTACATCCAGTATCCCATGCTTCTTGCTTAAAGAAAGTAATTGGTGGCAAGATCCAAGTCTAAAATATTCTCCCAAATATTTTTAAGGTGAAAGGATCATAACATATATATTCTCATATATCCTCAAGGAAAAAAATGTATGATGGATTGTTGTTTGGAGTTCAATGCAGAGAATATTAAGAGGTTAATATTCGCAATTGGGATATTTTTCCATGATTTTTCTGACAACAAAAAGATTCGCTAATTTCCATTTTTTCTAAAAATGATTCCCCAAATTTTATAGGATAAAATTATTTTACCTTAAAAATAACCAAAATTTTATAGAGACTAATATAAAACCACTATAAAGTCTAAATATTTTTATGAAAATATCACGAGACATTATAGTTTTCATATTAGGCGCCAGTAAGATTGGCCAAGGTTTATAAACTTTAATATAATTTCCATACTTAATTTTTTTTTTTTTTTTTCTGGTTCAATGCACAATTAACATCACTGTGTATGAGGATTTCATACAGGGTTTTCAAAAAGTTATAGATTTGGATGTTAAATAGCTCAAGGTAATAGCTAATTTAGACATAGTTGTCAAATAGCTAAGAAATTGGATTCATTGTGTTTCAATTCACCTTAAGAATTACAAAGATTGGGTATAGAATCTTATTTATAATTTTGATGCGTTCAATATTATTTTTGTACCTTGAAGTCAAAATGTAGACATTAATTTACTTTCAAATAAAGCCTCTAGATTGATAACATCAAAAAAAAAATTATACTGACAATTTTTATGTTGAACTAATTTATAGGCCTTCAATATCAGGCAACCATTAGCATAGTAATACTCATACAAAAGTAATACTCTTGTTGGAATTTTAAAAAAAGCGGTCTTATTAGTGCCATAGTGGGAAACCTATCTCAAAAGATCCCTTGCATGATGTTGATTGTGTTACTATAATTCTCCAGTAGCATTTTTTCTATATGGAATCGACCATACTATTGTTTGTGACCTAACTTAACGAATGCCTTGTAATGAGTTGATCACCTTGGAATAATTCTCAAATAACCTTTTTGGTGAACCCAAGACCAATGACATCTAGTAAGAACTCTACCATGGATAACAATATCAACACGTTGGACACCACCATCAGTTAAATGTGAAAATATTGATGACTTGGATACCAAGGTTACTAGTGTAGACACCACAATTGCAAACCTCAATCACTAGGCCATTGAACTTGACATTAATCTTTATGATAGATTTATCAAGTTCAAATGCCTCTTTACTACGATTCTCAAAGACAAAGGAATTTAGTAGGATCAAGAGGAGAAGCTAGCCCCTGGGGTGACTTTCCCAATGGAGGAGAGTATCACTTAAAGTCACACTTTTAGGATAACCAACATAATATATTTCATAGAGATCTCAAATTATATATGAACAAGTTTATGGTTTCAATCCCACAATCTAGGTTACCCCAAAGGAATATTAATTCTCTCTCTGATGTAATATTGATGACTTGATGAAACTTATATTGGGTGTCTTGTCATTGAATTTGGAATTCTAGTAATGGTGGTCATGCCATAAGAAATTCTATGGGGGTGCATTTCCTAGACCTAGAATTGTCAAAGCCACATATGTTCACTTTGAAACCAATGCTCATTATTCAATAAAGTTTACCAAGTTACACCAAAAATACAAAATGGAAAATTTTATAGTATCCTTTAGGAAATTGGAAATTAAAATGTAGGGCGTGATTGATACATTTTTCAAAAAAATGTTTTATTAGTGGCGTGAAGGAGGATATTTAGGCATAACTCTTGATACCTAGCCACTTAGTAGGAGGCTTATCAACATGATAGATAATAAAAAATGGTGGCTAATGATCAAACCAAAAATTACCCTTTTATTCCCACTCCTACCACTCCCAACACCAAGCATATAATACAACCACCTCCCTCTCTTATCCCTTGAAAATCCACAAATTGACCCAAGCAAAAGCCACATGTCACCAATGCCTTGTGATTTACTATAATTGTAGAGAGAGGTATTTCAAAGGGAAATGTAAAGTACAAAAATAATTTCAAATGGATGTTTTCCTAATAAGACGAAGTGGTAGACATTTTAGTTAATGATACTCCCATACTAGACATTATAGATACGACACTTCCACATCATGATAGCATATCCCTATAAGTTCGTTGTGAGGAATCCAAAATTTCCCTCCATGATTTATCCAAAATTTTAACTCCCCAAAGCATGAAGTTAATTGGCTACTTCAAGCACCCAAAGGAAACTATAATGGGTAAAACAACACCTCCAATTTTATTCATAGGAGAGTTGTAAAAGAAACACACTGTTATGACCATGCAATGAAACATTTTCAAATTATGGTTTCTAATGCATATATGATGAAATGTGATGGAAGTGTGAGAATTTCAAACTTCAAATCGAGGACTATCACCTTAAATATCACATGTTTTGTCCTAACATGGGCAATGGTGATGTACTTCTTCATGCAATCTGGTTATGCACTTTTGGTCCCATTACCATGGATTTCAATGAATTATACATGAGTTTCACAAATTATGGTAATAAACATTCACTCAAAGAGATAAAGTTTAACTCCCATGAAATTATGATCTTTCAATGTATGGATAAGCTCTCAAGAAAAGGATGCGGTGGCATTATTTCCTAACTCAATGCCGTCCAAGTTTTGGACAACCCCCCATAAGAGATTCACTTTGATTTTTAGTTTTTCTTAACGGGACATCAATAGGTATTTGACACATCCCATGGATTACTCCCTTCATGCGGTTAGCATGATCATAGTATTCGCCTAAGTCTAAGCAGTCAAACATCTAATGTGCATCCTCATTAGCATTGTTTTGCATATAAGAATGAAATTGAAAATATTATTGATGATCTATTGGAGGCACATATATTCTAGTACTATTTATTACTCATCCCTATGGTCATGGTACTGAAGAAAGAACGAAATTGGAAGACATGTCCTAATTTCCATGCTCTCGATAAGTTGATCATCAAAGACAAATTTCCCATCCTAATTTTTGATGATATCTTGGACGAGCTACATGGTGCCAAGTTCAATAAAATAGACCCTTGCTTATAGTACCACCAAACAAGGATGAAGGAGGTGAATGTTCCTAAGACTACCTTCTACATGCAAGAGCACCATTATTATTTTTTAGTAATTCTCTTTGGATTTTGAAATGCTTCATCCACATTTTGAAGCCTCAAGACCATAATTTCAGCCCTTTCTAAGAAATTCTATATTATTATTCATGAAATATTTATCTATAGTAAAACTTGGGATGCACATGTGGAGAATGTTGATAAAGTCCTACAATTCCTTTGGGACAACTAATTGTTCCATAATAATTCCAAAAGTGAATTTAGAGCTTCATAGGATGAATATTTGGTTCGAATTGTCAATCAAAATGAGGTGTAGGTGCATCCCAAGAAAATTGAGGCTATGTGGGATTCAAAAAAATCCAAAACAATAAAATGATTTTGTGGTTCTTAGGACTTATGAGCTATTCTCAAAAGTTTGTGAATATTTATGGGAATATTGAAACCTCCTTAACCATCCTCCTAAAAAAGAACTCCTTTGTAATAAATGAGGTTGTTGAGACAACCTTTTCATCTCTAATGGAAGCCATGTACTACACCCATCTTATCCCTTCTCAATTTCACTAAGGGTTTTGTCTTGGAATGTGACATGTTAAGTAGATGTCATGAATTTTTACAGATGCAAGCCCGGGTGGCCCTTGGAATTTATCATTCAAATAGATGTGTAATATAAATTTGTGTAAGTATACCTTGAGAAAGAGATCATGGCCATCCTTCATGCAATTAAGACTTGGTGCCCATATATTGTTGGATTCACACTTATATTGAGAGGAGGCGGGTGAATCAATATTAGAAAATTTCTTACTTATTAAACATTCATGTATCATAACCAAACAATATCACATGTGAAACACAATATATAAATGAAAACCTCTTTATAAGAAATCTTTGTAGGAACCGACCTACTGGTATAAACTTTGTAGGCAGCAATCTATTGTTACAAACGTTGTAGGCACCAGCCTATAGGAGATAGTGATTCCCATTGCTGCAATTTTTGTAGGCACTGGCCTATATGTAGGTTTTAACCCTGTACAAAAATTACCTGCAAATGGATTCTTAAAAAACAAAAAAATATATACAATGGTGAGAAAATAATTATACACTCAAAGATTTTCTCTTAGAACCCAAAATTGGGAAAACAAGATTGATTTGTAATTATATTCCTTTCAGTGTTACAATACATTGTATACATGTTGAAGCATTCATAAACCCCAATCCATTAGCCCTAAATTAGGGCATAATCATAGTTCCATCGATCAATACCATAGGAAAATCCATCATGCCCAAAACCATGCACAAAACCATGGGTGAGTTTGCCCACCATCCTTGGGTCTTTCTTAAAAAAAAATAGGGGGCAGTTCCCGCCCCTTACCACCCCCCTGCCACACCTTACACAATGTAACAACACGTGTGTCTAGTCGTGGAAAGAATATAACACATACCCAACATTCTCCCACTTGTTGTTTTATTTCCACACAGGGGGCCATAGGAATGCACAGTCATTAGTCCAATGCTTCAACACCCATTGTTTCTCTACAAAAAGAAAACTTCTCAGTGCTCACAGACTTTGTCAACACATTTGTAATATTCTTCAAAGTGTCCACCTTTACCAGCAACACCTTTTTGTCTTCAACCATATGCCTCACAAAGTGATATTGGACATCAATATGCTTTGTCTTTGAATGATAAGCAGGGTTCTTTTCCAAAAAAATTGCACTTTGGTTGTCACAATATATCCTTATATATCATATACCAACCCTATACTTGAACACAATATTTGTAACCAAACTGCTTGCTTACATTAGTGGTTTCTATGTATTCAACCTCTATAGTTGAAAGTGCCACTATAGACTGTCCCTTGCTCATCCAACTAACTGCGACTCCAAATAGGTTTAACACATACCCACTTGTATATCTTCTCTTATCCATATCTCTAACCCAATACACATCAACAAAGTCATGTATGTCCAACACTCTACCCAATCCTGGTCTTTCTTGGTCGCACAAACCATAATCACTAGTGCCACGCAGATACCTGAAAATGCGCTTCATTCTTGTCCAATGCTCCTTCCCTAATTTTGACATAAACTTGCTCAATACTCCCACTACATGTGCAATGTCTAGTCTGGTATAAACCATTGCATACGTCAAGCAATCAATTGCACTCGCATATGGAACATAAAACATTTCCTCTTCCTCTTCTTGTGTCTTGGGACATTGTTTATCAAATAACCTTTCACCTACAAGAATAGGAAGCTTCACTGGTTTACTCTCCTGCATATTAAACCTTTGCAACATTGTCTCAACATTCTTCCACTGATTTAATTAGATCTTCCTCTTTGCCTGATCTAGTTTAATTTCCACACCTAAAATATAGTTTTCAACACAAAGATATTTCATGTTGAACTTAGAGGACAATTAGGTCTTCACATCCTAGATAATTTCTCTGTCATTTCCAATCAACAACATATCATCCACATATAAGACCAAATATATAACACAATCACCAATTAATTTAAAACACACATAGTGACCCACTTTTCTCCTTGTGAAGCCAATTCCCTGCATATATGTATCAAAATCTTGATACCACATCCTTGGTGACTGCTTTAACCCATACAAAAACGTTTTTAGCCTACATACCAGTTATTTCTTACCCTTAACCACAAAGCCTTCTAGTTGCTTCATGTAGATATCTTCTTCCAAATCCATAGAAAGAAATGTTATCTTCACATCCATCTGTTCTACCTCAAATTCAAAAGCAATAGCAACAGATAAAAGTCTCTGATAGAATCTAACTTAGCAACAAGAGAAAACATATCACCAAAATCAATTGCCAACGCCTAGGAATAACATTTTGCTACCAAATGAGCTTTGTATTTCTCCACCTTGCCTTTTGCATTCATATTCTTCTTAAACACCCATTGCTGCTAATGTTTTTCCTTCCATACAATAACTCCACCAAATCCCAAGCCTCATTTTTGTCCAAGGATACCATTTCTTCAACCATGACCTTTTTCTAGAGTTTACCATCCTCTAAATCCACTGCCTCCATGACAATTTTAAGATCATCATCAATAATAAATAAAGTAAAATTTGAATGGAAATCAAATGGAGTATACCTCTTTGGTTGCTTTCTTTCCAGAACTGATCTCCTCAAAACTAGAGTGTGGGGTTCTTCTCTTTTTTATTCTTGTTCTTCTGTGGATTCTGGTTCTTCCTCCTTCATTTGAAACTCTATCTTCTTTGGTTCCTTCTCCTTCAGTAGGACTTCATATTTCGCAACATCCTTCACTTCTCTAGATACCACATCTCTATTATATACAACCTTCTTTGTTTTTGGGTTCCAAATTTTGTAACATTTTAAACCATCTTTTTTTCTCCTTTAGAACATGTACATATGTATCATATCCAAATACCCTAAGATGTGAGAGAGATGGTTTCTTACCAGCCCATACCTCATGTGGAGTCTTGTCCTCCAACGTTGATGAAGGTGATCTCTTAAATAGGTAACATGCAATATCCACTACCTCTACCAAAAATTCATGTCATAATTTGGCACCACTGAGCATGCACCTTTTCTTTTCCATCGACATCCTGTTCATTGTTTCTATAACTCCATTCTGTGTAGGTGCGTATGGACAAGTCTTCTATCGTGCTATACCACACTTCTTATACAATTCTTCTTCCTTCTTGTATAAATCTCCACCATTATTTGTCCTCAACACCTTTATCTTCTTCTTTGTATGATTTTCCACCAGAGCCTTGAATTCTTTAAACTTGTCAAAGACTTCAGATTTCTTCCTAAGGAAATATATCCATGTATTCCTCAAGAATTCATTTATAAATGAGACATAGTACACATATTTACCTAATGATGGAACCAGCACAGGTCCAAACACATCGCTATACACAACCTCTAATATCCCTTCTGCCCTCTTAGCACCAGAGGAGAAACTCAAATGATTTTGCTTCCCACATACACAATGTTCACAAAAATCAAAATCCAGAGAGAAATTGTAGGAATTTACAAGGTAAGTTCCTTAGATAGAACACCAAGAGAAACCGCTCACAAACAAATAAAAGATCAGTACACCAGTATTCTTGACGTGGTTAAAACCCTCAAAGAAAGAAATAGTCCATGGCCTGAGCCAACGCGGCCACTTCAGGAAATTTATTAATGTAAAAGAAAGAAAATTTACATAAGCTTCTCTCATGAACGGTCACCTTACAAATGACCCTCCATGCTCTTTAAATAGATATCATGGACCAATCGAGTGCTAAGCCACGGATCAAGTGTCAGTAATACCGAGGATAGAATGAACTGTCAGATCACTTCATGTCTAGAACATATCGTGACCATCAGATTGTAAGTTACAAAAGTACATAGTAAAGAAACACACTTTTCCTAACTCTACACTAGACCAAGTTATACCTAACTATTTCCTATGTGTCGGAATATCCTAACCTGCCCCCTTAAGAACAACTTGCGATAGGATTGAAGGATGTACAAATATGACACAATAGGAGAAGGAAGGAGGCATTAGAGCCTATCCGCCCTTAGTGACAACTTCCTAAACTCCAACTATAAATCGAAATTTAGTAAACTTCGCCTCTGTGAGAGCCTTTATAAAGATGTATGCAACTTGATCATCGGTTGAACAATATTGCACTTCAAGAACATGGTCATGAATGAGATTTCTGATGAAGTTCATGTGTAGTTCAATGTGTTTTCTGTGGTGATGTTGGACTGGATCTTTGCATATTTTAATAGCACTTTGATTATCACACCAAAGTGTAGTCGGATGTTGCTGCTGAAAGCCAAAATTTGATAGGATCTGACGAAGCCACAGGGATTCCTTACTAGCTTCTGCGGTGCCACAAATCAAGTGTTGGTAATACCGAGGAGAGAATGAACTGTCAGATCACTTCATGTCTAGAACATATCGTGACCGTCAAATTGTAAGTTACAAAAGTACATATTAAAGAAACATACTTTACCTAACTCTACACTAGACCAAGTTATACATAACTATTTCCTATGTGTCAGAATATCCTAATAGAAATTAGACATACCTTCTACCATACCATTACCATGTAGTATTTGAAGGCCCTTCTCTCCAATGTATCCCAGCCTTTGATGCCACAATATAGTTTTTTCACCATAGACTACAAGATTTTATGCTCCACTTTCAAGAACCACATAATTGTTGCACTCATCAATAGCATTATTTCCCAACAACTTGTATAGAGTTTGGATCTGAACTCCCCTCATCAATACTAGTTCTCCTTGAACCATTTTGCAAGTATCTTTCTTGAACATTGTTTTTACACATGCATCATCCATATTTCTTACAAAAAATAGGTTTTTTTCCAATCTAGGAATGTACAAAACACCAGGAAGTGTTTTAATCCTTCCACCTTGTAACCTCATCTTGACTTTTCTTTGTTCTATGATTCTGGTCTTCCTTTGATCACCTAGGAAAACATCACCGCCATCATATTCATCATACTCGCAGAACCACTCCCTATGGGGAGTGATTTGAAATGATCAAGAAATGATCCATATTGATCTAAAAGGGATTAATGGCCAAAAATTCAAAGTCATCAGATTCTATCAAAAGTAGCGCCATCATGCAGAGCTCAAAAAAATGATTCCAACGCAAATCGAACGGGAAAAATCTAACTCTATATGCAAAAGTTTTCAAGGTTAAAGTTCAAGTCCAAGAAGGTCAAAGTCAAATTCAAACTGGTCAAATTCAATGGTCAACTCATCATTTCAGACAATCAAGGTGTAGAAATTCCTTGTAGATTCAAACTACTAATTGTAATTTACTAAAACAATATACTTTAATCTACTATACTCATCAGTGAAAACAATTAATCGATCGAGAAATCACAAAGCATAAAAGAGAAAGAATTCATTTAACACATTACAAAATGATTTCTTGGGGAAAGCCACAACTAAAAACCCGTGTTATCTATATATTGCATTAGTCAGCAAATATGAGAAGATTACAATGTTTTTCTCAAGCCCAAGTAACCTTTGCACTATCTCTATCTATCTCACAGATTCCAAGACAAGCCTAGGTCAATACTTAACCAAATTTTTCTTCCACAAGTCCCTATTTCCTTGTGTTGTTTCCTTAGGAATTAGCCCCCTAGTAATTAGGGAAATTCCTCAATATGAATTGCACAATCCTCATAGGCCCTCCTCTTACTGCATGCACCACGTGTACAATTCAGATGATTATACAATTGATAGTACACTGCCCTTGAATATGACATGCATGAATAATTAATGAGTGAATCATCAGTTAACTTGTTGAACACATGAAGCAGCACCCCATTGTCTGACCTCCTACTAGTTCCTCCATCAGTTGGAACTAATTTAACTAACTTTTACTCAATTAAATTGAATTAATTAATTACAACTCAAAATAAACTCAAACAGGGCTCATGTAAAGTAGGAGACACCTACATGACTCAAGTTAGGCCCTCAACTTGAATTAATTGAACCTACTAAGTCAAATTAACTTAGTTAACTCGTACAAGTTGTCATGTGATGTGGAATTGAAATTTTTCTCCTAATTTAATTCAAGAAAAAAATAAATTAAGAATTTTTTGTTGCATTTTCCACACTCCTCTCAACAAGAAAGGGATTCATGTCTACCTAGATCCAACACCTTTGGAATGTACTATATGAAACACCTCTCACTATTTCTATTACTATTGCAACTGAGAATAAAAAATAAATAAAAATAATCACTTAATCAATTTGCAACTGTCTACTGGGAAATTGTGTTGTTGTTTACTCTGATACTGAGCCTCCTGCTCTGCTGTCAACTCTGCTCTGTACTGCTCAATATCTGACTAACATTGATCCTCCTGCTACTGAATATTGTGGGCCCCCATAGAAAAGTAATGATCCATGAGACAAACACACCTCAATGGACCATAACCAATTTCTGAAACTCTTGGAATAAGGTTTCATATTTTCCCACCTCACACCTTGAGGTATGGATGCATGTGCTCCCTATACCCACTTGGCTCAAACTATCCCCCTGCTAGAGGTCTCTACTTGAGTAGAGATTCCCACTTTGTCTCCTCTCTATTTCTCCACTTGTGGCTGCTCCACAACTTGCTGAGGCTTCTTCTAAGGCTCCATTTTGAGAGGTAAATTATGCTCCCTCTCAACCACTAAGTCTCTAACCTTTGCCTTACTCCTCCATACTTTGCATGCATCTTCTACCTAAAGTGCATACAGTTTCTTGACTCGAACCCCAATCTGCTTCACCTATCATGTGGTTATGTGTCTAAGGAAAACATTCCCTTTGCTAAATATCACATTGTAGCCACGATCTTCCAGTACCGCGACGGAAATAAGATTCTTCTTTAGTCCTAGAACAAACATCACATCATTGAGTATGATATGGGAGCTAGACTCCCTCTGAAGAGTAATTGTTCCGATATCAGTTGTGTTATACCTCCCACCATCTCCAAACTCAATGTCCTGCTTGAGGTCTTCCTCCTCCAAGTCACTAAAGAGATCTCTATTCCCCATCATATGGAACGGGGAATTGTTGTTGAGATACCACATGCTTGCCATTATTGTTTTTTCCATGCATAAAATGAGAGTAAAATCAAGCTTGAATTGTGAAGCTTTGTAACTGCAGGATCCTTCTTACTTGCCTTCTTATGTGGACATTTCATGGCATAGTGCCTGAATTCATGAAAGTGAAAGCACTTGATTTTGGGAAAGTATTTCTTCTTGCCCTCCTCAAATTGCGACTTATTTCCCTTGGATTTCTTTCCTTTGTTGACTAATGCAAAGTCCTCTTCCACTTCTTTGGATGAGGTCCCATCTTTGTTGTCCCACCTTATCTCTTCTTGCACCAATTTGTACCATAGACACTCCCACTCTGGTAGCTTATCCCTCCCATTTACCGAATCTTGGTAGTTGTGCTAGCTCTTGGGAAGGCCTAGAAGTGCTATGATGACCAGATCTTCTTCAAACACTATAATACCAACACTCCCAAGCTCATCCTGACATTAGGTGAACTTTCTCAAGAATTGTGGCATTGTGTCTCCCTTCTCCATCTTGATTTTCTGAAGCTTGTCCTTTAGTGTCATTTTTCTGTGGTCATTGTTATTTTGAAACAGGTATATCAAGGCCTTCTACATTGCATATGGATTCTCCTTCCTGTGGAGGTTCGAAACAATATGATCTTGAACTCCTTCTAGTATGATCCTTCTCTCCTTTGCAACACCTTTCCTCCACTCTACCAGATCTTGAGCATCAGTTGCTAGAGACTTAGGAATATCTTTGTATATGAATTCCTACAGCCTGTTGTCTTCCAACACTGCCTCCATCTTGTCCTTCCAAGCAATATAGTTTGAACTACCCTCAAGGGAATATTTGTGTCTCAATCTTTAGAATGACATCCTGCTAGCTCTAAAGAATAATACTGCAAAATTGATTTCACCTACAAAAGACAAACTCGTATTCTCCTCTTCTAGAGTGATTGCTACTCTAATATCATGTAGAAATTATTTGTAGATTCAAACTGCTAATTGTAATTTACTAAAACAATAGACTTGAATCTACTCTACTCATTAGCAGAAACAATTAATTGATCGAGAAATCACGAAGCATACAAGAGAAATAATTCAATCAACACATTACATAATGATTTCATGGGGAAAGTCACAGCTAAAAACCCATTCTATCCGTATATTGCATTAGTGAGAAAATATGAGAAGATTACAATGCTTTTCTCAATCCCGAGCAACCTCTGCACTATCTCTATCTGTCTCACAGCTTCCTAGACAAGCCTAAGCTAATATTTAACCAAATTTTGGCTTGCCCAAGTCCCTATTTCCTTGTGTTGTTTCCTTGAGAATCAGCCCCTATTAATTAGGGAAATTCCTCAATATGAATTGTGGAATCCTCATAGGCTTTCCTCTGACTGCATGCACCACTTATACAATTAATATGATTATACAACTAATAGTACACTGCCCCTGAACTCCAATTTCAACTGGGTAACTCTCGGATCTAACATGCATGAGTTATTTATGAGTGAATCATCAGTTAACTAGTTGAACATATGAAGCAGCAACCCACTGTCCAACCTCCTACTAGTTCCTCCATTAGTTAGAACTAGCTTAACAGAGTTTAACTCAGTGAAATTGAATTAATTAATTACAAATCAAAATAAACTCAAACAGGGATCCTATAAAATATGGGACACTCTACATGACTCAAGTTAGGCCCTCAACTCGAATTAACTGAACCAACTAAGTCAAATTAACTTAGTTAACTCATACAAGTTGTCTTGTGATGTGAAATTACAATTTTTCTCCTAATTTAATTCAAGGATAAAATTAAATAAAGAATTTATTGCTGCATTTTCAACACAAGGGTCATGGTTTCGACCGCCACGTCGCATCAAGACAAGGCGACAAGTGGCAGATTATGACTAGAGTAGGAGGACCAATGCGACTTTAACAAGTGGCAATTTTTGGTTGGTTTAATATAGACCAACCACAAGGCGTCACATGGCCCTATCAGAAAGCGAGACGTGGCCTTTAAGAATTGGTCAAAATTATGTGTAACAAACCAAAAGACTAGATAGGATTTGATCCCATGACCTCTGAATTGAAAATATGACACCTTACCAATTGGGATAATGTTTGGTTCTTGTTATCTGTTATCACTTAAGGAAAATTTTCTAAATTCTGAACATCAGTTTGATTCCAAAGGATTGATGTTATTCTTGGTCTAGTCTTTTCCATGGTTTGTTTTAGAGTCTAAAACAAAGAAGAAAGTCTTGTTGGTATTGTCAAATAGGGTCAACACTCTATTTTTGCCTATCACTTGTCCCACATCACTCATAAGTTTCCATGTGTCAAACTTGTGTCAAGGTTTTCGTAGCGCAAAACCCAGTCTAGGATTTTTCGTAGCGCAAAACCTAGTCTAGGAGTTTTCGTAGCGCAAAACCCAAAATTTGCACTGGCTGCGCTACAAAATCAGGGATTTGTGCAGATCCGTGTCAAATCTCACCTAGTTTTCAAATCTATCAGAATCCGTTAATCTTTCATCATTAACTGACAGTCCATACACCATGCCTATCACATCCAACCGCTTATTCTCATCATTAGGTTCATTAGGTGTCTTGGTACACTCGAGTTTCAAATTTCAAAAAAAGGTCCAAGTGCTTTCAGTTATGATTGTGTTTGGGTTCATGCATGAGAATCAAATTGACAGGCATTTAATCATAATTCTTTGAAGTTCAAGTGAGGCATCTTCTCTTTCCATTTCAAGCGAGGCAGTGATCAAGATTAAGACGGTGCAAGCTCTTTTAATTTTTTATTTTGCAGGAATTCCATGGAGATGTCTACAGAAAAGAAGGATCATAGGTCAGACAGTGTTTGAGGAATGAGCCTGAAGGCTTAGATGTTCTCCTGAAGAATAGTGAATTTGAACAAGCTTTCAAACAGGTTGGTTGTTGGAGCTTTTGTGAAAAAATTCAAGGAGGCCACATGCAAGTCACCAAAGAATTTGCTTTCAATTTCACAAGATTGAATTCGAAGGTTGGAGTGCTTGAATTACCAATCTCTCCAGAGGTTATATCTATAGTCACTGAAATTCCAAGGGGCCAAGAGAGGTGGTTTAAAGACTTCAATTTTGATATGACTCCTTGCAAGGAATTTTTAAAGCCAGAGTTCATTGATTCAGACTTAAACAAGTCAGTGCCCAAGAGCTTTGTCAAGGATTCATATGCTAATTTTCTTACCTGCATACAGAGATACTTTACCTGTGAGGGTAGGTATCATAAGGTGTATTCCTATCACTTCAAACTTCTTCTTCATTTCACTGGAAAGATATCTCTGGATTTGCCTTTCTATCTGTTTCATAGCCTAGGCAAAATGTGTGACAAGGTTCAGTTGAAGAAGGAAGGATGTGAGACCTCGTTGTTTCATCATGGCTTAGTCAAATTGAACGTTTTTCATGAGCTCCAAAAAATAGATAGGGAGTGGTCCATTTTCTTGTTTATGTCTAGCTTCAAGAATGAAACTGGTCTCAGCCCTCAAGCTACGAGGATTTCTTCACCAGCAGTTAGTCATCGTGAAGAAACAAGATCAAGAAGATTCGTGAAATTGAAAGCCAAGAAGCAGGTGAAGGAGCCCATGAGACCACTAGTAATTCAAGACACACCTCAGCAGTCACGGAACAAGAAGGTCCAGATCAAAGAAGGTGTACAAGAGCAATCCACAGGTGAAATAGTCCAAAGAAGAGTAACCAAGAGCCAGCTAGCTAAAGAAAAAGGTAAGACAGTGATTACTGAGGGGAGCCCAAATTCAAAAGGAAGTTTGAAGGATTTGCTTCAAGCTATTGACATTGAATAATCTCCTCTGCCTCGAGTAGACTTAACGGAAGTAAGTAGAGGCAAAACTAAAAAAACCAAAACCTCTAAAAATATCAAATTTGATGATCAGGCTTCTGAATTTTTATTTAAACCAAGAAGACCCGTGACAAGGCGTTCAAAAGAGATACAAGAGGCATAGCCAGAAGCAAGCGAGATGGAGAAGGTAGCAAAATTACATGAAGGACCTGTGGTTTTATCAGAAACGTCATCACAATTGCACAAAAATGACAGAGGTAAGGCAGTTATCTCTCAACAAGAAGAATGTAGTTTTGAAGAGTTGAAAAAGAAACTGAACCTGGCAAATCTTGAAATTGCCAAACTTAGAAAAGCTCAAGGAAACATGCAATCAAGGAAGCTCATTTTAACAAAATGGAGACTCTGTGTGAAGATAAAACAATTTCAATACCCGAAGTGGTTAGTTGTCATGCCCAATGTTTCACCTGGACAGTCCCTGCAATAAAGGAAGCAAGATATATCAGAAAGGTCAATGCAAAATTAAGAGGTGGAATCTGAATTATGAAGAGGCAAATCGAAGATCTGAAGATACAGCTGAATTAGCCTAAAGGACATCCTCAACTAAGAAAAACTACATATCAAGTAAGGCTAAATCTTAAAATTTTGATGTGGATCACCTTTGAAGTTTACTCTGAAGAATGGTATCAGTTTATTCAGTTTTGAACATCTTCATGGCATATGGAAGAGCCATCTCAAAGGAAATAAAACTCAAGGAAGTCAAATTTTGGCATAAAACTGTGTTTTGAAATCACACAGCAGTTTCATAACGCGCTACGAAATTGTTGTAGGTGATGCCTAATGCACAGCAGTTTCCTAGCGCACTACGAAATTGCTGTAACTACATATAATGATTTTGTGGGCCAATTTTGAGAAGAAAAAGGAAATCTTTTGAATATGGGCATCTGAAAAGGATTACTTACAGGGTATAAACATCAAGCAAGGGAAAAACAAGGACGGGAAAGAAATTCATGAACTCCAAGCTTTATGTTATGAAAATGGTCATTATTTCGTAACAAGAACTGTTCATGATGTTTCAAGCAGCATTAAAGGAGTATTTTTTGTCTTACCACGTGTATGGGTGCAAGGTCTACAGCATATGGAGAGCAAGCTAATCCAATGCATTTCATGTAATTAAGAGGAGCAATAGGGATACTAAACTTTGAAGATCCTTTTGGAGACCAAAAGAAAAAAAACAGGAACAGCTTCCTAATATCCAGGAACAGTCAAAGGATGAGGCATCAAGGGTCAGCAAGGAGTTTAAAACCTCCACCAAAGCCAAACTGAAGAAGGCCACTTGTTAGAGAACGAGTTTGTATTGTTTTAGGTCTCTAGAACTACCAATTAACAGTCAGTTTTATTTAATAGTTGGTTTCAAGTTTCAATAGGTGTCAAATTAGGAGGAATTCGAATTCCCCTCATGCTGGAGGAAGGAATCTAAGTCATCTAATGAACTCTATATATGGGAGAAAATCTAATGTATCAAGGGTTGGAAATTTTCAGAGAAACTCTCATATTGTGCTTTGTGTAAGACTCTGTTTTAAGTAATACAGTATTTGGCTTTTCTTCTTAGGAATCAAAAGGAATTCAATGTTCAGAATGTCATGTATTGTCTTCTTCTCATTATTTACAGTGGTATGAATGTGTGATTACTTAGAAATCACTGATTGTGCTCTAACTTCCTTCATACATTTGTAAACTGTGTTGTCCTTTCCATGTGTTGAATTCTAGATGCCCTGACTTCCATGTAAAGCTAACATTATTGTCATACTAAAACATTCTTGACTTCATAAGCCCAATGAATATTTTCTAATTGTGTTTCAACCATTTACACTTCTTCATTTGTTTCATAGAGTTAACCATCTTATTCATTATCAAAATATTTAATCTAGTGAGAGAGCCCTCTCAGGTTGAGGAGGCTATGCCTTAGCCAAAAGTTGGTTTGAAATAGTTGCTCAGAGTCTTCCTGATTAGCATCCTATCAGGGGTTGATTTTGTGATAACATTTTGGTGCGTCTACCGGGAGACTGAAGATTAATCATTCCCGAAATCAAGAAGATGAAATTCTGAAGGTAGCAGGAGCTCAAAAATCTTTTTGAGGCTGCAAAACTACCTTGGCGACTCCATTGTTGAAGAATTCGAAATTCATAGATTCATGGTGATTCCACTGGAGTTATGAAGAACTCAGATGCTACCATTCTTATTTCAAGGTATGCATGCATAAATTTTTCAGGAATTCATGGTTTCCTAAATCATTTTCCCAAGGATACATATTTTCTAAGGAATGGTCCAAAATTTAATGGAGAAGATTTGAGTTTAACTTTGAAACCTATATTAGATTTCTGTGATTTTACCAAGCTTCTTAGAGTCAAACATGAGGATGTTTGCATTATGTTGTTCTATGATTCATTTCAAGGGAAATGTAAACAGTGGATTGAAAGCTTTCCTGCCAAATCTATTAAGTCATTTCAAGACTTTTGGCTTATGTTTTTGGAGGAATGGATAGACAAAATAGAGTTGGTGGCAAACTCTCCTTCAATTCAAGGTTTCAAACAATGGAATGATGATCATATTAATGAAGAAATAGATGAAAATTTTTCTTTGACCTTGTCCTCTTATCTAAAATCATTTGAATGTAAGACAGAAGATAATATGAAATTTTTGGATAAAGTTGCTAAGAACATTGAGAAAAACATTGAAGGTTTACAAGGTCAAATTCAATCATATAGTCTTCATGATCATGATCATACTTTTCAAAAGCTTTCTATGGCAGAATACAAAGAGAGGGTGTTGCTTCCTTTCTCTTTTGAGATTGAGGAAGAATACATTATTTTTGAAAATCAATTTGAGAAGCAGTTTGAGAGCACACAACTGAAGCCTTATGTAGATGATCAAAGTATTGGTGAGTTGTCCAAAGCTGCAGAATATCACAAGAAACATCAAACTCACCATGTGTTTTTTGACCCTATAGCTGACTACATGGAAAAGATTTATTGTTTAGGCTTCCAGTTATATTTTCATCTTGAAGAACAGTTACACCTCATGCTGCCTTGGTTATTTCAGTATCTGGTTTATTTTTGCTTCAAGCACAGCCAAGAGATTCAAGTGTCAGATCAGATCGATGATTGGCTGCATTGGAAATTTCACATTGATTGAGCTGAAAGAAGTTTTTAGTTGATAGGGTAGGTAGATGCAAATAAGCTCAGGGTAGGTTGACTGAGCATCTGTCTTAGTAGGTGCAGTTTGAATTCTTCTTTCAGAAATCATTAAAGGCTTGAGGAGCAGATTGGGCAGAAGTTCAGAGTTTTATTCTAGAGGATGGATAGCGGCACGGGAGCTACAGGTTCTTAGTATACCACAAGGGCACACTATCCCTAGTGGATCCACTGTTATCACCCTAAAATTTTTGCTTCTAAACATTGGAAAGTTTGCCTTGTTTCTAGTCATAGTCTTATAATAGGTTTTGAGTCATCTCATCTCAATAGTGTCATTCTCTTTTCCAAATAAAGTTTGACAACCTCATTCCATGTCCTAGAAGCCTCACCATGTGTTTTGAAAGTCATATGTTTAGGCATTTTGAAAAAAAACTGAAATTAGCTACGAATCCATGTTTTTGTAGTGCAGATAGTGTAAAAAACCAGTTTTGCGCTACGAAATCATTGAAGCAACTTTTTTTCAGCAGAAAAACTATTTTAGGCAGTCAAGTTTCAGGAGGTTGCTTGAGCAACTGAAAGCATGTTTTGGAAAACTGAAAGAGGTTTTTATTCCTAACATACTGAAATAAAAATAAATAAATAAATAAATAAAACCTATTTCAGTTTCTTCAAATTCATTATAATCTGGGAGAAATGGATGACCCAACTTGCGCTACGAAACTACTGTAGGTGCAGTTTTTCATAAATCAGAATTTCTCAGTTTACACATGTTTTTCAAGGACATATTTTTGACAGCTGGAGAAGTGTTTTAAAAAACAAAGAGAGGTTTTTGTTCTAGATAGCATGTACTACAAAAACCTCCTTCATTTTCATAAAATATGTCATGGATGAGAAGATAAAGGCTCTGTCCCACGTGCTAATTTTCAAGGATCCGAAACCTAAAAACAGGGAAACATGTTCCCTAATTTCTAGGGTTTATCATCAGCAGTAAGGTGACAACGTGGGAGGCTTCATCAAATTCGACCTCATGAGGTTGCAGCTATCAAATAATGCATTAAATGTTTAGTTAAGGTGGTTTAGTCATAAAAGGAGTTGTACTCCTAATTGTATTAGGACTTTAGGACTGTTAGTTAACTCTCTCTTGTAATTAATAGTCTATTTTATGGTTAGAATAGGTGTCAATCATAGAAATTCGAATTCTCTTGATGAAGGACCATGGAATCCTAATTGTAAAAGCTATATATGAAGCAAGAGGTGAAATTAGGTGAGGGTTGAAGACTTCTTGGCCCAGCTTCTGCTTTATGCTATGAACTATAATCAGTAATGCAGAGAAGGTTTTCCTAAACAGATCTGAGTTCTCATGGGGTTAATGTTTTCTTGATTTATATGTTACTTTGAATCATTTGCAGTAGATCTCATTGCTATTACTCAGATTTCACAACCATGTGCTCTGACTTCCTTTAGAAATGAGATGATTGTGTCTTTCTGCATTTTGTGAGTAAACTATATTTGAACTACGAGCAGTAAGTTTTATTGCTATCACTCAGAATTCATAACCCTATGCTCTGACTTCCTTTAGTAATGGAATTGTTGTTTTTAGTAGTGGATCTCATTGCTATTACTCAGGATTCACAACCATGTGCTCTAACTTCCTTTAGAAATGAGATTATTGTATCTTTCTGCATTTTGTGAGTAAACTATCTTTGAACTACTAACAGAAAGTTTCATTACTATTACTCAAAATTCATAACCCTATGCTCTGACTTCCTTTAGTAATGGAATTACTGTGATGACCTATTTTCTTGAGTGAATTATCTTTGTTTGAAAACCCCATTTACCTCAGCTTTCATGTCAAGAAACCTTGCCACTGAATTTATTGACTTGTTGACTCCATAGCCCAATGGTAGCAAGCCTTCATCTTTTCAACCTACAAACACACAAAACCAAGATAGAGTTAGCCATCTATATTATCATTAATTAATATCATTAACCTTTGAGAGAGCCCTCTCAGGCTGAGGAGGCTAAGCCTCAGCGAAAAGTTTGGTTTGAAATAGTTACTCAAAGTCTTCTTGATTAGCAGCCTATCAGGGTTGGGTTTTGTGATAACATCATCCATACTTTGTTGCACATATTTTAGGTGATAAGGTTATCCAAATGGCATAACAAAAGGCAGAGTCCGCCATTTTTGGCAGCTCTGCCATATTTGTCAAATGTGATATCATATATACCTTCACCATATCTAACCTCTGTGCATGTGGTGATAAGGCCTGCGAGCCATAAAATAAACATTAATGTTATATATTGAATGTGGAAATGGTATGGGTGTGGGGTGGCGGATCCGTTGACCCCACCACCAAAACCATTTTAAAAATTATTTTTGTATATCCCATATCATATCATATCACAACACATCGACGGGGAGGTTGGTATTTGACCCCCCGACCTCTCAAACATTATTATAAAAACTTTACCAATGCGCCACAAGAGAGAGAAGTGATTTTTTATGTAGAACAGAGGTTAATGTGCAAAAGGCAGAGGCGACATACAAGAACTTTGGAGGCTCATTGTGGGAGTTCTAGGAGGTATTTTTAAGAGTTGAAAGTTGCATTGGGTTTTTGAGGTCGTACAACACACAACAGGACTAGTCAAGAGTCATTTTGATGTAAAATATATGTACTTTATTGGCTTTGATTAAATAATAAAGAGGCCTTTCCAACAAAGACTGGGCCCAGAGATGTAGGATTTGAGATAGCCAAACTCGTTATCAACTTTCTGGTGTAATTTTCTTTTATGTGTTTTGTTGTTGCTCTTTATTTGCTGCAATTTTCCTATGTATTTTAAATTGAGATTTATTTAACGGTGAATTTAAATACATGCAAATACTTTTTAAAAACTAACAAAGCAAGTATAAACTTCGATCGGGATTTCATAGCAAGTGGTACCAGAGAAGTTATTGATAGTTTGGTTTAAGTGTGCATGATCACCAGGTGAAGAAACATTTGTGAAAGTAGACATGGCTAAAGGCTTGAAATGAGGAAGAATACAAGAGTTGGAGGATGTTAGCCACAATGTTCAACTAGAAAATGGAGAGCTCAAGAAACTGGTCAAATCCACAAATGACAAGAAGCAAACATTGTGTCTCGAGTTGCAAAAGGCCAAGAAAGAGCAAGTTGGAGAAAATTCTACTATACCCCATGTAATCAGAAATGACAAGATGTGTGTACATTTAGAGAATACGTCATATGTGTCGATGACTCAAGATGAAATTAAGGATACCTCCTATGCGTTAGCCATGCAAGAAGATCAGCAAGAATCTTCCTTTGGCAGTAAGACATGTGAGATGTCAAGTGGAAGAGTGAACACAGAGTCTTCATGACATGCATGCACTAGGAACGATCATCTAAGGTATAATAAAGTAATTTTTCTAGCATTCTTTTTCATTTTAGGATGATTGGTGATGTGAAAAGTTTATGGCATAGATAACTCTGCACTTTTTATGGGTTATCTAACCATTGCATTGCCAAGTTTTGGAAGAGAAAAGCTTTGTACATGAATATGATGGCCATGAGGAAGAAGGCAAAGTATGAAGAAATTATTCCAAGATTTCGTGACGAGAAGAAAGATATGAAATGATATTTCTCGTACTATAAGAAATATGGCCATGATAGATAACATTGTTGGAAGTGACACCCTGAATAGAAGACTAAGCAGTTCCAAGATCAGAAAAGGAAGTGAAAGAGAAAGAAGGAAGTGGATTGAACATCACAACAAAATCATGGACTTGAGAACAAACATGTGACTCATATTTTATCAGTGGGAATCAACAACAAAAGTTTCCAACTCATGTCTTCAAAAGTGAGCAAAGCAGTTGATCTAAAGCAAGAAAGCGAGATGGTGGTAGCAAGTAGATCTTACCATGCTATGCTTCAAGAGATAGAAACAATGTGACATGAGGTGTTGTCATGTAAACCTGGAAAGAAGGGTAAACATATTGGTTTGTTTACATTAACATATTTGTTTTATTATCGCTATTGATGTGTTGTACATGGGTTGTGGCGAAAGAAATAGAAATAGAAAGATGTGGAAACATGTAGAAAGGTAGCAATGTGTTTTCAGTTGTGATGGTGGTTTTACAATTGATTTTGATGAGACATGTGCACAGATAAAAATGACTTCGTGATACAGGACAAGTGGAGGAACATTGTCTTCACGTCAAAACCAAGTAAAGCCTTTTGGTAGTCTAAAAGGTCATAGTGGGGAGGAATGATCTGAAATGATCAAGAAATGATCTGGATTGATCCAAAAGGGATTAATGGCCAAAAATTCAAAGTCATTGGATTCAAGCGAAAGTAGTGCCATCACGTAGAGCTCGAAAAATGATTCCAATGCAACTTAAATGGGAAAAATCTGACTCCATATGCAAAAGTAAGGTCAAAGTTCTGGTCCAAGAAGATCAAAGTCAAATTCAAATTGGTCAAAGTCAACGGTCAACTCATGGTTCTGGGCAGTCAAAGGTCATGGTTCCGACTACCAAGTGGCATCAGGAGAGGGCGACAAGTGGCAAATTATGACTGGAGCGAGAGGACCAATGCGGCGTTGACAAGTGGCAATTTTTGGTTGGTTTAATATAGACCAACCGCAAGGCAACACATGGCCATATCAGAGAGCGACACGTGGCCTTTATGGATTGGCAAAATTATGTGTAACAAACCAATGGACTAGACAGGATTTTATTTTTTAACCTTTGCATTGCAAATATGGCGCCTTACCAATTGGGATAATGTTTAATTCTTGTTATCCATACTTCGCCGCACATATTTGAGGTGATAAGGTTAGCAAAATGTCATAAAAAAAGGCAAAGCCCGCCATTATTGGAAGCTCTACCATATATTTCAAACATGATATCATATATACCTCTGTGCATGTGGTTATAAGGCCTATAGGCTATAACATAAACATTAATGTTATACATTGAATGTGGTAATGGTATGGGTGTTGGGTGGTGGGTCTGTTGACCCCGCTGTAGAGCTGTAACAAGGGTCTCTTTCACCTCTAGTTATGCTACATTAATAAGTCAATCCGGGAACGCTTTGTTATTGCAAAGAGTAGCTCAATCCGAGGCTATTCGTCAGAGTAATGCTTCGTAGTACAGTGTCTAGAAAATACAAGAGTAAATTGATGCTAAACTATAACTAATTTGCTTTTAAAAGAAAGGAATCACACCAGGCAATTTATCAGTCAAGGGTGCGGAAGCGATAACCCATCCCTCTAGAAACTGATGGAAGGAAAATAGAGCATGGACCAAAGATCTGGGAGCTAAGCAGCGACTTGCTGACTCACTACAGCTTTAGACCTTCTCTCACACCAAAATAGTAAATGCGAGGAAATGGAACAGTAGAAATTAAAATGGAACAGCAAACGGAAAATGGAACAGCAAATCTGAAATGGAACAGCAGTAAATGGAACGGCAATAAATGGAACAGCAACTCAGTAAACTAGATCTCGCGAGTTAGAACTGAACTCTCATTCTGCAATCAAATAACAATCGTTAAAAGCAATTCCAATGAACCTTACTTAATGAGGCGATCTTCACAAATGAATTATGGAACAGCATTTATCATATATACACAACACACTTATTATAGCAATCTGATGTTTCCAGAGAATATGACTCTGCTTCCAGATAGAATAATATTACTTTCGGGTTCCCACGAATAAGAGTTCAAATGAATCCAATAGCAATATTTAATATGAAGGCTCTGTAACAGAAACAGTTGGCTTAAATAGTGAACCTGCAATCAACTCTGAAGAGATTCATTTACACGATACAGAGTTACTTACATAAATCTTCTGAATGAAACCATTAATGAATTAGTCATAACAGAGCATAGAACAGCATATGACAAACACGTCAGATTACCAAACTATATAAACAATCCACACAGAAACCAAATTATAATGATACAAAAGCAAGTGTCCTTCGGAGCCGGGCCCTTAGCTTCCAAGGATACACCGCCTTAGATTACTCCAGACGCAGAGATGAAATAAAGCACCAAGTCTTTCATATTAATGCATCAACAAAAGTACAGCAAAACAAGTCTTAACGAGACTCGATGATCAAAGTTCAAACTGAGACTTAAATTTACATATATGAAAAAAAGGTCTCCCGAGCTTAACACTGCTGCCCCTTTTTATAAGAGAAATGGCGGAGGTATCTAGGTAGCAAAAATAAGCAAGACAGCGATCCCTCAGGATCAAAGATCCTGAGGGATTCGCCAAGCCGTTACTCCTTGATTTTCCTTTCCCTGCTTCGCCGAATCGATAATTCTTCTTTCTTTCCCGGGTCGTTCTGCTTCGATCCGCTTGATCTCGTTCGCATCCGGTTTCCTCCCAAAGGGACAGCAGTTACTCTTCCTTTGTCTTTTCCTCTTAAACAGTAATCCTTCATTTCCACCCTTTTCTGCATGAAAAGATAACAATTATCAGTGATTACGTTTTCATACTAATTCTCACATATTCTACTAAAAATGCTTTATCTCTTTAAGTTCATTATGCAGAAAGGGTTACAATTGCTACCGAAAAGTCACTAAATTGTTGGTCAAAAACATACCTTTCCAGAGCTCCACACACCCCCCTGCTTACCCTGTTTCATGCCCTCATGAAAACATTATAGTTGATATGCAGAGCAGTAAGAGAGTAGGCCGGAGAGGGAATCTCGTGTGGAGGCCTACAACCGTGATGAGCAACCAAATCATCAAAAAACTGATTTGTTTGACCTTCAGGCATTTCATACAAGGCCTGGTATCCGGGTGCAGGGTGCCAAATGATTGGACTACGAAATCGATACCCTAACCAGGATGGCCCTGCTTGCAAAATTCGCTCGCCATAAAGGTTCAAACGGCTGGCTGCCAGCTCAAAATTTTCATATCTGAATGGTTCCCTGAGCTGGATGTTTGGGTTCGAAATCTGATATCGGAATTTTGCAGCATCGGTAGCAAGGTCTTTAATAGTCAGAAAATATTCCAAATTTTGTCTGATTAAGTCCTCATGCATGGGTCCTAATGTCTCCATAACACCCGGGGTTCTCATAAGGTTCCTATGTGCTCTCCATAACTGTACTGGGTCTCTAGGCTCGGCTCTCACCCACAAGTCTAGGCTATTTTCTTGTCTCTGGAAAGTGGTATAAGCCCTGAGCCATTTTAGCTGATTAACCCCGAAGGAAACAAAGGCTTGCAATTGTATGTCCCCAACGAAAGGGCCAGGATTTAAATCAGTTTCCTGGTCTAGCACGAGGTTATGCAAGTAAAATTCACATAATAATCTTTGGACCTTAATTCCATAATGCTTGCAACAATCTATGAAATCATTAAGGGTATTGATTTGTATAGGGGCACCTGCCCTGACAGCTTTTATCTTTAATCGTAAATATCGTTCAAGCAAAAATAAAGCATAGTTTTTAGCAGGGGCCCTACAGGCTAGAACATCATTATACAAGGAACACACAGTGTCCATCTGCCTAACAACAATATCTAATCGACGAGTTACCTTTGCAACCTTTTCCTGCTCTTTTTGCCAGCCTTCGAAGGCTTGGCTCTCGGACTGACTAATATTCCGAAGTTGCTGCTGCAACTCTTCATATTTCTCCCGGGGGACTGTTTGTTCCTTCAATTGTTCAGTTTCCTGTTGAGCTTCCTTCATCATTTTATGCAAGGTTCTTGTTTTTGGATCCTTTTTCCATAAGGCCGTAGAGGCCGGGAGTTTTACCTGAACCTTTTTGTTATGCTGCTTAGAGTTCCGAACCCGGATCACCCCTGAGGGCGGTGCCTCTGTTTGGATTTCCTTATTCTCCTTTTCTTTCTTGACATGAACAAAAGGTTGTTGTGGTTCCTCTGCTAATGGAACGGCAGTCTGTTCTTCAGTAGCAATTGGAACAACAGTTTGTTCCTCATTATCAATTGGAACAGCAGTCTGTCCCTCAGTGGCCATTGGAACAGCAGTTTGTTCCTCAGCGTCATTTGGAACAGTTGCAGGTCTTCTAATCGAGTTTCGACCAACAGTGCGAGTGTAAGTCCCTCGGCTTCTTGTTCGACGGGATTCTGCTGTAGCGGTCCTCTTCCTCTTCTGTGTGGTCCTTTGTATCCTCAGACTAGCTTTCAGAATGCGAATTTTCTGTCGGAGCCGAGCTATAGTGCTCAGCAGCCTCTGCTGTCTAGTCCTCAATTTCTTGATTTCCCTTGTCTCGGCAGAGGGTTTGGGCCTGGCCCTTAAATCTGCCCCTATGTCTAGCATTTCTTCTGGTGCTTCGGGAACAGATTGTTCCCGGTTGGTATCCCTTATTTCTTCCTCTTGAACGGGTGGATTTTCTTCTCCTTGGTTCTCTGCATGTGAATTCTCGGGTATCTCTTCCTCTGGCGATCCATCGGGAGGACCTGCTGGGCTAGAGGGTTGGCCATATTCCCCCAAACTGGCCAGAATTGCGGCCAATTCTTCTTCTCCCACAGGGTCTCGCAGCGGGATGCTTTCTGGCTGTATTACTTCCTCCTCCCGATTGTCTTGTTCAGTAACTACCTTGGAGTGTTCAGCTTCAGAGTGCATTTCACCTTCCTTTCCTCCTTCTCCGGCTTGTTCAGCCTCGTCCTCAGATTGTCCAGCATTTTCATCAAAAGGTATTTCTTCTGGTTCTGGAGGTTCGTCTGTAATCTCAATTGGTTGGCTGGTGTTTCGAATCTTTTCCAGCCTCCCTCGTATTCGAGCTAGCCGAATTGATTTCCTTGGTTTTTCTTGTTGTTCAGGTGTACAGGCAACAATTTTTTCTGCTATCACTTCTCTGCGTTTTTCTGGTCGCTCCGGTGTATCTAAAGAATGCTTTCGTTTCAAAGCGACACGTTTTCCAACTGCCACTTCTCTGCGTTTCTCTGATTGTTCTGGCGTGCTGGAGGAGGTTTCAGGTTTTGGGGATGGTGCAGTCAATCCCCCCTCAGTCAATGCAATGAGCTCCTCCCAGCTGCTCTGCTGTTGAGTGAGACTATGGCTCACTATCAATCGAATCAATCCATGGTGGCTAACAACTGCGTCTACGTGCTGGGCCATTTTCAGGCTTCGGGCCACATCATGCAATAACGAATTTAAAAGTGCAGGCATATTTACAGAACATTTTTCTTTTAAAACAGCTAACAGTTTAAGATGGCGAGGTATTACCACGTCCTTCCTTCCTTCGCAAGTAATGTAGCTCTGTACTATCTTTGCTAGTTCGGTCCAGGGTTCTCCTAACGTAGCTAGCAGAACTCCCTTCCCTTTCACTGTCAAGCTTTGGCCTTCATCCTGAAAAATCTCCATAATCTTCTGCAGTCTTTCTTTCTTCAGTGTCCATACAGGTCCGGTGGCTGGTAGGCCTGAAACTTCTGCAATTACATCGTCAGTGACCAGTATCCGTCTTTCTCTTACTGTGGAGTAGTCTTCCTGCAAGTTTTGCAGAAATTCCAACGCCACTGCCTCGTTTGGTTCTTGTAGGCGATTGAAATAATTCAGCCATCCAGCCTTTTCCAGGATCTCCCGAGCAGCAGCAGAGACTGTCAATTCCTGGGGTTCACTTCGGACTGCCTTACCTCCCATGGTTCTACTAAGAATTTTTAATGGAACAGCAACTGTCTGAGCTGTTTTGGGATGCAGAGAAGGTGATCGTCGCAAAAAAACAGAGCATGTAGCAAAAATGGATTGCGGATGGCAACTTTGCGTAAAATAGAACTATCATACCGTTAAACCATGCCATTCCTTCGTACACTATCTACCCCGAATGGTGTGGTGACACGTACCCCATGGAGTAATGAGATTACCTTCCCCCCCCACGATGTGATAGGCTGCCCCAGCCGTCAAATAGAGGAGCAGCAGCCATCGTGTTACCAGTCATAAAGAACAACATATAAAATTACGCCATGTTTTGGATAGACAACTAAATACCGAAATCGAGGCAAAAAGGTGGATCGCGTTTTACATAAGAGCTTTCATAATATGATGCGAGGCCGGGGGATGGGACGTCTGTCACTCGTACGAAGTCCCGAGGGGTCATTGTCAGTTCCTTTGCCATGATTGGTAGTAATGAGTATTCATGCGATATGTTAATCAGGGAATAAAATATGAATTATTCATAGAATAGAAGAAATAAAGAGGTATTAATATTATCCCTGTTGGTGTAACCATTTATGACTTCGATACCATTAACAGAGCTCTGTTGCCAACAGGTGTCCATAACCTTGGCAGAGTTGTTTATTTCACCCCCGGAACCATGATCCTTTATGTGTATAAAAATATTTTGTCAAAATACAGGCCATTATGCTGGCTTGGTAACAAGATAGCCATAATGCCATTCACCAGGGAGGCGCGAAACGTGGGTAGGCCGGCTCGTGATGAGACCCCCTGTTCCAAGGTCTGCTTAGTTAGTGTACCTTTGGACCATATCCCTGGTATGGTGGCCATGCTGGGAATGCCACTTCGCTTCCAACCTGATGATCATGGTAGGCTGGCTCTTGATGAGACCCCCTATCCTGCATTTGACAATAAATCACATTCGTCATCATTTTTTCCTTTTTTTTTTCTTTTGTTTTTTTAGTACTTTTTCTTATATATTTACACATAAGGGTGGTTCAGCACTCCTTAAGAGTGGGAATGGCGGAAGAAGTCTTATCATCCCAACAGGAAAATATAAATCCTCTGTTCTTATTCTTATGTAATAATCAGAAAAAAAAAAAAAAAAAAAAAAAAAAAAAAAAAAAAAAAAAAAAAAAATTAAGGAAATTGCCATGATAAAGATAACCAACCAGGGCAATGGGAATAAGTCAATGACAACGGGGATGAGAAGTAAGTATGTCCCCCCTCTTGTCCTCTTATCAATACTAGGCTCTATAAAGATAGCGATTTTATGATATGCTGACTTCGGCGTGTTGTAATTGATGTCCATTGCATAAGTGTATAGTTGTATCTTAAAGACTGGAAAGATGATGGGTGAAAAAGCATCCTCAATATGAATCATCACTGAGACAAAGATATGACTATGGTGTTCCTTTTGAAAGAGAAGAATCCATGCAAGCAAATAGTTGGGATGCCGTTCTCCTAAGATCATGAGTGCTGTCTAAAAAAAATTGTCAACTGCTGTTCCTTTTGGAAAGGAACAGCAAAAACTCGCAAATGCTGTCCCTTTTTGAAAAGGAACAGCAAAAACTCACCACTGTTGTTCCTTTGAAAAGGAACAGCAAAACTCAAAACGCTGTTCCTTTAAAAAGGAACAGCAAAACTCGAAACGCTGTTCCTTTAAAAAGGAACAGCAAAACTCGAAATGTTGTTCCTTTTGAAAAAGGAACAGCAAAAACATGAACTGCTGTTCCTTTTGAAAAAGGAACAGCAAAAACACGAAGTGCTGTTCCTTTTGAAAAAGGAACAGCAAAAACACGAAGTGCTGTTCCTTTTGAAAAAGGAACAGCAAAAACACGAAGTGTTGTTCCTTTTGAAAAAGGAACAGCAAAAACACAAAGTGTTGTTCCTTTTGAAAAAGGAACAACAAAAACACAAAGTGCTGTTCCTTTTGAAAAAGGAACAGCAAAAACACGAAGTGTTGTTCCTTTTGAAAAAGGAACAGCAAAGACACAAAAACAAACCACTGCTGTTCCTTCTGAAAAAGGAACAGCAAAAACTCAAAAATGTTGTTCCGTTTGAAAAAAAGGAACAGCAAAAACACACTGACTGTAAAGAGCAATCTTAAGAAAGAGAGATCAAAGAAATATTTAAAAAACGTATATACAAGAACTTATGTACAAGTCAAAAGAATGAGTTCCTTACTGAATTGTAGGTGAGGAAGATTTTACTTCCTCTCCTAAAATTTTCATGTCAGTATCTTGACGTAGCTGCTCACAGAAGGATTCCCGAGTGAGTGGCCTGCGATAGAGACGAACTCAATGGCCATTTACCTTGAATGCATATCCAGAACCATCGATTGTAATGAGAGTAAGGGTCCCATTATCATGTACTTTCTGGATTTCATATGGCCCCAGCCATCGAGTCTGCAGTTTCCCCGGGAAATCCTGAAACCGAGAGTCATATAACAGAGCCCAGTCCCCTTCGTGAAAGACTTTGTTCTTGATAAGTGCATCATGCCATTTAGCTCGCTGCTGTTGAATAAGTGTTGTATTCTGTAATGCAGAGAGCCTTATTTCGTCCAATTCATTAATCTGCTGTAGTCGATTGATTTGTGCCTCACTTAAATCTAGGCCAACTTCCTGTGCAGTTCGTAGGGTTTGGATTTCGAATTCTATGGGGAAAATAGGTTGTTTCCCAAACACTAATTGATAGGGCGAATAATGTTAGGATATTCCGACACGTAGGATGTAGTTAAGTTCAACTTGGTCTAGTGTAGAGTTAGGTATAGAGTTAGGTAAAGTGTGTTTCTTTACCGTTGTACATTTTGTAACTTACAATCCGACGGTCACGATATGTAGTGATCCGACGGTTCACTCTCACCTCGGTATTACCAACACTTGATCCGTGGCTTGACACCCGATTGGTCCATGAGTTCTATTTAAAGCGCATGGAGGGTCATTGTTCGGGTAATCCGTGCATGAGAGAAGCTTATGTAAATTTTCATTCTTTGATTAATAAATTGCATGTAGTAGCCAGGTTGGCGCAGGCCGTGGACTGTTTCCCTCTTTGAGGGCTTTAACCACGTCAAAAATGCTGGTGTATTGATCTGTGATCTGGTTGTGAGCGGTGTCCTTTTGGTGTTCTTTCTGAGGAACTCACCCTGTAAATTCCTACATGGTATCAGAGCTATTTGAGGGCCGCGTCCGTTGGTGATCCAAATCTGAAGCCGGTAGAACTGCATCCGACTGCCGTTTCCTAGATCTGTTGTTTCTGACTGCTTTCGGGCCGAGAGGACTGCTCTGTTGTGTTCGGAGCATCTGTTCCAGTGAGGAACCCCTTTCGTTTCACGCGAAAAGGTTTCCGGTAGCCCTAGCTGCGTCGGTTTTAAGATCTGGAGTTTGGGATTCATTACAGTGCCAAAGCAGCTCCTCTATTAGTTGGTTTCACTGATTCTGATTGGGCTAGTGACCCTGATGATCGGAAGTCTATTGCCGGTTATGTCTTCACTCTTGGTTCAGGACCTATTACATGGGCTTGTAAGAAACAGGCTGCCATTTCTCTTTCGTCAGCAGAAGCAGAGTATCGTGGTGCCGTGGAAGCCAGTAAGGAAGCCTTGTGGCTTCGTCAGATCCTATCAGAGTTTGGCTTTGAGCAGCAGCATCCAACCACACTTTGGTGTGATAATCAAAGTGCCATTCAGCTATGCAAAGATCCAGTCCAGCATCAGCGCAGCAAACACATTGAACTACACACGCACTTCATCAGAAAGCTCATTCATGACCATGTTCTTGAAGTGCAATATTGTTCAACAGATGATCAGGTTGCAGACATCTTCACAAAGGCTCTCACAGAGGCGAAGTTCACTAAACTTCGATATATGCTTGGAGTTCAGGAAGTTGTCACTAATGGGGGATAGGCTCTAGTGCCTCCTTCCTTCTCCTATTGTGTCATATTTGTAAATCCTTCAATCCTATCCCAAGTTGTTCTTAAGGGGGGATGTTAGGATATTCCGACACATAGGATATAGTTAAGTTCAACTTGGTCTAGTGTAGAGTTAGGTATAGAGTTAGGTAAAGTGTGTTTCTTTACCGTTGTACATTTTGTAACTTACAATCCGACGGTCACGATATGTAGTGATCCGACGGTTCACTCTCACCTCGGTATTACCGACACTTGATCCGTGGCTTGACACCCGATTGGTCCATGAGTTCTATTTAAAGCGCATGGAGGGTCATTGTTCGGGTAATCCGTGCATGAGAGAAGCTTATGTAAATTTTCATTCTTTGATTAATAAATTGCCTGTAGTAGCCAAATTGGCGCAGGCCGTGGACTGTTTCCCTCTTTGAGGGTTTTAACCACGTCAAAAATACTGGTGTATTGATCTGTGATCTGGTTGTGAGCGGTGTCCTTTTGGTGTTCTTTCTGAGGAACTTACCCTGTAAATTCCTACAAATAACCAGTGGTACTTCTCCAGGTGGTTCTATAGGCCCAGAGTGCTTCAGGTAGTCGGGCGGCCCAATCACGCCTATGTGAAGCAATGGTTTTTGTTAAAATTGATTCTATTACCTTATTGCTGCTCTCTACTTGCCCATTCGCATGCGGGTGATATGGGGTAGTGATTTTGTGCTGGACGTGATAGTTGTTAAGTGTTGCAGCTAATTTTTTTCCGGCAAATTGAGGTCCTCCATCTGTAATTATTTCTCTTGGAAGGCCATATCGTACAAACAAATGGAATAGGAACTGAACTACCGAATCTTCTGTAGCTCTAGGTAATGCTTCGGCTTCAACCCATTTGGTAACATATTCTGTGGCTACCAGGATATATGTTCTCTGATTTGATGACGGGTTGATGGGTCCAACGAAGTCAAGAGCCCACCATTCAAAAGGTTTAATGACCAATTGTGGCCTCAGAGGCATCTCGTCGGCTTGACCAGGTCGTCCCGCTCGCTGGCAACTGTCACAGGCTTGAACGAATTTCTTCGCATCCTTAAAAATTGTAGGCCAGTAGTATCCCGTCTGCAGTACTTTATGTGTTGTTCTTTTTTCTGCAAAGTGTCCCCCGCAAGGTCCGTCATGACAAGCTTTTAAGATTTCAAAAATTTCATCTTCTCGAATACATCTCCTGATTTGCATGTCTGCCCCTGTGTGGAACAAATAGCCCCCAATCCACGAAAATCGAGTGCTCTTCTGAACAATATGCTTACGTTCATTAGGGGTTAAGTGCTTTGGTAGTTTACCTACTGCAAGGTAATTGGCAACATCAGCATACCAGGGTGTTTGGGCAGCAACAGCAAACAGGTGTTCATCCGGAAATTGGTCTTCTACTGCTGCTGCTTCAATTGGTTTTGGTATCCGTGAGAGAAAATCAGCTACAGAGTTTTCCTTGCCGGGTCTATCTTTGATTGTGATATCAAATTCCTGCAATAAGATCAACCATCTTATTACTCTGGCATTTGTAACAGGCTTATTTGCTAAATATTTAATAGCAGAATGATCTGTATATAAAACAACGGGATAGCCTGTGATATAATGTCTAAATTTATTGACAGCATGTATTACAGCGAGGAATTCTTTTTCGGTGACAGTGTAATTTAATTCAGCAGGGGTTAAATTTTTGCTGATATAATAAATAGCATAAGGTTTTTTATCCTCCTCCTGTCCAAGGACTGCACCGATTGCTGTGTCTGAGGCATCAGATGAGATTTGGAATGGTAAATTCCAGTTTGGTCCTCGAAGGACTGGAGCTGTTGATACAAGCTTCTTTAAATCCTGGAAGGCGCGGTCACATTTTTCTGTCCACATGAAATCAACATTACCTGTTAGTGCATATAAAGGTGCAGCAATGTGTGAATAATGTTCTATAAATCGTCTGTAATACCCAGAAAATCCAAGAAAGCTGCGTACCTCCGTCTGAGTAGTGGGGGTGGGAATAAGCAAAAGAATCTGAATTTTAGCCGGATCTACCTGAATGCCGGCTGC
The DNA here is from genome assembly GCA_031772625.1 of Pinus tabuliformis. Lineage (NCBI taxonomy): Eukaryota > Viridiplantae > Streptophyta > Pinopsida > Pinales > Pinaceae > Pinus > Pinus tabuliformis. The sequence goes on along the minus strand of CM062804.1, from coordinate 218,917,545 downwards.
TGAGACGTAGTGCCCTAGAATAAGCCCTTCTGTCATCATCATATAACACTTTTCGTGGCTTAAGCAAAGCCTGGTAGCAATGCAGCGCTGTAGGACTTTTTCTAGAGTGTCTAGAGCTGGATCAAAATCATCTCCATATGGTGTAAAGTCATCCATGTAGACTTCAAGCCCATCATTTATTAAGTCTGCAAAGATGCTAAGAATGGCCCTTTGGAATGTGGCAGGGGCATTACATAGGCCAAAGGATAGAACTCTATAGGCGAACGTTCCCCAAGGACAAGTAAAGGTAGTGTTGTCCTGGTCTTCAGGGGCAATCTGAATCTGATTGTATCCACTGAAGCCATCTAGGAAAGAAAAGAATTTCTTTCCTGCTAACGTGTCCAGTACTTGGTCTATGAATGGGAGGGGAAAATGGTCTTTTTGTGTGGCTTTGTTTAGCTCTCTATAATCCACACAAATCCTCCATTTCCCATTCTTCTTGGGTACAACCACAAGTGGAGAGACCCACTTACTATCAGAAATAGGATAAATAAAATTAACATCTAAAAGCTTCTGAAGTTTTGCTTTCACAACATCTTTTAGATGGGGGTTGAGTCTTCTTTGTGGTTGATGGACAGGTCTTGCATCTTTTTCTATGTAAATATGGTGGGTGCACAATTGGGGATCAATCCCTTTCATATCAGGGTAGTCCCATGCAAATGCTTCTTGATATTTTCGTAACAGATGGATGAGTTTTATTTCTTGATCCGGTGTAAGGTTGGCATTGATGTTTAGCGTTTTCCCGGTTCAATTTCCACTACTTTACTATTAGCAACAGAAGTCACAGGTATCGTTTGGTCATGTGTATCTTTCAAGGGGTCTTCTTCCAGTTCATTCTCGAATGCAGCTTCTATCGTAAAACACTGTGCATGAGGTCTAGATTCAGTTTGACTAACGAAGTTATTGATGGCATCATCTTCTGTTTGATCTTTGAAGTCTAGAGCCTTCTGTATAGTCAATGGTGATCTGATATTGTCAGTAAGGTATGATACAGGGTGCTGGTTAGTTTTTATTGTTGTAAGACTTGGCTGTGCTGGAGGATATAGGACTAGATTTTTGATATTTGGTCCTCTGGTTATTGTCATATTCCCCTGCCGACAACCAATGTATGCATCGGCAGTGGCCAGCCAGGGTCTACCTAAAATTAAAGGGTGTCCATCCAGTCGGGTTTTTGGATTAATTACCAGGAAGTCAGTCGGGTATTCCCAAGAATCTACAGAGACCATGACATCGTATAAAGTTCCTTCTGGTCGCACTACAGATCGGTCAGCTAATTCTAACAAAGTAGAAGTGGGTTCTACCGATGTAATCCCAAGCTTTTGGCACGTAGAAGTTGTCAAAATATTAATTGCAGCTCCTAAATCAACTAAAGCATTAGTCAAAGTCTGTCCATAGATTTGAACAGTTACTATTGGGTTTCCCAGATCTTCATATTTAATGGGTATTCCTGATAACAAGTCAGATAAAGTACCGACTACTTGGACTCTTGGGTTAGTGGTTGGATTCCTCCTTGATTTCTTTATGCACAATTCTTTTATAGTTTTTGCATATATAAGGATGTCTTGAATGGCTTGGAGGAATGGAATTCTTATGTACAGATTTTGTAACTCCCCCAGAATGTCAAAGTCTGGTTGCTGTACAAGTCGTGGTAAGACTAATCGTTCTGGGAAGGGAGGAGCGGGTTCATTTATTTGATGATGAGTCTGCTCCTTATTTACGCTCTCTTGTTGTAACGGTTGTTCTATTGGTAACTGATCTTCAATGTGCATTGTTTTATCTCCCTCTGTTTCTATTATTCGTCCAGATCTTAACTGAAGATCATTGCACTCCCTCAGTTCAGGTCCGATTTCTGTTGATTCTATGATTTGGAGAGACTAGACCGGCCTATTATTAGGATTAGGATTAGGTTGAGCTGGGAGTTGCGGTCTCAGATTAGACTGGGGATTTTGTTGCAAAGCTGGCAGAGTCGGTTGAGGGAGTGGAATAGTTCCTGTTGGCTGATATGTCGATCTTGGCCAATTTGTCTGCCAGGGTGAACTTTGTGAAGTAGGGGGGGTCCATTGCGGAGGGTATGAGTTATTCTGCCAATATGGTGGAGTGTAAGGAAAATTTGGCCAACCAAATTGGCTTAGCTGATTCATCCATGGATTTGGAGAAGGAAATGGTTGTGATGACCAGTTCGGAAATGGGGGTTGAGATTGATTTTGCCACATACTATATTGTGGAGGCTGAAAAGAAGAAGTCGGGTCTGAAAACATACCTGATTGCCTTGGTTGCCATTGGCGACGCTGGTTAACAAAGTATGCTGATTCCGGTTCTTCTTCTGCTTCCTTATATACTGCTTTCAATCCAGGAAGTGAGGGGAAACTTTCGGTAAGGTGATCTTTTGTACAGATGGCACATGTTTGAACTGTATCCAGCGGACATTCCTTGTGGCTATGCTTTCTTCTACATCGGGGGCAGAAGATCGCCAAATTCTGTTCTGCCTCAATCTGCTTCTGTTTAGCCTGCACAATATCAAGTTGTGTAGTTAATGTCCCCAGAATATCAGTTTTAAAATTTTCTAATAAATTGCCAAGTTCTACACGTGTTACTCCTTCTGTTGGTGCTTTGTTATCTCTAACAAACTGATCATATTCTGCTGGTTTTATCCTTGTGCTGCCTCTCGAACTTCTGATACATAGATCAATGATGTCAGCGAAATTTTCTTGATAAATATCCCCTTTTCCCATGATATTTAATGTTTCGATCCACTGCTCTTTCATGCCTCTGATTAATGCAGTTTTTAACACATTATTAGGCAGTGGTAATGATGCATAAGGTGACCTTTGTAAATTATACTGAAAACGTTCTACATATTCTTCTAATGTTTCATTCGGTCTAGCTATCATTTGGAATATTTCGTCTTTCAATTCTATAGACCTACAATAGTCTTGATATTTCTTTAGAAAAGATTCCTTCATCTGCTCCCAATTATTTATAACCCCACCACCTAAACCCATAAACCATCTTAAGGCTGCTCCTTTCAAAGTGGAGGGGAACAACTTTAATTTCTGGGGGTCAGTGGTGTAATCATATCCCCTGCATAAGACATCAAATTCAAATAAGAATGCGTCTGGGTCTTCTGATGTCAGTCCATGAAATGTAGGAATGTGTTGAAGGGGAATTGCTTTCATAGGAGCATTTGCTGCAGAATCCACTATAGGATATTGTAATGTAGAAGTTTGAGTATTGGGCTGATTATGTGCCATAGGATCGAATATGTGCCAATAACCTTCAGGGATTTCTAAAAGGGTATTCTTAGGCTGAGGAGGTACAGTTTTGGTTGTCTTAATAGCACTTCCTTTGTCCGGAATGATGGAAGCTCCTGCTACTTGAGGAGATTGAATCCCTTCAATGATTTTTACAGCGCTCCCTTTATCTGGGCTTTCTAATGGATGGATTATCCTAGGAGATCTTGGTTCTTCAACTTCTCCTGTTTCCCCTTCTCCTTCACAAAGATTGCTTAGATTCCCTTCCTGCAGTCGTTCTGGAATAGAATTTTCAATTTCTTGAAAGTCCTGTTCATCAGTCTGACTATGCACCTCAGCGAAGGCTACAGATGGTGACCCTGTGGCCTGAAGGGAACCAGTAGGCTGTTTGGAATTGGTTTTTTTGAAACCTACTGATGGCTGAGATTCAGTTTTCTTATAGATTTCGTCTATGAAGGTCGTTCGGCCAAGGGTTACCGGCCCTTTGGATTTTTCGGGTTTGAATGGAGGTTTGATAATTTTCTCTGGCTTTTTCTGCTTAGTCATGCATTCTATAAACTACCAAATTCTATTCAACCCACAATTCTGCCAGGAAAGCGGACGGTGGAGCAGGGCTTTTACATGCTCCGTACGCAGGTTCTTACCTTCCGTTTTTAAAATCCAACTCTCCCCTAGCAGACTCGTACACTACTCTGTAAAAGACAAATGGCTGTACTCTTTCCCCGGCAACGGCGCCAAAATGTAGAGCTGTAACAAGGGTCTCTTTCACCTCTAGTTATGCCACATTAATAAGTCAATCTGGGAACGCTTTGTTATTGCAAAGAGTAGCTCAATCCGAGGCTATTCGTCAGAGTAATGCTTCGTAGTACAGTGTCTAGAAAATACAAGAGTAAATGGATGCTAAACTATAACTAATTTTCTTTTAAAAGAAAGGAATCACACCAGGCAATTTATCAGTCAAGGGTGCGGAAGCGATAACCCATCCCTCTAGAAACTGATGGAAGGAAAATAGAGCATGGACCAAAGATCTGGGAGCTAAGCAGCGACTTGCTGACTCACTACAGCTTTAGACCTTCTCTCACACCAAAACAGTAAATGCAAGGAAATGGAACAGCAGAAAGTAAAATGGAACAGCAAACGGAAAATGGAACAGCAAATCTGAAATGGAACAGCAGTAAATGGAACGGCAATAAATGGAACAGCAACTCAGTAAACTAGATCTCGCGAGTTAGAACTGAACTCTCATTCCGCAATCAAATAACAATCGTCAAAAGCAATTCCAATGAACCTTACTTAATGAGGCGATCTTCACAAATGAATTATGGAACAGCATTTATCATATATACACAACACACTTATTATAGCAATCTGATGTTTCCAGAGAATATGACTCTGCTTCCAGATAGAATAATATTACTTTCGGGTTCCCACGAATAAGAGTTCAAATGAATCCAATAGCAATATTTAATATGAAGGCTCTGTAACAGAAACAGTTGGCTTAAATAGTGAACCTGCAATCAACTCTGAAGAGATTCATTTACACGATACAGAGTTACTTACATAAATCTTCTGAATGAAACCATTAATGAATTAGTCGTAACAGAGCATAGAACAGCATATGACAAACACGTCAGATTACCAAACTATATAAACAATCCACACATAAACCAAATTATAATGATACAAAAGCAAGTGTCCTTCGGAGCCGGGCCCTTAGCTTCCAAGGATACACCGCCTTAGATTACTCCAGACGCAGAGATGAAATAAAGCACCAAGTCTTTCGTATTAATGCATCAACAAAAGTACAGCAAAACAAGTCTTAACGAGACTCGATGATCAAAGTTCAAACTGAGACTTAAATTTACATATATGAAAAAAAGGTCTCCCGAGCTTAACACTGCTGCCCCTTTTTATAAGAGAAATGGCGGAGGTATCTAGGTAGCAAAAATAAGCAAGACAGCGATCCCTCAGGATCAAAGATCCTGAGGGATTCGCCAAGCCGTTACTCCTTGATTTTCCTTTCCCTGCTTCGCCGAATCGATAATTCTTCTTTCTTTCCTGGGTCGTTCTGCTTCGATCCGCTTGATCTCGTTCGCATCCGGTTTCCTCCCAAAGGGACAGCAGTTACTCTTCCTTTGTCTTTTCCTCTTAAACAGTAATCCTTCGTTTCCACCCTTTTCTGCATGAAAAGATAACAATTATCAGTGATTACGTTTTCATACTAATTCTCACATATTCTACTAAAAATGCTTTATCTCTTTAAGTTCATTATGCAGAAAGGGTTACAATTTCTACCGAAAAGTCACTAAATTGTTGGTAAAAAACATACCTTTCCAGAGCTCCACACCCGCCACCAATATTTTAAAAAATATTTATATATATCCCATATCATATCGTATCACAAAGACTGGAGGAGAGGTCGGGATTCGACCCCCGACCTCTCAAACATTGTTATAAAAACTTTACCAATGTGCCACAAGAGGGAGAAGTGATTTTTTATGTAGTAGAGAGGTTAATGTGCAAAGAGCAGAGGTGATATAACAGAACTTTGGAAGATCATTATGGGATTTCTAGGAGGTATTTTTTAGAGCTGAAAGTTGGGTTGGGTTTCTGAGGTCGTGCAAAACAAAACATGACCAATAGGGAGTCATTTTGATGTAAAATCAATGTACTTTGTTGGCTTTGATTAATTAATAAGAGGTCTCTCCACTAAAGTTCGGCCCAGAGATGTAGGCTTTGAGATAGCCGAACTTCGTTATTAACTTTCTGGTGTTATTTTTTGTTATGTGTTTTGTTGTTTCTCTTTATTTGTTGCAATTTCCTTTCAAGTTTCCTATGTCTACAAAATTGATATTTGTTTAATGATGATTTTCAATTTGAAAACACTTTTAAAAAACTAAAAAATTAAGCATCAATTTCAATCGGGATTTCAGATCAGGGAGTCATGTGAAAGGATGCACCTCAGTCAATCAACCATTCCTCATGATCTACATGTGTACTGGAATAATCCAAGTACACATCCCCACCTTCATCTGAGGTGGTTTTATCCTATGCATAAGGAGCATCGTCGAATCCATTTCCTTTCTTAGGATTTTTAGATCTATAATCCCTTTTGTAGTGCCCTTGTTTTTTGCATTTCCAACATATCTTTACTATTTTTCCTGGAGATTTAGATCTCCCACTTGAGGAATTATTTACAATTTTGTTATGGGACCATCCTCTTATAGACAAGGCATCTCCATTTTGGTTCTCCATATTTTTCTCTCATCTCCTCTAACAACAAGGATGATACTATATCATCAAATTTCAAGGTAGTTGTATTACTACCTATGGTAACAACTAGACGATCCCACGAGTTTGGTAGAGAACACAATAGATTAATACACTTATATTCATCTAAAATTATAATATCAAAAAATAACAACTAACTTACCACATTATTGAATGCACTAAGATGCTATGTCACTGTGTCTCCATCCTTCATCCTAGGTTATGTAACGTTTCCGCAGGAACAGTTTGCTCACAAGGGGCTTAGATTGATACAAAGTCCCTAATTTGTCCCACAAAGCCTTTACCATAGTTTCCTTTGATACATTCAACAATACTGAATCTAAGAGACACAATCATATTGTGATCTTTTCCTTCCAATCTAACTTCATCCGGTCTTTTGCCGACATTCCTATTTGTGTCAATCTAGATATACAACAATCCACTTATCTTTGTCCACCAATCCTCTATCTTGAGCTTCCATAGCTCAAAATCTGTCCATTGAATTTATCGATCTCTATCTTTCCATTGTTCACCATCTCCTTTCATGACAAGAATTGATCCCATAGATCTCCCATTGTAACAGGGTCTACCACAAGCCAGAGCAACAATTCCCTCAGCCACAAAGGCGTCCCCTTGAAGCCGAAACAAATCTGATACCAAATGTAGGTTTATGCCTTGTACAAAAATTACCTATTAATGAATTCTTAAAAAACATAAAAATATACTCAGAGATTTCCCCTGGAACCCAAAACTAGGAAACCAGATCGATTTTCATTATATTCATTTCAATGTTACAATACATTATATGCATGTTGAAGTATTCATAAACCCCAATCCATTAACCCTCGATTAGAACAAAAGTGTAGTGTCCTTGACTGGATCTACAAAATACCATGGGAAAAACAATCATGCCCAAAACCATGAACAAATATATGGGTGAGTCCGTCGACCATCCTTGGGTCCACTCCGCATGAGCTAGTGGTGGAAATAATATAACACATAACCAACACTATAAAAGACACCAATACACCTAGTGCTAGATTTTTGGGAACCAAACTACAAGAGACATTGATTCCCTTCAGTGCAATATGTATAGGCATCAACCTATAGGAGACACCAATCCTTTATGCTGCAAGATTTGTCGGCGCCAACCTAAATGAGACACCAATCCCCTATGTTGCAAGATTTGTAGGCACCAACCTACAAAAGACACCAATCGCCTCTACTACCAAATATGTGTAGGCACCAACCTACTTAATTGAGTTCGCTTGCTACTTCTTCCTTCACCAATTATGGTACCTGCTTCTACCTTCACCAAGTCTACTTGTTGCTTTTTCCTTCACCAGACATTCTAATTGCTTCTATATTTACCAAGTCTACTTGTTGCTTCTACCTTTACCAGGTCAAATTATTCCAAAACCTATTATTTTTGGCAGCTTCCCAATGACAAAATTGTATAACATGCCTCATATCCAATTTTGTAAATTCGATTATGAAATTTTTACTTGAGGCACTTATGTATGTCTCCTCTGATATCTAAAATTTTCACAGTCTAAAAATCCTAGAAAATAAGTTATGGAAAAAATGTCAAACTTACTTGTTTGAAGTTGATTTCAAAACTATTTGGTAACCATAACTTCCACAGAGCATATATCTGAAATTATAGTGAACCAAAGTATGGAATTTACCAAAAGTACCTAGATATCTCTCCTCCATATTTCACAATCTAAAAAATCTCAAAAAAAGTAATAAATAAAATGTCAAGTTGACCTATTTGAAGCATATTTTAGTAGCATTCAATAACCCTAACTTCCCCATATGATATCTTCAAAATTATAGCGAAACAAGTTTTGAAATTTCTATCACAAGTACATTAATATCTCTTCTTTATCTTCTCCAAATTCCACAGTCTAAAACATCTTAGAAAAAGTTCTAGTGAAAATGCCAAGATGGCCTATTTGAAATAGATTTTAGGAGCATTTAGGAACCCTAACTTTCTATTGATGGATCTGGAAATACGTCAACAAAGGGGGTCTCCCTGATGTGAAGTCTCAATTATACCTCACACTGTTTCGAATAGGAGCCCCATTCGGAATATTGGCCTGGTTGCCATATTTTCTTATAGGTATGCCTTGGCTTTAACTGTCGGCAAGAAAGAGAAGCATGTATGTGCCTTTGCAAAAAGAAAGTAAGTGTGCATGGTGAATGTTCAATTCTAGGCACATCCAAGTTATTCCACTACGGAGGGAGGAAATATGAGCCTCTAAGAGAGAGGTGATATTACCACCCTAGTAGAGGCACACACAAGTGAAAGATAATCACCTAACATCAAGAAGAATAGTCCACATAGATATGACAATTGTTACAACCATTACAACAAATCTTCAATTAGATAATAACTAAAATAACCGAAATATTTCAATTACTTTAGTATAGATGAAAGCAAACATGAATCATAAATATTCACAGAACAATCTTACAAATATTCACAATCCATGCATGAAAATGTGTCGGCCATCAGGCTTCAAGTATTAAGTAAAAGTCCCAAGATACATGAATACAACGAGCATCACTAGCTCCAATAGTGGAGCATTAGAGTTAAGACTTGCTCCCCAAAAGTAGTAACTATGTCTCTCTAATGCCTTATGGGAGAAGCTAAGGTGAAAATTCCTTTGCTTGTTGTTATATACCTAGGGGGGATAATATGGGGTACAAAGGGAGGTACCCAAGGGAATAATGTAATAATGGGATGGGCCATAGTAATAAATAAGGTGGTTGACCCGTATCTTGTAAGGGACCACAAGTAGTTAGTAATAATGTAATGGGCCCATGGTATTAGATAGATGGTATTGAGGGAACCATGGTAATGACCCATGGTATTGTATGTATGAGGCCTATATAGAGGCTAGAGACTCCACATTGAGAGGTCAAGAAATATTGTATGAACAAGCATATGGCTTGTGGAGTGCTCTCCTTCCTTAAGGAGTGAATGTATGGTGTTGCCCTACCTTAAGGGTTGAATCAATAAAGAAGCATTTCTATCTATATTCAAATCTTGTTATTTTTGGTGATTATTTGTAGTTATTGGGTATATTGGTATTATTTTCATATATTTTCAGATCAAATATATAACAAGTGGTATCGGAGCTATAACAAGTGGTATCAGAGCTATAACAAGTGGTATCAGAGCACTTTCTTGGGCAAAAGTGGAGAATTTTTTTAATATTTTGTAGGAACTTTCTAGGGCGGCAAGTTTATAGATCAGATCTATATGTTCTGGGGAAAAATCTGCAAAATCTAATTGCAGATCTGGATTGTTTTTGAAAAAATACCTGATTTAAAAAAAAAAAAATTGGCTGAATCGAAGTCCGGATGAAGCAGATATCACTGATCTAAAAATCAGTGATATTGCAGACAATTTTTTGGGGCAGCAAGTTTGCGGCATAGATATGGATCTTGTTGCAAGATCTGTAGAATCTAATTGCAGATCTGGATTCTTTGTGAAAAATACCCAATTTAAAAAAAAAAAATCAGTCGAATCGGAGTCCGGATGAGGGAGATATCGCTGATTTAAAATCAGCTCTTTTTTTAGAATTTTTGGTGACGACGGGAGAGTTGTAGCGTGGATCTGAAATTTCAGTGCCTAGATCAAGATTTCTATCACATAGAAAGATGCAGAATGGTCATTCCATTTCCGAAAACAGGTCATAATAGGGATTCTGAGCAATATTGACGAAAATTGTGGCCATTTAAAATTTTCGCCAAGTAAGTGAGTTTTTCCCCAAACCCCCTTCATGGAGATGCTATATTTTACAGGAAAAGATGATAGCCCTACTATTGAAGAAATCCTACAGAGACAAAAGTTCAAATTTGGGAAATTTTGGAGAGATATGGTACCGCTTAATTGCAAAGATGAGGCTGCCAAATGGTATTTCTCACTTGACAAGCAGTTGACCAAACTTTCAGACGCAGAATTTGAAAGAGTCCTTTTAGACAAATGGTCTCGTGCTAGAAAAAATGAGAATGAGACACATAAGGGGTTATTTTCTACCTGTGTCTCCTTATTGCAGCTTCACGGATTGATTCAAAAGGAGAAGATCATTGTGTCTATAAATCCTAGTTGCAAGCATAATTTTATCAATGTTGATTTGACCAAAAAATTGCAAGTTCCGGCGAAACACATTGAAAACACACAGGTTGATGATGAGGATGTTCAAGTTTATAAGGATTTGAAGCTTTCTATGGATAAGTATGTGTTGTATGGTGATTTTTATACTTCAGATATGGATAACATGGATGTTGTTTTGGGATACCCTTGGATGAAATCAGTGGGTACTATCAATATTAATGTATAGAAGAAATTCCTAAAGCTCTGGTATAAAAAGAAGAAAATTACATTACAGGATATTTCCATTATTAAACAGGTAGAGTCCAAGGAGGCTGAAGCAGAAGATGTCCTAGGGACTGACATATCAGATGATGAACCTTTGATGATCGACAATCAAACACAAACAGAGGCTGAAGCAGAAAAGGTTACAGGTGTTGATACATCAGATGAGGGCTCAATGGTTGAAGTAATATTGGAAGATAAGACACCACAGCAAGCACCACAACATGCACCAGATAACAGTCAGGCTCCAGTAAGGGGTGAATTAAAGAAAAAGACACCGTGGGTTAAAACTTCAACATATCATCACCCACATCACCCTGCAAGACAACAACCAACAAGATGGCAACCAATTAGCCACAAGGACAAAAACCCCCGTATGACAAATACAAAGGAGCGAAGATCCACCTACTACACATCAACACAGAAGAGCTGCCATGGTCAACTTCCATCTCAAGCGAGCGAGGCACCAACGAGATTGAGGGTTCACCTTTCTCTTGGATGGCTAGATGCACGTGCATGGCATCAGTGGACTACTCTTTTGAGTAGATCTTATTATTTTTGTTCTTCCTATGTTTCGAGGACGAAACATGCTAAGGGGGGTGGAATGTTATATACCTAGGGGGGATAATATGGGGTACAAAGGGAGGTACCTAAGGGAATAATGTAATAATGTGATGGGCCATAGTAATAAATAAGGTGGTTAACCCGTATCATGTAAGGGACCACAAGTAGTTAGTCAAAATGTAATGGGCCCATGGTATTGAGGGAACCATGGTAATGACCCATGGTATTGTATGTATGAGGCCTATATAGAGGCTAGAGACTCCACATTGAGAGGTCAAGGAATATTGTATGAATAGGCATATGGCTTGTGGAGTGCTCTCCTTCCTTAAGGAGTGAATGTATGGTGTTGCCCTACCTTAAGGGTTGAATCAATAAAGAATCATTTCTATCTATATTCAAATCTTGTTATTTTTGGTGATTATTTGCAGTTATTGGGTATATTGGTATTATTTTCATATATTTTCAGATCAGATCTATAACAAGTGGTATCGGAGCTATAACAAGTGGTATCAGAGCTATAACAAGTGGTATATAACACTTGTTATAACACTTGTACAATGAGGGTGTATATATAACAAATGGGTTGATCCTTCACCTCCCTTGTCACTCTTGGACTACCTTCAAGATTGTTCGACTTCTCTATGACCTTTTGACTTCCTTCATGAATTTCCACATTACATGAATGACTCTTGGACTTCCACTTTACATTATATTTCTCCAATATTGGATTACACAGTCCACAAAATGATGTGGCACATGATGACTCATGACATAACATGTCATGACACTGATGACATGGACATGCATGATGACCTGGCAATGTCAAGCCATTCTTTATTGTTGCTTGCTTTGTGTCTTCTAAAAAATGCATCATGGTCTTCTTCTTTGTCCTCCAAATGGCTTAGAGATGAGGAGTCTTCAGTGGAACTTGATCTCCAGTTGTTGTCTCAATTTTTTGTCCCTTTCCTTTGTCTTGATTAATTAGCTTGTCTTTATAGCTAATAAAGTGTCTTCTGGCATGATGTCCTTCCCCATATCCTTCATCATCATATTGTCATGGTATGATAGAGTACCTGCATCTACAATTCACTCATGACTAGATGACATCCATCCGATAAACCCCGAGTCTAAGATGTTGCATGATGATCCATTGACTGAGTCAGAACCAGGTGGAAAGCTGAGGGAGAGGCTCAATAGCTAAGAAATTGAGGAACTCAAGAAGTTAAGGGTTAGGATTGAGCCATGAGACTACACAATGTGCAATTCAGGCTTGGAATGAGCAAAAATCCTTTGAAATTGTGGAGCTCAGGGAGCCATGATGAGGGCTTGAGTATTGATTTTTACCACTGCATAGTTCTGGAAGGTTGTGGATCCTAGGCATTTACGAAATTATGTAGTTCAAGAGGTCAGGGTTGAAGCTTGATCCTTGAGATTATGCAATGCATAATACTGACTAGATGAGTGTAACACCCTCCTCCCACATCTACCCAAGTAACGGCCAACTAGGGTAAACATGTGACAAGAAGTTACTATGATATGATTTCACCTCCTAAGTCACCTTAAGGAAGCGGAGTGTTTCAGGGAAATCTAGTGTTGATTCGAACTGCTAGTCCCACTAAGATGGGTAGCTATCTTAGAAACAAACAATCAAAGCAATTCAAGATTTCCTTTAGGTGTAATAGATAAGAGGGGAGGAAAGAGGACCAACCTGTATCTTCTGCCTTGATCCTTGCTTGATTTCCCTTTCCCTTGATAGAATTCGCCACTCTTCTCCTACTTTCCCTGCTTCAAAGAGTACCTGTAGAGTCAAAGCAACAGAAAACCATCAAAGCATCTCTATCTAAAACATCATAAATAATGCAGAATCAAAAACACATTGACCATAATAAACAATAAGATTCACAAATACACGATTATATGGAGGAAAACTCAAAGAACTTTATTAATAGTAAAAGAGAGGATTACAACCCAGCTGTCTGATCCAGCATCATCCTCCCAGCATAGAAGCCCTTTTCACCTCATGAAAAGCAAGATCACCCAACAATACAATGTCTCTTCTCACAGATAAACCAACAACACTTCCTTACAAATTACAAAATTCCAGCCTCCAAATCTATAAGATGAGGGATCCATTTATAGATGTCTTGCAAGGGTGTGAGTCAGCTCTGGGTTTTTTATTAGTGTCATTCCACTGATAGTTCTTGGTTCCACATGGAGATTTCATTGATCTCTTACTCATCCCTGGGCGAATTCAGAGAAGCAAGTGTCACAGGAGAAGTTTTTGGAAGATTCCATGATCATCCACTTAGCAAATTGTCTCTGCCATTTGTCTATTCTCGCTCATCACACCCCATAGAAGGTCATTTCAGTATGCATCGCACCTGGCTAGTGTGGCAGCTAGTATGCATCGCACCTTGACCATGGAGCAGTCAGTATGGTCCAGTTTTGGCCAGTTCTAAGTAGTTTTTCAGGTGGAACTTTTGGGAAATGATGTAATCAGTTGACCATGATCCTTTAGGGTGTGAAACAACACTTTTAGGGGCTAAAGAGCCCTTGGTTTATGGACATATGAGTTTGGGATTGTAGTGCCCAAATATGTCTATAACATGGAGCCAGTGGAAACACACCATACAAACCTTCCACATCAATAACAAGACTCACAGGAACCATCCCAACCTCTCATGTAACCATATCCTGAGTCCCACTGAGTTTTTAGACCATTATACTCCCGGATGCTCCCTTGATATGGGCATGTATGCGTCCAAAGGGATTTGGATGCCCCCACAGCATGGTATGCCAGCGTCCAGGGACTTTTCTACCCAATGTTGTGCCTGCATCCCCGGGATTTGAGCCACTTTTTCAAGCCCAAAGCCTAGGTCACTGCCCAGAACTAAATGACACCTTCATAACAAAAAGATAACAATGGAATTGTGATACAAATGTAATTACTGAAACAAGAATTTGATTGGACCCCTACTAGCCATGACAGGCATTTTGTTAACATATCACAACTATATAACTATAGGTGTAAACAATGGATCTGGGCATAGGGGTCTCATACTCATTTGGGAATCGCTAAGCAGCATTGATTCCTCAACACATTAGTTGTAGTTTCATCCATTAGGCCATATATACATTATTCATTCATTTACAAGTAAACACATGATGAGAGCCATACATATCCACTATCATAATACATGTTCATAACCAACATAATACAACAAAAATACTAACGAAACAACAACCATATAATCCACATATAAACCAGTATAATACTCATGAAATAACAAGGTGAAATGAATTCATATTAATGATGCAAAGGCCAACTAGTTGTGGGACTTCCACGAGCCACCCAACCGTAGGCATTGTCGAGCCAAATCTCTCTTTAGCTAGTCACCCCCATGCCATATTCCAAGCATAAATGTGGATCTCATAAAACACATCAATCCAAAACCATCTAGGGCTTCTAGAGGCCAACCACCTCAACCCACCAAATAGTGATTCCACCTCACGGTTAGACATCACAAAACCATCATCAGATTGTTCTCTACCCAAGCCTTCCAGGACTAGTAACTCAACCCACAACTTATGTCGGGCTTCCAAAGTGTTTGTCCAACAAGGGCTTCCAAGACTAGTAACTCAACCCACCAAGGGCTTCCAAAGCATTTGTCCAACCAAGGCTTCTAGGTAACTCAACCCAAGCTATTACAGGGCTTCCAGAGTGTTTGTCTAACCAGGGCTTTGAGGAACTAGTAACTCAACCCAAGCTAAAGGGAACATGAGAACCAACCAAAAAATAAAGAAATGAATTCACAACACCGTGGCTATCCAGGAAATAGCAAGGCTAGGCAAATCCACTATCAATCTAGGCAATCCTCCATGCCAGTTACATATAATGTCTAATAAACCACATGCATATGGAATACATGCCAAAAATATTGAGGAAAACATACATGCAACTCGATACCTTCAAGAAAAACCTGTTGTAGTTGTTGATCCCAATGTCCTCTTGCACTTTCCTGCTCTTCCTTTGCCTTCTTTCTCTAAAACTCTAAGTATGCCACACTCCTCCAAGAGTGCTTCAAGAAATCTAAGTGTCCAAGTGTATGAGAGAGAAAAAGTAGAGAGAAAGCTCCAAAACTGAACTGACAAAAGTCTGTGAACTTATCATTAGAAGCCTTTTTTATAAATGAGGCCTTTGTTTTCTTCATTTTCCATTATTTTCTTTCATTTTCCTCCTCACATGCAACCTGTGACCTTTTAGCTCCCTTTTCTCCTAATTTCCATTATTTTCATAAATAAATGTCAATAAATGCCTCATGCCTTTCCAAAGCCTTTGTCATTGCCTTTGCCAATTTCCTTAGCCATTAATCAATCACTAGTGATCCCCATCGCTATGATTTTTTCCCAACATTCAGCTTGGAATACGTGTCCCATCAATTGTGGTTATTATTTTGCTTTTATTAACTTTTATTACATGGAATTTTCACGAGGGTTGTTACAGAACCCTCCCCCTTGGGGGAACACCATCCTCAGTGTTCAATAACACCTACAACCACAAGGTTGTTGTAAGCAAAACATATTTCCCATGGATCTTTATAACTTAGCTCATTGCAGTATTTACAATGATTAACCTATTGAGATTTAAACCAACATAACAACATAAAAATTATAACATCATAATGACTTGACACACATACCGCTTATTGGAGCTTTATAACATATCTCATGGCAGTATATACATCCATATACATATAGACATATCTCAAAACATCACCAAGACATGTACCAAAACATATACCAAATGCATATACCAAAACATCTTCTCAACCAATGAATAAGGAAGGATAGATAACCCACATCAAATCCACCATCTCCCATGTAGATTCATTGGGCCTAAAATGCTTCCATTGCACCTTAACCTTCTCAATTGCTCAGTTCTGGAGCATGAGCATCTTTCTATGCAATATACATTGTTGTTCCAATTGGAATACTCCTTCTAGCTCCACCTGCAATACAAACCAGTCAATCACATGATCAACATCTTTAACATACTTCTTAAGAAATGGCACATGGAAAACATCATGGACTTTCACTGTCAGAGGAAGTGCAAGTTGATAGGCTACTGGCCCAATCCTCTCAATAATCATGAAAGTTCCACAAAACCGGGGTGCTAGCTTGGCACACGATCCAATATGCAAGGAGCTCTTCTTTGGTTTGATGCGTAAGTGCACCTGTTCCCCAACCTGGAATTCCTTGAACAACATATTCTGATCTACATAACTCCTCTGCATATCCTGTGTTGCTTTCGAATTCTTCTTGATTACCTACATTTGCTTCTCCATATCTGCCAACATGTCTGGTCCAATCAAAACCCTGTTAACTTGATCACTCCAACTGATTGGAGTATTACAACTCCGCCCATACAATGCCTCAAACAGACTCATCTTCAAATATTCTTGGTACCCATTGTTGTAAGTGAACTCTACCAGTGGAAGGTACTCTTCCCACTTCCTTTGTTGATGCATCACATACATCCTCAACCTGTCCTCCAATATCTTGTTGACCCTCTTTGTCTGTCCATCTTTTTGAGGATGATAAGTTGTACTAAAGGCCAACATTATACCCAAACTTGCAAATAACTCCTTCCAAAACTTGGAAGTGAACTTTGCACCCTTATCTGACATAATATTCTTTGGAAATCCATGCAATCTGACCATGTCCCTGATGAATACCCGTGCTACATCACTCGCTGAGAATGTAGACTTCACTGGAATGAAGTGTGCTACCTTTATCAACCTATCTACCACTACCATGATGGAATCATGTTGTCTCACTGTCCTCGAAAAACCTGTGATAAATTACATGGAAATGACCTCGCATTTCCACTCTCGAATCAGAATCGGCTGTAGCAGTCCACCTAGATGCTCACACTATGCCTTCACCTGTTGACAATCTAAGCACCTAGCCACAAACTCTACCACGTCTCTTCAAATTTGGCCAATAGTAAAACTTCTTCACTACGGTCAATGTCTTCTAATAACCCAGATGACCTGAATATGGTTTCACATGAAAATCCCTCAATATCACCTTCTTGAGCTCACTGTTATCTGGCACATATATCTTGTCCCTAAACCTAACCATTCCATCTGCCATGAGACAATAATCCACATCATGTGCACCTACACCTGTACCTGTACCTGTACCTATATCTGTACTTGTACTTGTACATGTACCTATACCTATACCTATACATGTACCTGTACATGTATCACTATCAGAACTCTATTGCAACCTATGCACAATATCCATATACTTGACATCCTGTTGACCTACTTGCAAGATCCTCTACTGTAGGTCTCTCCCATAGGAGCTCATAGTTGCTAAGTGATTTACTTGTATTCGCCTGCTAAGAGAATCTGCCACCAATTCTCTTTACCTTTGATATACCTGATCTCAAAGTCAAACTCACTAATCGTAGCCAACCACTGAGCCTGCCTGCCATTTCAAATTCGATTGGTCAAATAGTTACCCCAAACTGTCATGATCACTCATCAATACAAACCTCCTACCAAGAAGATAGTGCCTCCACATCTTCAATGCATGTATGATCGTTGGCAACTTAAGATCATGTGTGGGTTAGTTTTGATTGTAAAAATTTAGTTTTCGTGACTCATATCATACCACCTATCCATCCTGCATAAGGACTCCACCAAGTCCTCTCTTGCAAGCATATGTACATACTACAAACTCTTTATTTAGATCTGCAATCGTTAGCACTGGTGCATGTGTCAACAATTGCTTGAGCTGCTCAAAACTATTTGTACACTCCTCTATCCATTCAAACTTTTTACCTCTCCTCTGCAATGATGTGATAGGATAAGTGATCTACGAGAAGTTCGTAATGAACCTCCTGTAGTAACCTGCTAACACCATGAAAGATCTCACCTCATCCACATTCCTGCGAGCTGCCCACTCCATGATAGCTCTTACCTTTTCTATATCCAATGTTATTCCATACTTGGAAACAACATGTGCCAAGAAATGTACCTCAATCTAACAAAAACTACACTTGTTGAGCTTAGCATACAATTAATGCTCTCTCATTAATCTCAACACTGCTGCTAAATTCTCAGCATGCTCTTCTTCATTTATAGAATATAACAATATATCATCAATGAACACAATAACAAACTTGTCCAAATATGGATGCAACACACTATTCATCAAGCACATAAAGGTAGATGGAGCATTAGTTAAACCAAATGGAACTACAACAAACTCATAATGCCCATACCTGGTCCGGAAAGTTGTCTTGTAGATGTCCTATTCTTTAATGCGTACATGATGATATCTGGATCTCATATCAATCTTCGAGAACACTGTTTCTCCCTTCATTTGATCAAACAAGTCATCAATCCTCGGTAATAGATACTTATTCTTGATGGTCACTTTGTTCAACTAATTGTAGTCAATGAAAAACCTGATAGTACCATCCTTCTTCTTCACAAACAATATTGGTGTGCCCCATGCCGATACAATTGGCCTAATGTATCCCTTTTCCAACATTTCCTTCAACTACAACTTCAAATCTACCAACTCAGGTGTACTCATCCTGTAAGGTGCCTTTGATGCCAGAGTTGCCCCTGGCACCAACTCAATAGAAAAGTCTACCTCCCTGTCAGGTGGAAACTCTGAAATATCCTCGGGAAATACATCCTAAAATTGTTATAGAACTGGGTACTGCTAAAAACATCTGCATCCTCAACTTCCTTACCTTTGTCACTGGAAATGTGCATTGCAAATAGCATGCACCCTTTACTGTGACTATGCTTGGCTTGCATAGTTATCACCATTATAATTAATGTTGCTTTCTTCTTACCCCACAAGACTCTTGGTTCTCCATTGTCATCCAATCACTCAATAGCTTTGTCATAAAAATCCACCTTGTTTCTATGAAGGTGCAACTAATCCATGCTTAACAACATATTGTATGATCCCAATAGTAATGCATTCAAATGTGTTGTGATAGGCATACCATTCAAATCAAATGCACAAGATCTTATGCTAAGATGAACTCGCTTCTTTGTACCTGTGGCCAACTGTACTAAACAAGATTTTGCATGCACTTCTTTATTCAAACCACACTTATCCACCAAGTCGGGACTAACATAGCTATAATTAGATCCAGGGTAAATCAAAATAGAAACAACTTGATCACAAAGCTTACCATCCATCTCAATGATAGATGCATGATGTTCTGCTTGTTTGTTATCCATCACTACATAGATACGAGGAATACTCTGACCAACATCCCCAACAGTCTATGCCTCCTGTGCACTTTATATTTGAGGCCTACCACCTTTATTCTGCGGACAATCTCTCCTGCGATGATCTTTGCCACAAGTTTAGCACTCTATAGGATTCCAGCCTGCATCCTTGTTCTGATCCTCAAATCGATGTCCATGTCCTTTGTCAGAGGCATTGAACTTCTTTGATGGTGTTGCATTCTATTTATTACATGTACCTTGAGGTCTTGCTTGCTTCTTTTCCCACTTTCATTTGTTCTTTGCATTACCTTTCCAGTCTGGCTTAGTCTCAGATCTACACTTCGATTGTTCACATCAATGCTTTAGCTTCCAGATGGCCTCCTCCAATGATCTAGGCTCATCAAACTCAATCTTGTCTTTGAATGCAATCGGTAATCCACTAATGAATCTCTGAATCTTAACCTTCTCCTCCTTGAGGTAAGGCACATATCTCAGTAGCTCCAAGAACCTGCTAGTGTACTCCTCATCTGTCATCAATCCCATGTTTAGCCAATAGAATTATTTTTCCCTGTCATCAAAGTATCTCTCTTATAGATACTTCTTCTTGAATAGTCTCTCGAACTCATTCCAATTCAAGTCCTCCTCATGAATACCTCTGAAATTCTTCACATCTTCCCACCAAATATTTTCTTTACCTTTAAGACTGATTGTAGCTATTATGGATTTCATGTTCTCTGAGTAATCATGCAACCTATCACTCCTCCTATAAGGATGATAATGATGATGCTTGTAATGCCTATCTGAACCATAACTAGAATAACACCTGTGTCCATCGTCTCTCCTATCTGGAGTATCCAAAGACCTGCCATCTCTCGCTATGTCATCTGTATCTGACCTGTGACCACCATAAGACCTACTTCCATATGCCCCATTAGTTATGTCCTCCTTTCGACTGATCCGAAGTGGTTCCTGTCGCTGTAATTCTGACAAACTCTGAAGTACCACTGCATTTACCTCTGCTTGTTTCTCCTGTGCATGTATTATTCTGTCATTTTCTGCCTTAAAAATCCTTATTTCTACTTTTAAGCTTCTCAATACACCATGTTGCTCATCTGATCCATAGGGAGAGTCTCAGGAACTGTAGTCTACCATCTTTCTAGTCATCTTTGATATTCTTCTTGCAAGGTATATCATGTCAGCTAAACCAAATCACAATAAACCAATGTAACTTAGCATACTTCGTGGAGGATACCTCATCTGCAAGATCAATAAATTAGCATAATACATGTATAACATAATCATTATAGCAAGAGTCCAGTCATCAATGCATAACCATATCAACTACACATATTGTTACCTCATGTGTGATAACAAATGTTATCACCCCAAGAAACTCTCCTAGGTTGTATCTCGGAGATGCTTGGGAACATTACAAACTCAACAAAATTTTGGAAATGGATGAATGGATGGAATGATGCTTGTCCAAGCCAGATAACCACTTCTACTATGCTTAACTCCAAACATGGGTGAACACCCCCAGAATACAAGGCTTTAGACCACCAATTACTCACAGTTTGAGGATTAGTTGAACATGGAGAATATTGACCACACCAGCAGATGCACAAGACCATGTGATGGTTGGTTGCAACCAGTGAAGAGGTCTGCAAATCTATTTTCTAATGCACAGACAGGATGACAGCTCTATGGCACTAAGTAAACAGAAACCTGCATAACACATTCAATGATACATACTAGACTTCAACACAGAGGTGGGATGACAGCCCCTCTAATGCTAAATATCAAGAGCACATGAACAAATGCATAACAGGCACAGCCTAGAACAGAACAGAAGTGGAAAGTGAGCAATTAACAACAAAAGAAGCTTGTATTAGCTGAAAATGAAGACCAGACGCTGCAAGTATCAGAGTAGTTACAGTGTCCAGAAGTTGAACCTTACATCAAAACAACAACCATCAACCATCATCCCTGATTACATCTGTTTTTTGGGTATATATAGAGTTTGTTTACAAAGATATTTTGCTATTCTAGGCATGGAGGGGTCATAATCAACCACCAACCACTTTAACTGTTTGATGGCATCTCTGGTGCAGTCTGCCTGCTTTAGTGGACGGATTTGATCTTATCAAATGTTCTGTTGTACTTCTCAGGCAGGTGGAGTGCAATATGGAAGACATTCCATAACTGATAAATGCGTTTAACTGCTCGAGGCTTGTCCTTCTCGTTCTTCGGCCATACTGCTCTTGAATGCAGTCGTTGAAGAGTAACTGCGTCGGGTACAGGTAGCTGGCCACCTTCGTCCTTCGTTTGCATGGTACAGGTCGAGGATAAGAGGACTGCATGGCGGATGAATGGAGGAGGAAGATCAGCCATTGGATCGCATGGATGGACGGCGGAGAGTGCTTGATAAGGAGTATCAGGAGGTATGTGTGTGGGATAAACGAGGGCCATTGGATCTTATACGGGTAGATCTAACGATCGTTGGGGGTGGAATATACGTGGACGATAATGAGCAGGCGACGGTACGATGGGCGGTAAGCGGTATTGCCCGCACCGCTTTTCAGAGGTGGGTGGTAAACTTACACGGGCTCGCGATACGAGTCATCGCACGATGCGTGGTAGATGGGACCGACGGAAAATATCTTTCCCCACAGGTTAATATGCAGGCATCTTACGGGCACGGGAGGAGAGACTGTCATCGGATCACGCGACAAACGATCGGACGGCGGGGAGATAAATAGGGTTAGCGCATGGGGAAAAAGGTTTTGGCAGCGGGGATCGTTGGATCAGGACGATCAACAACTGCGATCAAAGGATGACGAAGGGTTGCGGAAGCGCGGGGTCGTATGGGTGCGGGTTCATGGGTTAAGCACCCAGGGCTTAAGGTTTGAAAGGGCAATTTTACAGAGTTTATAGGAAAAGAAGAGGGAACAGAACTGAAGGAGGATAAGCGGGATAGGGGAAGGAAGGAGATAGCAACCTGTGTGGAGTCCTTCTGTGCATAATCAAGCAGACCAAGCCTGTTCTTGACCTCAGAAAATGATCATTGAGTAGCAGAGCTAACACTGGCTCCTTTTGGGGATGAGATCCTCCCTATGAGGTCTCAAGAACTGCAGACCAATGCCTTCATACAAAACAAGCTTAAAGACATTTGCCTAGTATTCAATTGGGCATGGAGCCTAATTAAGTCTACGCTAAAACCTGTAAAAGAAAATGCCTACAATCATTAAGGCCTGAGAACCTTAAACAACATAAATCTTCAAAAATTGGCCATCTGCAAGACCATCAAAACTATTTCTCTGCCTCTCAGCCCCTTCATCGTAGATCTGCAAAATTGGGTTGATTTGATCCTCTACCTCAAAGAGTTTAGGGCATTTGACCTTATCTGGTAGATATGGATCAAATTTCATCTCCTTTCTGTATACTCTCCTCCTTGGATGTTCTTCATGGGAGCTTTTGTACACCTGCTGAATAACCATGGTCATTGTGTACTTCTCTGTGTCCTCTGTGGCCTGCACAATTAGTATGAATGGTGAACCATGGTATTCTTGTGCGGGGGACACAGAGACACCATCTGCTCCTTCATTTTTCTTAGAACAGTCCACATCCAAGGAGGAGTCCCAAAACTGTGCATCCTCTTCCTCTGTCATCTGGCAAGCTGCCCTTTCAAGCTGTGTGGAGGCCACCTGGGCAGGCATCAGAATATCAAGACTGAGATGATCAGTATCAACCTTGGGCATTGAGTTATGGCATGCCTCAATGCCTAATGGGCAACTGTGAGGGATTGTCACTTGAACAGACAGAGAAGCATAGGATGATGGGCAATTAACTTCACCCCTTTTGATCACTGGACTGGGGATAACCGCAGGCTGGTCAATTTGCAGATCTGCATAGTCATGGGAAGATGGGTTGGCTTCAGGCTCTTCGAGGATGGTGGGACCTGTTGCTGGTTGCTTCTGCTGATCAGCTTGTTGTTCTGCAGGTACAACAAACTGGTGAGCAGTGCCTATAGATAATGACCTCTCATAGGTAGCTCTGGTTAAGAAAGGGGCACTGCCCTTATCTTCCAAACCATGGACCTCCTCCCCTTCTTCAAACTGCTCTTCTTCTATGACTATATTCTGAAAAAGGGTTTTCATCCTTTGATCTTCGTTTGTATCTCTGCTTCTTTGCAAAACCTGTAACTGCTCCTGTGCTCCTCTATATGGATTTGAAATTGGAAGAGAAAGGGCACAAGGAGCTCCTGTTTCCTCAGAATACTGCTCAACCTCTAATCTGGAAACTTCAGAGGCTAATGACTCTATCATCCTGGCAAATTTTTCGATCTTAAGATCTGAGGATGATGAGAGCTCTCCTCCCTGACTTCTCCTATCAGCATCACCTCCGAGCCTCTCTGCCTCGATGATGTTTGATTCTACTTCAAAGGATACATCTTGCATATCAACCAAAGAAGCACATCTTCTTTCCCTGAGTAGCAAAAAAAAACGAGAATCGAAGGCATTGGCATAAGTAAGCATAGCAGAAGTAGGGGTAGGTTTCACTTCACCTGGCATTCTGTTGTACATATGATTGAATCTGATGTTGAAATCAGACAGAAGCTCACCATTCTCCCTCTGCAAGTTCCCAAATTCAGTATGGTAGTGGAGTAGATATTTATTATCCCCCCAATGCTTTAGGAATACATCATCTAAGGCCTCAATGTCTGCTATAGACCTAGGGGGTAATTCTCTGAACCATTTTCTAGCCTGCCCATCTAGGATTTGGACAAAAACCCTCATCCACACATCCTCTTCATTAATATCTAGATTATCAGCATAGCTATAAAAGGACTCTAGATGCTCTTCAGCTGTTACTCCTTCTATACCAGTAAACTTAGGCATATATTTCATATAATCTCCTGTAGGCATGGCATTTAAAGGGACAGGCAAGACCAAGGGTCCATACCTAACAGCAACGATTCTTTCTATCTTTGTAGGAGCTTGTTGACCTACCATGACTGAGGTAGGTGGACGGCTACTGGTAGACTAAGTAGTATGAACAATGTAACGGATGACAGAGGCAGAGGAATATGATGGACAGCATAGGATGCTTTCTTTAGACTAAGATCTGAAAGGGGAATGAATGAACAGGAGCTTTATGAATCTCCGAAGGTGATTTCTTCACTAGTAGAGATACATGGGATTTTTTGGGCTTACCTGATCCTGATGCTCCTTTCTACGATGTTTTCTTCTGCTTAACAATCTTTT
Organism: Pinus tabuliformis; assembly: GCA_031772625.1. Lineage (NCBI taxonomy): Eukaryota > Viridiplantae > Streptophyta > Pinopsida > Pinales > Pinaceae > Pinus > Pinus tabuliformis. The sequence goes on along the minus strand of CM062804.1, from coordinate 218,892,497 downwards.
CAGGGTCAGGCACTGGGACAGCTGGTGATTTCTGAAGATTTCTCTGAGCATGCCTCACAAACTGAGCCAGGACTATAATGTGGAGTTGCCAAAGGTTGGTCTTCCTCCAGTGGAGTCGCCAAATAGATGATTACAACCAGAAATGTGCCCAGACTTTGTCTATCATCAAAATATGGAACTATGTCGTTCTCCCAAGGAAGCTGAGCTTCAATCTCCTCTCCCTGGCAACGGCACCAATCAATGTTATGACCCCAAGAAACTCTCCTAGGTTGTATCTCGGAGATGCTCGGGAACATCACAAACTCAACAAAATGTTGGAAATGGATGAATGGATGGAATGATGTTTGTCCAAGCAAAATAACCACTTCTACTATGCTTAACTCCAGACATGGATGAACACCCCCAGACTACAAGGCTTTAGACCACCAATTACTCACAGTTTGAGGATTAGGTGAACATGGAGAATACTGACCACACCAGTAGATGCACAAGACCATGTGATGGCCAGCTGCAACCAGTAAAGAGGTTTGCAAATCTATTTCCTAATGCACAGACAGGATGATAGCTCTCTGGCAATAAGTAAACAGAAACCTGCATAACACATTCAATGATACATACTAGACTTCAACATAGAGGTGGGATGACAGCCCCTCTAATGCTAAATATCAAGAGCACATGAAAAAATGCGTAACACAAGCACAGCCTAGAACAGAACAGAAGTGGAAAGTGAGCAATTAACAACAAAAGAAGCTTGTATTAGCTGAAAATGAAGACCAAACGCTGCAAGTATCAAAGTAGTTACAGTCTCCTGAAGTTGAACCTTACATCAAAACAACAACCATCAACCATCATCCCTGATTACATCTTTTTTTTGGATATATATAGAGTTTGTTTACAAAGATATTTTGCTATTCTAGGCGTGGAGGGGTCATAATCGACCACCAACCGCTTTAACTGTCTGATGGCGTCTTTAGTGCAGTCTACCTAATTTAGTGGACGGATTTGATCTTATCGAATGTTCTGTTGTACTTCTCAGGCAGGTGGAGTGCAATATGGAAGACATTCCATAACTGATAAATACGTTTAACTGCTCGAGGCTTGTCCTTCTCATTCTTCAGCCATACTGCTCTTGAATGTAGTTGTTGAAGAGTAACTGCACCAGGTACAGGTAGTTGGCCACCTTCGTCCTTCGGTTGCATGGTACAGGTCGAGGATAAGAGGACTACATGGCAGATGAATGGAGGAGGAAGATCAGCTGTTGGATCACATGGATGGATGGCGGAGAGCGCTTGATAAGGAGTATCGGGAGGTATGTGTGTAGGATAAACGAGGGCCGTCGGATCTTATACGGGCAGATCTAACGATCGTCGGGGGCAGAAGATGTTGGCATTATGATTCTGGTATGGCTCTATGTTACAGATGTTGTACTTGATGGCAACACCCGTGGAAATGCTCTGATCTGGCTCTCAAAATGTTGAAAATTAAGAAGTACGCAGGAGAACAGTTTAGAAGATGCGTACACGCAGGTACACCGTGAAGGGACTGCGACCAGACACGCAGGTCACCCGTTCAGGAGGTGTGTACCCCCAGTTTCACTTACTTCAAGGCAAAGAAGCGCGTTCACGTGGGGTTTCCTATGTTTGGCCCGTGGTATTTAGCCCGCCGCTCTTGATTCTATGGTTTTGGCCCGTGGTATTGTTTTATATTATTATTATTATTGAGCCCCATGTTTTTGGGCCCCTTGTATTGGTTATCTATGGTATTGATCCATGATTTTAGGAGGAGCTTGCCTATATAAAGCAAAGGAGATCACTTGGCTAAGCATCTTTAGCAATTGAATATCTTAAGATCTGAAATATTGGGTTATTGTCTTAAAAGCTTGATCTATATGTAAGTGAAGTTGAAAGCGAATTTGTGAAGGGTGATCTCTCGAGCGCATGATCAGATCTGGGCATCTAACTAACTGTGCCACACTGGTGGACTGCCAATTCGGCCCTAATCAGAAGTACGCAGGTGATTAACGGTACAGGTGCGTGGGTACGCAGAGCAGAAACAGGAGAGCTGCGTGGGTACGCAGAGCAGAAACAGGAGAGCTGCGTGGGTACGCAGAGCAGAAGAAGGGGTAATGCGTGGGTACGCAGAGCAGAAGAAGGAGAACTGCGTGGGTACGCATTGCGACAAAGGTTCAGGTGCGTACGCACAGCAAAAGTACGTGGCGCGATAGTATCTTTGAGTGCGTGGCTTTAGTAATGGTACGTGGCGCAATAGTGTCTCTGGGTGCGTACCTACAGTAACAGTACGCAGCGTGATTGAAGAAGCAGTGCGTGGGTACGCGGTGCAGCAGAAGGCTATCTGCGGGTATACGCAGGGAAGCAGAAGGTGAAGTGCGTAGCGACGCAGGCCACAGAACGAAAAACTACGTATCTATCTTAAGATCTTCTGTTGACTGGATTTTTCTGTTGATAAGGTGTTCTGGGTTAGTTCTGTTATTGTTGATCTGGTTACTGCAGTTGACTGTGTAATTTACATGTACTTGATGATCATTTGATGCTTATGGATCCAGTTTGAAAATTTATGAAAATGGTCCTTGTAAGAAAAGAAGTAGGGGGTTGTAGCTCCCTTCCAGGAAAGACTGGAAAACGAGAGAGAGTTGTAGCTCTCTGCAGGTTGCAGCCTGTGTATTGGTAAAGGACTGCACCAGTACAAAATCATTGTAAAAGGAGTTTCTAATTTGAAAGAAGATAGAGACATATTGCAGCAGGTGGTTTTCACCCACATTGGGTTTCCACCTTACATCTGGTGTTCTTTGGTGTGACTATCTGTTTTTCTTGTTCATGCTCATTATTTTATGGTACTGATATGCAAAAATAATTCAAAGTATAAATAAGGAAGATTTGTTAAAAGAACTTGATAATACTGATTCACCCCCCCTCTCAGTATTATTTCCAACAGAAGATATGCGGACAATAACGAGCGGGGGACGGTACGATGGGCGGTAAGCGATATTGCCCGCACCACTTTTCGGAGGTGGGTGGTAAACGTACGCAGGCTCGTGATATGAGTCATCGGGTTAATGTGCAGGCACCTTACGGGCATGGGAGGAGCGACTGTTGTCAGATCGCACAGCAAACGATTAGACGGCAAGAAGATAAACAGGGTTTAGCGCACGGGGAAAAAGGTTTTGGCAGCGGGGATCGTTGGATTAGGACGATCAACAACTGTGATCAAAGGACGATGAAGGGTTGTGGAAGCATGGGGTCGTATGGGCGCGGATTCATGGGTTAAGCGCCCGGGGCTTAAGGTTTGAAAGGGCGATTTTACAGAGTTTATTGGAAAAGCGGAGGGAACAGAATTGAAGGAGGATAAGCGGGATAGGGGAAGGAAGGAGATAGTGACCCGTGTCGAGTCCTTCTATGCATAATCAAGCAGACCAAGCCTGTTCCTGACCTCAGAAAATGATCGTTGAGTAGCAGAGCTAACAAAAACCACCACATCATTGTACACTTGACCACATGTGAACACTAACGTGCATAAACAATGCATAATCAACCGTACACTCATGATGACACACTCCACAACAACACCATCAACTTCACATGGAAACCTCACTATAACCATGACCCATACCATACAAATGCAACAAGCACATGGTCTTACAACACAAGAAACACATATGCAACCGACACGAATGCATGACCAACACATAGCCCATCCAGTCTGAAGGCTGAACCATGAGCTGATACCACTCTGTAACTCGCTCCTCCCACATCTACCCAAGTAACTGACTAACCGGGGTAAAAATGTGACGAGAAGTTACTATGATATGATTTGACCTCCTAAGTCACCTTAAGGAAGTGGAACCGACGGAAACACATCATACAGACCTTCCACATCAGCAAAAAGACTCTCATGAACCATCCCAACCTCTCAAGTAACCATCCCCTGAATCCTACTGAGTTTTTAGACCATTATACTCCCGAGTGCTCGCTTGATATGGGAATGCATGCATCTGGATGGCTCTAGACACTGCCACAACATGGTATGCCAACGTCCAGTGACTTTTTTGCCCAGTGTTTTGCCTTCATCCTCAGGATTTGAGCCACTTTTCCAGGCCCAAGGCCCAGGTCACTACCCAGAACTAAATGACACCTTCAGAAGATAAAGATAACAATGGAATGATACTACAAATGCAATTACTGAAACAAGCCCTTGAACTGTACCCCTACTAGCCATGTCAGGCATTTCTTCAAATATATCACAAATATGTAATCTACAAATGTAAGCAATGTATCGAATCATAGGGGTCTCATACTCATCTAATAATCGGTAAGAAGCATTGATGCCTGAACACATTAGTTGTAGCTTCATCCATTAGGCCATAGATACATTGTTCATTTATTTACAAGTAAAAACATGATGAGAGCCATACATAGCCACTGTCATAATACATGTTCATAACCAACATAATAGCAATAGAAATACCATGGAAACAAAAACCATATAATCCACATATAAACCAGTATAATACTCATGAAATAACAAGGAGAAACAACCTCATATTAATGATGCAAAGGCAAACATGTTGTGGGACTTCCACGAACCACTCGACCGTAGACATGGCCGAGCCAAATCTCTCTTCCGCCAGCCACCCCTGTGCCATATTCCAAGCATGAATGTGGGATCTCATAAAAAAGATGAGTCCAAAACCATCTAGGGCTTCCAGAGGCCAACCACATCAACCCATCAAACAGTGGTTCCACCTCACGGTCGGACATCACAAAACCATCACCAAATTGGTCTCTACTCAATCCTTTCAGGGCTCTAGAGTGTTTGTTCCAACCAAGGCTTCCAAGACTAATAACTCAACCCAAAGTTGTCGTCAAGCTTTTAGAGAGTTTTTCCAACCAGAGCTTCCAAGACTAGTAACTCAACCCACCAAGGCTTCCAGAGCGTTTGTCCAACCAAGTCTTTCAGGACTAGTAACTCAACCCAATCTATTACATGGCTTCTAGAGCATTTGTCCAACCAGAGCTTCTAGGAACTAGTAACTCAAACCAAGCTAAAGGAAACATGAGAACCAACCAGAAAACAAAGAAATGAACCCACAACACCATGGCTATCCAAGAAATGGCAAGGCTAGGAAAATCCACTGTCAATCTTGGCAATCATCCATGCCAGTGACAGATCATGTCCAATAAACCACATGTATATGCCATGCATTCCATAACTAGTGAGGAAAACATACATGCAACTCAGTACCTACAAGAAAAACCCATTGTAGTTGTTGATCTCAATGTCCTCTTGTGCTTTCCTACTCTTCCTTTGCCTTATTGCTCCAAAACTCCAAGTATTCCACACTCCTCCAAGAGTTCTCCAACAACTTTAAGTGCCCAAGAGTATGAGAGAGAGAGAATAGAGAGAGCTCCAAAACTGAATTGACAAAATTTTGTGAATTGATCCTCAAAATCCTTTTTATTAATGAGGCCTCTACTTTCTTTATTTTCCATTATGTTCCTTCCTTTTCTTCCTCATATGCAACCTGTGACCTTTTACTTCCCTTTTCTCCTAATTTCCATTATTTTCATAAATAAATGCCTCGTGCCTTTCCAAAGCCTTTTCCTTTGCCTATGCCAATTTCCTTATCCATTAATCAATCACCAGCGATCCCCATAACTATGATTTTTTTCCAACATCCAACTTGGAATACATGTCCCGTCAACCGTAGTTATTATTTTTCCTTTATTAACTTTTATTACATGGAATTTTCACCAGGGTTGTTACAGCAGGAGAGAGAAATTGTGCAGTTTTTTAGGTCAGAAGCTGAACTTGAGCACTAGGATTCCACAATGCACAGTCTTTGAAAGTAGGAATTTCACATTGCGCAGTTCCAAGGGCCAAGGGTGTTTCTTGAGGGTTGAGACTGTGCAATGCGCAGTTTAGGCTAGGCAAAATGAAGTTAAGTGACCCAGTTGGGGATTTTTCCCAGTTGGACTAAGTGTTGGATCAACATGATGAAGATGAGAAAGATAGATATTTTGAGCATGATCACACACTTAGATCACTTGTCGACATGACAAGGAACACTCAAAGCATAGGAACAACATACCTTCCTCAATGCAACAACTTTGCGACGACTCCTTCCAAGTGCGACACAAAAGATACACTTTGCAACGAAAGCAACGACACTTGTGTGACATTGCTTGCAACTTTGGAAATGAGTGTGAAACATGTCTACGTGATAATAACAACTCATTGTCACAAGTATTTACCCTTAATCAATCTAGAACAACATTTTACGTGATAAGCAACAGTTCCCACGCCAAAATATGACACTTGTGATATGACAAGAAAAGTGCAAACAACACTTGCGGTATGAAAATGACAATGAGCACAACACATGCCAAAGTGAATATAACATGAAAATGACACTAATTAAAGTGAGAGAAAGCAAAAGTGATAGTCAAAACTATGAAAATGACACTCGTGAAAGCAAGGGTGTGCTAAAGCAATAGTTTGAAAAACTCACCGAAACAGAAATACAAACACAGTTATAAGTGAGAAAATGTCAACTTCAATGCATATTGACTATCAACATGGACTGAACATAGTGCAAGCACTATCTTGATAGAATTTGTTAGGCTTATTCTAGCTTGTGTGAAGAAGTGCGCTCATGAATTCGTTACAGACTGAGCATGTGTGAGGTGACTTCGACACTTACAATCCAAAAGGGAACTCAAATAATTAATAGAGATAGGAGTGACTATTGAAAGGTCAATCACAATATCCACAATAGGCTCCAAAATTCAAGTATAGTCAAAATTTTGGAGGGAATTTGTCGTAGCGACAACACTTGGCGACACACTAGTAGAACTCCAGCTTCTCTGCCTTGGTCAATCCTTTAGTGCAGGGTCTAGTTCTTCAGGGAGTATTGATTCATTATTCATATTAACATAGCTTCCCCTCTTACCCTATGCACATACAGAGTCCTCTTCATTCCTTTGCTTGGTTAAACACAAAAAAAAAAGATCAATGACCACATAATGTTTTGAATCATGATGGGGTAATGAAGTTCACGAGATTTAGATTTTTAGAGTATATTTTTTCATCTCTAGTGTTGCTCCACTGCTAGTAGGCTTGGACAGTACCCTAGTGGAGTCACTACAAGAACACAAAAATTGATTTGTTGCTAGCGAGCCTGAACAGTACCTCGGCGGAGTTACTTTCTTCACCTCTCTATGTAGGAAGCATTTCTCTATTTCTCCTTTATTTTCTTATTTTACAGGACTATGCATCAACACTTATCTATTTCATGGGGGGAAGAGGTATCCCGAATTATTGAGATTAGGATAGGTTGTCCCTTCAGAAAAGCATATATAAGACCTCTGATATTGGTTTGCTCATTTATATTTTCCCCTTATCCTTCTCTACTTGATTGGATCAGCCTGAAAACACTGAAACATAAAGACCCGAGTGTAGGCATGAGGTTTCCAGAATAGACATGGGGATCATGGTTTGACACAAGGCTTTCCTTACGCACAGATCATATTTTCCATCGGAACATCATTGACCAAAAGATGTAACCAATACAAGGAATAAGTACAGAGAGTTAGCCAAATGTTACAGTGTCACAAAGTCCTTTTCTATTTTGCCACACTGTCTTTCGAGCCCAAATGGTACACCCTTCATGCAAATTCTTATCAACAGAACAAAAAGGAAAAGACATGACATAATAAGAAAGTGAAACCAAAGCACAAACGAAAGGAGGATAAACCAAACATGATGGAAGATAGGAGTAAGAAAAGAAAAGAAATACTAATGAGAACAAGTGCATAATGAGTGCAAGGGAGGGGAACTAGAATGCAACTACTCCTACTCCTAACCTAACATCTAGAAGGTTGGGGTCATGTATAATGAAATTTCTAATGAAGCCATCGTAGTTTTTCCCAACCTGCAATCATAAAGATACAATCTTTTAAAACCGATATAAAGTAATGTGCAAGAGAAAATATAAGAGCTTAAAGAACTTGCATAACAAAGAGAAGGTCTTTCCTATGAGCAAAAATATGCATCACAACTACTACTTAAAATGAGTTCACATTCTTACCTTTTCGATGGAAACCATCGTCAGACAAACCTCGAATACTTCTTGTGAATGTACCTTCTTCTATGTCATTTTGTTTAGCAAGCATGAGAAAAGGTTGAAACTTGTTATTTGCATTGGAGCTTGCCAAGTAAGATGTCTCCAACCATTCGGCGATTGTATCATGAAATTCGAAACAATCCACTTGAAAACCTTGAAAACTTTGAAACAATGAATCTTAAATAAAAAGCATGGGATCAGGATAAGAATCTCATGAGGGAAAATAGATCTGATCATATTCAGCAGGCATGCCAAGACAGTGAGGACCTAACATAACCATCAACAAAGGTTGAAGTGCCTCAACTACTCAGCAAGTATCCGAATGGTGAGATGTTGAACCCCAAATATCAAAGGATGTAAAACAATCATCCTTGGACATACTGATAGGAAAATGGTGAAATGAATGACAGTTAATATCATGATCAGATGAACCATTTTTGGCATGAGATTATGGGTTAAAAAATAACAAATATAGATTAGTTTGAACATCTTCACAATTGATCTGAATAATAGAATCATATTTTTTGCATGACAAATGACACGTTGCATTGGCATTGTAATCATCGAAAGAAGTGAAAAGGAATTCCAGTACAACAAACACATGATACCAGTCTGAATACAATGAACGAAGAAGAATTTGATTCACACAATAACTCATGCATTCATACGCACTCAGAGGATTTTATGTGCCATGAAGGACAAGATTCAAGATATGATGTTCATAAGGAAAACCAGGAGTTTCTCATCAGGAAGTGAATCTGACATATATGATTCCTTCATCCATAGATAGCCTTTGAAATGATCAACTCCAAAATTCCAGGACTTTATGACAAATACACATTCTGACCCTAAGTTTGATGTAAGAAATTTGCATGAAGATTAATCAACTAAAGAAGATTGTTGAATCCGATCAGAAGTAAAATCTTGAAAGTTTGAAAAATTACATCCAAAATACCAAACATCTTTCAAAAAGAAATTTACATTGAGTGAAACCATGGAAAGAGAAGGATTGTGTGAGAGAAACCAGATCTAACTTGGTTTGGGGTGCTTACCAGAGTCATGATATCCTGACATAATCATCAACTAAAGTTATAGTGCCTCGAATTACTGACAAGTCCTGGAACTTTTGCATATTGAAGATTGAACCAGATCATGCATGGTGTGAGGATGGCTGCTACCACGGGTTTCAATAAGACCACTTCTCACCGGATGGAAGCCATCAGTGTCATTGATTTGACTAGATTTTTCAAATTCAACAATCAGATTACTCAAGTTAAAATATTCTTTTGATTGCAAATCTGAAGATGTATGAATTGGAGAAATTTCGTCAACAAGCTGATTTGAAGAGTTATCTTCACGTAAGAGAAGAGATGATGAGGGATGGAAAGAGAACTTAATGATTTGATTGTTTTCATTTGCATCATGGCTAATATCACCACCTTGTGTTAATTGAGAAGTTAAATCATTGGATGAAGATCTTGAAGAGCATAGAGTATCTTCATCACAAGCAGATGCATCGCAAACAGTAGAGCACAACGGATAGTTAGATGAAGAGGAATTTTTTATAAGAATACCTTATTTGACCGAATCAGCTTCTAGATCTAAATTAAAATCTTCATGAGAAATTGAAGTTCAACTAATTCACCTGGGCATTCGTGATCGCATACATCAACAGAGTCATCATCATCATAATGATTGTTTCCCAAGGCTACGGGTTGATTCAAAGAATTGATTGCATTTGATTCACTACCGAGATTAGCAAATTGAAAATCATCCAAAAATGGAAGCGCGTTGTCTTTACATGGGGGACTTTGAAAAAGGGAAGAGAGATCAAGAGTCTCTTCACTTCCCTCCTCCTCTACCAGTTTAATGTGACTGCCTTGTATCTGATCACAATTTGAACTAGCAACTCAAAAATCAAGAGAGCATGAAGAGCTAGTTTGTGGAGCAGACTGATCAAGCAGATAATGATATGTAGAGTCATAAAATGTAGATGATAGAGGATGACAGATGTCCCTTGAAGAAGTAACACTTTCAATGGAACAAGATTCAAGATTGTTGTTAAGAGTAATAATGTCATCTTGAGGAATGAAATAATTATCCCTCACCCTAGGATCCATGATCCATTACGGGGTTTCTTCTGTTAGATTTAAATCATGGAAAGAAGGAGGAAGATGAACAGATGGATTTGGAATTTGATTTGTAGATTTTCAATCTTTGTTATCATTACACAGAGGTACCCTCGTCGGAACTGAAAAGGAAGGAGGACAAGGAAAAAAAGGAGTAGTAAATTCCTCCTCAAGATTAGAGGTGTCTCAGAGTTCACAAGAGTTGGGGAAGTAGAGACATCAGGGAGTTTAGGTTCACCGTGCAAAGAAATGTGAACCAAATGCTTTAAATTTTATTTCAATAAATCCCAATCCATATCTTCTTCAGGAAATTCACAACAAAGGTGAAGGAATCGATTGGAGAAATCCTCAACTGATTCATTAGGCTTCGTTCTTAATTGATTAATTATTTTAAGTACATACCAGTAATCATATCTATCGAAGGCTTGATGAAGCTCCTGAAGAAAATGATGAAAAGAATGGATGGAAGCAAATGGTAAGGTATGAAACCATCAACTAAATCGACCTTGAAGGGTGAGTCAGAAGAGAATACAAGCCACATATTAACTATAAACTTCATAATATTCATAAAATTTAAGAAAATAAGAAATGTCCTCGATTTTGGATGTTCCATCCTCACCACCAAACTTCAATTGGGACAAGAGATTAAGGGGCTCATCAAGGATTGAAATTTCACCAGGGGACAAGTTAGAAAACACCTCGGGAGTATGGTTTTAGGATGAGCCATTTAAGATAAGAGATTCAAAATAGACTCAAATGGCACAACTTGTCATCTAGCCCTCCTTCTAGCACCATTTGTTAACAGTGCTGGAAAATGGTTAATTAAAGGGGTCTCCCCGATGTGAAGTCCCAAATAGATCTCACACCATTTGGAATAGGAGCCCCATCCGGAGTGTCAGCCCGATTGCCATATTTTCTTATATATTTTCCTTCTCTTTAACTGTCAACAAGAGAGAGAAGGATGTATGTACCTTTTTGAAAAGCAAGTACGTGTGCCTAGTGAATATTCAGTCGCAGGTGTATCCAAGTTCTTCTACTACAGCGGGAGGAAAGGTGAGCCTCTAAGAGAGAGGTAATAGTACCACCCTGCTAGAGGTGCACACAAGAGAAAGATAACCACCTAACATCAAGCATAATAGTCCACATAGATGCGACGATTATTACAACCATTACAACACATCTTCAATTAGATAAGCACTAAAATAGCTAAAATATTTCAACTACTTTAGTACAGGTGAAACCAAACATGAATCATAAGTACTCATAGAACAATGTTACAAATATTCACAATGCATGCATGAAAATGTGGCGGCCATCAGGCTTCAAGTATTAAGTAAAAGTCCCAAGATACATGAATACAACAAGCATCACTAGCTCCAATAGTGGAGCATTGGAGCAACAACTTGCTCCCCAAAATCACTAACTCTATCTCTCTGATGCCTTATCGGAGAAGCTAAGGTGAAAATTCCCTTGATTGTACAATGAGGGTGTATATATAACAAATGGGGTGATCCTTCGCCTCCCTTGTGACTCTTGGACTACCCTCATGACTATTCAACTTCTCTACGATCTTTTGACTTCCTACATGACTTTTCACATTACATAAATGAGTCTTGGATTTCCACTTTACATTATATTTCTACAAAATTGGATTACACATTCCACAAATTGATGTGGCACATGATTACTTATGAAATAACATGAAATGACACTAATTACATGGACTTTCTTGATGACATGGCAATGTCAAGCCATTCTTTGTTGATGTTTGCTTTGTGTCTTCTAAAATATGTATCATGATCTTATTCTTTGTCCTCCAAATGGCTTAGAGATGAGGAGTCTTCGGTGGAACTTGATCTCCAGATGTTGTCTCAATTTTATGTCCCTTTGCCTTCTCTTGATTGATCAACATGTCTTTGCGACTAATAAAGTGTCTTATAGCATGGTCTCCTTCTCCATCTCCTTCATCATCTTGTCATGGTACCTGCATCTGCAATTCACTCATGACAAGATGACATCAATCTGATAAACCCTTAGTCTAATATGTTGCATGATGATCCATTGGCTGAGCCGAAACCGGGTGGAAGGCTAAGGAAAAGGCTCATTTCTACATAATTGTGTAGCTCAGGAAGTGAAGGGTCAGGATTAAGCCTTGAGACAACGCAATGCATAGTTCAGGCTTGGACTGAGCAAAAAGGCTGCATAGTTGGGGTGCTCAAGGAGCCAGGTTGAGGGCTTGAGCACTGATTTTTCCCACTACGCACTTATAGAAGGCAGTGGAGCCCAAGTGATTGCGTAATTGTGCAGTTCAAGAGCTCAAGGTTGAGGCTTGAGCCTTGAGATTACACAACGCAAAATACTAAATGGGTAGGAGAGAGAACTTGCATAGTTTTTGAGGTCAGAATCTGAGATTGAGCACTATGATTGCACAGTGCATAGTCTTGGAAGGTAGGAAATATGCATTGTGCATTACCAAGGGCCAAGGGTTCTACTAGAGGGATGAGACTACGCAATGCATAGTTTAAGTTGGGCATGTGTTGGAAATAATGCTGAGAGGGGGGGTGAATCAGTATTATCATATCAATAATTTAATTTTCAAAATTGATATGTATATGCTAATTCAGCTCAGTGAACTATCGTGTATACACAATTGTACTTAATGCAACCAGTGTATATGCAGAGATCTTTTGATTTACCCAAATTATCATGTATTGAACTTTAATCAGTATATCAGGAATTCATTAGACAGTGCAGTAAAAACAAATTAAAGCATCACACATAAGCAACACACATGAACACCAAGATATAAGGTGGAAACCCAATGTGGGTGAAAACCACCTACTGCTGCCATCTATGTCTTCTTTTAATAATAAGAAAATTTTGTTTACAATTTTTGTATTGGTGCAGTCTTATACTAGTGCACAGGGTTCTACCTATAGAAGGCTACAACTTTTTCTCATTCTCCAGCTTCCACTGGAAGGGAGCTACAACCCCGTAGCTCTTGTACTAGCTGTTATGTTTGCTTAGTACGTAGGTGTCGACCTATAGAAGGCTACGACCTTCTCTTTTTCTTCCAGGGACCACGTTTCATAAATTTTCAGACTGGATCCATCAACAACATCATAAGTGTAATTCAATCATCAAATATATCTGCATCAACCAATCACCTTTTGAACCAACCACAACCGAATTAATCAATCACTTTGACAATCCATAAATCTAATCATTCAGAATATTGTCACTAGAATACAATAACCAGAACCCAGACCAGAACTCAGAACTCTGCAACAGCAAACAACAACAACTAAAACATATTTTATAAGGTATACGCTACTTTCATGTGCTGAACCTACATGTACACGTGCTTTCCTCAAAGCCAACCAGCGTATACATATGCAAATATTAATTCATAATTCTGCATCTATACCAGACTTCAGTTATACCCAGATCATATCATTTACAGAATAATATATGCGTCAGTATTCAAATCTAGAATATTCATGAGCAAAAACACATAATGATAGTTCATTTTACACCTTAAGATCCTGATCCATCATTAGATCTTATCCTTCATAAACCACTAAGTTTCCTCCTTGGTTCAGATCCAGCAATGCACCATAACCCGATAACCTGCATACTAGATCTCACACTTCATCATATATTCAATACTTGTGTGCCTTGGCCTAATGATCTTCTCCTCCTTTTATAGTTTTAGGCCTTTCTTAATACCATGGACCAAAACCACTTAGGACCAATACCTTGGACCAAATACCTAGGGTTAATACCTTGGACCAATACCATGGATCAAAATACCATGGACCAAATACTTCGGATCAAAAATTTAGTTTTCCAAGGTATACGTGCTTTTCCTTCTGTGAAAGTGTGTGTGTACGTATACGCGACTTGTATACAGTGAACCTGCTTGTATACGCATCTTGGTCAATGGTGAACCTGCGTATACCTCTCTTTCTTCATTCTATGAAGACTGATCTCCTATTCTTTGTTGTTTACCTACTATACTATGATCTTTCATCTAAGTGAATTTCCTTTTGAACTAATTCCTTGAAGCTGCCCTGCATTTCATCACATCTGTAAACACTACTGTCATGCATTCTATCACATCTGATATCTCTTATGTAGATTTATCTAGTTACCATATACAAGTGAGTTGTGCAGCTACAAGTGGGTTGCCATCAAGTACAATACATACATCATAATGCCAACAATATCCCCCTTTGGACTTGATGGAAACAACCACACCAAGTCACTCTCCCCCTTTGTCATCAAGGGCAAAGGGTCATGCTCCCCTGAGTGCATGCTGAATTCTTTGATATGCTGAAGTGTGCTAATTGAGCTCCCATGATCGAGTCCATGCTCCCCCTGATCATAAGCAAAGTCTGCAAAAAGATGTTCTAAAAGAAGAACATGACTCTATACATACATCACAAATGACCTTCCTATCACCAATGACGCATACATACATCCATCTCCCAACCAAGTGGGGATATACCAAGTTTGACTCATCCACCCAACCAAGTAGGGATATACCAATTGTTTATACATGACAAAACAAAAACATTACATCATCCATCCCATGCATAGTGGGGTTACAAATTAGATCTTTTCATGACCTTTACATTAAGAGATGTACATGACATATATAACAAAGACCAAATATCTTGAACAAGACCATGATAGTCATCCGCAACTATCATATGATCTGCACCATTGGAAGCATCTGTCAATCATCATCTAGACCAGCAACATGTATATGTCCATCATTAGTTCCCAAGCTGTCATCAACCATGTTCTCCCCCTGAACCCGTTCCACATGTTCATTGTTAGATCTGATCATTGCATATGTTAGTAAGAGATATCAAAGCATCATCATCAATCAGATATACATCAAGTTATCAACAACTTTATGAGAACCAATATATTTCCACATGTTATCAGCAGAGTGAAACCATCATCAAACAGAGCAGATAATTGACAAAACCATAGCAGACCCCTTTTTCCTGAGTTTGGCCCACTGCTTTCCTTCAAACCAACATATACGTGACTATGCCCATAGAAACCCACGTATGTATGTGACTACGCTTTATGAAACTCACATATAACCACCTTTCTTTGAAGAAAATAGGATTTAACAGCAAGATGATGCAGCAACTACTCCCAGCTTTTGTCTGAGATATTCAAATGTCTCTCTGGGCAGTGGTTTAGTAAATATATCAGCAACCTATTCTTTGGAGGGAACATACTCTAGTTTGACCTTTTGTTCAAGCACTTGTTCACGTAGAAAATGATATTTGATGGGTATGTGCTTGGTCTTGGAGTGCATGATTGGATTCTTTGAAATATTGATGGCACTTGTATTATCACATATAATGGAGATGGGTGGAGTACATGTGATCTGAATGTCTTGCAAGGTTTGCATCATCCAAAGTAGTTTTGTGCAGCAAGATGCAGCAGCCACGTATTCTGCTTCAGTTGTAGATAATGCAATTGAACTTTGTTTCTTGTTGAACCAAGACACTAACCTGGAACCCATATAGAATGCACCACCACTAGTGCTTTTTCTGTCATCAACACTTCCTACCCAATCTGCATCTGTATATGCATGAAGTGTAAGATTGGTATCTCTAGGATACCATAAATCAAAGTTTTGTGTTCCTTGAAGACATTTGAAAATCCTTTTGACTGCCTGAAGGTGTGTTTCCTTAGGATTTGCTTGGAATCTTCCAATTTTTCCCACTGCATGCATGATGTTCAGTCGGGTACCTGTTAGATAAAGCAGACTGCCAATCATGGATCTGTAAGTTGGTTTATGTACTGCTGTGGATTCATCATTTGAGCTAAGACTGCATCCTGTTACCATTGGGGTACATACTGGTTTATAATCTTCCATGTCGTACTTTTTCAGGATCTGTTTGACATATTTGGTTTCTGAGAGAAAAATACCATCTTTATTTTGTTGAACTTGTAGACCAAGAAAATAGGTAATCTCTCCAAGCAAGGACATTTCAAATTCTTGCTGCATCATTGAGGCAAAATTTTGACTCATGGATTTTTCATTGCTACCAAAAATGATATCATCAACATACACAAGAATTATTAGCAATTTATCAGTGTCCATTTTTGTATATAGATTGCTATCTATTGACCCTTTTGAAAAACCCTGTTGGTGGAAATATTTGTCAAGACAGTAATACCAGGCCCTTGGAGCTTGTTTTAGACCATAGAGAGCCTTTCTGAGTTTCATACAAGTTTTCCATAATTTCCAAGAATGAATCCTTCTGGTTTTTCAATATAGACTTCTTCTTCTAAGTCTCCATTAAGAAAGGTAGATTTTACATCCATTTGGTATACTTTGAATTTCTGAAAACTATAAAGAGCAAGAAACATTCTTATGGCTTCAAGTCTAACAACAAGTGCAAAAGTTTCTTCAAAATCTATACCTTCTTGTTGAGTGTAGAAATTTTGAATAATAAACACATATTCAACAGAGATTATCCCGATTATACACTATTGCGGAATACATGCATAATACATAACCTCCTCTATGTTGATCATCAATTTAGCAGCATCAAAAACAATGAAATATCAATCGCATGCACACATTAACACAGTATGTATCCCGGGGAAAGATTATAGTTGAAAACCCCACACTATCTGTATATTAATGATTGAGAACATGTAACAATACATAGTATAATACTCCTCACAAGTATCCAGCACTATCTCCACCTATTACACACAAAACTAGCTCAGATCCGAACAAGTCACAGGTTCAAATCTTCTCCACTGCTTTGCCTGCCTCTATTGCACACAATACCATGTGAAAATCACTCACCCTAGAAATCACATGAGCATAGGCTATATCACTGGGCATATACTGTGCGATTCTCATGGGCATACTCAATCCTTTGATTGTGCAAGACCTCATGCACAACTATAGTCACAACTGATAGCAATCTCAACCTCTAACACCTGTCTCCACTGAATTGTACATGCACTGACATGAAACTGAGTTAACTGATGTATTCTTTAGTTGCTTTATGAGTTAATAATTAATTCACATAACTCATCACTAGTCTATTTGCAGTTAGACTAATTACAACTAGTTTAACCAAGTCAAACTGAACACAACTCCATCAACTCCACATCCAACTCCACCAAACTCAACCACATGAGTTCTAATTGAAGTCCTGCATGCAATAGCTCAACTGACTCATAAGAAAAGCGTATTTCCTTCTGACAGCTGCATGTGCCACATCTATAGCTCAAACTGAAGTGCTCCAAGAGGATAAGATAAAGTTTATAGTCTAAATATTATTATGAGACAATAATATTTGACTTTTCTATTTTTAGCCTGGCAGTCTAAAAATGGACTTTGATCACTCCGTTGTGAACCAGAAATAGAAGTCCATCTATTTTTCCCAACATGACCAATCATCCATAAACAACATCCTGCAACTCATAGACCATGATCCATATGTCTAAAAATATACATAGTCTAAAAATAGACTTTGCGCCATAATTTGCCTGCGGGCCCACTTAGTGAAGGTGACTCCTTTCCACTAAGCTCCATCATCTTGTTGCATTCTCAACATTGAGCATATCCTTTGCAAAAAAGTCTATCCTTATTTCTAATAACTTCTCCATTTTCGTTCAGCTTGTTTTTGAATATCCATTTCGTTCCTATGATATTCTTATCATGAGGTCTAGGAACTAATTCCCAAGTATTATTCTTTTCAATTTGCTCAAGTTCTTCATTCATGGCCTTGACCCAACATTCATATCTGCATGCTTCATTTACATTTTGAGGTTCAGTGGAAGATAGTAATGCTAGATAGCTTGAGGTTTCGGCAATAGTTATTCTTGTCTGCACACCTACCCCTTTTTCCCCTAAACTTTGAGTTTCTGGATAATTTTTCTGAACATACCTTGATGGAGTCTTTTCTTCTATTGTTATCTCTTCTTTTGTTGCTTCATTGGTTTCTTCTTCAGAATCAGTGTGATTTGATGTGGGAAAATGATCCTCATCTTCTTCATTGTCATAATATTCGATCTTTATCTATTTTGGATTTTTGCATGCTTCATCAACTACAACATCAATACTTTCAATAATTTTCCCAAGTCTTTTATTATAACATTTATATCCTTTACTTCGGGAAGAGTAGCCAAGAATAATACCTTCATCTACTCTGGGTTCAAACTTACCAAGTTTTTCATCAATGCTTTTGATGTAGCATTTTCTTCCAAAAACTTTGAAGTATTTTACAGTAGGAGTCTTACCATAACAAAGTTCATGTGAAGTTTGAGTGTTGTTTACCCGAACATTTGCTTGGTTGAGAATAATGACAGCGGCGAATGCAGCTTCACCCCAGAAGTTTGCAGGAGTTCCAGATTCATCTAGCATAGCACAAGCCATTTGTTGAATAGTTCTATTCATCCTTTCTACCACTCCATTTTGCTGAGGAGTCCTTGCGGTGGAGAACTGCCTTTTTATTCCATGTTGTTCACAAAAGTCAAAGAATTCATCCGAGATAAATTCCCATCCTCGATCAGATCTGAGGCATTTGATTTTGTGATCTGATTCATTTTCAACCAAAGCTTTGAAGGCTTTGAACTTTTCAAATGCTTCATCTTTATGCTTTAGAAGACCTATCCAACACATTCTGGAAAAATCATCAATGAACAATATAAAGTATTCTTCTCCACGAGGTGACTTTTTCCTTGATGGTCCACATAAATCAATATGAACGAGTTCAAGATGCTTACTAGCTAACCCTTCCTTTTCGATGAATTGAGATCTGGTTTGCTTATCGAATTGACATGATTTGCATATAGTATTTTCAGGAATGTTGATATCTGGAAGATCATGAACAGCCTAGAATCTACATGCTTTTCTTATTTGAGAAAAGCTTAGATGTCCCAATATTCTATGCCATAGCCAGTTTTCATCGTTTTTGCTTAGATAGCACTGTTGTTGTCCTCCCTTGAGTATGTATAGGTTGTTTGGAGTTCTTGTACCTTTAATCACGGTTTCTCCTGTATCAAGCTCATGAACAACACATCCATTTGATCGAAAAACCACTTCATTTCCTTGATCACACATTTGTCTCACACTCAAGAAGTTATGCTTTAAGCCATCAACATACATAACATTCCCAACTTTAACTTTTTCATTCAAGAAAACAGAGCCTTTACCTTTTATGACAACAAGAGTGTCGTTTCCAAATGAAACACTCTTTTCCTTTTCTAAGGCATTATATGAGTGTAGTTTTTCTTTGTCACCTCTCATGTGTTTTGAGCATCCACTGTCGATGTACCACTGGTTTTCTTGTCCTTCTGCATACAAGGCTATACCACATCTTTCTGTTTATGTTTCTTTCTTTCTCCATATTTTGGGATTTAATGGAGTTTGCTCCTTTTGAGATATTTGCCAAAATTTACTCTTGCATTCAGATTCTTCATGGCCAAAGTTGCTACAAATTGAGCATTCTATTTCATTTTCAAGAAGAGAAAAGTTATTATATGAACTTTTCTTGATCCCCGTCACATTCCTTTGATTTCGTGCTTCTCTAGTCATGATGGTTTTGTAAATGACACATTGAGCAACATTGTGTCCAAAATTATGACATGAGAAACATTGACCATTAAAGAAGTTCCTGCAATTATCGAATCTACTGACCTGTTGATTGTAGTTTCTATTGATATTCATCTTTGAAGCAAATTGAGTACGACTTGCCTGAGGTTGGTTGTGGCTTTTGTTCATCCTTGAAGTAAATTGAGTCTGATATACCTGGTGATCTGCTTTATGCCTTTGCTGACGATTGTCAAATTGTTCACTGCTCTTTGCTGCATCAAGATAGCTTTTAGTGGAGGTTGACAGCTTCTGTGTTTGAGATGCTTCTTCAGTATATCCAAGACCTGTCTTTATCAGAGGAGAACACTGCACTTTGATAATTTCATTTAAGGTTTATGATCCTTTAGCAAATCTAAGAATGAGAGCTTTTGTTTTCTCAAGATCCTTTCTTAGACCGACAATTTTACATTCTAGTTTTTCATTGTGTTTTTCTCTTTCAGCAAGTTGGTATGTCAAGGTATCTATAATCATATTCTTTTCTTCTAAACAGATTTTGAGTCTAGAGATTTATTCATAAAGGTCATCTTCATATAAAGCATCCAAAAAATCATCATCTTCATAAGCCATTCGAATTCTATAGTCATTACTATTTTCATCTTTATCACTCTTCAATAAACCATCGTTATCTTCATGAGTATAGTAGCTCTTTTTACTTACACTTTGTTTTTTATTCCATTTTGTATATTCCTTCCCTTTATCATATTTATATTTATGAGGACATTTGGCAGCATAATGACCAAATCTACCATAGGCAAAACATTTGAAAGGTAGTTTACCTCTGAATCTTCCGAAACCCCGTTGAAGCTTTTTGACAAAGTTTACTTCCTCTTCTTCTTCTAAAATATGTCCTGATTCATTGAGTTCTTCTTTTCCTTTTGCTAAAGCTTTAAATGTGGCTTCTCTCATATCTGATGGACCTCCTTTTCTCATCTCAAAGGAAGTTAAGGTTCCGTGAATCTGTGTCATAGTAATAGTCTGTAGATCCTGTTTTTCTTCTATGGCAGATACTTTTGATTCAAACTTAGCAGACAAGGATCTTAAAACTTTTTCAACTAAGGTAACTTCCTTTATCTCTTCACCCAGATTCTTCATGCAATTAACAATCTCATCTATACGTAAGAAGTAACTAGCTATACTTTCATCATTACGCATCTTGAGAGTTTCATATTGAATTTTGAGAGTTTCTAGTTTAGCACGTTTTACCTAAGAGTCTCCTTCGTAGCTTAGAACGATTTTGTCCCATATTTCTTTGGCGGATTTGAGCTGCATAACTTTGAAAAACTCTGATTGTGACAGACTTCCCAATAATGTATTGACCTCCTTGGCATTGGTTTCATATTGCTTTTTACCTGCCATATTTGTAGGAATTGCCGATGGAAATGTATATCCTCCTTCCACGATTTCCCAGACATCTGTTCCAAGGGATTGAAGATAGGCTATGGTTCTTACCTTCCAGTAAACAAAGTTTCTTCCATCAAAGATTGGTGGTCTGATGGATCCCCCACTTTCTTCATTACTCATGATGATGGATCTTCCTTCAAGCGATCAAGCTTTTTCTGAAGCACCTGCTCCGATCCCAATTGTTGGAAATAATATTGAGAGGGGGGGTGAATCAGTATTATCATATCAATAATTTAATTTTCAAAACTGATATGTATACGCTACTTCAGCTCAGTGAACTAGCGTGTATATGCAACTATACTTAATGCAACCAGCGTATATGCAGAGACCTTTTGATTTACCCAAATTATCATGTATTGAACTTTAATCAATATATCAAGAATTCATTAGACAGTGTAGTAAAAATAGATTAAAGCATCACACATAAGAAAGACACATGAACACCAAGATATAAAGTGGAAACCCAATGTGGGTGAAAACCACCTATTGTTGTCGTCTCTGTCTTCTTTTAATAATAAGAAAATTATGTTTATAATTTTTGTATTGGTGTAGTCTTATACCAGTACACAGGCTTCTACCTGCAGAAGGCCACAACCTTCTCTTGTTCTCCAGCTTCTACTGGAATGGAGCTACAACACCCTAGCTCTTGTACTAGTTGTTATGTTTGCTTAGTACGTAGGTGCCAACCTATAGAAGGCTACGACCTTCTCTTTTTCTTCCAGGGACCACATTTCATATATTTTCATAGTGGATCCATCAACAACATCATAAGTGTAATTCAATCATCAAATATATCTGCATCAACCAATCACCTTTTGAACCAACCACAACCGAATCAATCAATCACTTTGACAATCCATCAATATGATCATTCAGAATATTGTCACCAGAATACAGTAACCAGAACCCAGAACTCTGCAACATCAAACAACAGCAACTAAAACATATTTTATAAGGTATACGCTACTTTCATGTGTTGAACCTGCATGTACGCGCGCTTTCCTCAAAGCCAACTAGCGTATACATCTGCAAATATTAATTCATGATTATGTATCTATACTAGACTTCAGTTATACCCAGATCATATCATTTATAGAACAATATATGCATCAATATTCAGATCTAGAATATTCATGAGAAAAAACACATAATGATAGTTCATTTTGCACCTTAAGATCCTGATCCATCATTAGATCTTATCCTCCATCAACCGCTAAGTTTCCTCCTTGGTTCAAATCTAGCAATGCACCATAACCCGATAACCTACATACTAGATCTCACATTTCATTAGATATTCAATACTTGTATTCCTTGGCCTAATGATCTTCTCCTCCTTTTATAGTTTTAGGTCTTTCTCAATACCATGGACCAAAACCACTTAGGACCAATACCTTGGACCAAATACCTATGGTCAATACCTCGGACCAGATACCTTGGACCAATACCATGGATCAAAATACCATGGACCAAAAATTTAGTTTTCCAAGGTATACGCTCTTTTCCTTCTGTGAAAATGCGTGTGTACGTATACGCGACTTGTATACAGTGAACCTGCATGTATACACAGCTTGGTCAATGGTGAACCTGCGTATACCTCTCTTTCTTCATTCCGTGAAGACTAACATGCCATTCTTTGTTGTTTACCTGCTATACTGTGATCTTTCATCTGAGTGAGTTGCCTTCTAAACTGATTCCTTGAAGCTGCCCTGCATTTCATCACATCTGTAAACACTACTGTCGTGCATTCTGTCACATCTGATATCTGTTATAATATACAAGTGATTTGTTCAGCTACAAGTGGTTTGCCATCAAGTACAATACATACATCATAATGCCAACATCATAATGAGGCTGAGTGGCCTGGTTGCGGAGTTTTCCCAGTTGGACTATGTGTTGGATCAACAATATCAAGATGAGCTAGAGAGAGACTCTGAGCATGATCACACACTTAGATCACTTTTTGACATGAAAATGAACACTCAGAACATAGGAACAACATACCTTCCTTAATGCAACAACTTTTCGACGACTCCTACCAAGTGCGACACAAAAGATACACTTTGCGACGAAAGTGGCGACACTTGTGCGACAATGCTTGAAACTTTGGAAATGAGTGTGAAACATGTCTACATGATAACAACAACTCATTGTCACAAGGATTTCCCCTTGAATCAATCCAGAATTTTATTTTGATAAGTGATAGTTCCCACACAAAAATACGACACCTGCGAAATGACAAGAAAAGTGCAAACGACACTTGCGGTATGTGAATGACAGTGAAAGTGCCAGAGTGGAGATAACGAAACTAATTAAAGTGAGAGAAAGTAAAAGAGATAGTAAAAAGTATAAAAATGACACTCACGAAAGAAAGGGTTCGCAAAACCAACAGTTTGTAAAACTCACTGAATTAGAAATACAAACACAGCTAGAAGTGAGAAACTGTCAATGTTAGTGCGCACTAACTGTCGACATGGACTGAACATAGCGTAAGAACTGTCTTGATAGATTGTTCTAGTATTATTCGAGCTTGCGTGAAGAAGTGTGCTCATGAATTTTTTATGGATTGGGCATGTGTAAGCAGGTGAGTTCGACACTTACAATCTAAAAGGGGGCTCAAAGAATTAACAAAGCTAGAACTGAATTCTGAAAGGTCGATCACAAGATCCACAGTAGGTACCAAAATTCAAGTATATGGAAAATTTTGGAGGGTGTTTGTCGCAGCGACATCACTTTCTCAAATCATATCTTTGAAATTATAATGAACCATAGTCTGAAATACCACCACATATATCTAGATATCTCTCCTCTATCTCCTCCATATTTCATAGTTTGAAACATAGATAGAAATCTTTCAGATTAATCACATAGTTAGAATTTGGTCGACGTTTCGAACCAACTAATGTGGTCCATCCTTAGGACAAGGGTTTCGAACCAACTAATGTGGTCCATCCTCAGGACAAGGTTGACCTTGTCCTGAGGATGGATGACATTAGTTGGTTCGAAAAGTCGACAAAATCATAACTATGTGATTAATCCGAAAGATTTCTATCTAAATTATGGATCACAAAAGTCTTAGATCTAAGTTTGAAACATATTAGACAAAAGTTATAACGAAAATGCCACGTCGACTAGTTTGAAGCATATTTCAGGAGCATTTAAGAACTCAAAATTCCTCAAAGAATATCCAAAATTATAGAAAAACAAGGACTTAAATCCTCTCCTCTATTTTCTCCATAATTCACACTGTGAAACATTTCAAAAAACAAGTTATATAAAAAATTCCATGTTGACATGTTTGAAAAAAAATTCAAGAGCATTCAGGAACCCTAACTTTATGAGATCATATCTCTAAAATCATAGCGAATTAGAGTCTTAGATTTCTACCACATGTACCTAGATATCACTCCTTTATCTCCTCTAGTTTTCATATTTTGAAACATCTCAAATGAAAAAAAATTAAGGAAAATTTGAAGCTGACATGTTCACTCCACAAATCACTTTTTTGCTCCACCTTTAAGACACCAAGAGTATTCCCTAGCTTAAGTTGTTTTCCTTACACCTATTCTTGCTTAGGTGGTCTTCAAATAAACTCATCTATCATTTATTTATAGTGTTTCTATGTTCACTTAAGGGGTTGACTTGTAAAATTGGCTAAGTTGGCCATTACTTTTTGGTTGGGTCAACCTACTTTTTGGCTATACTAATGTGACATAATGTTTCATACATCCTCGCTACTATGTAATTAGAGGGTGTACCATACACCTTTAGATAGGTATTCAAATAATATATTTAACTATATATTTTATGCTCCCATCTGAGTTAGGTTATCGAAATTGGGCATCAAGAAAAAATTGGGTATCCAAACAATATTTCAAACAATCTCCCCATTGTCATGATGGAAGCCCTTAGTCAATTCTGTGACAATAATGTAGTACTCCCTAACCTTTAGTTGGACATCCATCTTGGCCTCCCTATAACTTTGACATTATTGGTATACCATGATCTCTAAGATCAATTACAACACAATATTAAAAAATTCCTCCCTTTTCATTAATGGAAAGCCTAGACATTTCAGCATTGTTGCTGAAGAACTCCCTTTTTGAGATCAATAAAAAACTACTACTACCCATGACCTTACACTTTCCTTTACAAATGATTTGAGAGGGATATCACAACAATTTTCTCCTTTAACTTCATTGAGGAAATATACATTACTTGAGGTCCTAGTTTCTTTTGCTATCAATATTCCTAAACTTGCTTTCGTTATTCACATCCTTTAGAATGATATGTGGTATCATATCCTTGATCACATATTTGACTTAGAAGATTGTGTTTTATACCTTCAACATATAGGACATTCTGTGTTTTAGTCTTTCCAATATCAAGACTAATTGTTCCTTTTTCAACTATCCTTACTAAAGCATTATCTCCAAATGTAACACTTTCTCCTTTTTATTCTTTTAGAAATAAGAGTTTTACTCTCATCTCCTATCATGTGTTTTGAACATCCACTATAAATAAACCGTTTTCTTGCCTTTCTTTCAACATATAGAGTGAGTTCACATTCCTCCTTTTTTCTTGCTTCCTTTTCCATACCTTTGTGCATTGTTCTTTATTCCTAATAATATATTTTTCCTTGCTTCTCTTAGGAAAACTTGTTGAGAAATCTATGGCATCAATAGTTACGTAATTTCTCTACTTATGATAACTGCTTGTGATAGGATTTTTCTTCTTAATTATGATCTTCTCTTTATTGTACTTATTATTGTGTTATTTTCATCAAGACAATTACCATATCATGAAAAAATAGATAGACAAGAGACACAGTATATAGTCTTGTCAGTCAGGGCCAAAACTTCTCACTCTTTGAGAGGAAAACCCAAACGAAATTCTTCTTATAGATCTTCAATTGACGAACACCAAGACCATGACAATGACCCTTGACACTAGAGTCCTCCCAAGACCAAGTTACTAGCCTCCTTTACCAACACTGCTCTTCTTCTTCCTCTTCTTGGCTTCCTTAGAATCTTAGTCTTCCTCTTCTCGGCTTCCTTGAGAATCTTGGTCTCCTTGAGGTCTCAAGAGAGAAACCTAATGCACTGCTAATCGACTCCTTTTAGCGAGATATTTTACCCAAACAATATCACTTTAATGTAACTACAATTTCTTCAACCTTCTTTTGGCACCTTCGTATATTTTGTCTTCACATGTGGGAGGAATACTACCCCAAAACAATCCCCTACGAACTTCACTTTCTTTTCTTCTTGCTTCCCTGAGATAAAGGCTTCTTAGAGTACGTTTTTCACACTTCCTTGTAGACTTTCTTGACCAAATTTATTTCTTCCAAGTGAGGTCGAGTACTTGTATATATATACACGTTTTCCCATGTCCTTAAGGCCGACATGATCTCAAGAATAGGCCGACTTTACCTTGGAGAGAGACTGACATCATCTTCTTGATTCTTCCTTCTTTGTAGGCCGGTTTGAAGAGGGCTAGTGACAAGGTCTTGGAGGATGAATTTACATAGACAAGTGGGACTCTTTACAATGTATAACATGTCTTCATTAAATGACAATGACTCTTTATACTTTTATGACTAGATGAAAAAATTCCTAAGGGCTCTCAATGGGTGCCTATATTAAAACTAAATCTCTTGCTCATGAAACCCATGATGCAAGCATTACAATAATTTTATTTTTCTTCTTTACACCTCTTACATAAAATCATAATTACATGTCATTATGAAGACCGGACCTAGTTACACTTTACAATACTCCCTCTTAATTAGGGAGGTATTCATAATGGTACTTGGTCATTCTCAATATGAAGAATTTCTCATAAGAATAATCATATTGGTAACACCTTTGTTTAGCATCATATTAACCAACATTATTATATAACAAGTGTTAGGGTCTAACCCTAGCCCGTTTATTTATGTAATAAACCCAATAGGGTCTAGTCATAGTTATAGTTAATTAAAGAGTTAATAAAGCCCGTATTAATAATTGTAAGTAGTTGACCCACATTTAAGAAAGGGACCAGAGTTAGTTGCAAACAAGCCATAATTATTAAATAAAATGGTTAACCCATGTTATGTAAAGGACCACTAGTCGTTAGGTTGTTGAAGGTCATTTAGCTATAAATAGTCGTAGTTAGAAGGGAAAGATCATCGAGTCTTATTTTTTAATCGAGCTCTGCTCTACTGGAGGTTGCCCCCTGGAAGACGCAAGTGAACATTGCTTTTATCTCTTAATAATAAAATACTTGTTGTTTTTCTCATGTTATTCTATGTTTGGGTTGTATTTCTTCGCATATTTGGTATTTTGGAATCCTCGCAGGTCAAGAGCATAATAAGTGATATCACAACACTTTCCAGGGCCGATGGTACCTCCATTTTTGGCATAATTTGTTTTAGGCTAGAGACATGATCCAGCGTCTTTAAACCACGACATTTATCATTGAGAGCATAAACCTATGGATTTGGGGAGGCATGCACGCAGGAAATACAAGAGGTGGTCACGCTTGTTGGACTCCCTTGTAACCCCTGTGGGTACCCCTTCGAGTAGTAGCGCATTAGACAAAACCGCACACGGACTACCTTCCACGTACCCTCTCGGTATATCAGAAGCCCCCTAGGCTCACCTGAAACCTCGCCTTAGGTAAGTCGGCGGCAGTCTTGCTTCTACAGTACACTGAGAACAACACTCGGGGAGATTACTCGTGTGTACGATAGGGTAGTTGGGTAGTATGGCTAAGGGTACGGTTGATCCTCCTTAGTTAGTGCCTTGAAATATTGGGTCGAGTACTATTGTTGGACCCTTATGTATATTGCGATCTATAGCACCTGACACTCCTTTGTGACCATAGTTCCCTTGACTCTTTGAAGATCGCCCATTATCTTATTTGCAATATTAGATCCACCAATTGGGGTTCTACTGCCGTAGTAGAATTTAGATATAACAGTTGGGGCTCGGTCGTTTCCGCAACAATCAGATCCACCAGTTGGGGTTCTACCACCGCAGTACAATTCAGATCTAGCAGTTGGGGTTCTATCACCGCCGCACCAATCAGATCCACCAGTTGGGGTTCTTTCGCCACAGTCCAACTCACATTCAGTCATTGGGGTTTCGCAGGTAGATTTGACCCTCTGTGTAGTGAGGCTTATGGCCACTATAGTCTCGGCCCAATTTTCGTAAGACATTGGGCAGGATCAAGTTTTATGGAATTTGCCCACTGCAGTATTGATCAGCGGGGAGTAAAAAAAGTCTGAGGCCTTCCTGGGACGCTTACAAGAGACTTAGCCCATAAGATACAGGAAGACGAGTTTATCGCAGTGGTACCATTCACTTGTTAGCTTCAATTTTCTGGCAGTCCCAAATTTCTTCGAAGTGACATCAAGTGACCGAGATCTATGTATGGTAGAAACCAGAGCACAATTCATGGCCAACAAGAAGATCGAGCGCCTTGAAAAAATGTTGGATACTTTCTAGGAAGATTTGCAAAAAAATACACAATTCATTGCACAAGTCACTACGAGCATGTCAGGGTTGCATCAGGAGGCACATGGTATTGTTGAACACATTGAAGGAGAATCTAGCCATCATATTCACTTCCATGGAAATCACCAACATTCCCACCCTCGGATGCCCAAGCTGGACATGTATAAATTTGATAGCTCTAATCCGGCAGTATGGGTAGCACAAATGGAACAATATTTCATTCTGAATGATATCCATGATGATCCAACTAAACTACGTGTGAGAGCCCTTTACTTGGACCAAGAGAGATGGTAATGGTGACAGTGGCATCGAAAATGCTATCCCGGGAACATAACTTGGTAGGTGTTCTCAAAATCCCTTTGTGACCGCTTTGACAAAGAATCTAATTTTTTGGGTCGTCTTACTAAGCTCCGACAGACAGGAAAAATCAAAGACTACATTGAAGCCTTTGAGACATTGGCCATCTGAACAGAAGGTCTAGGAGATGAATTCTACTTTGAATGTTTCATAAGTGGTCTCAAAGAAGTCACCCAAGCACATGTCCAGATGCACCACCCACCTACATGGATAGACGCTTGCAAAAAGGCTGTCGAAGTGGAACGTGATTTCGCTGCTTAGTCTACTCGTCCAAATTTCATAGCCAAGGGACACTCCACCCAAGCTCTGGGCCCTACCCAAACACTTAAGGTTCAAAAGGTGTCTCCAGAAGAAATGGTTGAAAGAAAAAAACAAGGATGCTACTACTGTGATGACAAATACTCCCCGGGGCATAAATTCAAGGAACCAAAATTCTTTCAAATTGATGTTACTGGTCACAACTCATCTAAGGAAGCCCCACCCCTTGGGGGACTAGAGGATGAAGTTGAGGAAACCCAGTAGGACAATGAGCTCACAGCTACGCCAGAGGAACTAGTTATCTCACTACATGCTTTGGCGGGCTTTTATGTGCCCCAAACTCTCAAAATCAAAGGCTTTCTTAAACATTGCCCTATATTAGTATTGATTGATAGTGGCAGCATTTTTGGCTTGTTGGGGCCTGACCTAGGTTCAGAGGTGATTTAGCCAAACAAATCCCAGTACTATTGGCCCTTTCAACAACAGTCCGTGGAGCGCGGACTGAGGTCTCACCCGAAGTAGTATGGGAGGGTGCTAGAACCAGGTTTCCGCACCCTAAATATGTTTGATGTGTTCAAGTGGTCCGTGGTTTGACCCTGCGCACATGTCGCTACGTGCACTTACCCATTCCTTGCAGCCTCAGGTGTTGCCTTCACGCAGCCCTACTCGGGGTCTGAACAATGTTATTACCCAAGTCCTTACTATTACTCTGATATTAGTTGATTAACTTAGCTTATTTGTATGCTTTCAGTTATAATTAACAATATTCACAATTCATACAAGTGCGCACAGTAAAGAAACAGTATATTCGCAAATGATATCATACACGTAATAACTCAAAATGGATACACATAATTGGTAACAAAACCTTTCTTTATTAATCTCTTATCCGATTATGGACTCGACTCTACCCTGCACACTCAGCTGCAGGGGTCTATGCACTCAGCTGCGGAATACTAGGCCTCTACGCACTCAGCTGCAGAGCCTTCTCCTACTCTATGACCCAAAGACACACTTAGACACTTGCTCTGTGCTTCTACTTTGCTATCTCATACTTTGCTCTTCAACTTAATCTCTAATATCTTTCATGCCCATTCTCTATTAGATGTCTTTACAACTTAGATCCTCGCTCTATTTATACAATTCCATGGTCTGCAGACCATGGGTAGGCTGACATTACATTACAAACTATGGCGGACAACCCTATGACTCTAACATACTTTCGTGCCCACAATTCACGGGGCTTTACAACATTATTCGGTCAAAACATGGGCTTTGAGCCCCAAAACATGCTTCGAGGGGGATTCCATGCCCAACGGGCCCCCAACACAAACATTGTGACTCTCCCTCAAGTCACTCTGTCGGCGCGGAAATCTTTTCATGGAGTCCCTCCAAATATCTTCAAATTGTGCTAATGTCGACAGCGCACTGCATCACTGCTTGCTGAATCTGTTGCATCCTCTGTTCTGAGACCTCCGTGTATGAATTATTTCCATACCTCTGTACCGATATCTGCTGCATATGTTTATAGTCTCGCGCCTTTTTCCAACTCATCGGAGCACGAAGACTGTGCTTCGGTCAGCTATTCAGATAGCCAACCCACCTATGTAGGGCTTCAAGCGGTTGTTGTTCACTTTGCCTGGGAAGGGTTCTCCATTTAGTTTGACTAATTGGACCATGCCTCCGTCTGTGACCTCCTTAACCATGTATGGTCCCAGCCAATGCATTCTGAATTTGCCTGGAAATTTTTCAAACTTACTGTCATACAGTAGCACTAAGTCATTTACCTTGAAGGTGCACAACTTAATATGGCGATCGTGCCAGGCCTTTTCTCATTGCTTTTGTACCTGCTAATGAAAACCAGCCAAGAACCGTTCCTCCTCAAGTTCTTCCAATTGTGCGAGCCTTTCCTCCAAAGCTTCGCGGTCCATCATTCCTGTGAGCACTGCTATGCGCAGACTAGGTATGATATATTCCATCGGCATGACAGCTTCCACGCCGTAAACTAACCGGAAAGGTGTTTGTCCCGTCAATTTCTTGCACATTGTCCTGTAAGCCCATAGCACTGTAGGTACGCGCAGGTCCCAATTGCTTCGCTGCACGTTGCACACTTTGGTTAGCGCAGTCTCTAGTATTTTGTTAAAATATTCTATAGTCCCATTGCCTTGGGGGTGATGCAATGTACTTTTCTGATGATACACCTGGAACTCTTCTATGAGCGCATTGATGGTTTCGTTCAGGAAATGTGTTCCATGATCACTCATTAAGATTTTTGGACAGCCAAATAGGGTGAACACATTTTCAAACAAAAACTTCACAGTCGTAGCAGCCGTGCAATCTTTGACCCGCTGCGCTTCCACCCATCGTGTCAGGTACTCTACCGCGATGATGATGTAGTGCGCGCTAGTCTTTCCCTAAGGTTTGATAGGTCCCACAAAGTCAATTTCCCATTTCTCGAATGGTTGCAGTGTCATTTGTGGATTCAATGGCATCTCATCCCTTCGCGATGGTTTTCCGGTCCAATGACATATATCGCAAGCCTTACAATACACTTTTGAATCCTGGTGAAGGGTTGGCCACCATAACCTTGCGCAAAGAATATTTTGTGCGGTCGCACGTCCTGCATAGTGTCCTCCTGCAGCGCCCCCATGTGCTTCCGCGAGAATCTGACTTCGTTCAAATTCAGGTACATATCTTCACAATATCTCGTCATTCCCCATTTCTTATAGGTGCCCCGCGATGACAAAAAAATTCATCACGCGCACCACCAATTCCTTCTTCTATTGGATGGAGTATTCGCGCAGTCCCTGTTGTCAGAAAATGGATTATATCTTCGAAGTGCCCGTCTGCGACGCGCACTGCAAAGAGTTGTGCATCAGGTAATCCTTCCTCCAAACTAGTAGGTTCCTCGCCCGTCTCAATACGTGACAAGTGATCTGGTCCTGCATTTAGGCGTCCAGGTTTGACCACGACCTCAAAGTCATATTCTTGAAATAATAAGAGCCACCTGCATATGCACCCCCCCAACACAGGCTTATTGACCAAGTATTTCAGTGCGGAATGGTCTGTATACATCTTGAAATGTCCTCCTAGCAAATACTGTCGGTATTTTTGGAGCGCATACACCATCACTAACCCCTTGCACTCAGTTGTGGAATAGTTCTTCTCGGCTTTAGACAATCTACGACTTGCAAATGCGATAGGGTGGTCCAATCCTCATTGCTCTCTTGTGTGACCATTGCTCCCAGCGCGATACATGACACATCAACATGGACATGAAACTCCACATCCCATTTTGGGAAGACCAGGATTGGAGCGGAGGCCAATTTCCCCTTTAGGACATCCAAACTCTTCATGCAATCATCATTCCAGCAGAATGTGACATATTTTTCAATAGTTTCTCCATCAACACGGTGATTTGGGCATAGATTTTAATGAACTTCCTGTAGTATCCTGTGTGTCCCAAGGTAGCGCGCAACTATTTAACACTTCGCGGTGCTTCCAAATTTAGAATTACTACAATCTTCACAAGGTCCACCATCAGGCCCTGTTTGTAGACCACGTGTCCCAACAGGTTTCCAAAGGGAATGAGGAATGTGCACTTCTTAAGGTTTAGCGCGATCTGGTGTCGTTGGCAAGTATCCAGCATCAAACGTAAGCTTGCTATATGGTGTTTAACTAATCCGAAGACAGTCCAGTTATCCAGATAATCCTCCAGGAACTTGTGGATGTATTCTTTGAATGCGGCAACAACGATGCACGAAAAGATGGTTGGTGCATTCTTTAATCCAAACGGCATAACGATGTATTGAAAGTAGCCCCATTCCGTTGCGAAGGTCGTCTTTCTCCTGTCTTCTGGCGCGATTTTGATCTGGTGGTACCCTGAGAACCCATCCGTGAACGAGTATGCTTCTTGTCCGCCAACGTTTTCAAATACTTCATCTGTGAACGGTGTCAGGAATGGATCATGTACACAGGCGTCATTCAGCATCCTAAGTCCACGCATACTCTTATTTCACCCTTGATCTGATAATCACCCTATGAGTGACCTCAGTTGAAGATTTATTAAATAAAAAGGTATTACAGACCCATGTGTTGGTGTGTGTGTTCTGTGTTATTGAAACAATGGATCGATTAGATTGCCAATACACAGAAAATAAAGGGAAAGACAACAGAGAAATATAGTAAGAAACACAAACAGTTTTTAATAAGGATTTCACCCTATTCTCTAGGGCTACGTCTCCGATCCAGCTTCAGTGGTGACCTTGTTTTATTGTGTCTTTCAGCAGAGAAATTACAATGCAGGGACTCAATATGAGTTCTCCTGTAACAGATTTTACTTGGCAGGGTGGTTCTTGGATTCCCCAAGCCACTCGGAGTTCACAGACTCTTTTCCTTCCTACCAGCTCTGTGACCCTCAGTCTACAGTGGAAAGATACAACTATGATGCTCAATCCTGACAGATTCCTCTATGGGAAGGCTTGATTCTTCAAGCTCTCTGGTGCTCGATGCTGCCTGTGGTCAGCTCGGCCCTCTGTCTCCTCTGCTTGGCTTTACTGCTCTCCGTGCTCAGTCCTCCTCTCAGGGTTCACTGTTCACTGTCTCTCTTGGTCGCTTGGGCTCTTTGCTCTCTCTCTGAATCTCTATTCAACTATCTCTGTTCATGGCTTCAGCCATTCGATCTCCAGGCCTATTCGGTTCCTCTCCCGCCTATGTCGATTCACCTACCGCCTGTATGCTTGGAGTTCCCTATTTGGCGTCGGCATGAACACTTGAGAAGTAGCCACGCATCCCCATCGGAACAGCACCAACCTGTTCGTTGATTCGTTTCCTCGGTTATGTCGTGGATAGGTTCTTTCTCCACCGTGGCGATCAACGGATTCTGAATCCCCTTAAATCGAGGCTTAATTCCCTATCGATTATGCTTCTGTCTATCGGGCGCAATCTCAGCCGTCCAATCTGGGCTCCTCCAGATCTGACGTCATACGCACGTCGAGCGCAGTTGACTTGCTCGACTGATAACACGTGATCACAGTGGTTTTTCTCCCACCTCCGCTGCCACGCTTCGATCACTGAGTGGGATCGCTCCGCTCTCCTCCAAAACCTCTTACCGCTCAAGGGCACCCCGATCAAACCGTCGGTTTCCAAGTCATGGGTCCCACCTTCGTACGTTGGTGCTTTTCGTTTCTCCGCCCACGGTTCTTCGGCTCCCAACGTGACCAAGGGCTTAAGATCCCTCTATTTCGGCCCTGTTTTCCCAACAATGCGCGATTAGCGCTAGGCACTAATCGCACATCGAAAATCAACTCCTTTTCCCGTTCCGAGGCTCCCAAGGGCTACATCGACCTCCTACGCAGTCTCCATAGGCCTCGGTCAACATGCTTTGACCGAGGTCCTCGTCGTTCCGCGCCGGTTGCCATGGCCACTGGTTCAGGGTGTTTTCGATTACTGTTTTGGATTCTTCAAGGATTTGTTTCATCCCGATACAGTAAGGGTTCTATGACAGTCGTTTATGGATCTGATTTGGATCATGACCTCCCTACTGAAAAGCTTTTGGACCACCAAAATTTGGTTTTCTTCAAGCATTGACTAAGTGAGGAAACTGTTGTCTCACTTGTCCAATCTCAATCCACTTCGCACTGCTCGACTTCAAACCTTTAAGGCCAATCCTGAGGTATTCCACCTGTCCACTGCGCATTGTCCTTACCTTCCTGTCCAGTACTGTGTCTTCCTGCAACTCATTAAGATATTCGGGTAGCAGGTCATCAACAAAAGGCAATTGACTCTGCTCTTCAGGGTCCTCAATCATTGAAGGTTCAAACAACTTCAAGCAATATGCGTTCACGACTGAGTAGATGTGCATGTAAGCTGGCAGATCAAGACGAAAATCATTTTCATCAATCTTCTCAAGTATCATGAAGGGTCCATACCTGATAGGTTTTAGCTTCTTACCTTCACGTTGCATCCTGTCCTTGTTGATATACAACCAGACTTGGTCTCCAACTTGAAAACTATGCTCCATTTGATGCTTATCATGCCTAGCCTTGTACTTGGGCTGGCTCTTTTCCAGTTGTTCCTATACTACCTGGTGGATCTCCTGGATCTGTTCAATGAACCTAGTTGCATTGTCCACATCACTGTGTCCATCAACCATGGTATCTTTACCAAAGACAAAATCCAAGGGAGACCTTGGTATGAAACCAAAGCAGGTCTCAAAAGGAGATCTCTGGGTAGAAGAGTGTTTGGCTCCATTGTAAGCATGATGCACATAACACAAGTGTTCATCCCAAAGCTTAGGGTGTTTGCTACAATATCCTCTCAGTAACTGGATCACTGTCCTGTTAACTACTTCTGTCTGGCCATCTGTTTGTGGATTAAAAGCTGTGCTTTTCTTTAATTTGGTGTCCATTAGTTCCCACAGACTGGACCAAAACTTCCCCACAAATCAGGTGTCTGTATCAGATACAATAGAAGTGGGTAATCTGAAATGAACCCATACATGTTCAAAGAATAATTTTTCAGTTTGTTCAACTGCAATCTGTTTACTACAGGGTATCAAAATACACATTTTGCTGAACCTATCCACAACAACATATAGATAATCATGACCTTTCCTAGATTTAGGCAGTCCTCCAACAAAATCCATGGAAATGATTTCCCAAGGGTGAGAAGGAACTGGCAATGGAGTGTACAAGCCTAGTTTTCTGTTGTTGGGCTTTCTTTTAGCACACATAGCACACCCCTTTACATATCTAGAAACTGTCTCACTCATTCTTGGCCAATAGCAGAACCTTTGCAGCTGTGCAACTGTTTTACTTACCCCAAAGTGACCTGATATCATAGAAGTGTGTGCTTCCCTAATTATCTTCGCTCTCTCAGTTTATGGAATGCAGAGTTTCCCACAATGATATAAGAGTCAGTCCTTCACATGATAGTCCAATTCTTCTACTCTTTTGCCTTGACTCAAATTTGCATATACATCTTTAAAGTCCATATCCTGAGCATACTGTTCTATGTAGCTTTCATGCAACATAGAATTATGCTTAAGTATGGTAGATGCATTCATAATGAGTCTAGATAACATGTCTGCAACCTTGTTATGTATGCCCTTTTTATATCTGATGACTAAATGAAACTGTTGTAGAAAACCCATCCATCTATAATGTCTTGATTGTTGCAACTTAGTTTGGGAGTGTAGATATTGAAGTGGCTGATGATCAGTATGTATTACTGTTTCTTTGCCCATTAAGTAAGCTTTCCACTTTTTCACACTCTGAACTAATGCATACAATTCCTTATCATATGTAGGATAGTTGACTACTGCAGGACTAAAAGTCTCAGAATGATAACATATGGGTTTACCGTGTTGTGCCAACACTGCTCCCATGGCATAGTCACTGGCATCAGTTTGGATCTCAAATGGTCTTTGTAGATATGGCAGTGCTAGTACAGGTGTTGTACTAATTTTTTCTTTCAAGGTGTCGAAGGCTTTCTACTGTTTGCCTCCCCACTGAAACACCTTGTTCAATCTTGTCAAAGCATGTAAGGGAGCTGCAATTGAGGAAAAATTTGAAATGAACTTCCTCCAATACTGTGCTGCTCCTAAGTAGCTTCTCACTTCTGTAGCAGACTTGTGTTTAGGCCAGTTTTTGCCACTTTTGAGGGATCTATTTTCAATTCACCCGCCTACTATATGACCGAAATAATTTAGAGAGGTTTTGCCAAATTCACATTTGGAGAGTTTAACATAAAGTTTTTCTCTTTTCAAAACATCTAATGTCTGCTTAACATGCTTTAAATGTTCTTCCCACGTTTTACTAAAAATCAGAATGTCATCCAGATACACAATAACAAAATCATCAAGAAAAGGTTTGAGTACATCATTCATTAATCTCATGAAAGTAGCATGGGAATTGGTCAAGCCAAAAGGCATAACCAGCCATTCATACAATCCCTGCTTTATTTTGAAAGCAGTCTTCCATGCATCTTGATCTTCAACTCTGACCTGATGGTATCCACTGTGCAAATCTATCTTGGTGAAATAAACAGCTTCCTTCAGTTGATCTAAAATATCATCTATGCAAGGAA
Source organism: Pinus tabuliformis (assembly GCA_031772625.1). NCBI lineage: Eukaryota > Viridiplantae > Streptophyta > Pinopsida > Pinales > Pinaceae > Pinus > Pinus tabuliformis. The sequence continues at coordinate 218,854,973 of CM062804.1, read as the reverse complement.
GGGGATAACGATTTTTTATCGTTATTTTATTCAGTGCTTGGTAATCAACGCACATTCTCCACGAGCCATCTTTATTTCTCACCAAAACGATTGGTGACCCACATGGTGATGTGCTAGGCCTGATGAACCCTTTCTCGAGAAACTCCTGCACCTGCTTCTTGATTTCAGCATTCTCTAAATCAGATAACCTGTACATCCCAATGTTAGGCAAAGGAACATCTTGTTGCAAAATAATATCGTGTACTATTCCCTTTTTGAGTGGCAGACCTTGAGGTTCTTGAAACAAGACATCATACTCTGAAACAATCTTTTCTATATCAGCTTGCTGATTAGAATTACAGCCCTCAAATACATTGGTTTTATCAATTTTCTTTTCCTTTACAACCATTAGTAAGACCTGTTTGCATGAATTTATCATTCTTTTCATCTGTCCTGAGTTTATGAGAGTATAATTATTCTTGAGCTTATGAGCTCTTACAAAGTATTTGATTCCATCTTTAACAAGTAGATACTCGTTCTCGGCTCTGTAGAAAATAGCCTTTCTGTCATACAAGTAAGGACTTCCTAAAACAATTCCACATATATCCAAAGGAATTACATCTAACTCAACCTCATCTACAAATGTTGACCCAAAAGAAAACTTGAGATGCACTGTCTAGTCACTTGTAGTTGTGCTTTATCATTCAACCACCCTAATGGGTATGGCTTCTTATGAGGTGTAGTTGCTAATCCTAATTTCTTTACAATTGCTTCAGAAATCAAATTTACTTGTGAGCCACTATCAAACAAAGTATCAATCTTTTGATTTTTGGAAACAACTCGAATATGGAAAAGCTCATGCCTTTTTCTCTCATGCTCTTCATCAATAACAGATTGAGCAGAATTACTAGTAGATGCCTCAGAATTCTTACCTTTTATACCTGTGGCTGCAATGATTGTTTCATCTCCCGATTCTAACCCCAAATCTTTCTGAATAGCTGCATCAGTCTTCTTCTTCTTGCCCTCGGACTTCATAGGTCTCAGCTCTGGATGCAGAATCCAACAATACTCATCATCATGCCCCTCCTTTTTACAGTGAGTGCATGAAGCTTTTCCTTTCTGTGCAGCTTTAGCCTTCCTTGCTTTCCACTTCTGCTTTCTTTTCTCCTTGCTCTTGCTTACAGTGGGTTGGGATGGTCCCCCAACTTTTGGATTTCCATTCTTTCCTCTAGCTTCTAGATGAGTAGCTTGTACAGATACCTCATCTATACTAGTGGGATTAAACATAAGGATGGTGTTAGTGTCAGTCTTTCCAGCCTTCCTCCAGTAATCAAATATGCTCTTACAAAGTGGTCTCAGAGTGTCAAGGTCAAATTTTGTCATTTCAGTGAGTCTTCAAGCAAAATTTGGTCACTAGGCATTAGGTCTAGGGTTTGCTTTCACTCCTTCTAAAGTTGTCCAAATGTCGGTCCATGCCATCATTCAGCTGAGTCTATCATCATTCATATGGTTGTTATCATCATGACAAGTTCCATTGGGTCATTTTACAGCTTATTCATGCTTTAGTTGTGCCTTGGTAAGGTCCATTTCCCTCTCTTAGGGTTTTAGAGGTAATTTCTCTTGGATGGTCAAATCATTAGCAAAACTTGTATCCAGATGTTCATACACCTTCCCCTATCCTTCATGTACCTTATTAAACACTTCTCATCCCTTAGATCCGCCAAATTCCTCATTTTCGCACAAACCCTAGTTTCTTGCTACAACTTGGCAATTTTCTAGGTTGGGCCTGTGTTTTGCCCTTTTAGACCCCTTCCCCTCACTCGATCTCTAAGATTCCACTTTCCCCTACTTCCTAAAATCCCTCCCTACTTCCAAAAATTTACCCAAGAATTTAGAAGCCCCTCATCCCCTTCATTTCGCTTCATTTCCACAAAATTCCTTGTTTCACACATCGGGATAAGTTTCACTCAAAAGATGTTTTAGAGCAATCAAAGATATGAATTTTGGAAAACTGAGAGAGGTTTTTGTTCACAACAGGCCAAGGAAGAAAAACCTCCTTCACTTTTTACACAAGTATCATGGTTTTATATAAATGTCAAAAATACCGTTGCCTCAAGAGAATCGAATGCACCTCTGAAGTGACCTTGGGAAAATCAAGTTTTCTCCTAGCTTGGTTGGCCAAATGACTTTCTTGATGAGTCAAATGATAACTAGATACAAATATATTTCCAATGAGCTATTATGAGCTCAATTTGGAGTTGACGAAGGCATTCAAAAATTGACTGCAACAGCACTCTGCCTTGAGGAAGCCTCAATTGGCACATTTTGACCAGTCATGGGAGATTTGATTTTTTACAAAGCAAATGAACTCCAAAGTGAAAAATTATAGTTGTTTTGGAAAGTAGACTCAAAGACCTTTCCAACAAGCTATTCTGCGCCCGATTTCAACACCGGGAAGGCCTCCAAAAGCCTCCTGCAAAATGCACTATGTAGCTGGGTGCGTGCTACGCATCAGGGTGGGCGCGCTACGCACGAGGGGCGCGCTACGCATCAGCACACTTTTCTCAGTGTAAATTTACTCGTGCGCTATGCACCAGGGGTGCGCTACGCGTTGGGTGAGGCACGCTACGCGTTGGGAATTCTTCCCAGAAATTCGCCAGCAAGTATTCAACTCCTCTCCTAACTCAAGCAAACCACAGGTAGGCTTCATTTCCATGGCTGGTTCTTGGTTTTGCAAGATTAATGAGAAAAAATTATGATAGATGTGCCATGAAAATTAAATGTAAAAACCCTAAAGTTGTTGTGTGGATTCAAAGGCCTAGTTTGCTAGGGTTTCAAAATTACATGCTGCCAAGGTTTTCCCACTTTTGTGTTTCCTACCCCTCCCATATTCACCAACATTTTCCCCAATAATTCCTCCTAAAACCCTATATTATTCTCCCTCCAATACTAAACCCCTCCCTTCTACTACAAACATATTTTTCCTACCCTACCTCATCCTAAACCCTAAAATTTGAAAATTTTCATGTCCCTTCCCTTCCCTAAATTCCTTGTTTTATTTCCATTGTCCCCATTTCCCTAATGTTTCCCCTTTCCTAACAGCTCCCTTGTATATTTGTGTCCCCTTGGTCACAACATTTTGAGAAAAAGAAAAAGCCTACAGTCAATTTTGCACACAGTTGTATATCAGCATATATATATTCGAGCCACCTTGTTTTTAAAGAACATGTCAGAGACCGAGTCAGATTATGAGCAGGATTATGATAGTGATTCTACACCAGAGGTAAGTGTGCCAAGGAGGTATCACAAAGGTGGAAAAGGTGGTCATCATGTCAGGAGGAGCCTACTTCTTTGGCTCAATTGCAAGCTTGTCCACTTGCAATGGACTGTTTTCGGTATCAATCATGTTTTGAATACTGTGAGCGGATTTCACAAATTCATCATCATCGTGAATTAGCTCGCTTGTTTGTTCTACATTTACAGGATGGTCATGTAAACCTTGCCGGAGTGAATTTCACCTTGTCACCCGAGACTATTGCTCAGGCCACTGGGATACCAAATGTAGGGGAGGAACGGCTGAAAAGGGCCAATAGAGATCATGCATTATTGAAACACATGGTTATGCATTACAAGGTCCGGAACTTGGTTTGCAAGGCACGAATTAGGAGTCTTAAGGCAAAATTGAGGAAAAGGGTCAAGAAGCAAAAACGACAAAAGGAGCTTGATCGTCTTGGGATTTTGGCCGAAGCCTCTTTGACTGAGCATAGTACTTGATTGGGGACCCCCAGCCCAAATTTCAAGAAATTTGGGGAAAATTTTGTCAATTTTGAAATTTTTATGTAAAAAACAGGTTTTTGGGCTCAACGCGTAGCGCGCCGCGCGCTACCCTGAAGATGGGGAGGTCCAAATCACGAAAGGTTTGCATTTTTGGATTTGTCATGATGAAATACACCTGCTCAGCCACTGCCAAGGCATTTCATCAAGGTTTGGGTCCCCAAAAGGTCAAAAAACATGCAAAAAATGACCTCACTGCCCCTTTTTGGACACACAGGAAGCAGTCTTGGGAGAATGAACTTTTGGAGGGGCAAATGGACATCAAATTGGAAAATTCCACTTGGGTTGGAAAGTAGACATCTAGGGCTTTCCAACAAGACAACCTGAGCTCAATTTGGATGTCGGGAAGTGCCCCAAAATCAGGTGGAAAGGTGCGCTACGCGTAGGGCTCAGGCGCGCTACGCATCAGGATTTTTTGCACATTTTGCACCTTCCAGCTCAGGAATTCGCCCAGTTTTGACCAATTTTGACTTGTGATGGGATTTTTCACCCTCCTTGATGTAATTGATGTAATTTTATGTTGACTTGACACTTATTTACCTATTCTAGATTATTCATTCATAAAATAGCAAAAATTTAATGAATGAATTGGTTTCCTAGCTTATAGAGGCAAGTTGTTTTGACTGCCTAGATTATAGTGCTTTGTTTAGAATTGGTTGAAACAGCTCCTAGGATGATGAGCTCGACCCCTAGAGGCAAGGGAATGTGTTAGCTTGCCTATATTATGTATTTTCTTAGTCATTTTCATGGTTGGACTCTTTGGGAAGAGGCTTTGAGACTTTATTGTACATTTTACTTCAGCATTTTAGCAAAGGGAAGACCAAGGATTTGCAGCACTATTTGGAATTCTTGTGGCTTTATGTCTTGATGGTGTGTTTCTTTTAGTACTTGTAAGTTTGTTATGTGTATAATTTTCCTTCTCTCGTCTTCTGCAATTGAACAAATGAAGTGTTAAGGTAGAATCCATAAATTTGCTATGCTCTGCCTTTAAATTTGTTTAATTTTCCATGTTTTCATCAGTTTAAGGAGAACCCTTGCGCTTGCTTGCTCTCCTTAGCTCCTCACCTGTCTGATCTATTCACCCCATCACTTTAAAAGCATCAAAACAATTGCCTACCTTGCTCCAATCAGAACTCTGTAGAAACTGTGTCTCATCCCCGCACCCAAAATTGCTTTTCCCTTTGATTCAACAAAAATCCCAAAAAATCACCTTAAAACCTCTGCACTTAATATCTAGCCTAAGATCAGTATTCCTTATTGGTCATCTCAGCCCCTTTTGATTACCTTTTTCCGAGATAGACCCGGAGAGGGCCCTCTCCTGTCCTCGTAGGGCTAGCTACAAGGCTGAGCGTGGTTTGATGTGGCCTCGAGTTTTACCTTCCTCAGCCTAAGGCAGACTTGAGCGCTAACAGATGGTATGCCTCATGTAGCTGTGTAGACCACCAATGTACTTCAAAATAATTTTTGGTGAGTCTAATGAAATACCCAAAATCAATGCTCTCTTTCGGAACTCTTGAGTATACCCTTGTACACTTTGCCCTTTCAACTGCCGAAGAGTTTGCCAACTCATCATGGCTTGTTGCATGTAGGCCAATGAATAGAACTGCTTCTTGATTGCAGTAACAAATTCACTCCAGACAGAGATGGTCTTACCATGCTTCCTCATATCAGCTTGGGTTCTGCCTTCCCACCAAACCAAGGCAGTGCCCCCTAGGCATAGGCTTGCCAGATGAATCTTGCTCTTGTCTGAGACTATATTTTATACTCTGCAATACACATCAATTTGTCTAATCCAATTGTCCAACTTTTCAGCATTTAGCTCTCCATCATATATAGGCAAATCAAATTTAACATCTAACTTAATCAAATATGCTTTCTTATTATGCACAGGGCTACTAGGAGGTGTAGGGAAGCTTTCTTCTTTCCCCTTTCCTTTGGAGTGGTCATGGGAATGAGATTCATCTTCTTCTTTATCTTGCTTAGAGCCTAATGAATCTTCACCCTTATGCTTTCTAAAGTCCCTATACATTTATTCTACCATAGACTTTATAGTTAGGAAACTTTCTATGAATTGAGGGTCTGGCCCTATAGAACCTTCTTCTGACATTGTCTTCCGAGAATAGACTCGCCCAATTTCAGGATTAGTTTCCACCAATTCTCCTTCTCCTAATTTGAGCTTTGATCTAGTGAGCATTCACAGCTAAACCAACACAAGCTTGTCTAACCTTACAGCCTAGAGCTCTGATACCACTTGATCTGATAATCACCCTATGAGTGACCTCAATTGAAGATTTATTAAACAAAAAGGTATTACAGACCCATGTGCTGGTGTGTGTGTTCTGTGTTATTTAAACAACGGATCGATCAGATTGCCAATACACAGAAAATAAATGGAAAGACAACAGAGAAATACAGTAAGCAACACAAAGAAACAAACAGTTTTTAATAAGGAGTTCACCTTATTCTCCAGGGCTACGTCTCCGGTCCAGCTTCAGTGGTGGCCTTGTTTTATTGTGTCTTTTAGCAGAGAAATTACAATGCAGGGACTCAATATGAGTTCTCCTGTAACAGATTTTGCTTGGCAGGGTGTTTCTTGGATTCTCCAAGCCACTCAGAGTTCACAGACTCTTTTCCTTCCTACCAGCTATGTGACCCTCGGTCTACAGTGGAAAGAGCCAACTGTGATGCTCAATCCTGACAGCTTCCTCTATGGGAAGGCTTGATTCTTCAAGCTCTCTGGTGCCCGATGCTACCTGTGGTCAGCTCAGCCCTTTGTCTCCTCTGCTTGGCTTTACTGCTCTTCGTGCTCAATCCTCCTCTCAGGGTTCACTGTTCACTGTCTCTCTTGGTCGCTTGGACTCTTCACTCTCTCTCTGAATCTCTATTCAACTGTCTCTGTTCATGGCTTTAGCCATTCGATCTCGAGGCCTGTTCGGTTCCTCTCCCGCCTATGTCGATTTTCCTACTGCCTGTGTGCTTGGAGTTCCCTATTCGGCGTCAGCATGAACGCTCAAGAAGTAGCCATGCGTCCCCATCGGAACAGAGCCAACTTGTTCGTCGATTTGTTTCTTCAGTTATGTCATGGATACGTTCTTTCTCCATCGTGGCAATCAACGGATTTCGAATCCCTTTAAATCGTGGCTTAATTCCCCGTGGATTCCGCTTCTATCTATCGGGCGCAATCTCAGCCGTCTGATCTCGGCTCCTCCATATTTGACGTCATACACACGTCGAGCGCGGTTGACTTGCTCGACTGATAATGCGCGATCACGACGGTTTTTTCTCTCACCTCCACTACCACGCATCGATCGCTGAGTGGGATCACTCTGCTCTCCTCCAAAACCTCTTACCACTCAAGGGCGCCCCGATCAAACCGCCGGTTTCCAGGTCATGGATCCCACCTTCGTACGTTGGCACTTTTCGTTTCTCAGCCCATGGTTCTCCAGCTCCCAACGTGACCAAGGGCTTAAGGCCCCTCCATTTCAGCCCTGTTTGCCCAGCGATTCTCGCCCATCGAAAATCAACTCCTTTTCTCATTCTGGGGCTCCCAGGGGCTACATCGACCTCCTATGCAGTCTCCATGGGCCTCGATCAGCGCGCTTTGACCGAGGTCCTCGTCGTTCCGTGCCGGCTGCCATGGCCACTGGTTCAGGGTGTTTTCGATTGCTGTTTTGGATTCTTCAAGGATTTGTTTTGTCCCGATACAGTCAGGGTTCTATGACAGTCGTTTATAGATCCGATTTGGATCAACCCTTTTGATTTTTCTCCTGTACTACCATAGGGCTCACCCATTCGGATTCTTACACCGGCTCAATAATTTCAGCTACGAGCATTTTGTCTAATTCTACGCGGACCTTTTCTTTGTGCTTTAGATTCAAGTGGTAAGGCCTCTGCTTGACCGTCTTCACGTAGGGTTTTAGGGTGATCTTCATCATCCCTAAGTCGCCAACGATCCCTTTTAAATCCGTAATTTTGGTCAAGAATAAGTCTTGATATTTGCAGAGTAACTCAACGACCTTATCCACCGTGGCATCATCCCAGTAGTCACTGAGCGTTGCATACTTTGGTTCCGCCTCCATCCCAATGTTTACCTGCGTTGTTTTTAGTGGTGCGGTGATGTCGAGATCCTCAATCAATGGCCCTCGAACCTCGCAATAGCGTTCAGTTTCGAGAATGTTAATATTCCGTGGGTTCTCATCATCCTCCTCAATATTTACATTGTAACACTCTAGCGCGCAGCTTAGTTGTGTCGCCCATTCTGGCTGAAACACTTCCATTGGCTCCTGGGATATTTTGAAGATAGTTGTTTTTACTTATTGTAGCCAATCATCAATAGTATCCCACCAACGATCTCCAAACGTGAAGGTTAACAAGAATCCTTCACGCAAGATGTCCCATTCGCTCGTGCCATGGCAGAGCTCCGTCTCAGTATACCAATTCATGGGTATGACATCCAAAGTATGACAGAACAATTGCACCCATTCAGGTTGTGGCTCCTCCCCATAGACCTTGGTCCATTTTGCAAGGTGTGTACATGGATCATCTCTTCCGTCATACTTGTCTACTAGCCACATCTGCGATTTCCCAAAACGCAAGTGCATCATCCCTCCACATCCGCGCCAGTCCCTAAAGCTTCTCTGATGCGTACCCCACCACCTTGCGGGTGTAGCACGCAGTGCCCATTTTAGAGCATCAAAACGCTGCTATTCTGGAACTTCTCTTTCGAATTTGTTCAGGAATTCATCCACCGTTGTGAACCCATCATACCTAGGTAGATCCCTTGCCTTTGTTGTCACGCAACTCAGTGATCTTACCATCATGTTGCAATTGAGCGTGGTTACCTCGTGTAACCGTTTCTGCCATCGTTCTATTTCCTCATCCGAATTCGATGTGCAGGAGCTTTCGCACTCCCATAAAATCCTACCAGCCATTGTTGGATTCACTCAGTCTTGCTCCCGTGCGATGATTTTGTAGATATAGTCTAGATCGTCGTCGCATACTGGCTTTGTGTACCGCGATCCTTCCGCAGGGTCTAAAGATACCACTACGTGTAATGACTTTTTCTCAAAACTCATTTTGCGCTTCTTCAGATTTATCACCCCGTTCATATCAGTGGCCCAATCTATTCCCAGTAGCTCGGGATAGGGGTTGATGTCATCGAAAATCTCTATCACTTCAAAATCTGCAAGCGCGCTCGCACCTTCGATGTCTATCTTTATTCCTTGAAATCTTCCCATCAGTAGGATCTTATGTTGGTTCGCCATTCGCAATTGAATAGGAGACCATTGCAATGCGGGCCTGCCCCATGCGCTCCCATGTCTGCTTTGGTAGTATGTTCGCATCCAATCCTAATTCCAGAATCACTTTATCTATTTCATAATCCCCGATTTGCGCAGTCAATCTCATTTACCTTTCCTGTTCGCGTTGTGTGCTTCCCGAGCTTCCAGACTACGCGCGGTTCTCCTGACCCAGCGCACCTAGCAATGAGTTCCTGCAGTCCCTTCACAGCCTTGTTGTCGCACAACAACTTCATGCATGTCTCCAGAAAGGTAGTAAGCATTGACGGGTCCATCTTCGGGTCTAGTTTGTCTTTACTACCTGAAGTGGAGGCCTCCGTGAAACTCTTCTTAGCTTCCATGAATGTCTCCTTTGTGCACTCCAAATCAAACTCTGGTTCCTTTATAGGAGCCTTGCAAACCCAAGCACTTTCTTCGGGTTACTTGCCCTTGTCATCTCCTGTTGTGATACTACTTCGGAGCATGATGTTTACATTCAGGTCCTCTTCGCGCGGCTCAGACCTCATCATTTGCAGATTCTGAGTCGGGGGAGGCTGGAGTATTCCTTTATCGTGCAGCCTTGCTATCAGTGTAGGGCAGTCCTCCATCTCATGATCAAACTGGGTATAATATAAACATGATTCCCTCGTCGTATTTGTACAATTGCGAGCATAATGCCCTGGCCCTCCGCAATTGTAACAAATTAGCTGTTCGCGACCCCTTCCTGGTCCCATTCCACCTCGACCTCGTCCACGCCCCTGAAATCTAGTGCGCACTATCCCTATATTTTGATCGAGGGCTCGCGTTTCAGTCCGCACCCTATAGGTAGGGGTCTGATCCATCATCATCTCATAACTTCTGCAGGTATGCTCATCATGGCCTACCAACCTACAGAAATTACAAAACAATTGCGGGGACATCTGCGTATATTTTTGTAATAGATGACAATTATCCGTAGCATGTTTTCCTCCTATCTGACAAATCACGCACCATAATGCAGGCACCACTTGGTCCTGCTTGTGCCTCTGGTCTTAATGGCATCGGCCCTCCTCCCGCCAAGTAGTTCGTGAAGACTGGACAATGGTCCTTGTCATGTCCCTGTCCCTTGCACTTTATGCACCATACCTCCTCGCGCGCCTCTGGGTGAGTTGTCCTGTCTTGTTTCAAACTCTGCATTTCCAGACATAAATTTTTCAGTTGCGTGTGGATTTGTTGGACTCCCAGGCCAGGATCTTGTATTGGGGTCTCATGTAGTCTCATTGCAATCTCCAAAGCTTTAGCCTGGGTGGATAACTTCTGCTGCGACAGCGCCATCCTTAGATGCAGCGTTAGTGACGCTACAAACCATGTATGGTGCTGCCCATCTGTCAAGGTCATGTTGGCTTCACGAATCATGCCCTTCAATCTCTGATCTAGTTCCTAGGGGTTATCACCTGGAAGCATAGCAATTTCCTTAAACCTGATAATCGATTGTGTCTTCGATTTTGGCCTGCTAAAGTCCCTGTTCAGTGCAACTTGGATATCCGCAAACCCTACATTTGGATTGTCGTTGGAATGCTTAATGTACCATGTCAGTGCTCGATCTTTCAACACGCTTACCAGCATTTCCTTCTTTATATTGTCATCCACGACCCCTTGTGCTTCCCATACAACTTTTACCACGAACCAAAATTGGTCCGGATCTTCGTTCCCTACTCCTTTGAACACCGAAAATTTTATCGTGCTCGCCATATTGAACTGTGTTGGTGGTGGAGGTGGTGTGGGCGGAGATGGGGTGAAGATGGTGAGATTGGTGGTGGTGTAGGTGGAGGTGGCACGTGGGGAATTCACTGCCTTATCAGATTGATCGCACTGCTTGGTGAAACTTTCGTGAGCTCTTCCTCGCTTTCTCGTCGAGGCGAAATCAAGGGGTTATTCTCTATCTCTGTGCTACCTTCGTTTCTATAGATCCTCCCACTCCACGTAGCCCCAAACATCTATTTATTCGCGTAACCCGCTTTTCACACAATAGCATTTTAATCCAAGTGTTCAAAGATTTAATGTACTTACCTTGCGGCCCTTTGAGGAAGCATCACTCTGCCTTGCTGTAGCTGACTGGTGTGTCTACCGCGAATTCGGTGATAAACCCTCCTATAATTCGATCGAGCCAGTGGTCCATAGCACGCACAATCTTATCTTCCGATGCTTCTAGTATGCACACCAACTCTGGAGTCCACACAATCGGTTTGTCGAGCCTACACCTTCCTTGACTGTCTACTAGCTTCGCGATCCACTCGTACAGCTCATATGGGAAGGATGCAAAGAAAATTTCATGGATTTGCGAATATAAGTAGCGCTCTAACTATTGTTCCTCTGATACTCGCAGATTCCTGTTTTCCTACACCGCAAACTCGTGAATCTTTCTGTCCAACCACCCTTCAATTTCTTTCTTCGTCAGATTCCAGTGACATGACATCAGACATCCCTTATGCAGATCCCGGTCCCAGCAACGAAACCATTTGTTGGCTTGTTGGGGCCTGACCCAAGTTCAGAGGTGATTTAGCCAAACAAATCCCAGTACTACTGGCCCTTTCGGCAATAGTCCGCGGAGCGCGGACTGAGGTCTCACCCGAAGTAGTATGGGAGGGTGCTAGAACCAGGTTTCTACACCCTAGAGATGTCTGATGGGTTCAAGTGGTCCGCAGTTCGACCCTGCGCGCACGTCACTACGCGCACTTACCCGTTCCTTGCAGCCTGAGATGTTGCCTTCGTGCAACCCTACTCGGGGGCCAAACAGTGTTATTACCCAAGTCCTTACTAGTAATCTGATATTAGTTGATTAACTTAGCTTATTTGTATGCTTTCAGTTATACTTAACAATATTCACAATTCATACAAGTGCGCGCAGTAAAGAAACAGTATATTCGCAAATGATATCAAACATGTAATAACTCAGAACAGATACACAGAATTGGTAACAAAACCTTTCTTTATTAATCTCTTCTCCGATTACAGACTCGACTCTACCCTGCGCACTCAACTGCAGAGCCTTCTCCTACTCTACGGCCTAAGACACACTTAGACACTTGCTCTATGCTTCTACTTTGCTATCTCATGCTTCGCTTTTCGACCTAATCTCTAAGACCTTTCACACCCATTCTCCATTATATGTCTTTACAACTTAGAGCCTCGCTCTATTTATACAATTCCATGGTCCTCGGACCATGGGTATGCCGACATTACATTACAAACTAGGGTGGACAACCCTATGAACCTAACATACTTCCGCGCCAACAATTCGTGGGGCTTTACAACATTATTTGGTCAAAACATGGGCTTTGAGCCCCAAAACATGCTTCGGGGGGGATTCCATGCCCAAAAAGAACTCATAACTTTATCCATAAGTGATTCGTCGAAGCTGTTCATTGTTTTGTAAGGGCAGTCTCTAATTTATAGGTCCTTATTTCTCATGGGGGGACAATGAAATGTGATGGCCGTTGCGAAAATATTCAACTTCAGATGGGAGACTACCACCTAAAGACCCACATGTTTGTGATTAACATATATCTATCATGGCTATGACAAAGTTTTACCCCCCAAAAAACGTCGTTTGATGCCGCAAAACACTCCCAGAAGTTTTTAGACCCCGTTTTGCCAAACTGAGTCCCGCCAATAAAAATAGTCCCGTGAGCTGATTCCCCCACTTTTTCCACTCCAAATGCATCGATATGGATGAAAAAAATATAATGATCCAATTCAGATCACACCTCCCCATTTTGGGAGGCTTTTGTTCCCCAAAAGCTTTTACTGAATGAGGTGAGGAAATTTTTCATCCACCTTCTCTCTGGTGTACCATTCAGCTTTGCATGGAAGTTGTCCCTTCAACCCAATCTGCCAAAGGTCTTTTTGCCCTTGTCTTGTAGTTTTGGACCTCTTCTGCAAAACTGTATCTTCTTTCTACTCTACCTAAGTGTCTAGTGCCAAATCCTCCACAGAAGGTAGGACTCATTCCTCTTCCTGATTGTTATAGACATTTTTGGGCACTGCAACCCCAATCATAAATGTCCATAAACCAAGGGCTCTTAAGTCCCTAAAAGTGTTGTTCCAACCTCTAAAAGAACAAGGTCAACTGATTACATCTTCTCCCAGAAGTTCTCCATGAAAAACTGCTCAGAATTGGTCAAAACTAGACCATCTCACCTACTCCTTGGTCAAAGTGCGCTGCATCCCACCTAAATACACACAGTAGGTGCGATGCATCTTGAAAATACCTTCTATGGGGTGCGATGGGTGAGAATGGAAAAATGACAGGGTCAATATGCAAGGTGGAGGATCATGGAATCTTCTAGAAACTTCACCTGTGACACTTGCCTCTCTACATTCGCCCAGGGATGAGTAAGAGATCATCAATCTCCAAGTGGAATCAAGGACTATAAGAGAGAGGACACTAATCAACTCTCAAAAGCTGACTCACCCCCCTTGCAAACATCTATATATGGATCCCTCATCCCAGAGATCTAGAGGCTGGAATTTTGTATCTTGTAAGGAAGTGCTGCTGGTTTCTTGGTGCAATATCATAGTGTTGGGTGATCTAAGATTTGCATGAGGTGAAGAAGGGCTTTCTTGCTGAGAGGATGATGCTGGGTCAGAACAATTGGTTGTAATCCTCTTTGCTCTTTCTTGATTATCAATAAAGCTATTCAAGTTTTCCTCCACATTCTTGTATAATTGATGTTATGTGCATTTGTGTGGTCAATATATATTTGGTCCTATATTGTTTATGATAATAGATCTATGTTCTTGGATAGTGTTATGCTGCTTTGATTCTACAGGTGCTCTGTGAAGCTGGGTAGACAAGGAAGCGAGTAGCAAAGATCTATCAAAAGGGAGAGGAATCAAGCAAGGAACCAAGCGCAAGACAGAGGTTGGTCTCCTTATTCCCCTCTCATCTATTTCTCATAAAGGAAAACGAAAGTAGTTTTAGTTTGTTTGTTTCTAAGGTAGCTACCAGCGTTAGTGGGACTAGCAGTTCTGCATAGATACTAGTTTTCCCAATAACAAAATGATGACTCCACTGGGAAGCGAATAGATTGTTTGTTTATCTGCATTTGTTTACTTTATAAACTTACAGACGGAGCCTGAAGTTAAGACATCTAGCCTTCGAACTGCATTTGCTATGCAAGTGCAAAGTAGATCAATGTTGCTTCAGTCTATCTCTGGGTTTTCTTTATGAACTGAACAATTGATTTACAAGCTCTCTAATTTCCCTTATGGTGGCTCTAGTAACCTCTTTAGATCTACCCCTGTGATTGATTTACTGATTAACACTTACTCGCCTAAATCCCTCAACTGAGCTACAAACTGTGACCCGGAACCCAGTTAAAGTCTCGTCCCTGGTCCAGCGCACTGTCTCTTCTGTGAATTCTAGATGCATCGCACTTCCCGAGTGTAGTAGGTGCGCTGCATCTCCAGTTCACTGTGTTACAGGTGCGCTGATCAGACAAGGCCTTTCCTGCTCCTAGATTTGGTTTCTGTGTTCACTCTTTTCAGCTCTATTCAAGAGTTTTGCTGCCTGTAGTCAGTACACCTCTGTTGAAACCCCCTTCCTTGCCATTATTCCGCCTCTATTGTGCAAAGGACTGTAAATGTTTTTATGTATTTTGAGCCATTTTCAGTTCTCTTTTACGAAGAAGTAGCGTAATCGTACTGTCGTTTATTGATTTGAAAGTGTCGCAAATGTCGTTTTCAGTCATAGAAGAGAATCAGATTGTTCTTGATAGTTGATTACACTGTTACATTTTTATTTGATTTGAATTAGTAGTTTTTCAAGTGTCGAAAGTAAGTTTTCATCCAAATCACAAAGTGTCGTCATTGTCCTCATTTTGTCTTGAAAAGAAACTTGTTAGTAACGTCGCTTTGAAAAATAATTCACATTTGCGCTTAGCTTTCTTTTTATCATCCACACATTAAGAAGGCTGAAAACAAATACATGCACGTGCATTTGCATTTAGACTGTTTGTTGGTTTGGTTTAGGACAGTGCATATAGTGTGTGCTCTCTGCTCTATGTTGAAAGAACGCCATCTCTCTTTCCTTAGTAGCTAGGATTTTCATTGCAAAAAGAAGATTAAACGACTGTTTATCATCTTAGATTGCATTTTAGGAATTGTATATCTACATCACGTGGTGAACCTGAAAGGAAAATTTCTTAAGCAAGATCAACTGTAAAATAAATTTAATGAATCTAAAAATGCTTTGGAACCTAACGCACAACATCTAGAAGTCTAGGCTAGAGACGTATTCCGGCGTCGTTAAGCCTGGTAACTGTTGTTCTCATTGTTGGTTGGGTGATTCCTCCACCTTGAGATGATAAGTGCCAGTACGGACTTGTGCTCCCACGTACCGTTGAGTATATATTGGGAGACCACAATAGGCTTTATCCTTTATCCATAGGAAGCCGTGTCTGTCGCCCTATCGATCGCAATGCACTGAACACAACATTCGGGAAGATTGATTGTCGTACCGTAAAAAGTATTCTGGAGTTTTGCGATTGGTTTGGTAATCCCTCTATCTAGATTTCCAGAGCAGTCCCTTTCGTTCCTTTTTAGACTCCTTAAATGAAAAGGTCCATCTGAGCACTTGTCACTTCAGGCTCATTAAAAATCGAAGGCGACTAGAGTCATCTTTTGTTTTTTCTCGACTCTTAAAAATTGAAAAAACAAGTTGTGTCAAAGCGTCTAAAATTTATCTAATTCGGAAACATACTTCCCCTTGATTTTTAGTTGATCAAGTAATCCGCAATCATGGAAGAAAGTCAACTGAAACCCCATTGTTCGCGGAGGCTTATGAGTCAACCGTCTTTGTCCCCAGAATTGAAACTGTTACGGACAAAGCGAACTCGTTTAACTGGTTCCAAATCCCCTGGTAAAGTTAGAACAAGTGTTCCAACACCATCAGAGACTCCGGTTACTCCAAACATTTCTGGCATCCCTGCCTTTACAGAAGGAGTTCAGCAGCCACCAAAGGACAGTAGAACTGATCCTAGTGTGAAGGTAAACACTTGTATTACTGAACCAGCTCCATCTATAGCTGATTCAGAAGGTGTTATTCCCCAAACATCTGTCGCTGCAGATTCTATACCTTCTTTGGCACCAGAAATATTCTACGGACCTGACGGTCTACCTCTTCCACCTGGACTGATTGCTATAGAAGAGATTGTGGAAGCCTCCATCTAGTACTCCATCACAGTTTGGAGTCAGGATCACCCTATATCCTTCTTCATCAAAAATTAGTCTAACGTTATCAGAAGCTCCTATAGAATCGCTAGGCAATCTTTTGGATAGACTAGAAATGTCTGAACAACCGTCGACATCTAAGACTGTGTCATCCAACACAGCGACGACAGAACTTCCTGCTGTCACTCCAACAATGTTCGCCGGCATACCATCTGTCCCAACTAGCTCTCAATCGCTAGAAGGGGACCACTTAAAGGCTATTTCGACAGTATGGTCCGTTCTTGTTTGTTCATCTGGAATAGTATCTGGGAACTCTTATGTTGACTCTCAGCAAATTGATCCTCCAGGGTGTAAATTTGGGCAGTCCGGTTCTCAAGGACAAACAATTCCTTTGAGTATCGGATTACCGCCATATGGGGGGCAATATACCCTTTCATTGTCACCTCCGGGAGGACAACCATACACGAGTTCACAACAAAATTCAGGTTATGCTGGAATTACGTCTAGCAGTTGGGTGCCAATACTGCCTCAACAACCAAGAGTTGTATATTCGATGCAACAATGTTTACCTATGTCAAATATACCAACTACACCGGCTATCGTGACGGTGTCGCAAGTACAAGCGTTGCCTGTTGTATGCCAACATCAGGTTTCTCAGGTTGTAATGCAACAGCCTCTTGTCCCTGCGACTCAACCACAATCGCCAACTAGTGGAATGACACAGGACCAAACAGGTACAATTACCCCTCATCTTGTTCAAACGGTCAGTATTGGACAACAGCACATGGCTTCGCAACCATGGCTGGTGCAATACCAACAACCACAATTCCAACGAGTATACCAAGGATCTGAGCAACAAATCTTTGCAAATAGTGGGCAGTCGTATATTCAAAACGGTCAAAATCAACCATTCTATAATGGTTATGCCCATCAACCTTACCAAAGTTACCAGCATCAAATGCATTATGCTAGTATGCAAATACCAACTGCTCAGGCAATTCCGTCATATCCTGGGTATGCTTCGCCAAACCTGAATCAATAGTTACCCTTCGTGGCAACTTTAGAGTTACCAGATCTAAATCGGCTAACAAACGATCCAATTACTGATGCCCCTTGGTGGCCAGCGATTCCGCATAAACTTCCGTCAGACATTCCTAAGTTTAATGGAAATCCGGGTGAAGACCTGTCGAATCATGTGATGACATTTCATCTGTGGTGTTCATCAAACACCCTAAACGATGATTCGATTAGGCTTCGCCTTTTTTAGAGGACGTTAACTGGTCCGGCAGCAAAGTGGTATATCGAGTTAACCAGAGCTTCGTTCGACAACTTCAGTGCCCTAGCCACAACCTTTTTAACCCATTTTCAGTTACCGATAAGGTACGAAACGGGAACAGAACTTCTTACCAATTTCAAGCAAACGACGGCCACTCACATATCCGATCATATTCATGAGTGGCAATGTCGTCGTAGAATGGTAAAAACATATGTTCTTGATCAGCTTTTAGTTGAATGGTTTATTAAGTCATTATTACCTTCCATTACAGAAGATGTGGCAAAAGGAGGAGTCGTCACTGAAGAGCAGGTTATTGCTCGTGCACAATATTTAGACTTGATTTATACTCAGTCTGGCACGCTCTATGATAAAATCCCTGACGCTCCTAGACTGGAATTTTCCGTCCCTCCTCCTCCTAAATCGAACAATGACTCTCATGCCGACGATGGCGTGATTGGTGCGACAGACACGAAATCGACAAAGGCTACATCTAAAAAGGCCCGTAAGATTTCTAGTCAAAATGCAAAAGAAGAACTTCTCGCCTCGGAAGTAAATGTCGTCTCGACTGACAAAGGCAAAGAAACCAAGCAACCAGGAGGCAAGAAGAAAAACAAAGGGAAGAAGAAGAAACAGGAGGAATCCTCACCTGAAAATTCTTCTGCAAACCCTCCTGGAGATAGGAAACCAAAAATTCCATGCTTAATATGTGATGAGGATCATTGGACAAGAGATTGTCCACATAAAGCTGAGCTTAAAAGATTCTTCAAGAATTCAAAAACCTCGGCGGTATTGACTAATCTGTTTCCAAATCCAGGGACAAATATGGTTGCTAGTGAAAATGCTTCCCCGTCCCAAGTGCTGATGTTGTCAGTTTCGAAACAGCAAAATGATGCTTTGATATCGACAAGGAATAAAGATTACGGGAATCCACAGCTGTCGAACAACAAGGATAAGGATCAACCTAGTAGTTCGACAACAACTTCGACAGAAGTTGCGCCGCCCATCATTCCAGAGCTAACAATAAAACCGCCAAAGGGAGTAGTACACAAGTCGACATTTAATCCTCGTGCCAGAGCAGCACAGCATTATAACATAGTGGAAGATCTGGCCCAATCGCCATCTGCTATGTCGACACTTGAAGTACTACAAAATTGCCCATCCCAAAAGCAGGCTTTATTATCAGCTATAGGTGGGATAGACCCAAAGGATTCTAATCTTGTGTCCTTTAATCACAAAGGATATGATCCTCAGTTACCAGCTCAACTAGCTTTCCTCATTCAGGTGAAAGCCCTCAACAAAACTATTCATCGAACAATTATTAATGAGGGAGCATCTACATGTATTATGTTGATGAGTTTCTAGAAAACTTTAGGATCTCCAACCTTGTCGCGATCTTCGACGACATTAAAAGAATTTGACGGATGAACATATACCTCGTATGGTATTCTAAGTAACTTGCAAGTCGAACTAGGGGCGAAAACAGTAGAAATAGATGTCGAAGTAATCGATGGAAACCTCGATTACAACATCCTACTGGGAAGACCATGGATATATGCTATGGTTGCAGTTGTGTCGACCTACTTTAGAAATATTGCATTTCCTTTTCAAGGAGGAATTATAATTGTCGACCAATGAACATTTCTCCCCAATAGTTCTCAAGTTACGAGAAGCATTCCGATGATCCATGGAAGCCCCCATTTGCTTCAAAATATCGGAGTAGGCCTACTAAAAGACCCTATATTAATGGGGACTTTTACCCTCCCACCTCCAATCAATCTGGCAGAAGTGGCGACGGTAGGAACCTGCAATATGATATCTTCGACTCAAAAGATCTCAGAAAACGATATTAGCATGGATCATCCGCAGGTATTGCCTCCAAGCCCAATAGAAATATTGTAGAAATCAATGTTTTTGGCGTGGGAGGCAAACCCAAATCAATGCTCATCGAGCATTTGGATAGATAGGTCTAAGGAATATGGCACCCCTTCAGATCCTTGGTCGCAAGTGCATTACACCGACGAAGGAATTGTTCAGTCAATGATAATTGAAGGGGCGCCATGGGAAGATTACCACCATCGTTCCCATCTTCCAGATCGTCAAGGAGATATTCCTGATGACCTGCATCATCCTTCAGTTTTTGATTTCCTATCAAATACTGTAAACACGGTGGATTCCGAGCGAAACTTGTCCAATATTGAAGAGACTATCTGTTAGGGTCACACCCTAACCCCCTTATTTATGTAATGGGATCATGTCATAATCAAGAGTCAATAAAGCCCATATTAATAATTATAAGTGGTTAATCCGCAATTAATGACGGAACCATAGTTAGTTGCAAATGGGTCGTAGTATTAGATAGATGGTATTAATAAAACCCACGGTATTGGCCCGTGGTATTGCATGTATGAGTCATATATAAAGGATAGAGACTCCCTGCGAGGAGCATCGTGTCTTATTTTGTAGTCGAGCTCTGCTCTATTGGAGGTTGCCCCCTCGAAGAGGCAAGTGAGCATTACTCTCTGAATAATAAAATCATTTCTATTCTGTGTTTTGGGTATCTTTTCTTCGCATATTTTGTATTTGGGTATCATTTTGCAGGTTAAGAGCATAACAAGTGGTATTGGAGCACTTTCCAGGGCCGGTGGGATCTCCATTTCTTAGCAAAAATATTTTTTTGGCTAGAGACGTGTTCCGACGTCTTTAAACCACGGGATCTGTCATTGAGCGCATAAGCCTGCGGATTTGGGGAGGCATGCACGCAGGAAATACAAGAGGTGGTCACGTCTGTTGGACTCCCTTGTAACCCCTATGGGTACCCCTTCGAGTAGTAGCGCATTAGACAGAACCACACACGGATTGTCTTCCACGTACCCTCTGGGTATATCGGAAGCCCCCTAGGCTCCCTTGAAACCTCGCCATAGATAAACCGTCGGCCGTCTTGCGGCTACAGTACACCGAGAACAGCACTCGGGGAGATTACTCGCCCGTACGATAGGGTAGTCGGGTTGTACGGCTAAGGGTACGGTCGATACTCCTTAGTTAGAGCCCTGAAACATTGGGCCGAGTACTACTGCCAGACCCTTATGTATATTGCAATCTGTAGCACCTGACACTCCTTAAGGCCTTAGTTCCCTTTTCTATCGAGGGATCACACAACATCTCTTCCAAATCCGCACAGTCTTAAATATTTTTTGGAGCAACGCCTATCCTCCCCACAACAAAATAAATGGCTAGCCAAAATGTTGGGATATGATTACGAGGTCATTTACAATAAAGGGAAAGACAATAGTGTAGCAGATTCATTATCTCGCCAATTTGAGGAGGAAAGTACTCTGATAGCAATTTCCCTCCCCATTCCAGAATGGATTGAAGAGGCTCGCAGGGAATGGTTTTCACACCCCGGGCTCTCCCAACTCATTTCTCAATTGCAGGTAGATCCAAAGTCCACCAAGGTCTACTCGTGGCAGGATGATATTCTTCGCTACAAGGACAGAGTCGTAATATCACCAACATCCACCCTCAAAAATTGCATTTTGGAAGAATTGCACTCATCTCCCATTGTTGGACATTCAGGCTTTCAGAAGACGTATGCTCGCACCAGAATATCATTTTTTTGGACAGGCATGAAAAAGGACATCCTTACTTTCGTAGCAGAATGCGATGTCTGTCAACGCCACAAAGGGGAAACCATCAACACACCAGGCACATTACAACCATTGCCCATTCCGGCATCAATTTGGACGGAGGTTTCTATGGATTTCATTACAGGTCTTCCAAAGTCAGGGAACAAGTCAGTCATCATGGTGGTTGTGGACCGATTGTCGAAGTATGCTCATTTCTACGCCCTACCCCACCCATTTACACCAACTTTGATTGCTCAATCTTTCATGGATCAGATCTTCAAATTGCATGGCATGCCCACTTCTATTGTGTCCGACCGCGACCCGATCTTCACCAATAATTTTTGGCAGGAACTCTTCAAAATACAAGGCACTCAGCTACAACTCAGTACTTCCTATCATCCGCAAACAGATGGTCAAACCGAAGCCGTCAACAAATGTCTAGAAACCTACCTTAGGTGTTTCACTTCAGAAAAGCAACACCTTTGGGTACAGTGGCTACCTCTGGCTGAATGGTGGTATAACACCAACTATCATGCCACCACCAAAATGACTCCCTATGAAGCAGTATATGGTCAACTCCTGCCTTCACCTACTTCGTATCTCAAGGGATGCTCAAAAGTACAAGCAGTGGATCAACTCCTACAACACCGCACAACCATGCTCGCCCATCTTCGAGAGAATCTTCATCAAGCTTAGAACCGCATGAAGCAACAGGTAGACCAGCATCGCTCAGAGCGCCCATTTCAAGAAGGGGATCAGGTCTTTTTATGCCTCCAACCATATAAGCAAACATCACTCAAAGACAAGGGGTGTCAGAAACTCTCTCCCAAATTCTACGGACCATATCAAGTAATTCAGCGCATTAGAGAAGTGGCCTAGAAGTTGGCCTTGCCACCTACTGTAAAAATCCATCCAGTTTTCCATGTCTCATGCCTCAAGAAAGTTATTGGGAACAATTGCAGAATTCAGACCAATCTACCTGAATTGGACGAAGAAGGGTCCATCTGGCTTCAACCCGAACAGGTCCTAGACACACGAGACAAGCAACTGCATAGCCGCATGATTAAGGAAGTCCTCGTCAAATGGAAAGACACCTCTCCAGAAGATGCAACTTGGGAACCAGCCACTATTCTTCAGCAGTTTCCACAGCTTCAGCCTTGAGGACAAGGCTAGTCTTAAGGGGGAAGGCATGTTAGGGTACCACCCTAACCCCCTTATTTATGTAATGGGATCACGTCATAATCAAGAGTCAATAAAGCCCATATTAATAATTGTAAGTGGTTAATCCACAATTAATGACGGAACCACAGTTAGTTGCAAATGGGTCGTAGTATTAGATAGATGGTATTAATAAAACCCACGGTATTGGCCCGTGGTATTGCATGTATGAGTCATATATAAAGGATAGAGACTCTCTGCGAGGAGCATCATGTCTTATTTTGTAGTCAAGCTCTGCTCTATTGGAGGTTGCCCCCTCGAAGAGGCAAGTGAACATTACTCTCTGAATAATAAAATCATTGCTATTCTGTGTTCTGGGTATCTTTTCTTTGCATATTCTGTATTTGGGTATCATTTTGCAGGTTAAGAGCATAACACTATCGCCATAAATATCTTGACCAAAACGGATGTTGTAGAGAATATTTATGTTGGCAAATGTTGTTCTCCTTCAGAACTGGAAATATATAACGCTCTTTTTCGCGAATTCAGAGATGTCTTTGCTTGGTCATATGATGAAATGCCACGCATTGACTCGAGTATAGTTGAACAAGAAATCAATATGTATCCAAATGTCAAACCGGTACGACAACGGCTACGGCAGGTGCACCCCAAGAAAGCCACTGCCATCAAGGCAGAAGTTGAGAAACTTCTCCATGCTGGTTTTATTTACCCGGTTCCTCTAACCGATTGGGTATCGAACATTGTTCCTGTGATGAAAAAACAAGGAACAATTAGAGTGTGCGTCGATTATAGGGATGTAAATCAAGCTTGTCTAAAAGACAACTACCCTACACCCTTTATTGACCAGATAATTGACGAATGCGCCAGATGTGAAATCTTTTCATTTATGGATGGATTCTCCGGGTATAATCAAATAAATATCCACCCACAGGACCAGTCAAAGACTGCATTTATTTGTCCGTGGGGCACATTTGCATATCGAAAATTACCCTTTGGTTTAAAGAACGCAGGGGCAACATTTCAGAGGGCAATGAATTATGCCTTCCATGACATCAAAAACATTGTTCAACCATATCTTGACGACCCTCCGGCTCATTCGCAAAAGCGGACCGATCATCCGCAGCATTTGAGAGCGATATTTCTACGTTGCCGACACTACAAGATACGACTCAATCCACACAAATGTGTGTTCTGTGTCAGTTCTGGTCGTTTGCTTGGCTTTGTAGTCTCAAAAGACGAGATTCGTCTCGACCCATGTAAGGTTCAGGCAATCATAAATTTGCTTCCACCTTCAAATTTTCTTCACATTCAGAAACTCCAAGGGAAAGCAAACTTTCTGAGGAGGTTCATTCCAAATTATGCCGAACTTGCTAAAGGTTATACACGTCTATTGAAAAAGGAAGTACCCTTCGTCTGGGATCAGGTCCCGCAAGCTTCCTTTGATGCTTTAAAAGAATCCCTTATGAAAGCATCATTAATGTACGCTCCTGATTATCAAAAAGACTTTAACCTGTATCTGGCTACAACGATACAACCATCGCAATGGTTTTAGTTCAAGAAGACAACGGAATTGAACATCTTATATATTATTTGAGTAGAAACTTAAATGATACAGAAAGCAAGTATTCTTACGTTGAAAAGCTGGCTCTCACAGCTGTTCAAGCGATATAGAGATTTCGACACTATGTCCTCTTTCGAAAAACTACCATTTTGTCAGATTGCAACCCCATGACTTATATATTGTTGCGACAGTTGCTGGGGGGAAATATTCAAAATGGATAGCAATTCTCCAAGAATTTGATCTGGAATTCGTAAAATCCAAATCAAAGAAATCCCTGGTTTTCGCGGAATTACTATGCGATCTCCCATCGTCGTCCAAAGATGAAACATCCGAAGAAACCATCGTGGATGAATCATTATTTCTGATATCTTCAAGCAATCCGTGGTATGGAGATATAATCATCTATCTCCAAACCCAAAAATATAGGTCTAATACCTCCCGCTCAGAACACAAACGTATTCGATACCAATCAAAAGACTACATGATCGTCGGTGATACACTCTACCGTCGTGGTGTCGATACAGTTCTGAAGAGGTGCCTCATCCACGAGGAGGCCGAAAAAGTCCTGAATGATTTCCATTCAGGCGCGTGTAGGGGGCATCAATCTGGCTACACTACATAAAATTTTACGAGCAGGATACTTCTGGCCAACAATGTTCAAAGATTGCATAACCGCAGTCAGAAGTTGTCATGCATGTCAAATTTTCGATAGCAAAACCAGAAAACCACCCGCTCCTCTGCAACCGATAGTTGTTGTTGGACCATTCACCAAATGGGGCGTTGATTTCATGACATGTAACCCCACCTCAACCAGGGGGCATGGGTATATCATAGTCGCCGTAGACTATTTTACCAAATGGGCCGAGGCGATGCCTACATTAGATAACACTGGCGAAACAGCTACCCTTTTCTTTTTTAATCATGTAGTCGCCATTCGGCGTTCCACAGGCTATAGTCACAGATCATGGATCACATTTTCGCAATCACATGATGGTTGAATTGGCTGCCAAATTAGGGTTGTCCCATGACAGCTCTACTCCATATTACCTGCAGGCCAATGGACAAGTTGAAGCAATCAACAAAGTCCTGAAGCGGATGCTGCAAAGGATGATTGGAGTCCACAAAAGGAGTTGGCACCTAATCCTGTACTCAGCCTTGTGGGCATACCAAACATCGGTAAGAAATGCAACCATGTTCACACCTTTTCAACTGGTGTATGGCCTAGACTCAATCTTACCAGTTCAGTGTGAAATCTCGTCCCTCAAACTCGCAATCGACCTTCTCCCCAGAACTTCAGAAGAGGAGGCTCGTTTCTTGGAACTAATCCAATTGGATGAAACCCGTCGTGATGTCGCTTTGGCTAACGAGGCCCATAAGAGACGAGTCAAGGCGCAGTTCAACAAGAATGTCAAACCCCATGTCTTCTCAGAAGGTGACTTGGTCTTACTTTATGACCAGGAATCCGATAAATTGGGAGCAGGTAAGTTCAAGTCTTTATGGATGGGCCCCTATATTGTTAAGCGAGTGTTAGCAAAAGGAGCCTACGAGTTAATGGATTATGACGGGATTCCACTGGCGCAACCCCGTAACGGGTTGTACCTTAAGCGTTACTACGCATGATTCAGTGTGGTAACCTATGTGCTTTTGTTACATTTTTGTTTTCGCTAAGAGTAATTGTTTTGGTCAAGTAATCCACTTTTTACATTTTTTGCAGATGTCGGACCCATTGGAATCTTTCGTTGGATATGCCGACGGAGCGAGTCGTAGTTCGCGGAACCTATCTTCTGTGGCCTGGGCCATTTTTGATCCAAGCGGCGAGTTAGTAAGTTTCAGAGGGGTATGTTTTGGTGGGTCAACGAATAACATCGCTGAATATAGCGCGTTGATAGGAATTCACTCTGATGCCATCACACATGGCATAAGTCGACTTTTCGTCAGGCTAGACTCATAGCTCATCATACTACAACTCACTGGTATCTACTCCGTCTGAAATCCAGCTATCTATCATATGTTCCTAAGGGTCAAGATTTTGGAAAGACAATTTGATTTCATTCAATATCATCATATTTCCAGAAACTTAAACACATTAACAGACTCAATGGCAAATTATGCGTTAGATAGACATTTGCAACATTTATAAAAAGAAGCATTTCATCAGTATTTGCATCAGGATCATGTAACTTAACCAAAATAAAAACTCCAAAAATAAAAAATATATATATAACTGTTTATGGTTTACACATAATGTTCTGTAACCAAGACAAAATCGGTCAAATGACCCAAAACTCAAAATGCTAGGGGGCACCCTAGTCTAATGATGTTGGTGATAACAAATAACCGCCTGTGCAATCATGCGTAAAAGCCTAGTCCACCGACTCAGCACACTAGTGGTATGTCGCTGCAACCTCAGGGGCAGCTCGTTGGTCCTCACGTCCGGAATACCAAGAGTAAGGCCCTCGACCTAATCCTGCAATGCTGAAAGAGTCTCGACCACATCAAGGTCGTGAAGGATAGCCCTTCCCGCACCCTCTCCTGCTGGAGTGGCAGCTGGCACTCTCAGGCGTACTACTGGTCGAACTGGTCCAACATCTGCATGAGCACATGAGTTTTGATTAGTCCTGATAGAAGAAAGCACAAGAACATTATAAAGAGAAATGATAAACAGAGATATGGTCAAAGAATTTACTAATGACACCCCACTGCTCGCCAACAGGCAGTACCAAATCCGGATCACCCCGGAAGTCCATACCAGCATATGGATACTCGGAAAAAACCATCTCCTGACGGTTGAACCACTCGAAAAAGGTATCAGAGAAAGAAATCTGGGACTGACCAGCATGTCTAGCCATAAGGTCGACCCATCTCTGCATCCGTGGCTCAGTCGGTGGAGGTAAACCAAGTAAAACATACTGCAGCTGCATCAGTGGGATCTTTTCCAAGGCAAAAGCTATCAAGATAGAACCATATCCAAAGTTCTTCAATCTTCCATTTTTCACCTTTGTCAGTTGTTCTTTCATCACAGAGAGTATTGCATCACACCAGTTGAACACCTTTGGTTCAAGGCATTCCAAGGCGTACTGCATATAAGACCTGTTGGCCACGTGAAGTGCTGCACTACCAGCCAGTCTAGCAAAAGTGAACAGAATGGTCCTCAGGGACCTGTCAGTGACATCTCAGATAATGATCTTGCCGTCCTTACTCGGCTGAGATCCCTCTCTGCAATACCTGCGAATGTAATCTCTCACAGATTCACCCCCACGGGCCGAATCTGATAATGAGATAGGGGTACCCTGCCTCGATAAGCCGGTCAAAAAATAGATGTCCATGACAGTCAAGGGGATGGACTTGCCCCTAATCTGGAACACCTGGGTGGTAGGATCCCATGCATCAAGGAAATACTGCAACAAGTTGATTTGTTGCCTCATGCAAGAGATGCGGAAAAACTTGAACAGACCACAGTTCCGTAGTGCATTTACCGTAACCAGATCATGTAAAGCAAGCATGTCTTCTTCTTCATGCTCACGTTCTTGCCATGTAACAAGAATTTTGCTCCAATGAATCTCTGAAACAAACAAGAGAAGAGTCAAGGTCCTGATTTGGTGAGAAACAAGCAAAACTTTCAATGAAAAACTGTGCATAAATGGCCCTCTTTGCGCCCATCGCACCCCCAGCAGTGTTCTAGGTGGGATGCATGCTAACTGGCCAATGGCCAAGCCAGCATGCATCGCACCTTTCGATGTAGAAGAGGTGCGATGGAGCCAGGGCGAGTTTTTCAAACCCCAGAGGCTTAGAAAAACCAGAAAACATGCTCAGAATGCAAAATGGAAATGATGAAATTAAAGAGCTCAGGTTTAGCTCCTACCTGGTCCAAGCAGCGCCGAGAATCATCCATAGAATCTCCCGGAATCAGCTAGTGAAAATCAAGGGGGAAAACACCTCCAAAGCTCCAACAAACCAAAGTCCAAATGAAATGGTAAAATGAGAGGTAAAAAGCACTTTTAAATTACTTTTCACGTAATTCAAGTAAAATATTAGTGTTTTAACTCATTTTTCAAATGTATATTGTTCGTTTCTAACTAGTTTGATGAAGCAATTGAACAGGCAGTACAACCTTTGAAAGAACAAAGTTGTCAATGGTAAAATCAAGAAAATCAATGACCATTATATCGAGCAGTTTTAACGTGGAATTCAAGCTCGTTAAAAAATAAACATAAGCAATGAGCAAATGTTCCCCCAGAGTTTAAGCTCATTAAAAAATGAACCAATTTCCGGTAAATAACCATTGTGAATGTATTACCATCAGCCTTTTGAAGCCTTGGTCGTGTTCTCATCATCACCTCCACTTTGTTTTGGCTGATCATTCACCTCCATTTGATTTTTTACCATTTTTGAGGAACAACTGCGAAGAGTGATCCTGCTAGCCATCCTTGTGACACTGTCGTGACTAGAAAATTCCAAACCTTACCTGGAATCAGCTGCTACCCGAATTTATCACTCGTTCCTCAAAAAACGAGTCTCCTTTAAGCTCTTTTCAACTGACTCGTAAAATATGAAAAGATTGTTGAGCAATTGGCCTTTCCAGCTCGTTAAAGGGACCAAAAGTGCTATCCCTCCTTTAGATTTTAATCTTTTTGGACTTGAGGGATTATTACACAAAAAGATCGAGCGCTTGCTTTGTTCGGCTCATTAAAAGTACCGAAGATTCATCCCTTTTGTATTGTTTTATACTTTTTCGGACTCAAGGGATTATATGACGAAAAATGATCATTGGAGTTTTCTTTACGTCCCTTTTTTAGACTCTCTAAAATTGAAAAGGACCGAGTTATCCTTGTCGTTAAACTCGTTAAAACCGAATAGCGACAAACTTTTCCATAACAGACAAGAACGAATTTCACTATCGCTAGGCTCATTAAAACATAGCGATGGGTTTGCCCGAAGGAAAAATTATAGAACAAGCATATGTTATCCTCCTCAAGCTTGACAAAAATAAAGAGGTATTGGTCAGCAATGACTGGGGAAAAATTGGGAAGAAAACTTGAAGAAACTTTATTGGTAGCAAGTCGCTCTTGAACATGACACTTTCACTCCGCATCCGAGTCGGGTTGGTTTATTCCATTCACTCGTCACATCACTGTGGTTCCGTCACACCATCCATATTTGGGGTTTTATGCTACCGATCCATCATGTCAGTGTCACCGATATGTTCAAGAGAAGTCACTCAGAGAATTCACCTGTGTCTCACCCACTGCAATACATTCACGCTCCATTCTTTCATGACCACCACCCTGAACCTTATATCACTAGATCGTTTTCACCTCCATTAAAATCATTTGCTCTGTTCCGTGTCATTGATGTGGGATTCATTAAGGCCCTCCTATGACAGATCGCTTCTTATCGACATCAGCTCATTATCCAAGAAGTCGATCTAGGAACAACCCTTTCAGTAATTTGAATCTTGCATGCCTCAATGGAAAGTTTCCCACTTCCGGCGACAGGTTTACATCAATGGCCTTCGATCGAAATATTTTGCGTGGTGTTCGACGCCAAGTCCCTTATTCACACCACATGAATTGTACTGCAGTACCTTCAGGGTCATCATCATTATCGGTGATTCCTCTCGCGCCTGTTAACAGCTTACATCATTGGCTGGTAATCAGGCGATGTCTTTCCATGTTCGACTCCAGAACATCTCTCACATGGATCGACTTGTACTTTGAGTGAAGATCGAACGAGATTGAAGACCCCGGATCTAGTTTCATCCATCCGGGTTGTGATATATGTTCAAGAAAATAAAGACATCAAATGTACATCATTACTGCACAGATAATCATCCAACCTAAGGGATGATGGCTCTACCAGAATCATCAGTCTACACTCAGACGATTGTCTGCCTTATGTACATGAAAATGAATTTATAAAGTTGAGCATGGGAATGCCCGCCTCAGCTACATCATGACAATATCATGAAGATAATGTATTGTATTTTATCTTATTACAGGTCGCCTTCCATCTTGAAAGAACTTCAGATCCTCGTGATAAAGCATTTCACCCGATATCAACATATTAACGACCTCATGCTTTAAGGGGCAACTGTTATAGAAATTTTTGAGCACTGCAACCCCAATCATAAATGTCCATAAACCAAGGTCTCTTAAGTCCCTAAAAGTGTTGCTCCAACCTCTAAAAGAACAAGGTCAACTGATTACATCTTCTCCCAGAAGTTCTCCATGAAAAACTGCTCAGAACTGGTCAAAACTAGACCATCTCACCTGCTCCATGGTCAAAGTGCACTGCATCCCACCTAAATATACACAGTAGGTGCGATGCATCTTGAAAAGCCCTTCTATGGGGTGCGATGGGCGAGAGTGGACAAATGGCAGGGTCAATCTGCAAGGTGGAGGATCATGGAATCTTCTAGAAACTTCTCCTGTGACACTTGCCTCTCTACATTCGCCCAGGGATGAGTAAGAGATCATCAATCTCCAAGTGGAATCAAGGACTATCAGAGAGAGGACACTAATCAACTCTCAAAAGCTGACTCACCCCCCTTGCAAACATCTATATATGGATCCCTCATCCCAGAGATCCAGAGGCTGGAATTTTGTATCTTGTAAGGAAGTGTTGCTGGTTTCTTGGTGCAATATCATAGTGTTGGGTGATCTAAGCTTTTCATGAGGTGAAGAAGAGCTTTCTTGCTGAGAGGATGATGCTGGTTCAGAACAATTGGTTGTAATCTATGTTCTTGGATAGTGT
Organism: Pinus tabuliformis; assembly: GCA_031772625.1. Taxonomy (NCBI): domain Eukaryota; kingdom Viridiplantae; phylum Streptophyta; class Pinopsida; order Pinales; family Pinaceae; genus Pinus; species Pinus tabuliformis. Next base: position 218,824,280 of record CM062804.1, on the reverse strand, counting down.
TATGCTGCTTTGATTCTACAGGTGCTCTGTGAAGCTGGGTAGACAAGGAAGTGAGTATCAAAGCTATATCAGAAGGGAGAGGAATCGAGCAAGGAACCAAGCGCAAGACAAAGGTTGGTCTCCTTATTCCCCTCTCATCTGTTTCTCATAAAGGAAAATGAAAGTAGTTTTAGTTTGTTTGTTTCTAAGGTAGCTACTAGCCTTAGTGGGACTAGCAGCTCTGCATAGATACTAGTTTTTCGGATAACACTGATCTAGCATGGAAGGCTCATAGAGTTTCAAATTCTCCACATTTACAACTGAGTAAATGTGCATATATGGTGGTAAACTGAGTCGATATGTATTATCACCCACCTTTTCCAGTATCTCAAAGGGACCAACCTTAGAGCCTTAATTTTCTTACTAGGCCCCTGTAACCTCTCCTTGTTCAACTGTAGCCATACTCTGTCTCCCACCTTGAATGATTTCTTTTTTCTTTGTTGATCATGTCTGGCCTTATACTTCTCCTGTGAATTCTGCAGTGTTTCCTGTACCTATATATGGATCTGCCTGATCTTCTCTATAAAATTTTCAGCCCTCAAAGCATCTCCTGTAAGGTCTTCCTTCACTCCTCCTTGCTACCCATATGCAATATCCAAAGGTGAAGGTGGAAAATATCCAAAACAAGTTTCAAATGGGGACTTTCATGTAGAAGTGTGGATTTCTCTATTATAAGAATGTTGTATATATACCATATTTTCATCTCAGGTCTTCAGATGCTTCTGGTTGTAACCCCTTAGAAGTTGCACCAAAGTCTTGTTGACTACTTTTGTCTATCCATCTGTTTGTGGATGGAATGTTGTAGATCTCTTCAACTTCATGTCCATCTTCTCCCACAATGTAGTCCAGAATGCACTAAGAAATCTTGTATCCCTGTCTGAAATGATGCTCCTTGGTATCCCAAAGTGTACCCAGACCTGTCCAAAGAACAAGTTTGTTGCTTCTTGTCCATTGATGGTCTTTTTACAAGGCATCAGAACACACATCTTGTTGAACCTGTCAACTACCATGAACAGGTAGTCATGTCCCTTCCTAGTTTTCGGTAAACCTCCCACAAAGTCCATGGAAATTCTTTCCCAAGGACGAGTAGGTACATGTAAGGGATGGTATAGACCCTATTTCTTGTTGTTAGGCTTCCTGGTACAAAAAATCATGCATCCTCATATGAACCTAGCTACATGTTCTTGCATCTTGGGCCAGTACATATACCTCTATAAGTTAGCCACGGTCTTCCCTACACCAAAGTGCCTTGCAACCTTGGAGGTGTGAGCCTCTTTAATCAGCTACAAACGCTCACCTTTAGGAACACATAACTTATCCAACCTGTAGAGTAACCCATCCTGGAGATGGTAGTCAACGATGTTGTCGCCATCGTGCACATGACTTTGACTTTGCAACTGCTGATACACCTTCTTGAAGTCCTCATATTTTGAATATGCCTCTCTGTATGCATCATGGGTGAATGGCTCCATGTGCATAAGAGTCCCAAAAGTTGCAATCTTTGATGTGGGTGGCCTTGAAAGCATATTGACCAAGTTGTTCGTGCTTCCCTTCTTATACTTGATCACCAAATGAAACTGCTGGAAAAACCCCATCCACTTGTAATGCCTAGTCTATTGTAGCTTATTCTGGGCATGCAAGTACTGTAATGGCTAATGATCCATATGGATTATTGTCTCCTTTCCCATCAGATAGTTATTCCACTTCTTCACATCTTGCACCATGGCATAGAGTTCCTTATCGTAGGTAGGGTAGTTAAGCAATGCCCCATGAAAAACTTCATAATGGTAACATACAAGCCTTCCTCCTTGCATCAAGACAACTCCCATATCATACCCACTCGCATCTATTTCCACTTCAAAGGACTGCAGCAAGTTTGGTAATGCCAAAACTGGTGCTTCACTAATATTCTTCTTTAACACATCAAAAGCCTTCTGCTGACCTTTCCCCACTGGAAACTCTTGCCACTTGTTGTTATGGTGTGGAGCAGTGTTGATACTGCTAAAAACGAGGCTATGAATTTCCTCATGTATTATGTTGCTCCAATGAAACTCCTAACCTTAGTAACATTAGTAGGCACCGACCATTTCATGATGGCCTCCATCTTGGAAGGATCTATCTTCAATTATCCTCCACCAATCACATATCCTAAATACACCAAGGACTATTGTGCAAACTCACACTTCTTGAGATTTGCTAGCAGTTGGTGCTTCTTCAATGTTTCCAACACCTACGTCAAATGTGAAATATGCTCCTCCTAGGTAGCACTATATACCAGTATATCATCCAAATAGACAATAACAAATGAATCTATAAAAGGGCATAGTACATCATTCATTAATCTCATAAATGTAGCTGGTGCATTACATAGGCCAAAAGGCATAACTAACCACTCATACAAACCTTGCCTGGTTTTGAAGGCGGTCTTCCATGTATCTTCTTCTTTGACTCAAACCTGGTGATATCCAAACTTCAAGTCCAACTTGGTGAAATACTTTGCTTGCTGCAACTGATCTAGCAGATCATCTATCCTGGGCAAGGGGTATTTGTTCTTGAGCGTGATTTTATTCAATGCCCTGTAATCTATACACATCCGCCAAGTCCCATCCTTCTTTGGCACAATGATGATGGGTGATCCACATGGTGATGTACTCAGTCGAATGAAACCCTATTCCAGTAGTTGCTGCAACTGTTTCTTCACCTCACTTGCTTCTATAATAGACTATCTGTATAACCCAATATTTGGCAATGGGGAGTCTGGAAATAGTTGGATCTCGTGCTCCACTTCTCTCTTAGGGGGTATCCCTTTAGGATCTCGGAACACGTCCTTGTATGCCTGTAAAAACTCCTCCAATTGTTGTTTTTGTTTCTTAGTACACCCCTCTAGGGATGCCTTGCCTCTTATTGACTCCTCTACAAACCGACCTTCTCTAAAAAACAATAAAACATACTTCTTGCTGGAACAGATCAATTTCTTGGCCTGGTTGGCACTTACCAGTGAAATTTTCTACTTTCCTTTGTGCGTGTTGATGATGAACGATTTTCCATCCTTGATGAGTTGATACTGGTTAGCTCTCCTCATGAGTATTTCATCACACATGTACATGTATGGACTCCCAAACATGAATCCACATACATAAAGGGGAACCACATCCATATCTACTTCATCAATAAAATCAGCACTGATAGCAAATCTAATTTTACATTGTTTTGTTACCTTCAACTCTACATCATTATGTAACCATCCCAGTGGATATGGGTTTGGATGATCACAAACTTCCAGTCCTAACTTCTTGACCAGATCTATTGCAATGATATTTGCCTACAATCCTGAGTCAAATAGAGTGTCAATCTTCATCTTATTGACATGTATCTTTACATGGAAAATTTTGGTCATTTCTTTCTCTTCCTGTTGCTAAAGGCTACTCAGATTCACCACATTCTACATTGATGTACAAATGATTTTAGCATCCACATCCGAGCTGCTTTCAACTTGATTGCTCGAATCAGTGGCCATGAGATTCTTCTTCTTATTATATTTCTTCTTTTTCTTCAGGTTTAGATCTGGATGCAATTTCCATCATTTCTCCTCTGTATGGCCATCAATGTTGCATTGGCTGTAGTGGTTGCTAGGATCTTTGCACTAGTGTGTTGTGGTTGTCGTCTTTTTATCTTTTCCCCCTTTTTGCTTCTTCTTCCCCTCCTTAGAAGCATCTTGTTTCTCCTTTTGCTTCGATCCACTTGATTGCGCTCTTTTCAAGCCTATGTTCTCCAAGTACTGTGCCTGTACACAAGCCTCGTCCACCGTTTTGGGCTTGAACATCATCACTTGCTCACACAGATGGCGGTGCAGACCCCCCAAATACTTGAGGAGTACATCTAGGTTCTTTGGAGAGATACCCAACATTATATCCATCTTTCTGAATTCCATGGTGTACTCTTGCATGCTTTGGCCCAACTTTTGCCTGAAGTAGTGCCACCAGATCCACTGGTATTCCACGTACCCAGTGGGATAAAACTATGATTTAATGAGGGTTTTGAAATCCTCCCACTTAGTCACTATAGGTTCTCCCTCCAACCTCAGGGTTTCTGTGTGGCTCTCCCACCAAGTCAGTGCATGGCCTTCCAATTTCATTTGCGTGAATGAGATCTTCTACCCTTCCTCGATCTGATGGACACTGAAATAAACTTCTAGTTGCTGCAACCAGTGGTTCAGCTTCAGAGTTTCAATCTCGTTGTGGTATGGCTTGATATCAACTTTTTCTTCCACTTTAAACATGGATTGGTTCAAGGCACTCGAACTGGGTTGATCTTTTTTGGGTTCTTTCTTCAGCTGGTTATCTGTGTCTTCTCGATCTTCTGATCGCCCTTCTCATTTGTCTTCTATATTCAAATCCCCTTCTTCTCAAAATATCCCCAACTTATTGCTTAGGGCCGCCATGAGAAGGTTTACATTGTGGTTTATATCTGTGACTTGTTCTTCGAGCCGTGAAAACCTCACCTCTTCAGGATCACGAGGTTCATTTACAGATTCATCGCCCATGATTAGGGTTTTACAATTTCGGGCCCCGTCGATCTAGATCCCTGCAATCTCCACAAAATACCCAAAGAAACTTGCTTTGATACCAAATTATCCATAAAATTTCGTGGATATTCCACTGCACAATTCATCACAACAGATCTGATAATATTATATTAAAAATTTGAGATTCTACACTATTATAGTTTTATTTAATTTCTTGATATGTAGATCTTACTGCAATTAGTGCATGCATGTAAAAGTAAATTATGCAGAAAAGAAGATAACAAAAAAGTAAGCTCACACACACATAAGACACAAGATATGCTCTGTGAGAAACTCTTTCGGGAGAAAACCTAGCTAGAAGATGAGGCCGCTTCACTCTCTTTCTCTGTCTGGAAATATGGCTGCAGATACAAAGAAGTAATGTCTATGGCCTGTGGGCTGCTACAGTGCAGAAATCCTCTTTGTGTGCTCTACCCCCTATCTCTCCTAGCTATCTTTGCTCATCTATGGAACAAATTCTCTTGAAAGAATGGAATGCCTCTTCCTCCTAGTGGCCCGGTTATAACATAATTAGATAGCCTACTAGTGGTTAAGTTTGACTACATCAACTCTTAACTAGAGTTACAAAATATACTCTTCTAGAGTCTTTTACATCACAAACACGTGACTAGTCCCTTTTCCATGAATAATGGGAACTGGCATGACATCCTCCCGAACTATAGGTGTGAAAACATGAAGGTCAATTTCTGAGTGGCATAACTTTTGCATACAGACACCGATTGACGCAATTCTTGCACTGTTGGAAATATTTCTATGTATAGAATAGCTTGATAAGGTGTGGCACTTTTGCGACAATTTTTTACCCCCAAAAAACGTCGTTTTATGCCTCAAAACGCTATCTGAAAGTTTCGAACCTCGTTTTGCCAAACTGGGTCCCACTAGTAAAAATGGTCCCATGAGCTGATTCCTCCACTTTTCCACTCCAAATGCATCAATATGGATGACAAACAATAGAATGATCCAATTCAAATCATCTAGGGAGCGTACAGGCTATCATATACGTTGACATACAGTTCTCAAAGAGCATCCAATATTATTATAGATGATTGCACGACTCCTCCTCCCTGTGTCCTGGACTCAATGATGAGATTTCAGCGTTTCGAAGATTCTACTCAGTGACAATAGTGTTCAGTAGTATCCAGCAGTTGACTACAATCAGTGACATCACATTATAACCATCAGAATGAGGGTTTTGATTATAAGCACGATTAGAGATGTTTCATGGATATCATAGTTGTTTTTTTGCATAGATAAAGTTATGGATCATTGTACTCTCTTTTGCTGAATCATTTTATGATAATATAAGAAGAACAATATTTGCAATGGTTTTCCCCATAGTGGGTTTTTCCCTAGTCTTGGACCAACCTTGGTGTCTCTATTTGTGTGCATGTTTTTTCTTCTTTTGTTCCTTTATGTTTCGTTGCATTGATGATGATGTTGTTATTTCGATATAATTGCATATGTTGATGAATAATGGTGTAGATCTGAATAATGTAATGATGATATGGGGTGAAATTAATGTATTAATGAAGAAATGAAATTATCAAAGCAAAGAACAATGTAGCCCTATGAAAAATTAACATGGTATCAGAGGTGGGTTGAAGAAAATCCATGGAGATCACCCTGATGGTGACACCTTTGATGGAATAAAGAAGAGAATGGTGGAGACCTAAAAGAATTCCAGGGTTTGAAGAAAACCCTAGGCAACTTGATTATTGGGGTTTGATGGATTATATGAGGTTAGGGTTGGAGAGAAAACACTAGTTTATGGAAACAATATGAGATAGGAAACTTAACTAATCAATGTGAAGATACTCAAGCACTTGACAAAGATTTGATGAAGACCTAGATGGGATAATCCCTAGCAGACCTAGTTGGATAATTGAAGGCAACATTGGTATGTGGACCATGGACATTGATGGCTCTTGAAGATTGGTTTAAGAGGGAAAGATCACCTCTCATTGAAGATAAGTATTTATTAACTTATGATGCCTCTTACTTTTGTTTAGACCTATGGATATGATGATTATGTTTATTAATTATACTTCCTACATATGTATTTGAGTATATGGATGTTTATAGCCTTCTTGATGAGATGTGATAAGTGGATCCCTCTTGAGGGTCATTTGAGATGTAGGAAGGATGGCTAGAGTTGGAAAGGGTAACAAGGAACTATATGAAAATATGTCATAATGCTACACGCGGTCTATGTCTAATAAAAGGTGCACATGTATTTGAATACCACAAGGTATGTATGGTATGTTGTATTTCAACTATTGGCTCGGTAAGCCCTAAGGTATGATGAGAATGTCTCTTATTCAATGAATCATACATGCATATGGAAGAAACTTGGATCTATGTTTCCTATGATGAAATGATGCACCTAGTGTTGAACATTTTTTATCTTCTTGAAATATATGAGGCTATCTAATGTTGATATAATGATATACTTGATGTTTGGCTAACATCTATCTGTTGGACATCTTGATTCTATAAAGAAGGCTAGAACCTTGATTCTAGTAAATGACACTCTTGATACTTGTCGCGAGGAATTTTATATAGAAGGATAGCTCATTGACCCCTATACATGAGTCTGTTGATAATGCTTGTGATAAAAAAGTATATTGAAAGAGAGATTGACACTCTTTTTGTTTTGGTAAAGCTTTATTGAATGACCTAACTTGATCTCATTGATCATGATAATCATGGTAGCCTTAATGTTAGAGGTATAGCTATGAGATTGATATTCTAGATCTCTTACTACCTGTGGTCTTGTCTTGATGGCATATGGTTAAAATGAATGTCCTAACTTGATGGACTGACTTGATAGAAAGTGTTATTGTGCTCACAATCTTTGAGATATGATGTTGGATCTATATGCTGCTTTGAGTCCAACCTTTGATGAAGGATTGATGTCATAGCCATGATAGATATATGTTTATCATCTAACAGATCAATTGTTGCTTGACTCTAGTAGAGACATGTTGATGAACTAGATTCCCAGTCAGAGGGAGAATATCTTCCCAAGATTCTTACTATTATTTGCATTCTATATTGTTGAAGTATGATTTATGTGCATTTGACATTATTTGTTTGTAGCAAAGTATTGGATTTGAAGCTTGTATGAAAATTAGGGTTTCTACTGCCGATGTAGGCACTAAACTGGGAAATCTTGTCTTTAGATGCACGCATGCTAAGGCCTAGGTAGCATCCAGGCAGCCAAAGACACTCCCATGCTAACCTGAAGGGATCGTCCATGAGTTTGACTACAGTTGGCCATCATCTAAAGCTGTCTGAACTCTAAACCAAGGTGTCCCTGACATATTTTGCCACTGTAATACGATTTCTAAACTTGTTGGGTTAAATTTTTGATCACATAAAAATGAAGTATTGTGCATGAAATCGAATGGTCACCGAGAAGATGTTAGTTCCACATGTATGTTACAGATAACAAGATATGGAAGCAGTAAAATATTGAATGTTTGCCAAAACATGAATATGCAGACTGAACTTGTGTTTGCAGGTGACCAGGACATACATATAGATATGTCACTATGCTTGTGTTATAATAGGTTGGCATGATTTGGCTTATTGATATAGATGAACAGTGTGTTGCCATGATGCTTGACAATAACTTTGAATTGGTGATTGAGATATGATTTGACTATAGATCTCTCTACGATAACGAATTTGGACTTGACCTGATGTCTAATGATCTAATTTGATGATTGTTGATTTTCCATGATGTCTATGCTATGTGGACATAATGACTTATGTAAGTATTCGGAAAAAAGGATTTTGTATTGGCCTCCTTTTTCCTAGCACAATGGTTGAGGTATTGATAGTTGTGATTCAACATGATCATGGAACCTACATGACTCATCCTTGGTGTATGCATTTACACCTATTGACAAAAATGACTTGTATTATGATTATGAGAATGACTTGATAAAGTTCAGATTTATAATGCATGGTTGATGAAAACTTGTTGGCATAATACTAAATGAAGTCATGAATTGATATGAGCCCTCCCTCTCACCCGACTGAAAGTATTAATACTGTGATAGAATGACTTTGATAATGGTTGTGATATAGGCTGGCTTTGCTAATGTGATGGTACACATTGGTTTATGTAAGCCTAATTATGATGACTTAGAAAGGCATTATGCTTAGAGCATTTCATGAAGCAAGCTCCCTGTTCCAGATATGTCTATATTTGACAGTTATTTGATGAATTCAGGATGATGGGTTCCAAGGTATGACTTTGATTTTAATTTTACATGTGGTGTACAACCTAAGTCGATTATGATGCAGGTTTTCTACCACATGACTATTCAGGGTCATCGATGGGAAGATCAATAGGCAATAGGATGGGTTGAGATAACCCTATGCGATTCCAGGTTAAGATCAAGCTCCTTGATGAGATCCCAGGGTCGAGATATGCTCCCCTGTGTGTTTGAATATCATATGGCTCGATATGGGGTTGTAGATGTATAGATCCCCCACGAGATTTCGGGTCAAGATGTGTTCCCCAATGTGGTTCTAAGTTGAGATGTGCTCCTTGATGAATGTTCTATGATGACGATTGATGATGATATTCTGGGTAGTAGCCTGCTAGAAGATATTCCAGGTAGCAACCTGATGGATAGAGTGTAGTAGATTAAGCTCCCCTTCGGTAACAAATTCTTCTTCTTCTAGATTCGAGAATGTTCAACATACGAGTAGGAACAATCAAGAGATAAGCACAAATAAGCAAGGGATAGATCAAGATGTACATTGATGATTTGTGATGATGAGATACTTGAGATGGTCATGGAATGATGACTACATGATAGATATGATCAAGGATGATATGTGATGACACTTGAAGACACAAGAATGGCATATTGATCAATGGACAAATATTGGTAGGTGGAATTCTCCATAGTTGAGAGGGAGTGTTAATTTTTGCAACTGTTGTAAAATTCCACCTTGAAAAGCTCAGATGACTGAGATGATTATTGCATTATATTCCTCTTTTCGAGAGGACCAAAATCGACCTAAATATCACCTTATTTGAACAAGCGAAACTTGGTTTTTGAATTTATTTATTCACTCACGTATATTGGGTTAGGTCGGCCCTCATGAAAAAACATAAATAGAAGAGACCTCAAGCTATTTTGGACACATTGATCAATCCATCTTCTCTTCTCTTATTGTCTTGGTTCGCACAGGTCTGTCAGAGGAAAGTTCGCACAAGGGTTTGAAATCTCAAGGATGAAGCTCACACTAATCTAGGGTTTTATGACCCCTGGATGATGGCACAGAACTGGGCATTTTAGTCCCTGGACATTGGCACACAATGGTCAATACAACATCCATATAGCCCTATACATTGGCATAGAAGCCTATGGGAGCATCCAGGTCTTCAGAGGCAAATCTAGAGGCGTCCTCCCCGGATGCTTGTACAGAGTGGTCCTGAGAGTGTCCAAGCAGTCTTAGATGCACGTACAATAACTGGAAGAGATCGTCCGAGGGTTTGGATCAGATCTAGTGAGTTGGTCCCCAGACGCACACACATAATGGTATAGGGAGCGTCTGGACTACCATAGACGCTCGCATACAGTTCTTAGAGAACGTCTAGGATTATTATAGACGCTCGCTCAACTCCTCCTCCCTGCGTCTGAGACTCAATGGTGAGATTTTAGTATTTCGAAGATTTTACTCAGTGACAACATTGTTCAACAATATCCAGCAGTTGACTATAGTTAGTGACATCACATTACAATCATCAGAATGAGGGTTTTGATTATAAGCATGATTAGATCTATTTCATGGATATCATAGTTGTTTTGTTGCATAGATAAAGTTATGGATCATTGTACTCTCTTTTGCTGAATCATTTGATGATGATCTAAGAAGAAGAAGATTTACAAGGGTTTTCCCCATAATGGGTTTTGCCCCGGTCTCGGACCAATCCTGGTGTCTCTATGTGTGTGCATGCTTTTCTTCTATTCTTCCTTTATGTTCTGCTGCATTGATGATGATGATGTTGTTATTTCTATATAATTGCATATGCTGATGAATAATGGTGTAGATCTGAATAATGTAATGATGATATGGGGTGAACTTAATGTATTAATGAAGAAATGCAATTATCAAAGCAAAGAACAATGTAGCCCTATGAAAAATTAACACAACCTACAAGAGACACCAATCCCCTCCGATGCAAAATTTGTAGGCACCAACCTACACGAGACACTAATCATTTCTATTGCAAGATATTCATAGGAACCAACCTACTTCATTGATTCTACTTGCTGCGTCTTCCTTCATTAGTTTTGGTAGTTACTTTTGCCTTCAATAGGTTTGTTTCTCACAAAACTTGTTGTTTTTTGCCTCTTTCCAAGATAAAATTTGTACAACATGTCATGTATTAAATTTTGCAATCCTTATTCTAATTTTTTTACCTTAGGAACTTCTATATGTCTACTCAAATATATGAAATTTTCAAAGTCTAAAAATTCTCGAAAAATAAATTATAGAAAACATGTCAACCTAACTTGTTTGAAGTTGATATTAGGACTATTTAGTAACCCTAAATTCCACAGGGCATATCTATGAAATTATAGTGAGCCAAAGTCTAGAGTTTCTAACATAGACACCTAGAGATCTCTCCTGTATCTTCTCCAGATTTATAGTTTAAAACATCTCAGAAACAAAGCTACGATCAAAATTCCAAGATGTCATGTTTGAAGCATATTTCAAGAGCATTCAAGAACCTTAAATTCCTAAAAACATATCTTTGAAATTATGGTGAACATTGAAATTTATACCACAGTTACCTAAGAATTTCCCCTCTATCTTCTCCATATTTCATAATTTGAAACATCCCATTTTTAGGGTCATTAAGAAATTCTAACTTCCTAAGATCACATCTCTAAAATTATAGTGAACCAAAGTTTGAAATTTCTACCATAAATACCTAGAGATCTCTCCTCTATCTCCTCCACATTTCACAGCTTGATACATCTTAGAAAAACATTATAATGAAAATTCCAAGCTAAATTGTTTGAAGCATATTTTAAGAGCATTCATGAACCCTAACTTCCTTAGAGCCTAACTCTGAAATTATATTGAATAAGGTGTGAAATTTATACTACAAATACCTAGATATCTCTCCTCTGGCTTCTCTAGATTTGATAGTCTTAAACATCTCAGAAAGAAATTGATTATGAAAATTATAAGTTGACCTGTTTGAAGCATATTTTAGCATTTAGGAAACCTCACTTCCTTAGAGCATATCTCTGAAATTACAGTGAACCAAAGTATGTAATTTCTCCCACATGTACCTAGAGATATCTCCTCTATCTCCTCCAAATTTCATAATTTGAAACATCTAAGAACTAAATTTATAATGAAAATTCCAAGTTGACATGTTCACTCCTCAAAATCACATTTTTGCTCCACCTTTAAGACACCAAGAGTATTCCCCACCTTTTATTGTGCACCTAAGATCTCTACTTGCTTAGATAGTCTTCAAATTCACTCATACATCCTTTATTTAGAGTGTTTCCATGTTAACTTATTTGGTTGACTTGTAGAAATGGTTGATACAACATGTACTTTGTAGTTGGGTTGACTTGTACTTTCTAGTTGGACTGACTTGAAAGAATCTTTCATATTTCCTCATTCGTATGGAGTTAGAGGGAGTTCCATATATTGTTGGAAATGTCTTAGAATAAGATATTCAACCATATATCTTATGCTCCCATTGGAGATAGGTATTTAGTGTAATAATTCCTTCAAATATAGGATATCCAAACTAGGCACTAAAAACTAAGTATCCAAACAATATTACCAACAATATTCATCTTGTAATCTTTATATTGGATTTTTGTAGTCTCCCCCTATCTTTGATATCATTGAAAAAAATATTTCCAACAAACTCCTCCTCTGTCATTGATGGCAACCCTTAGTCAATTCAACCACAATATTGTAGTATTCCCTAATCTTTAGTTGGGCATCCATCTTAGTCTCTCTCTAACATTGACATTCTCAGTCACCCCCCTATCTTTGACACCAATGACAACAAAATATTCAACATATCTTATTGTCATGTGGTTCCAAATCAAGATAAATCATCATATTTTGAAGTATTTTCTAGAACAAAGGTTGTCATCCTTAGAACAACACAAGTGAGTTAATAAGATGTTTAGGTATGCTTATGAGACAATATATAAGAAAGAAAAAGAGAATGTAGTGGTTGATGCTTTTTCTAGGAAATATGAGGAGGAAGGATCTATGCTTTCTTTATCCATAACCTTACTAGATTGGATAGTAGAAGACAAACAAGAATGGTTGACCAATGACATTGTAGATAAACTCATCCAAAGACTTTAAGAAGAACCCATTCCCCTTAAGGAATATACTTGGAGGGAGGATACCTTGCAATATAAAGGTGTATTTTTTTGGCATGGAATTTTACTTTAAAAGAAAGGGTCTTAGAAGAGTTCATTTCACCCCCTATAGAGGGTCACTTTGGATTTTAAAAACCCATTAATATGCTAAGTGTTCCTTCTTTTGGAAAAGCATGAAAAAGGACACCAATATTTTTGTAGCTAAATGTGATACTTGTCAATGGAAGAAATGTGTGAGAGAGTGAATACTCCCATGCATTGTGGCTACTACCTATTCCAACATCGTCTAGACTAACATTTCCATAAATGTTATAATGGGCTTCCTAAAAGAAAGCAACAAATTAGTTACCATGGTGATAATGGACTACATTTCCAAATATGCTCACATTTATAACTTACCATACCCTATTTACAACCTCAATCATTGATTGGATTTTTAAGTTGCATGACATGCCCAATTATATTGTGTTGAAACATGATCCCACATTCACCAACTAGTAAGATACATTAAGGATATAAGGAACAAATTGAAATGATTGTAGCTTATCATCCACAAACTGATGGTCAAAGAGAAGTGCTCAATTTCACCCCTGTGATACAATATATAAGATATCCAACCATATATCTTATGCTCCCATTAGGGATATGTATTTAGAGTAATAATTCCTTCAAATATAGGATATCCAAACTAGGCATTAAAAAATATGTATCCAACCAATATTACCAACAATATTCATTTTGCATTCCTTATCTTGGACATTTGTAGTCTCCCCCTATCTTTGAAATCAATGAAAAAAATATTTCCAACCATCTACTCCTTTGTCATTGATGGCAACCCTTAGTCAATTCAACAACAATAGTGTAGTACTCCCTAATCTTTAGTCGGGCATCCATCTTAGTCTCTTCCTAACAATGACATTCTCAGTCACCCCCTATCTTTGATATCAATGACAACAGAATATTCAACATATCTCATTGTCATGTGGTTCCAAATCAAGATAAATCATCATATTTGAAGTATTTTCTAGAACAAAGGTTGTCATCACTAGGACAATACAAGCGAGTTAATAAGATGTTTAGGTATGATTATGAGACAATATATAAGAAAGAAAAAGAGAATGTAGTGGTTGATGATTTTTTCTAGGAAATATGAGGAGGAAGGACCTATGTTTTCTTTATCCCCAACGTTACTAGATTGGATAGTAGAAGCCAAAAAAGAATGGTTGACCAATGATATTGTAGATAAACTCTTCCAAAGACTGTAAGAAGAACCCATTCCCCTTAAGGACTATACTTGGAAGGAGGATACCTTGCAATATAAAGATATATTTTTTTAGTATGAAATTTTACTTTAAAATAAAGGGTCTTAGAAGAGTTAAATTCATCCCCTACAGAGGGTCACATGAATGTGCTAAGTGCTCCTTTTGGAAAAACATGAAAAAGGATACCAATATTTTTGTAGCTAAATGTGATACTTGTTAATGGAAGAAATGTGTGAGAGAGTGAAGACTCCTATGCATTGTGGCCACTACCAATACCAACACCATATAGACTAACATTTCCACAAGGGTTACAATGGGCCTCCCAAAAGAAAACAACAAATCAGTTACCATGGTGGTAGTGGACTGCATTTCAAAATGCTGACATTTATAACCTACCATACCCTATTTACAACCTCAATCATTGATCAAATTTTCATGGATTGGATTTTTAAGTTACATGACATGCCTAATTATATTGTGTTGGAGCATGATCCCATATTCACTAACTAGTAAGAGCTATTCAAAATATAAGGAACAAGTTGAAATGATTGTAACTTACCATCCACAAAGTGATTGTCAAAGAGAAGTGCTCAATTTCACCCCTTGTGATACACCCCTCCCTCTAACCCGAAAAAAATCATTTTTATATTTATTTTATAAATTTTTATTTATTATCAATATAACTCAATCACTATAACGCCGAATTTATATTTAATATTTATTTTACAACTCGTGTTGGCCTACTAGTTAACAACATGTGTTTCCTCCTAAGACATTATAGGTTCAAACACCCCCATAGATAGGTTCAAACACCCCCATAGACTTTAGGAATCAAATCTCTATGCTAAGGGGATCCCTTATCCTAGAAATAAGGTATTTTTTAAGGATTCAAATATTATGTCTATTTATAGTATTATAGGCGACTATTCTGGTTTGAAAAGTCATACATATAGAATGTAGGAGAATATTCAATAAAAAACATGTAATTTACTATTAAAATTGATATTTTTTGGCAAATATTATCCATTTAATCATATATATGTAAAAAATAGACGAACTTTTAACTAAATGGGCAAATATTTTTTTATAGAAAATATCCAAAAAATAGCCAATTAGTGAAAATCCGCCCCTAAAATTTTCCCTGCCATAAACAAGGGGTCTCATATATTAATTTGGTGTCTAACTTGATTATGCCATTAATTTATTTTGTTAATCATAAAATTAGGAGAAACCGGCAAGCCAATACTAGTAGGAACTTGTGACTTGACAAGGGTTTAGATGTATAGAGACACTCCATTTAGAGCTCCCACTTTGTGAGAACATTTAACCAATTTGAATTACTCAACATATACAAACTCTACCCCTAAAAAAACATACTTTTAACTATTAAACCTATAATTTTTTATTATTAAAATTTTTAATTAATTAATTTATTATTATTTTTTTATGTAATATTTTTTTCCATGTTTAATTTAACACTAAATACATAAAATAATAAAAATTCAAATTTGATTTAATACTGAAATAACTCAAATCCTCCCACATCCTCGGACATGTATTTTACATTTTCATACTCCCAAACTTTTTGTTTTAAAATAAAATATTTATTTATTTAACAATGAACGTGTGGATAACGTATCACAACTTCATATTAATTCAGATTCTGCACTGGAAACCCATTGAATTGGGTGGCGGAGGGCTCTGCTCACACTCGCAATAACTGAACAAGCTCCATCTGCCACATCAAGCATTCTGTTAAAATGTCGATCAGCGTGGAAGTAAGTTAACATTCATTGCAGTCACTGGCCTCTGAATGCATCAAAGATGTATAATTTTGCCGTGGTTTGACATTTATGTGTGAATTGACAGCAGATGAGTTTCAGTAACATTGGACTTCCGCGTACCAATGGGCATTCCCTTAACACACTACGCCTTTCTTCTTTCTTTGGTATTCCTCTTCGGCGGAGAAACGTCTCTCCTGCTATAAAAGGCAAGTGTTTCTGTTAAGTCTCACAATATGTTCATCTTCACCTGATTCCGGAGTTTTGGAAAATTCCTTTTCAGTCTAAGAACATCCATGTAAAAACAAAAGCTTATTTCATTGAAGATAATATATAGTTCTATGCAGAGCAAAAATATTGTCAGGGACATTACTCGTGACTCTAAGCTTGTTGGGGCTTTGCATCAGTGGGTTTGTGTATTTCTGGGGTTGAATTGGCTGAAGTTTGTGGAAAAAACTATATTCGTTGTCAGGCCATTGATTTACTTCACCGAGAATAGCGCTTTATTAGTTGTGTTGACCTCAAGCTGGTTAACATTTGACGGTTCTGAAACTTCCAGCTCCTGCTTCTATGTTGTCTAGAAAAAGCAAGCTTAAATCAGTACGGTCTGTCATCTCTTGAGGGTGTTACGAGGTATATTAATGGACTTTTGTCGTTCAAAACCTTCCATGCCCCTTCCCACTCCATTCTTTCTAGTAACTTTGTTGGATGTTTCTGGATGGTGGGAGGTCATTTGAAGAGCGTCTCAAGTCACTTGACCATTATGAGAGAAATCATAAACATATAGACCACGATGATTGAAAAATTGTAAGTAGAGGACATGGACTTCCCAAGCCACTTAAAAATGTGGGTTCTATTACTGATTAGTTTAGCCGTCTTGTCAAGGTCCTCATGAAGGGCTAGGTGGTATCGCACAGGACAAGTGCCCATTATCACCATGACATGGGTCCCTTCTCTTTAAGCCAACTCTTACAAAGTTAGGTGAGGCTTTCTTACTCTAAATTATACCCTCCAACACAGGTTAGTAGACCAATGCCTAATAATCATAGTATTCAAAACCGGTCAGTTCGAATCGGAAACCAGTCAAACCGGCCGGTTCATTACTTGGAGGAACTGAACCAGTAGAAAAACCAGTTTTTTTGTCTGTGGGCTAGGGTTTCCATTAAATGCCCATAAACCAGCCAGTTTATGATGGAATTGACTAGTTTATTGCCAGGCTGGCCGCAGACCCATGCAAGTGAGTTTTCGGCATTTTGGATTGGTTTTGAGGGAAACTAGGGGTAGTTTCCCTCCAAAAATAGCACTTCCATGCCTTTAAAAGCATGTCTCCCCTCTCATTTGCCTCACACATCTCATTTGAAGTTTTTGTGAGCTTGGAGAATGCTGATTTTTTGTTGGAGTAGTGGAACAACAGATAGTTTGTGTTGTGTTTGTCATTTTGGAGCTACTAGTGGAGCTGGCATCTTCAAGAGGGAGGCTAAGGGAGCTAGTTTGCATTTCTAGGTAAGCATTTTCATTTGAAAAAATCCATATGTCATTGCTGTGCATGTATTTTTTTGTTTTTGTGTTCTTTCAAATTTCAACTATTAGTTTTTCAACCTGTTTGTAGGCTAAATATGCCTCATTTTTTTTTCAAATTTATCTTAGGTTTTTCATTTTACTTAGCTGCAATTTTTTTAATTTGTAGATTTATTTCCTTTACAAATTTCAAATATTTCATTAGCCAGTAGTCACCATACCTCCAAAAGCAAGGACACTGCATGGGCTCATTATGATATGATTGATGGAAAAATGATTTGCAAATATTTCCAAAAATCTATTGGAGGAGGGGGCATTTTCAGGTTGAAATAACACTTGGCTGGGATACGAGGCCAAGCAAAGCCATGCAAAGCACCAAAGGAAGTGATAGGCAATATTAGGGTAGAATATCTTGCGAAGTTTGAGAAGTTTGAAGAGAATAAGGCTAGGGATAAGGCTATCCAAGAAGAAATTGCAAGGAAAAAAGAATTTTTACAAGCCACGAGAGATGTTGGGTATGAATATTTTGAGATTCAAGACTCCTCTTCTATCCCTCCCACCAGTGACCCCTTCTACTATGTTCCTATTGCTTTTGGGTATTATAATCAAGGCCAGCAATCTGAAGGAAAAAAGAGGATGAATACCAGAGTTATTTCTCATCTTTTGTACCTTTGCCTTTGCTAATGCCACTTCCTCCCAATCAAGTCTAACTCAATGTCTGCCCTCTTTGGATAACCATTGGAAAAAGCAACACAAAGAATTTGCTTTTCAATACATTGCTATATGGTGGTATGATGCAAATATTCCATTTAATCTTGCCCACTCACCTTATTACCAAGCTATGTGGGACTTTGTTATAGTTGCAGGAAAGAGCTTCAAAGGCCCTAGTGTGCATGACTTGTGTTGAACTCTTTTGCAATTTTTTTTTTTGCATCGATGAATATTTCACTGAGTATAGAGAGTCATGAACCAAAACAGGTTGTTCCATCATGTCAGATGGATAGAATGATGGAAAGAACCGAACTATCATTAATTTCCTTATTTCTTGCCCTCAAGGAACCATGTTTTTGAGATCAGTTGATGCATTTGATAGGGTGAACCTTCTATTTGAGCTTTTGGAAGAGATGATTAAGGTAGTGGGGGAGGAGAATGTTATGCAACCAACTCACAAGTGACAAAATAGTAGAAAAGATAGGTTAACGACTTAAAAATTATTCTCTTCGAGGGGGAAACCTCTTTTACATTACATAAATGGACAATTCTTGGATGATACAAATGATAAGACCTCCTTGGTATATATAAGAGTCTAAGGGGTCACAATATAATTAGAGCCTATATAACAATAATAATGTAAGGGCACAACAATAACAATAGTGGGCTTCTATGGGGCACAACAATAACAACATGGGAGATACATGGGCACAATAATAACAATAAGGGGAATGCACTAGTATTATAGGGACCTAACAGAGAGTTGTGCAGGTCATCACACATAATGCCCCAAATTGTGTTCTTGCTGGAGTCTAAATATAAGACCATATTTTAGATTCCATGTGCTACACATTGCATAGACTTCATGCTTTAGGACATAGGAAAAATGAAGTGGGTAAAAAACACTATAGAGCATTCCAAGTGCATCACAAAATACATTTACAACCACTCATGGGTATTGAGCCTAATGAGGAAAAACATTGGGGGAAAAGAGCTTGTTAGGCCTACAATTAAGAGATTTGCAACTCACTTCCTTACATTGCATTCTCTCAATTCTCAACAAAAATACTTGCAGAAAATGTTTTCGTCTGATGAATGGACTTCATCTTGGTCGACTTGTAGACAATATGGAAAAGACACCAAAAAGAAAGTTTTTAACAGTTCTTTTTGGAAAAAGGCTGCAAAAGTGCTGAAATTGGCGAACCCCTTATTAAAGTGTTATAGATGGTGGATGGGGAAAAATTGCCCATGGGCTACATCTATGAGCCTACGGATCAGGCAAAGGAGCAGATACAGGAAATTTACAAGGATTAGGTAGCTAAATATGGGCCTATTTAGGAGATCATTGGTAATAGATGGAATAATCAACTCCATTGTCATGTACATGTAGTTGGTGTTATTTTTTGGTAGCAACGAACATGTGTTCTAGTCTCTATGGTGTCTAAGTGGCTAAGGAACACAAGATCTTTACAACCCAGAAAAGGTTTCATAAGAAACGCCTTAGAAACACCTCAATTAGATTAATTGACCAATAATTAAACATTTTCTAAGTCTAATTTAGGAAAACTGGTTAATTAAATTAGATTAATTGAGGAAAATCAATTTTGCTCTAGAGACTTCCGGAAAAGTCACTTGATGGAGTCAAGATGATCTTAGCCATCGATTGAGATGCAATCATAGCCTTTGAGAGTTCAATGAGAGATTATAAGAGCAAGTCAATGAGGTTTGGAGAGGACACACAACAACACTTGAGTAGTTTGACTTACCCAGTTGTAGAGTTAGCAAGGGCGCAATTGAACCAGAGGGAGACACTAGCAGTGGGGTTTTCAGCAGTGAGAATTTCCAGAGAAATTCTCAGGAGGTTTCCAACATTCCAGTGACAAGAAGGGAGGCCGATATTTCAAATAGAGGATGCCAAAGCAGACAGTGTGAATTGTCAGTGTGAGTTGTCTAGTCAACTAGTGCATATTTCAGAGGCAACTGTTCAATTTTCCAGTCCAGGGAGGTGATTCGGAGGAAGTGCAAGTTGTCTCAGAGAGTAGCAATAGGTAGTGCGAGTTCCAGAGAGTGTTTTCGGAGGCTATGCTAGTTATCTAGCAACAAATTTGTGTAGTCTAATTAGCCAGTGCGAGTGCGAGGGATGAGTACGAGTGGCTGGGAGGAGGCCGAGTTTATTCTGAGGAGGGATCTTTATGATTCCAGTTATTTTTCCAGTTGAGATAAAATTACTAGAAGCTTTTCTAGTAAATAGGAAAGCAATTGTATTCTCTATTTTGTTGAAGAATAATAATAAAACCTTCATTTGTTGCACTACTTTTCCCACATTGGGGTTTTTTCAGAGACTATTGTCCAAAAATATTGGTGTAAAACTTTATGTGTGTGGATTGTTGTCTTAGTTCCAGTATTTAATTTTTGTGAAGAATTGTAGTAGTGAATTTATCGTTATATGCTGTAATATTTTTGAAGACAAAATTGCATAAGTTAGGAGATAAATATCCAGGTACTGCATTCATGGAATTTCACATGGTATCAGAGCAGATTTAGCGCAGAGGGTTTACACAAAAGGGTTTTGCAGGAGTAAATCATTGCGGGGACTAGAAGAGAAAGCACGAGGGTTTTATAACCCAGTTTATTAATTTCTCTAGATTATTTGATTTCACATATTTTCCAGACATGGTCGCAACACCACTGAGAGATCAGGATAGGTTAGATGGAGCCTCAAACTTTGGAATCTAGAAGGCCAGGATGTTGTTTCTATTGGACGAGCATGGTCTGCAGGAGTTTGCTACTACAATTATAGATATACCAAATGATCACATCCAGTTTCATGAGTATAGGAGGGACAACGCCAAAGCAAAGAGAACGATTCTTAACGAGGTCAAGGATCATATCATTCCACACATCGTAGAAAAGGGAACAACAAAGGAGATGCGGGATGCCATCGTTAAAATGTACCAAGATCCTTCTGAGAATAGAAAAATGATCCTTAAGGAAAGGCTGAGAACCATCAAAATGAACAAGGGTGAAGATGTAACTTCCTACCTCACCAAGATTTAGTCTGTCAGAGATGAATTCACTGCAGTAGGAGAGAAGTCGACCAATGACGAGCTAGTGCATCTAACACTCAATGGGTTTACCAAGGAATGACGTACGTTTGTCTAGGTGGTCTCTAGACGCGACAAGCTTCTAGATTTGGATCACTTATGGAGTGATTTTACTCGGGAGGAGTTGAAGCTCAGATTAGTCGAGGGCACTACCAACAACAATGCCAAGGGACAAAAGGTGAAGGAGGAACAAGAAAATGTCGCTCTAGCAGGAAAATACAAGGAGAAGAAGGGTCCTTGCAAGGGACAAAACTCAAAAGGAGAAAAGAAGAAGAAGGACCTATCAAAGGTCAAATGTTTTGGCTGTGGTGAATTTGTACACCATGTCAGCCAATGTCCTAATCGAAAGAAGGACAAGAAGGGGAAGTAGACAACTACTTTAGCAAAGATCGCGATTTGTCTTCTAGGCGAATTCACATTTATATCAGCAATATCCTCAGGAGGAGGAGGAGGAGTATGACACTCCGTTGTGCCAGATCGGGTAGGGTGCGAGGAAGGAGCAACAAGGAGATCTAAATGATAACCAAGGAGGGTTTAATCAGTAGATCCGATCCAGTTGTATATGATTCCTTGGTCCATTATCCTCGCGGGAGCCCAAGTATTAAAGTAGCAAAGAGATTAGTGAGTGATCAAAACTCACTATTGCAATGATAGCGGCAGAGCAAAGGTAGTGCATGGGCATCAACCGTGTGATATTAGAGTAGTGCAGTAATAACATGGTGGACATTGATTGTCGAAGGATTTTCTTCACAGAGACTTGCAGTTTCTAAGTGGGAGAGGGAGATCGATTTTGTTTGTAGAAGAGAAGTATGAGTTTCTCCAGGGAGGATGCAGTTTCTCCAGGAGTGCAAAATGATTGAGGCAGAGGAAGTTGCCAGGGAAATGAGGTACTTTGCTAGTCAAATCAATTTGCAGAGGAGAAGTAGTTCCCAGTTTGATGGTTTGATTTCTAGTGGATGTTGAGTTATTTTCCCTACAATGTGATTTTTCCGGAGAGGATGCAATAAATTGCCAGTACACAACTGCAAAAGTCAGTTTAGGGTCTCATAGGGAGGCCAAATTGAGTTGGAGGGGTCGGGTAGCTTCTAGCAAGTTAGATAAGCTAGCAGAAGTGAAGAAATGAATTTTACTAGTGGTTTGCTAATTTATGACAAACAGTGGAATATTTTCCAATCACAGATGTTGCACACTAGCAATGTAGATCAGTTTGGCTACAACATGTTCCCACAGATTACTAGGTTGCGAATATACTCACGAAGGCCTTGGGTAAGTCAAAGTTTGTCTACTCCAGGGATAAGATGGGAGTCGTGGAGAAAACCTTCCTCTCTAAGAGGGAGAGTTAGTTTTTGGTAGTAGTGGACAAGTGTTCTAGTCTCTATGGTGTCTAAGAGGCTAAGGAACACAAGATCCTTAGAACCTAGAAAAGGCTTTGCAAGAAACGCCTTAGAAACAACTCAATTAGGTTAATCGACCAATAATTAAATATTTCCTAACTTAGGGAAACAGGTTAATTAAATCAAATTAATTGAGGATGTTGAATTTCCTTGAAATTCTACAATTGCTATGATGAACAATCTGAAAACTAATTCCTTTTTCACCAAGACATATAATTTATCAACACTAAAGCTAGCAGAATTAAACACAGAGATAAGGACCACAACGCACAAGAGACAATAATTCTATGGGGAAACCCAACTGGAAAAGCCCTCTTCTCGTTGTAGAATTTTATTGAAAGAGTTTGAGCATATGAATCTCTTACAAGGCAATACTGTTTCACTCGAGAACACACTTGTTCTCACTGCTTGGACTAAGCTTGAAACTCCCTGCAATCCTCTCAACCTAGCTCCTACTTCCTTGCGCAATCCAACCCCTATTTCCTAGCACTGGAAATCTCCTATTTCCTAGCGCAATAGTGGCTCCTATTATTTAGGAATTCCTCCTAAATCCTAGCACTGGTCTGCAAGGAAGTCTCCCTCTCAATTCTGCGTATAGGCTCCTCCTTGATACACTCTCTCAACAAGATGCTCTCACACACACAAACTTGTGCATACAAGAATGATTCAAGGATGTGCCTTCATCCTCCTTTTAAGCAATTCAATCGTGCTAATTCTGGCAAATACAAATTTAGAACAACAATTGTGATTGATGAGTTAACTGAGTTTGAAAACTCTC
This sequence comes from Pinus tabuliformis, assembly GCA_031772625.1. Taxonomy (NCBI): domain Eukaryota; kingdom Viridiplantae; phylum Streptophyta; class Pinopsida; order Pinales; family Pinaceae; genus Pinus; species Pinus tabuliformis. Next base: position 218,800,709 of record CM062804.1, on the reverse strand, counting down.
TCCACTAAAAACTTGGAGTTATAACTAATCTTTGCCTCAATCAAAACTGAAGCTCCCACTTGTCCTGTTTTAAATTAGAACTCACACTTGGAGAACAATATAACTGACCCTCCAATACCTATGCATGAGTTAACTGCTCCATGAACTTGCCCATGCTAAAAGAAGAGTAGTTCGTTGTCTTTCTTGACTAAGGCACAAGTCAAGAAGACCTTCTGTCACTATTCTTTTCAACACTTCCTCTTATTGAGGAAGGTGTTTCTGGAAGAACCTCTTCCACCTGGAACTGTCTCCGACACTACCATGTTCTTCGTTGTTGCAATTGCTCCCTTTGAACTAGAAGACTTCCTTGCTTTCTTCTGCGGAATCTGATCTGAAGACCTGTTCCTTCCAACCATGCTTTGCTAGTCCATCACTTTAGTCGTAAGTGCCATGTACCCTGTGTACCTTTATGGCTGCTTCCTCTAGCTGAAGGTGATACTGGAAGATCCAACTCTCTCCTGATCTCCCTTAAACAAATCTTCTGCCCACTTGGCTCGAACTCTCCCTATATTAGGAGTCACTGATTGAGTGGCTACCTTCACTCGCCTTGGGCAATGATACTCATCATTCTACTAGTCGACCCAACTTCCAACTACCTGAGACGCAAAATGAGATATTGGCTGAGGCTCCATCTTGAGAGCTCTATCCTGCTCTCGCTCAACCATCACTTCTCTATTCTAAGTGCTTCTTGCCTTGCTGCTCAAGACTGTGCCTGTCTCTACCTAAAACTTGTAGATATTCTTTACCCTGACACCTATCTGCTTCTTACATCTTGAAGCTAAGTGCTGGAGGTAAGCCTTACCTCTACTGAAGATGACATCATAACCCTTGCCCTCAAGGGTAGCTACTGAAACAAGGTTCTTTTCAGGCTTGGAACATAGAGGACATCTTTGAGATGAAGAGGATTACCTGACTCCCTCTGAAAATTGATAGTACCACCTCTTCTAGCTACATTCATGCCATCGTCTCCTAGCTCAATCTGAAACTGCATATCCTTCTCCTTCAGGTGGTTGGAATTATTCTTGTTCCCAGTCATGTGGAAGGATGCTCCTAAATCAATATACCATATGCTACTGTTTGTTGAGCTTGCCATGCAACCTATCAATGAGAAATCTTTCTCGAACTGGGTAGAAAACACATCTACCTCTGCTAATGCAGCTACATGATCCTTAGTGGACTCCTTCTGATTAGGACACTTAGTGGCATAGTGTTCGAACACATGGAAATGGAAGCACTTGATCTTGCTCAGATCCTTCTTCTTGCCCTTCTGACTGGACTCGGCCTCTCCTTGGCCCTTCTTGCCCTTGGCCTTGATACCTTTGCTTGCTAGGGAAAAATTCTCCTCATTCTCTATCGGAGTTGATCTACCATCTCTTGTCCCTCTTCAGATCTCTTCCTGAACGCAATCAGTCCATAACGTTTCCCAACCAGGAAAATTTTCTTTGCCACTTACTGCATCTTGGAAGCTATACTGAGACTTATGAAGTCCTAGTAATGCAAAACACACCAGGTCACTCTTTGGTAAAGTCACACCCATCACACCACCTAGCTCATCTCAAAGCTGAGTGAAATTTGAAAGATATGTGTTAATTTTAGGTATTTTCTATTCTTAGAGCAATTTATTTCAATTTTCACAGTTAGCTCAACATCTTTTCCAGATTAGCAATCACATCAGCACTAAAGTAAATTGCAGATAGAACATAAACGTAGATCGCAGAAGACAATCCAAGACAAGAGGATACAAGATGTGGCACTAGCCAGGGACAAACCCCAATGTGGGGAAACCCTTGATCAATTCTTCTTATATGTTCTTCAATAGTTCAACAGAGAGAGAGAGAGAGAGAGAGAGAGAGAGAGAGAGAGAGATAGTATATTTACAACAGAAGTCAACACTTTGACTTATCTAAATAAGACCATAGGTCATCTCTAAGTAGATGATACATGAGGTAGCTGAACTCAGTTGAAGACATGCTGCTTCAATTGATTCTCCTAGGTGACTCCATCACCATGCTGCACCTATCATTGTGCTGCTCCTCATCATCATGCTGCACCTCACTGTGCTGCACCATGCTGCACCCATCATCACTATGCTGCATCTCATCATGCTTCATCAATCATGACTGTACCCATCGCTGTACTGCATCATGTACCATCATGTGCCATTGCTGCACCATGTTTGCCATACTGTCCCATGTGCTTGCTGCACCATGCTTGCCACCATGTGCTTACTGCACCTTGCTTACCATACTGCTGTTTCATTGTAAGCATGCCTTTGCTGCTGTCCCATTGTCAGCATGCCTTTGCTGCTGTCCCATTGTGACATTGCTGCCCTATGCCATCATTGTAACGTTGCTGCTATCATGTTGTCATTGTAACATTGCTGCTATCATGTTGTCATTGCTATCATGCTGCCCATGCATCTTGCTTACTGTACTGTTGTCCAATTGGCTATTGCTGCTGTCCCATCACAGCTGCTATCCCAATTGTGCCATGACATAGCTGTTGTCCCAATTGTATTACTGTTGTCCCATCAATTGTGCCATGCCATAACTGTTGTCCCAATTGTATGCTTTCACTGCTGTTTATACTATGACTGGTTAGGGCATCTGGTCATGCTGCAACAACCCTTAACCATCCACCAAAACGGCTCTTAATCTCTGCGGCCCTACTAAGGAAGAGTCCTCCACATACGTGCTGCTGTTCTAGGCACAAATCTGACCCAAAACCTCTCCACGCTGTCCCTGTTTTGAAGTGGTTAGGTCTGCGGCCTACCACAGTCCCACGTTGTCACCTACAACCCACTCAAAACAGACTTCCCTTACCTTTTCGCTGCCCCAAACAGTCCTGCGTTCACCCTTCTTCAACTCGGCCTCCAAGCTCAGCTCCTCGGTCCTCTAACAGCAACTCGGTTAGCCCTGAAACAGACCTTAACTCCCTCACTGCCTTGGCCTCTTCTTGCTGCCCTTTCTTGCACCCAAGACACCTCAATAGACCTGCGGCTAGGGCTTGAACAGACCTGCGGTTAGGGTTGGGCAGACCTGTGGTTAGGGCAGATTAGATCTGCGTGAGTAGGGCCTCCTCCATCGTGTGATTTCTCCATCCTAGGACTGCGGCTAGGTTCCTTTAGGCAGCGTATAGAAGTAGGGTCTCCTCCCTTGAATTGTTGCTAGATCATCCTCCTTAGGACTACGTTAGGGCATCCTCCTTAGGACTGCGTCTAGGGCATCATACTAGGCTTCCTTACCTTTTGCGTTTTAGGGCTTCCTCTCTTAGATTTCTCTTCCACTAAAACCCAGAACAAGTGGAGAGAAATCAAGAGTGAAGTGTGTGTAGAAATGACTATCAAGTCACCTCTTTTTATACTAAAACATGGAGCACATGTGTGGGTTATTTGGTTGCTAGCCGACCTTGACGAATTGTCTTATAACTCAAATAAATTCATAACTCTATGAATACTTATCAGAATCGGATGATCTTTAGATCAATCCTACACCTCTCGATGAGAGGGATCCAAGAAAAATATCAGCTGCCATAAATAAGATGACCCACATGGAGTTTGGCCCTAGTTTCCAATTTTAACAATATGTGACGATGGGATCATCTGGATACTTTTTAGCTTCTCTTTGAGAACAAGCTTCTTGGCATCGCTAGTACCCTGAAACAAATCCAAGATGGCTTTGAACATCTCATATGTTGTCTTCTTCTCATAGAGATGAGGAATATGATTTCTAACCCCCTCTAGAATGATCGTCTTTACCTTGGTATCATTCTTAGTGTGTTGGGCCAACTATTGGGGATATTATGGCAGTGGTATAACGTTCTTGACAAACTCTTCCACCCCATTATCATCCAACACTATGGTGATCTGACCTTAGTCCTAGGAATGGCATACTGCTATCCAAGGAATTATTATGCTATGCTCTTCAAAATATGCCCAAAAACTTCGCTCTTTTGCTCAACTATCTAAGGCTAGGTCTATGATCATACTTTAGGTCTGTAATTCCAAAGCTTGACCTAAAAAGCCTCTCCCTTATTGCGCTGCTACCTAAGGTAAATCTGACCTCCAATCAACAATAAAATAGGCCCTTTCTAAGCCTTCTTATCAACAAATTAGGGCCTTGAACCTCCTCCCACAACTTCAACCCTTTAGATAGACAACAAACCAAGGCCACTATCCCTTCCTCAACACACAAAACCCTAGCAAACTAATCACAGACCAGGGTAGAATACTTGAGGTAGCGTTACCCTGAACAAATCCCTAACTAGGGCATGTAGAAACCACAAAACGGTGACCTCCTTTGATTGGCTCGAAATCTCTGCACACAGGCCTCCTTTGTCCCTTCTTTGTGTGCTGGTCTTTATGCAAATATTTGCTCTGATAACATGTTGAATTTCCTTGAAATTCTGCAACTACTATCATGAACAATCTGAAAACTAATTCTTTTTTCACCAAGACAAAACTTCTCAACACTAAAAGCAACAAAATTAAACGCAAAGATAAAAAACACAATCACACGAGAGACGCAATAATTTTCTGGAGAAACCCAACTGGGAAAACCCTCTTCTTGTTGTAGAATTTTATTGAAAGAGTTTGAGCACATGAATCTCTTACAATGCAATATTGTTTCACTCGAGAACACACTTGTTCTCACTGCTTGGATTAAGCTTGAAACTCCTTGCAATCCTTTCAACCTAGCTCCTACTTGCTTACGCAATCCAACCCCTATTTCCTAGCTCTAGAAATCTCCTATTTCCTAGCGCAATAGTGGTTCCTATTATTTAGGAATTCCTTCTAAATCCTAGCATTGGTATGCAATGAAGTCTCCCTCTCAATTATACGTATAGGTTCCTCGATATGCTCTCTCGACAAGATGTTGTCACACACACAAAATTGTGCATACAAGAATGATTCAAGGACATGCCTTCGTCCTCCTTTTAAGCAATTCGATCCTGCTAATTCTGGTAAGTATGAATTTAGAACAACAATTGTGATTGATGAGTTAACTGAATTTGAACTAAACTCTCTCCACTCAAAACTTGGAGTTATAACTAATCTTTGCCTCAATCGAAATTGGAGCTCCCACTTGTCTTGTTCTAAATTATAACTCGCACTTGGAGAACAACATAACTGAACCTCCAATCTCTGCGCATGAGTTAACTGCTCCATGAACTCGTCCATGCTAAAAGAAGAACAGTTTGTTGTCTTTCTTGACTAAGGCACAAGTCAAGAAGACCTTCCCTCGCTATACGTTTCAAGTTTCAACAAAGGAAAATTGATTTTGCTCTAGAGACTTTCAGAAAATTCACTTGATGGAGTCAACATGATCTTAGCCATTGATTGAGATGTTATCATGGACGTTGAGAGTTCAACGGGAGATTGTAAGGGCAAGTCGATGGGGTTTGTAGAGGACACACAACAACACTTCAGTAGTTCTACGTACCTAGTTGCAGATTTAGCAAGAGCATAGTTGAAGCAAAAAGAGACACCAACAACGGGGTTTTCAGTAGTGAGAATTTCTAGAGAAATTCTCAAAAGGTTTCCAGCATTGTAGTGAGTCAGTGACAGGAATGGAGGTTGATATTCCCAGCAAAGGAGGCCGAAGCAGACAGTGCGAATTGTCATTGTGAGTTAGCCAGTCAACCAATGCGTGTTTCAGAGGAAACAATTCAATTTCTAGTCTAGGGAGGTAATCCAAAGGAGGTGCGAGTTGTCTTAGAGAGCAATGACAGGCAGAGTGATTTCCGGAGAGGGTTTCTAAAAGCTGTGCGAGTTCTGTAGCAGCAGATTTGTGCAGTCCAGTTAGTGAGTGGAAGAGCTAGGCAGGAGTGCGAATGGCTGGGAGGAGGTCGAGTTTATTTCGAGGAGGAATCCTTGTGATTCCAGTTATTTTGCCAGTTAAAATAAAATTTCTGGAAGCTTTGCTAGTAAATAGGAAAGCAATTGTATTCTCTATTTTGCTAAAGAATAATTATAAAACTCTCATTTGCTACATATGTTTTCCCCACAAAGGGGGTTTTTTCTAAGGACTATTGTCCAAAAATATTGGTGTCAAATTTTATGTGTGTGCATTATTTTCTCAGTTCTGGTATTTAACTTTTGTGAAGAATTGCAGTAATAAATTTATCGTTATTTGCCATAATATTTCTGAAGACAAATAAACTGCATAAGTTAGGAGATAAATATCCAATTACCGCATTCGTGGAATTTCACAGCCGAGTATTTCTTGAACCCAAAGTATCATTATAAAGCTTGGCTAGGAGAAGTGCACACTGGGAAGCTTAGAGATGGGTTGTACGATTGCTTGGAGTGCATGGTCCCTAACCATAACGACCAATTGGAAATACATAAACAAGTTACTCTTTTTAGTATGGAAGCAAGTACTTGTTGTTACTGCCTAGCACACACACCTAAGTTAGTATGAGAAAAGCCCTTAACCCCACAAGGTGTGGTCTTGGTGGAAAAACTAAGATATGGGGCTGTCACCTATTCCCAACTCTCTTCATTTAAGCTCTCTCCTAGTTAAATCTAAGGGGGGTGGTCCCTGATGGAAAGTTAATAAAAGAAATGTGAATTTCTAGGAGAATAAAGTTAGAGGGAGATGCTTATAAAAAATAACTTGACTCTAAGATGTTTTTTTTTTTTTTTTAACAGAAATGGTTATGGGATTTTCATTAACTATCTGGCAAAATACCATGAATTCGGTTACAAATGCTGAGGCTAGTTTTTTGGCATCTCTCCAACCAGCTAAGCATGCCACAAACGCTTGTGAATCGCGTCTTTTTACAGTTTTTCACAAGAACTTTTTCTGCTGATTTCCCAAGCTTATGAATACAAACGAACTGATTTAGCAAAAGACGGAAAAACATAGAGAAATTTAGGGAATTGGTTCCCAAGAGGTTTCATTGTCCCTGAGAATAGATCCAGCTCCTAGCTGGGCTGCCTTATTTGCTTCTATATCTGCTTCCTTGTTATTAATTCTCAGGATATGGAAGAATTCCAGTCTTAGGAGCTTTGTCATGCCTTTAATTCTTGAAATTGTCCTTGCAAGTCGAAGATCTGCCAGATTTGCATTAGTCACCATTGCATTGATGATGACTTGGGAATCTCCGAAAACAATTGCTTCTGTGTGCCCCAGGTCTATAAGCATTTTGATCCCTTGAAACAGGGCCATGACTTCAGCTTGGATGCTTGTGGTGTGGCCCAGCCCCCATGCAAACCTGTGGATGGAAGATTCTTTTGGATTTATAATTAGACCTCCTGCTCCAGCCATTCCTGGATTTCCCTTGGCTGCCCCGTCGAAGAACAGAGAGGGGAGTGTTTGATTGAGCAGCCAAGATTGAAATTCTTCATCATTTTTCCTGATTTGCCAATCTTTGAGACATATGGGCAATATTTTCGATTTTTGGAAGTTTAGATTGAGTGCTGCTCCAAACTCAATGTCATGCTGGCTTAGATTTGTGTCATCATTTTTATCTCTCAGCCACTCATTTAATTGACCTTTAACTGTATTTGCTACCAGCTTATAGTTCTGTTCCTTATCCCTGAAGATCCTTCTATTCCTCTCCAACCAGATTTTCCAGCTGATGAATTTGGGCAAAGCGGTCCATGCTGATTTGACAATCTTGTTTTTTGGGCCTGGGCCTGGATATCTGGCCAACCACCCAGCAAACAAATCCGGGACTGAGTGGGGGAAGATGGGCATAGAATTCGATGCTCCAAGGAGCTCCTGCCAGACTAGACCTGTAAATTTGCATTCCAGTGAAAGATGAACAACAGTTTCTGGATTTTCTTTGCATAGAGTACATCTTGATGGTCCTAGAAATCCCCTTTTCTGAAGCCTATCCTCTGTTAGGATTTTTTGGTGGCATAGCAGCCAGCAGAAAAAATCAATCTTTGGAATGGTGGAGAAATTCCAGATTCCAATCCAGGGCGCCGGGTTAGGAGGAACGTGGGGCCTCTCCATGATTTTGGCATAGCCCTGGGCCACCGAGTACCCAATCTGCTTGGTTCCCCAGCCTCTCGAGTCTTTCCTTCTTGCGTGAAGAGGTGCAGCTCCATGTAACATCTGTAGCAGCGTATCATAGTCTAGCTGCCACGCAGATGGCACACTGATCGTTTTCCAGCCAGCCCAGCTGTCTCCACTCCAAGTCGATATGTCCCAGAGCGTTTTAAAGTTTGCTTCTTCCATCCACACCTTCAGCTCGTTCCTAAGGCTCGAGTTCACTAGAGGAGGCCTGTTCATAATGCTGTCTTCCCAAATCCTGATGCGTTTGCCATTTCCTGGTATCCAATAGGCATTTTCTCTTATGAGCGACCCAATTTTAAAAATTAGATTGCTGAGGGGAGATCTAATTTGGTCTTTGGGCTGCTCCAGGCACCAGAGCCTCTGACCTCTGAAATATTTCTTCCACAGTACCAGCTGAACCCATCCTGGCTTTGGAGCTATGATCTTCCAGATCAGTTTGGCTCCCATTGCTAAATTCTGAGTGTTTAGATTTTTAAAATTTAATCCTCCCTCCTGTAGCGGCCTGGAGACTGTTTCCCAGTTTACTAAAGAAATTCTCTTCTCATTTTGCTTGCCTCCTTTCCAAAGAAATTTTCTGATTAGCTCCTCCATATTTTTGATGATTCCCATTGGTGCCAAAAGAACAGAGAAGTTAAAAAGCGGCAGGCTGCTTAAAACGGATTTGATAAGCACTGATTTTCCGGCAATGTTGAGCCAAGATGACCCCCAGGCCTGCATTTTTGTTTTGAATTTTTCTATCTGTGGGTGCCAATCCTTGTTTATAGCCCTCTTATGGTAGATGGGCAGCCCAAGGTACTTAAAGGAGGTCCAAGATGCTGAAGCTGCAAAGCCTAGGCATCTGGCTATGGAACTTGCAGCAGCTTCAGAAATATTCCAGCAATAAACATGGCACTTACCCCTATTAAGATCACTGCCCGATGCTTGACAGTAGTCTTCCAGCACTTCTTTGAATTTGCTTGCCGACAGTTGAGATGCAGCCCCAAGAAGCAGAGTATCATCTGCAAAGAGGGCGTGATTGATGCTTTTGATCCCTCTTGCTATGCACAGGCCAACAATCTCTTGGTCTTGCTGTTTCTTGTTTAAATGAAAACTGAGGACAGAGGCCTGCAACACAAAGAGGAGAGGTGACAGGGGGCACCCCTGCCTCAGCCCTCTAGATGCTTTGAAGAACTCGGCAGCCCTGCCATTCACTAAAGGCGCAATCCAGGGTTCGGAAATACATGCACTGATCCACTTGATAAAATTTTGACCAAAACCAAGTTTGTGCATTACATCAAACAGAAATCTGTGTCTTACACGATCAAATGCATTAGCTAGATCGAGTTTAATAACCATACCTTTTTCTTTTCGACGAAGACTGGAGTGGATCGCCTCTTGAACCAGGATGAAATTATCTACCAACTGCCTGCCCTGTATAAAGCCACCTTGATTCTCCGGGATGACTGTAGGGAGGATTTTCTTCAATCTGTTTGCTATAACCTTGGTGATCACTTTGTATCCGATATTACATAAGGATATGGGGCGAAATCTGTTAAAAGAGCTAGCACCCTTTTCTTTAGGAATGAGGGTGAGGAATGCTGAGTTAGTGCAGCCTCCAATTTTTTGGCACTCTTGGGATTTTTGGATCATTTTCATAAATTCCTTCTCAACTATCTGCCAGCACGTTTGAAGAAATCTGGGCGTGAATCCATCTGGACCCGGGGCTTTATCGGGTTCCATTGCAAAGAGAGCTTCTTTAACTTCATTTTTATTGATTTTATCTTCGAGAACCTGGTTCATTTTGGCAGTGATGAGTTTGGGGACAACGTCTATCAGATTGGCGTTTTGGCTGATCTCCACGTCTTCAGTATACATCTCCTCAAAGTGGTTTGACGCTGCCCTCTTGATGCTGGCAAAGTCTTTTAGAGTGCAGTTATCAATTTTAATTTCTGATATAGAATTTCTACATTTCCTAGCTTGAGCCTGCTTGTGGAAGAAGGAGGAATTTCGATCTCCAGCCTTGAGCCATAAACTCCTTGACTTGAGCCTCCAGAATTCTTCTTCTGCCAGGCAAGCCCTATGGAATTTTTGTTGCAGCTGATATTCCTTATCTAGCTCTTCTTTGGTGATTTCGGCAACTTCCAGGTGGAGATGATGGTTTTCCAGATCGTTTTGAATTTTTTCTGTCCACAGCGGGATTGGGCAAGGTCTTTGCCCAGCCTTTCAGCATCCTTTTAACTCTGCGCAGTTTTTCCTCCCAAACAAAGAAAGGAGAGCCCTTGACTGGCTCTTTCCAGCAATCTCTGATCTTTTGCAAGAAATCTGTCTCTTTGGTCCATAGAGAGCTAAATCTAAATGGTATAGGTCCTAGATCCTTAGTAGATATCAGTTCCAGACTGATAGGCTTGTGATCAGAAACACTACTATGCAGAATACGCATTCTAGCCTCTAAACCCAGGAGCAGGAAGGAGCTTTGGACAAGAAATCGATCAAGTCTTGCCGCTATATGACCCGGTCCCACTCTCTTGTTTGACCAGGTGAACGTGCCCGTGACTGGTTTTATATCTAGCAGATCCCAGTCTTGCATGAGGTCTTCCGCCCATTCTCTTGCCGGATCCCTGACTATGCTTCCTCCTCTTTTTTCTGATGCGAGGAGGGTGAGATTTAGATCTCCGACTATAATTATATTTTCCAAATTTTCTAGATCTGCCAGACTTTTGATGGAGTCCCAGCAGTCTTTTTTCTCACCTGCATTGTTAGGAGCATACACATTGAACAGACAAATAATCTCCTTTGATTCTAAATGTTGCATTTTTAAAAAATCCAATGGGTATTCAGGGACTCAGAGATTAATGAAAACTTATTTGTGTTCCAGAGCGACCCAAGTCCTCCTGATGCTCCACGGGCAGAAGTTGCATGCGCTCCATTTTTATTCCAAAATTTTTTGCTTGCTTGGAGGAAAGCTGTGTCCTCCAATTTGGTCTCCTAGATGAGGAGAATATCTGGGGATTCCAATCTTATTAGGCTATGCATTGCTTCTTCCTTGGCTGTGGTACCCATTCCCCTACAATTCCAGGAGACTATCTTCATCATTTATTTTTGCCTTGGGGGGCTCCCTTAGAGCCCTGGGATTGAATCCTAGTCATCTTCGGGGTTTTTGCTAGAAGCTTCTCTAGCGTTGGTTGGCTGCCCTGGAGCTTGTCCTTATAGGTTTCTTGTTCTCTCTTTTCCTTTGCAGATTTGCGTCCTCTTGTAGATCTTCTAGGAGAGGACTGGGATTCCCCGATTTCCCCTTCTTCCTCCGATTCCTCAGACTCTTGGGTTTCCTCCTCTTCTTCTGAAGCCTTCTCTTTGAATCTCTCTGGAATACTTTTGATGGAGGGGGAGGCTTTAGAGGGAGAGGCCTCCTTTGGAACTTCTGTCTCCTGCGTGTTCATGATTTCAGATCCGAGGATTTCAAATTTATTCCCTTGGCTTTCCCTGGCTGGTTTCTGAGCAGGACCCTCTTGAGGAGTTTTGGCGCTTCCGTTTGCGTTCTTCCTGTGAGAGGCTTTGGATCGCTTTGCCTGATTCCATCCATCTTCCTTCCCTTTGTCTTCCACCCCTTTGGACGGGCAGTCTCTGGCAAAATGCCCGTAGACGTGGCACTTCCGGCATTTGAATGGCAGCTGCTCATAATCCAGTTTCTGTATGAGTCCAGGGACCAACTATTTTGATGGCTTCCGGTAGTTTGACCTCCAGATCTACCTCCACACAGATTCTGGCACAATCGTACTGGTCCTTACTGTTGGCCTTGTCTATAAATTTTCCAAGGGTATTTCCGATGTGCTTCAAAGAATCCCAGTTCCAGCAATGAACTGGGAGGTTGGGGAGTCTCACCCACACTAGGACCGCTGTAGGCACATCCACCGCCGGATCAAAGTCTGGCATCCATTTGTTTAAATACAGCCCTTGGGGGCCCATGAAGTAGGGGCCATTCCTGAAAATGAGATCTTTGTCTTCTTTTGCAGAGAATTCAAACAAAAAGTATCCTCTCCCGAGGAAGTAAGAGGTTACCTTATTTTGTATCAGAGGTGCCCAATTCCTGGCTACCCAGTTCTCTGTCGACTTCGGGGAAGGCCAAAGTCCTGTAAACTGACCAACCAGAGCCCGATCTGCCAAAGAAAGTGCTACTTGGATTGGTCCTTCTGGCGGGAGGGCGATCTCAGGTATATCTTCAAGCTTTTTCACAAACTTTGCTGCTTCCATGCATTTCTTCTTAGGCAAGGAGGCCAGCAAGGATTTGAAGGCCTCTGCTGCGGAAGAAGAAGGAGGAGAGGGAGTAGGCTCCTCCATGACAAGCCAACCGACCTAGCCAGGGCGGCCGCGGCCGGCAGCAGATCCCTCAGCGGTCCTTCGCAGGCACAAAACAGATCTCTCCGCGGACTCCCTCGCAGGTTCCAAGAAGAACCCTCCGCGGACTCCCTCGCAGGCTCAGAATGCGCGAAGTGCGGGCGCGCTCGAAGGCTCAGATCATGCGGAAAGCATATCTCGCAGGTTGCAGAGTGCTCAATCTCCTCAGAAAATTTGGAAAATAAAATTCAATGGCTAGGAATAATAATGCGCTTGTGAATAACTTGACTCTAAGATGTTAACAAGCATATAATATATGATTTCTAGGGAGGCCATAAGCACTTGGGAGAGAGTTGCAAACTCATCTAGGTCGTGGGCCTTTTGAGCCTTGTGAATCTCTTTTGGAGAGTTTCTTCCATCTTTAAGTTTGTCGTTGTTATATTTTTGGGGAGAGAGTATAGCTTTGTTGGAGTTCCATCTTTGTAAAGATCTCTCTTGTATTGTGGGCTGCCCTCTTAGAGACATTTTTACTTGCTTTAAGCGCTAATAAAAGATAAAAAAATTTGTTGGAGGGAGCTTGGGATTTTTCCCATGGCATCCCCCTTCTTCATTTAGAGGAGGGATTCTTGTGGGTGGCCTAATCTTGCTTCTAGTTTTTCTTAGCTTTCTAGTTTTTAATTTCATATTGTGTATGCTCAAAAGCAACACATTTCACTCCACATGCAAAATTTGACTAATCTTGTATTTAAATTTCCACATGCATACGCTTCCAAATTGAAAACTTGAGAAAATCTCATCTTATGTGTAAACACTTCATACTTTGGCAAGTTTTAATTGTTTCATAATTTCTTCAAGTATATGCTTCACTACTTGGTCAATTTATGCTATATGTCATGAAAACTATTGAAGCACTATCATTTATTTGAAACAATTGTAGCTTAAAGAAATCTATTCCGTTGTACTTGGTTATTTTCCATTCAATGGTGCAAACACATATGGGCTTATTTACTTTCTAGCCTCTCAAGTTTTGCAAACTATTTCTTTTTGAAGCATTTGCATGAAACATTAGTTTAATTTGGGGAATTAACGCAATTTGCACTTCATCTTGGAATTTTAGTATAGGAAGGCCCTAAGCTTCACTAAAACTTACCTCCAACTTAAGTTGGTTGAATAGAGTTTTAGAGACCCTCTACCTCTATTGACTCTTCATTGTGAGATCCAAATATTTGGGCGAGGATGAAGTCTGAGGACTAGAGTTCAATTGTAACTTTGCCTTAGCATTAATTAATAAAATAAACCAAGAACAACATTCCATCACATTTGATTTGTTTGCAAATTTCTTGAATTTCTTATTATCTTGATGGTTTAAAGTCTCACATGCGAACCTTATTTCAAGAGGCACGTTGGATGCAAACATTGTAATCTCTTTTAATTTTGCAACAAGTTTAATTTTCTTGTACTTGGAAATTGGCTTATCTTTTGGTTTAATTGCATATTGTCATGAATGGTTGATTTCACTTTCAAGTACTATTATTTTGGGTTGCAAACTTAATTGCATCTTGGTCTAACATTTGAGTTCTTTTTTGTATCCTTTTGAGCAAGATAGTTTCCATGCTTTGATTTGTAGACTTATTCATCTTAAAAGCATTTATAATATCTTGTGCTAACAATTTATTGTTTCACTTTTTAGGATTATTTTGGCTTTCCATTTGAAAGCATTTCACTTCATTTTAAGCAAATACAATTTCATTTCTTAAAGAGCAATACTTTGAAGGCACTGGTTGTTTATGTATTTCATGCTTATCTTATGTATTGATGGTTATTGCTCATATCAGTTTTTGCTTATAAATCTTAGTGAAATAATCTGTTTAACTCTAACAATTCTCCTAGAAACTCACATCCTTTTTAACTGAACTTTTCATTAGGGACCATCTCCCTTAACTAACCTAAGAGATAGCTCAAATGGAGAGAGTCGATATTAGTTTGACAGTCCCTTCTTTGAGTTCCTTGCCACCAACCACACCTTGTGGGGTTGAAGGCTTTTCTCATTGACTTGTAGGTAGGCGTAGGCGGTAGGGTCAACAAGACCCATGAGGTTATTACTGTGCCCCCACACCCATTTGGAGCACCACAGGTTTATTGTTTGAAAAACAGGGGGCTTATCCCTTGTCCATTACTTTTGAAGGTTCTACTCTTCATTATGGCTTCCATGGACCTCATCAGGCCTCTTGGAGGGCCCTACAACATGTATTATTCATCATCTGACCTCGTAAAAGGCTTATTCTTTCATTTGTGAGCTAGTTTGGTGAGCTTGTCACCAAAAGTTAGATTATTAACACATTTTTTTATTTTTGGGGTTTATGTAGGCCAAGGAGACTAATTCAAACTCCTCATTAGTGTATAAATAGAAGTTAGATGAGTTCATTTGCTCATCATCACTTTTGATTGAATCTCTTCTCTCTCTTGAGAATCTTGCACTTTTCTTAGAGGTTGAATTGGAGCTTTATGGATGAATTTTGTTGTGTGGATTTGGTTTATCTTGTCTCGGAGCTTCTCTATTGTCAAAATGTGGATGTTTGGATATGTTCTATTACATGTAAGTACATGCTTTTAATGTTATTCTTGTTTTACTTTGTCATATACATTGGATTGGGATTTTCGCTATTTTTAGGGCTAACTGCTACATGCATTTACTGCTTAAATTGTGGAATTTTGTCTCTATATAGCATCTCTCAATGTATGGGCCATGTAATTTGAATGAAATTTCCTAGGGATAATTCTATCAACGAATTTATCTTGATAAGCCATCTCCTTTTGCAAGTCGAAGTATAAAAGCTGTAAGGTTGCTTCCCTTTACACTAGAAGGCCAGTGAGGTAGTCTTAAGGCTTCCTTGACTAAGAAACGAAGTCCTCATTCATATTTATCATAGACTCCATTCTCCTAAGACTAAGGCACTGATCTACCAAGAGGTGGTCACCCTAAATCAATCCTTTTCACCTTTTCCTAGGTCTAGCCGGGTTGGGTCACTAGTGCATCATTTTCCCGACAAAATTGCCCTTCTAAAAGTTCGATCTCCTAGCATCCCCTGCGCTGGTGTCTCCTCAAAGCCTCCTCCAATTTTGAAGCCATTCCGACGATGGAGTTGTGAGAAAAGCCAAGCCCTAGCTTCGAGATCAAACTTTGCCCTGATATCCCCATGGCTAGTGCCTCGTAGGATCAGATCAACACCTTTGAGTGAAAATCCTTTCTTTGATCCTTTCCCCATTTTTATCTGGGTTAAGAATATCGTTGGTTGCTAAACTCTTATCTCCTAACCTAGATAACCGGATTCGTCCTATAGGCCCCACGAATCCCGAATCCATCGTGTCTGACACGATTCTCTCGAGATTCATGTCCAAAAACCATGACACATCGTGTCCTATTTTGACACGTCGAATCCGACTGCGTGTCACGATTTTGGCAGCGTGTCCTATTTTCTAGGACTCGCTAGGCGGCAAAAGTGACCTGCACGGGTATGAAAAGGCCGCATTTGGTCATTACAGCCACACATATTTTCATTTGGCAAGCGTTTTGGCAGCTTAATGATCAAGTCTAGGCCCTAGTATTGATATGCTATTCATGGTAATGTTAAATTCTTAAAGTAAAAGTGACATTCTCCTTAATCTTCATTTTCATCATTTTACTTAAATTTTTAACATTACCATGAAATGACTCAGGATGTTTGAGAGTGGTTCTGGCATCATTGGATTTCATATGGAGAAAGTAGAATTTTAGATTTCATTCAAAATCCAGTAGACTTATCAGTTTTTCAGGCTTTTAGGATTGGGGGATTGCAATGTTTCCATTGAATTTTGTCATGTATTAGGGTATGGAACTCGTATTTAATCAAGAGCACCAATCCCTCTATGTACCTTGATGTTAGTGATATTGGTTGTCGAACTCCTGTATCATGACCCTCCTAAAATGTACGAATCACTCAAACAAAATCTTGACTTGACATGTTGTGCTTGTTCTATCTTATGTTAATGCTTAAAGGGTGATACTAATGACAAAGATCCCTATACAGATACAGAGGTAATGACAAAGATACCTCTGGATATTAATGCTTAGAGGGTGATATTAATGACAAAGATCCTGATTTTCCAACAAAACTAAAAAATTAGACATTTCTCGTGGTGGCAAGAGGGCCAAGCATAAGAAATAGATAATAGATTGACATGTATTTGAATTTCGTATGTACTATGCATGCTAATAGCTATAGATGAATATCTATATTTGAAATCAATAAATTTGTATCATTAATTAAAATTTTTGTAAGAAATATCTAATTTTTAATATATATATATATTTTAATAAAATAATATATAACGAATCCTACGTGTCCTGTTCCGGGGGGTCAACGTGTCCGAATCTGACACCACGAATTCCGAATCTTACGAATCTCGAATCCCCGTGTCAGGTGACTTAGCTCCTAACCTAGGCTGGGTCCACTTGGTCCCATGTGGTCCCATTCCTTTGAAAAAAACAATTCTTCAAGAACCATCAGGGATACCAATTTCAATAAGGATTTCAAGGATTGGGAAACTCTCTCACAAGTCATATTCCCTAGCCTAACACTCAAATCCTCCCATCTTTCTTTTAGAAGACATTGTACCTTGCTTAGAAAACATGTAAGCTCCATTCTTCAAACTCCTCTGGAAAGGGATTATTTGGGTCACTCTATATCCATTTGTTAATTTATCTTTCATTTGTGATTCCATATATATCAGGTTTCCTCCCATCAGTGGAATTCCGTAAATAGTAGGGAACCTTAGTTGAGGTGACATTGAGCTAAGCCTCCATTTGTTGCCCTTGGTCTAGCATTTGCCCCCTTAGGTCCCCTGCTAGTTTGAGTGGTAACAGGGCTCATATGAACCAGGGTGATGGCCATGGATACGGGGTAGAGCTCATGTTTGGCTTTTGCCCACGTGTTAAATTTGTATGTCTCGACCATATTTTTCATTTTGTGGTACATTTCCTATTGAGAGGCCAAATTATGTTTTTTCTTTTCTTTTTAGCTGCATCAACCTTTGGAGCATCGTTCCAAGCCTGACCCAAGGTGTGGACTGTTGATTTTTGGGTAGCATCGGATGTGCTCTAGCTCCAAAATTTTGTGGACGGGCTAGAACGCATGAGATCTCCAAGACCCAAAAATCATTTGGTGAAATTCCACCCAGAGTGTATTTTATTAAAATAATTAATATTTTTAATGGGGCTCCTAAGTCTAAATTTAGGAAAATTAAAATATTAATGGGTATTAATGAAAATATGGGTGAGAAGCTTCTAAGAGACAAGGATCAAGTCTAATTTAATCTTAGCCGTTGATTAGAGATTAGATCACGATTGTTGAGTTATCAACAGGAAAAGTATAGAGGAAGGCTTGGGGTTAGTTGGAGAACACACATAGAGAGAATAGCACTTGAGCTAGTTCGAAATTCTGGGGCGTGGTTTGCTGAGAATTTCGGAGTAAGTTTCTAGTGCAGAGAGGGGCAGTTCGGCAGAGGGACTTTAGTCCAAGGCCGAGAATACATAGTAGAGAGGCAGAGCAGCACCAGGGAGAGACAACGCAACTCCAGAAAGGGTGACGTAGAGGCTGGAGGGATGACGCAGTCACTTAGAGGCAGCACTGGGTTTCTGTGAGGCAGATCGGGCAGCAGTTCACAAATTGATTTATGAGCCGGGAAGGCTCACTGGGAGGGTGATGTAGTTCCAACGTAGAGCTGGGAGCAACCATCGCACAGTATTGGGGACAACACAGTCATTTGTGGGGTTTGTTCATCCAATTGCTGAATCTGTCAAAATATCTCTCTCCGAATAGAGGTACTTCTGCCGGGTTTATTTTCTGTTGGGTGAGGCGGATTTGGCACCCTAGATGTATTTAGAAATCTGCTTAATAATAAAACCCTCATATCTGCTGCACCGTTTTCCCACATTGGATTTTTCCGGGGACGTTTAGTCCAAAAATAAGTGTGTCCTTTGTGTGGTTGTCTCACTTATTTTTCAGTACTTGATCTATATATTGGTGTAGGTTACAGTGTATTTGCATTAATATTTTCTGAATATTTTTGAAAATAACTTGTTAAAATGAAGAACACAAGTAGGTAACGCAAATCAATTTATTACAGTAGGATTTCTGGTTTGTTAGATTAAAAAATTATCACATGGTATCAGAGCGATTGCAGATCAAGGAGAACTAAAATCATCAACGAAAAGACAAAGGAAAATCTGTGCGTGAATGTAAGGCTTTGAGTCATTTAACCAGAAATGTAAAGCTCTAAAACATAATATGTGTTTTCTTCAAATCTGTTTGCAACTTAAATGACTTAACCAACATTCATATAACTAAATTACTCAGTTTGGTATGGAGTACCTACCTATATTCCTGCGGTTCATGATGCCTCACGCTGCTTCCGCTTCTGTTACCAAAAGACCGAAACCACCCAGCCAAACTGAGCATAACCTTGATACTCAGTCCAGTAAGCTTCTCAATTGAAGCACACTGTTCCCCCGTGCCCAGAGACCTCAAAACAACAAGGCTCTCCTTCTGTTGGTAACTACGGTTTATAAATTTTGCCCCTCTTCAGTATGTCTCTTCCCTTGGTTCTTTCTTCTGCTCCCGATGCCCCTCCAAAACTGTTCCCTGCCCCCTATATGCTGTTTCTTGACG
Source organism: Pinus tabuliformis (assembly GCA_031772625.1). Classification (NCBI taxonomy): domain Eukaryota; kingdom Viridiplantae; phylum Streptophyta; class Pinopsida; order Pinales; family Pinaceae; genus Pinus; species Pinus tabuliformis. The sequence continues at coordinate 218,781,625 of CM062804.1, read as the reverse complement.
GTGGCCACCCCTCCACCAGCAACTCACCGCTTCTCCTTATGGTGACACCCTTTCCATGTCACGTGATATGTATTTCTTTTAAAAGGTATATTGATACGTATTATGAGTTTTGGTTTAATATTCTTTTTTGTTTGTTTTTAATATAAAGGTCCTAGGTTCATACTAGGTACCTTATCTTTAATTTATTTTTTTATCATTTTATTAATATTCTAAGATATATAATTATATAACCAACTTTTAAGATTAACTTAATTTTTTAACATCTATCTCTTTATAATTATTTTTACGTTATACATTTTAAATTTATATCATTGGTATTTGCCTATTAATCATGATGCATTAAGCAATATGGGTGTTGATGGGTGAATATAACTTCTATTTGAAGGAGTGTCATGATATTTAATACTTATCGTTAATTTAGTATATAAATACTAGTGCGGTGCATGCGATACATGCATATGTAACTATCATATGCATGCATCGTATGCATGTAATATTTTTGTGTTCTCTATATTATAGATAGGTCGTTACGTACACCCCCCTTCAAAAAACTTCGTCCTGAAGTTAGAGTTTTTATCTTATACGAATACTTATGATAGCAATTAGTACATTCTTCTTAGGATTGTGTATCGAGGTTATATTATTACTTAATGTGAGGACACTATAAAATTGGTGTTTTGAATACTTCTAGGTTTATAACTTTAATGATCATGCCTTACTTCAATAAGGTTCCCCAGCTATTACAAAATCATCCTATCCTTCTTAATTGCTTCCGCCCCCATCCTATTTGTCCTCTACTGGAATATGCCATGGCGTTAGTTACATTGACCTAACCATTCATAAACTCTAAGGATGGCAGTGTCGGCTATACTAACCTGATTCCCAGTAGGCATCCGGCAGTCATCATCACACGTCTAGGGGAGCGTGATTCGCACAGTCCTCCCATGACTCCAGGGTTCGGAGGATAAATGGTGGGCAACACCTCCATCCCTCCCAGTAGAATCAGGGTTAATACTCTATCATGGAATTTCTTTGAGCCTTAATTGTTCTGAAGTTTCTGTCATCACGTGGTCATTTTGGTAACGAATATTATTTGCAATCATAAACACGTGTCTATGCATTTATAAAATGTGCATTAACATATTCAAAAACAAATACCTTATGTATAATTCATACATGTCAACTACAGTATAACATACTTTTCCATATGCTATTCATGTCATTAGCTTTCATATTAAAATGTAATCATTCTTTGATTTCTATCTCATCAATCATATTCATATGCATAAATGAAACAAAATTATAATATCTTAATTCCCATTAGAAGCAAAATTACTCAAATATTTAAACTTTAATTTGATAACTATAATTTAGTAAGATCAATAACATATTCCGTCTTGGTATCCATGTACCAGTGGGATTAAACAGATAACATATCATAATTTTTTTTTTACGTTTATATGTGATCATTCCAAAATGGTTCTGAGTCTCTGATTTAAAGTAAAGTAAATATATACAAAACATGGTTTAAAGTTCTTCAAAATTGACACAAGTTGGGGTATTTTTGACATATGATTTCCGTATCTTCCCAAGTAGCCGATCCAGGACTATACTTGTCCCACTGGACCTTAACTTGGTCTACCAGACAATTCCTGAGTTGTCGAACCCTACGTTCCAGTATACGTAATGGTTCGACCGATATGATTCCTTTGTCCGATACCTGCAGTTCCTTCCATTGAAGGTTATGAGATTGGTCAGCTATGTAATGTCTTAATACAGATATATGAAATACATTATGAACTTTATGCAAGTGAGGTGGCAGTGCAAGATGATAGGCGATAGGTTCAACTCTTTCCATGACTTTAAATGGTCTAATAAATCGGGGTGATAACTTTGTCCATTTTTTGAATCGAATAGTACTTTTATTTGGTTTGACGCAGATGAAAACTTGATCCTCTAACTCATACTTCCTATCAGTTCTGTGAGCATCAGCATAACCCTTTTGTCTATCTTGTGTTTCTTTTAACCGCTGTCTAATTTGTTTTACCTACTCTTCCATTTCTTGGATTAATTCTGGCCCTACTATCACTCGATCTTCTAATTTGTCCCAACTTAACGGTGTTCTGCAAGGTCTACCGTATAATGCTTCAAATGGAGGCATTCCGATTGAACTGTGATAACTGTTATTGTATGCAAATTCAACTAAGGATAAATACTTTTCTCAGTGCGATTGCTGATCCATAACATACATCCTCAACATATCTTCAAGTACTTGATTTACCCTTTCTGTTTGCCCATCAGTTTCAGGATGATAAGCTGTGCTTAAATTTAATTGAGTTCCTAAGGATGACTGCATACAAGTCCAGAATTTTGAAGTAAATCGTGAATCTCTATCTGATATAATCTTCTTAGGTACTCCATGAAATCTGATAATTTCATTTATGAATACTCGAGTTACGTCAGCAACTTTGTAAGTATCTCTTACGGAAATGAAATGGGCGCTTTTCGTTAATTTATCCACTACTACCAGAATGACATTGTCTTTGAGAAATAAGAGGTAGCCCAGTGATAAAATCTATAGAAATGATCTCCCATTTGGTCATAGGAATGTCGCGAGGTTGTAAGAGACCCGCTGGATGACAATGATTTGCTTTTACTTGTTGACATTCCAAACATCTTGCAACAAATTGAACGATATCACATTTCATGCCCGACCAAAAGAAGAGTTTCTTGGTATCCATATACATTTTCTTTACTCCGGGATGTGCACAATATACTGCTCTGTGGGCTTCCTTAAGAATGGTGTCTCGAAGATCCCTATTATCAGGAATATACATCCTTTCATGAAATCGTAAGATTCCATCATCTTCTAGTTCATATCCTCCAAACTTAGATTCTTTTGGCTTTTTACTTTCAAGACTAGATTTTACCTTTAAATACCAGCTCTCTTTTATGAGATGTTCTAGTAATCGTTGCTTTAAGTTTACTTTGATAGGTACGAGGGAGAATATCCGGGGTCTTCTGCTTAAAGCATTTGTCACTACATTTTCTTTTCCTTTAATATATGATATTTCAAAGTCATATTGACTTAGGAATTCACTCCATCGTCTTTGTCTAGCATTTAAGTCTCTTTGGGTGAACAAATATTGTAGACTTTGATGGTCGCTTTTAAGTGTAAAACTTCGCCCCACTAGATAGTGTCTCCAAATCTTTAAATCTAGTACTATAGCGGCTAACTCTAAATCATGAACAGCGTAAAGTTCTTCATGAGGCTTTAACTTTCTTGAGACATACGCTATCACTCCTCTATCCTGCATTAATACTGCACCTAGCCCATGTTTGGATGCATCAGTACATACCGTAAAATCTTTGTCCATATCAGGGATTCTTAAGATTGGTGCACTGGTCAGTAGTCTTTTGAGTTCAAAGAATGCTTTATTACATTCCTCAGTCCAGTCATACTTAATACCTTTACGCTGAAGGGTTGTAATTGGCTTTGCAATTTTGGAGAATCCTTCCACAAATCTTCGGTAGTAACCGGCTAAACCCATAAAGCTTCGTACTTCATGTGTGTTTTTCGCTATTGGCTATTCCATGATTGCTTTTACTTTCTCACGGTCTACTGAGATCCCTCCACCTGATATAATATGACTTAAGTAATGAATCTTTTCCTGAAAGAATGAACACTTGGATAATTTTCCATACAACTGGTGTTTTCTGAGGCAGGATAACACTATCTGTAAATGGTCTCTATGCTCTTTTTCATTCTTGGAATAGATGAGTATATCATCTAAAAAGACTTGTACAAATTGATCAAGATATTTGTGGAAAACACTGTTCATAAGATTCATAAATATTGCTGGTGCATTTGTTAATCCAAATGGTACCACAGTAAATTCATAATGTCCAAAGCGTGTTCGGAATGTAGTCTTAGAAATATCGCTTTCAGAAATCCTTAGCTGATGATAGCCTGATCAAAGATCAATTTTTGAAAAGACAACAGGTCCTTTCATTTGATCGAAGAGATCATCAATTTGAGGCATAGGATATCGATTCTTTACTGTAGCTCGATTCAAGTCTCGATAATCTATGCATAATCTTAAGGATCCATCTTTCTTCTTGACAAAAATTACAGGAGCACCCCAAGGTGATATACTGGGTCGAATATGTCCTATATCCAATAGTTCCTTCAATTGAATTTGTAATTCTTGAAGTTCTGGAGCTGTCATTCTATAAGGTGTTTTAGAAATTGGTTGAGTACCAGGTTTCAATTCTATTGTGAGGTCTAGCTCTCTTTCAGGGGGTAATCCTGGTAGTTCCTTTGGAAATACATCCGGAAATTCGGCTAACACTGGATATTGTTCTAAAGATGGTCTTTTTTCTTTACTTACTTCTTGAATTACATATGCCTGATAACCTTTTCTTAATCAATGCTTCATTTTCATTGCTGATATGTAGCGTAAAGATACTTTTCTCTTGATACCTTGAATTTGGATTGCTTCTCCTTCATCATTTATACCTAGAATTCTTTTCCCATAACAGTCTACCCAAGCTTGATGAGCTTCTAGCCAATCCATACCTATGACAAGATCATAAGTCCCTAAGGTTGTGACATAAACTTTCAATTTAGTCGAACAGACTCCTAGGTCAATTTTGCATTGATCCACACTTAAGTCTACGGATTGAAGTTCTCCTGAGGCCATTTCTACCTGTCCGAAATCATTTTGTCTGCGAGCTGCCAACCCACATTTGTTTAATGCATATGACGAAATGAAACTATCTGTGGCACCAGTATCAAATAAGATTTTGAGTTTTATACCATTAACAATACTTGAAGATTCCACTACAGTGGATTGATGTGCTGCTTGATTGTTGTTGACTAATGCATGAATTCTATGATTGCCCTGGGTATTTGGTATTGGTTCCTTTCCAGTCCTATGCAATATACTCGATTAAGTTTCTAGACAATCACGTTGAAAATGTGGTCCTCCACATCCCCAACAATTAACTTGGGTCAGTCCTCTTGAATCATTTTGTGAGTTTCTAGATAAAGAGCTTCGCCCTCTTATACCGATTCCTCTCGAATTTCTTCCTCTATTAGCAGTACCACGAGATTCCCATGGACTTGTGTTTGATGATTCAACGACTATAGTATTAACTGCCATGGGAGCTCTTGTTCTTACATTTCTTGGGGTAAATCTATTACCATAAGGTGGTCTTGAGTTACCTCCCCTAAAGAAATTTCGCGGAGTCTTTCCTGAAAATCTTGATTGTGGAGGTTCTGCTAGGCCGACATCCTTTTTGATTCCTAAATGTTCTTCTGCATAGCGGCCACATTCTACTGCCTCGGCTACTGATGATGGTTTACACATCCTAACCAAGGCCTTGATGCGAGGATTTAACCCAAACATGAAGCGTTCAGCTTGACGTTCATCAAAATCTAAGTAGTCAATGTATTTCACAAGCTCCATAAACCTTATCTCGTATTCCTCCACTGTTTTATTACCTTGAACTAATGTATGAAAGGCTTCGACTTGTTGTTTTTGAAAATATGGAGGTAAATACTTCGCACGGAATCTTTCCTCGAACAATCCCAAGGAACATTATCCATTGTGAGGTGTAGTTGTTTTTCTAGATTTCCCCACCAAATCAAGGCACTTTCCTTTAATTGAAATACAAAATTTTTTGTTTTTGCAGAAGAAGAGTATTCTCTTAATTTAAAACATCTTTTCATTCCTTCTAACCATGCCTCAGCATGTTCTCTAGCTCGACCTCCTGAAAATTCTGGGAGTTTAATTTTCTGAAGCTCCCTAGAAATATCTTCCTTTGATATTTTATACTCAAAATTCTTTGGTTCTGCTGAGTTGGTTGCTAAGGGTTGAGGTTCTTGTTTGGTCTTAGCAATTGTTGACCCTTTTAATGTTTCCAATAAGGCTTCTAATGAGTGTATTATCACGGTCAACTCTGGTGCTGGAGCGATTGGTGTTGATGATGGTCATGATGGAGGCGATGATGATGGTGGTGGCGATGGAGATGGTGATGACGACGGTGCCGACATTAAGGATGGGGATGCTGCCCGATCACGTCATCATTGCTGATATGTCCTTACCATCGTAACGTTTCTTGTATACATAATAAAATTTGTAAAAAATTTGAGGTATACATTCGGATTTAACATATAGTTTTTGCAATTTCACATTTACAAACGGGTATAGTTTTTTTGCTATTTTTATCTGCTAGGCAGATCTTACTGGTACCGAGGTCAAGGAGGGTGGTCTCGTGACCTCCTTGTCCTAATGCAGGAAATCCTATCTTAATGCGTAATAATACTTATTTTAATGCATAAGTCTTTATAAACCTTTGTTTTTGTTTTTTGTTTTTTTAACATTAAACTAAGAGAATACCGAGTATTCGAATATAATCATTTTATTATTAGAGGCCAACTTAGTCTATCTTCTCTTTATAGTAAACAATATACATAATGTCACTACTTTACATAATCTGAAAAATAATAATAACTAAAGTTCTTCACTGATTAATTTAACAGTATTCTTCTTCATTAAAACAAATAATTTTCGTAAATGGAATGTGGCCCATTAAATTATAATTCATCAAATTCATTAAATTATAATTCTTCATTATTATAAATTCATCAAATATATTATATACTACGATATATAATATATATCGTGTATAGTTTATATGATAACCACGTATTTAACATGGTTCGGATTCTGTTTAGCGGGCTTATGCTCCTTAATAAAAATATGTTGCAAACAATAGAAATCCATATAAGGCTTGCTAATATTTGAATGGTTGTTGAATAATCGAATTTCTTATGTAGGTTGATGTGTTAGCGTGATAACGAGGTTTGGTCTAAGGTCCATTTTTAGACTTTGGTCCGAAAAAGGCATGGCCACGTGGGTTGATGGCAGTTCCCGATGGGTTGTGTGGAGGTGGTCGGGTTCCAACCTGGCCTGCTCCATTTTAATACAAAGGTGGGCACGTTTTGATATGGTTTGGTGCGGAGTGTAGCGTTTTATATAATGATTTTTTTTGGAAGGTCGGTGGTTCAAACCTCTGCCCGACCCTTTCGCCTTCTACACGGTTATCATATGACATAAATATTGCATATTTTGATATGGTAAGTTTAATGTTGGATATGGTTGGATATATATCGTATGATATATTTACGATATAATATATCATATATGGCTTATAACATTACCACGTTAATATCATTCTTATTCCCGGTGGTTACTTACATATATTTGACACCTGAACCTTAATAAAATTATTTCTTTGGCCACGATAATCCAGGTTTGGTCTGCGTGTCTACATAATAACACGCTGACATATTTTACGGAGGTGATTGGCGTCTGGTTGTTTTATGATATTTCCCCATGGCTCAATGCTTAGTTTGTTAACTAGATACTTGACACCGTATGCAGAACGCTTATAAATTTTCGGTGGCCCTTCACTACTTTGCCTTATTGCTTGGAAAATGGTGCGAGTAATTGAAGCTAATGTGTGATCTTGCAATCTCGCGGTGCAGCGGAACTCTCTGGCACCCAAGACTGTTATATTTCATAAATTGTGTGAGAAATTTCATTTTGGCTCTGATGATGATGGCAACTGGAAGAGATCTTATTGCTGGATTGTCAAGCAATAATTCTCAAAGGCATTCTCTATCTGGAAATATATGCCATAATTTGCCATTCAAAGATGAATTTTCAGACTGGAAATACTACAAAGGCCTCATGAAATCATTGCAACAAACTGGCTGCGGTCATGTGCTTGATCTTTATTCTTAGGGCCTAGCTTCCCAAAAGGACTTCCTACAACAAGATTTGGAATTTATTGAATTGCAGTATGAAGCAGCTTGGCGAGCAGGAAAGTGGGATTTCTATTGGATTTCTCCTGAATTTAATTATGTCCAATGTGGTGGCCAAAGCAGCAGCCTATGAATTACTTTCAATGCAAATTTACATAGGTCTACTGATAATAAATTCCTATAGCGGCAAAACTGCAATACGATGTGCTTCATATTTCACTTCTGTTTTATATGTTGAGCACTGGTGTGAAGAATATTTTGGATCTCTCACATTAGGTGATCCTAATTTTTTTCTCATCATGAGCAGTTACCAGATCATATAGCAGTGTTGATGGCAGCAATCACAAATATTAATGAGCCTGATGGTATCTATGGAGTTCGCTCCCATAAGTTACCTCCGATGTCTATAAGAAGGTGATGCTTACACGTTCGGATTGAAGATAAAGAATCCAAGAAGATAAACTCTACAGTCAAGAAAGTACAAGTTTTGTTCAACTTGTGAACACCAAGCGGGATAGGGATGACAGAAAGGAAGATTGTCATCTAACCATATTGCACCTATGCTTAGAAGTTGCTGCCGATGGTTTTGAATCATTGGACAAGGATTTGAATTAGTTCACTGATGAGGGAAGGCCGTTAATGAATTAGTTATTCAAATTTTTAGCTAACTTGATTAATGATGCACTCTTCTTTTAGACAGAGTTCATTTTAAGGACTGTAAGGACTGTATATTTTCCGAGTGAACTCTTTGTTTTTAGAGATTTTTAAATCAGGCACCCATATCTTTAACAGACTTAATAGATCCGAGAGTTTGAACCTTGCTCTGATACCAAATGTAAGGCTCCGAGTCATTTAACCAGAAATGTAAAGCTCTAAAACATAATATGTGTTTTCTTCAAATCTGTTTGCAGCTTAAATGACTTAACCAACATTCATATAACTAAATTACTCAGTTTGGTATGGAGAACCTACCTGTATTCCTGCGGTTGATGATGCCTCAAGTTGCTCCCGCTTCTGTTACCAAAAGACCGAAACCACCCAGCCAAACTGAGCATAACCTTGATAATCAGCCCAGTAAGCTTCTCAATTGAAGTAGACTGTTCCCCCGTGCCCAGAAACCTCAGAACAACAAGGCTCTCCTTTTGTTGGTAACTCCGGTTTATAAATTTCGCCCCTCTTCAGTATGTCTCTTCCCTTGGTTCTTTCTTCTGCTCCCGATGCCCCTCCAAAACTGTTCCCTGCCCCCTATATGCTGTTTCTTGGCGGTGGCTGCCCCCTCCACCAGCGACCCATCGCTTTTCCATATGGTGACACCCTTCCCATGTCACTTGATATGTATTTTTTTTAAAGGTATATTGATACGTACTATGAGTTTTGGTTTAATATTCTTTTTTGTTTGTTTTTAATATAAAGGTCCTAGGTTCATACTAGGTACCTTATCTTTAATTTATTTTTTTATCATTTTATTAATTTATTAATAATCTAAGATATATAATTATATAACCATCTTTTTTTAACATCTATCTCTTTATAATTATTTTTACGTTATACATTTTAAATTTATATCATTGGTATTTGCCCATTAATCATGATGCATTAAGCAATATGGGTGTTGATGGGTGAATATAACTTCTATTTGAAGGAGTTTCATGATATTTAATACTTATAGGTAATTTAGTATATAAATACTAGTGCGGTGCATGCGATACATGCATATGTAGCTATCATATGCATGCATCGTATGCATGCTAATACTCTTGTGTTCTCTATATTATAAATGGGTCGTTACAGTGAAGGCAGTTGTCCCGAGAGACAGTACAGTTTCAGGCCAAGAGAGTAGAGGAGGGGTGACACAGTGACTAAGGGAGGCTCACGTAGAGCCTGCGTTAGCCTGATTGGGTGATGTTGCTGCAGAAGGCAACGCAATGATTACTGGGCCAGTGCAGAGACCGTTGAGTCTCGTTTTTCCGGTTGCCGTTGCTAGAGGTGCAGCGCAGATTTCATCTGGAGTTGTTGGTGGGTGCTGATTCTATTGGTGCAGAACAATACCTAGTGGGGCAGAAGCAAAGTAGAGGGAATCAATTCCTCAGAAGATTTCTTCCCAATAAATCTAGATACAGTGTTGAGCAATAGCAAAGAGAGATCAGAGGGGTGGTTCGACAGTGGTTTGCAGAAGGATTTCCGTGAAGGAAATCGAAATTCAGAGGGAGCTTTTCCTTATAGGATTTCTAGCGCCAAAGAAATCCAGATCCGAATTTTGCTGGGGCAACATTGAAAGAGGGAGAAGAGAACCATTTCGATATTTATTTGAGTAGAGATGGCTATTAACGGACTGAGGGATCAGGACAAGTTGGATGGAGCATCCAACTTCGTCATCTGGAAGGCCAGGATCCTGGCAGTTTTGGATAAAAATCGTATCAAGGATTATGCCTTGAGGACAGTTGTTGTTCCGGTTGATGCCGATCCTCTCAAGAAGTACGAGTAGAGGCTTAGGCAAAAGCGAAGTGCATGATCTTGGACGGGGTCAAGGATCATGTGATCCCACATATTGCTGAGAAGGACACAGCAAGGGAAATGTGGGAGGCCTTGACCACATTATACGAGGGAATTTCCGTTCAGCGGAAGATGTTGCTTGAGAGCTAGCTGAGACAGTTTCAGATGCAGAAGTTAGAAGAAATCGACCCTTTCCTTCTTAGGTTGCAAAGGATCCGTGACTAGCTAACTTCCGTAGGGGCTACACTAGATCTTGAATTTATGGTCAGGACTGCCCTGAATGCAGTCACTGAAGATTGGGAAACCTTTTTCCAAAGCATCTTGGGCAGGGCTTCTCTTCCCAGTTGGGAGATGTGGGAAGCTCTTTGACAGGAAGAGATCAAATGATGGACCAAGGCAGGAAGCAACAACAAAGGGATAAGAATCAAGGAGGAGGAAGAGGAGGATGCTGCTCTCGCATCAGCAGGACAACAAGGGAAGCAAAAATGAAAGGACATATCCAAAGTCAGATGCTTCAGATGTGGAGAAATGGGTTATTTCGCCACGCAGTGCCCTCGGAAGAAGGGCAAAGAAGAGAAGTCTGACTCAAAGGGTGCTCCAGCGCAAGATGACAGAGCGGACGATGATGATTGCACCATGAGTGCTCATGTACCTCTAGAGAAGATGTGGGGCGATATTGCGCTGTAGGCGGGAGGACTACAATGAGGGAAAGATCCTTGAGGTGCCCAAACTCTTGGATCACATATGGCTATGGGAGCCCTTAATGATGGTAGCAGAATGATAGGAGTCATTTGGTGCAAGGGATGATGAAGCAATAGTGGCAGAGCTAGAGTGCCAAAGTCTGAAGTAGCGCAGTGGAGTGTTGCAGTAGTGCGGAAGGCACATAGTAGATACAACAACAACGCAGTAGCAGTAGAGGGTTAGCACAGATTAGCAACAGAGGTAGCTTCAGTGTCTAGGGGCATCCAGACTGACCAACATGTCATCTTTTGGGTGACTTTTCAGTTGCTTACTTCTCAGCAATTGAGTTGCAGTGCAACAGTTAGCAGTGGCAGTGTTATGGCAGCATGATTCAACATATTGAGAGGGAATTGCAGTACAGATGCTGCAGTGGCAGTGGCAGTGTCATGGGAAGCAGTACAGGGTGCAGCAACGCAGTGGATGAAGGACAGCAGGCCGATCATCAGCAGCGCAGAGGACCGATGCCGTGGATCAGTGTGATACTTCTGCTGGGAAGTATTGCTAGAGCACATTCCTTGCTAAGAGGGACTGTTGATTTTTGGGTAGCATTGGATGTGCTCTAGCTCTGAAATTTTGTGGAGGGGCTTGAACGCATGAGATCTCCAAGACCCAAAAATCATGTGGTGAAATTCCACCCAGACTGTATTTTATTAAAATAATGAATATTTTTAATGGGGTTCCTAAGTTTAAACTTAGGAGAATTAAAATATTAATGGGTATTAATGAAAATATGGGTAAGAAGATTCTAAGAGATGAGGATCAAGTCTAATTTAATTTTATTAGCCATTGATTAGAGATTAGATCACGACCGCTGATTTCTCAACAGGAAAAGTATAAAGGAAGGCTTGGGGTTAGTTGGAGAACACACACAGAGAGAGCAACACTTGAGCTAGTTTGAAATTTTGTGGCGTGGTTTGCTGAGAATTTCGGTGTAAATTTCTAGTGTAGAGGGGCAATTCGACAGAGGGACTTCAGTCCAAGGCCGAGAATACATAGCAAAGAGGCAAAGCAGCACTAGGGAGAGACAACGTAGCTCAGAAAGGGTGACGTAGAGGCTGGAGGGCTGACGCAGTCACTTAGAGGTAGCGCTGGGGTTTTTGTGAGGCAGATCGGGCAACAGTTCAACAAATCGATTTCTGAGCCAGGAAGGCTCACTGGGAGGGTGACGTAGTTCCAGCGCAGAGTTGGGAGCAACCATCGCTGCATAGTACAGGGGACAACGCAGTCACTAGTGGGGTTTGTTCATCCAATTGCTGAATCTGCCAAAATATCTGTCTCCAGATAGAGGTACTTTTTCTGGGTTTATTCTCTGTTGGTGAGATGGATTTGGCATCCTAGTTGTATTCAAAAATCTGCTTAATAATAAAACCATCATATCTGCTGCACCAATTTTCCCACATTGGATTTTTCTAGGGACGTTTAGTCCAAAAATAAGTGTCCTTTGTTTGGTTGTCTCACTTATTTTTCAGTACTTGATCTGTATATCGGTGTAGGCTGCAATATATTTGCATTAATATTTTCTAAATATTTTTGAAAATAACTTGTTAAAATGAAGAACACAAGTAGGTAACACAAATCAGTTTACTGCGGTAGGATTTCTGGTTTGTTAGATTCAGAAATTGTCACATGGACAAGGGGAGGGGGAGGCTAACCCTATGTGGACCTAGTGGACACATGTGGACCCGAATGGGAAAAGAGATGAATGGGGCTAAAATGATTGGAAAAGGATGATGTATGTGGTTTCAGAGAGCGGGACCATGCAACCAAAGTCAGGATTTCCCAAGTAGTGTAACCCCAAGGCTAGTGGCTAGTAGAGGAGATCCCACAGGACTAGGATACAAGGTTAACCATCGAATCAGGCAATGGAGACAAGAATACAAACCTATCCCACTCGTTTCGCCGAATCTCCCCACCAATCAAACCTATCCCACTCTTTTCGCCAAATCTCCCCACCAATCCAAGCCCAAAAGTACCTATGACAAGTAAGGAAAATTACTCAGCTATACCAATGAAAAGCCATACCTTTGGGGTCAGGAGGCTCACCTTCAAACATACAATCATAACAAGTGGGTGAGGAACCAGATGGCTGTGGCTCAGGTGGCAGAGATAATGGCGCATCGAGTTATCTGGTTGCTGCAAGGGGTTGCTGGCTGCTGGCTGAGGACCATCTTGGAGAAAAAATTTCTCCTATATACACTACCCACAGGTGGTGGGTAACAGGCCCTGGATCAACTGCCAAGTGTCGGGGGCAATGTGGCTGGCTGGGCAATGTGGTCCAAGTGCATCATCGTCTCTGTATGGGTGGGGCACGAAGAAGCTATTTGGTGGTGCTAAAGAAGCCCATGGTGTGGTAATCAATGCTCTGCAATGTTGGAGGCCCATAGCTCTCAATGCTCACCCTACAAGTGCCATTATGACCCTCTGGAGGGCTTGGATCCTGTATAGGGAGGCCAAGTCCAAGATGAAAACCCACCTGCAATCCTGTATAAGATCCAATGCGTCTCCTCACCTTCCAGTACAATAATTCATTAGTATAATCGAGTAAATAAGCTTAATTAAGGGTGGAAGTGGACACTTCATACTGGCATGCCCTTCCAAATGGGGTTTGGACATGTACTAATGTTACCTTCGTTGAAAAGAGAGGTTAATGAAGGAGAAGGGAATGACAAGTCAATGGTACACCCATCAAATGGCAGGTGTCATGTGGAATAATGATGGAATGGAGTGGGGGCAGAAGGGAAGGCTCTAAGCCACATGCCATGGTACAAGGGTAGTTATGATAAAGGAGGCCCACACCTTGGTTGTATGAGTGTAGGAGGGAGAAATTGTGGTACATGAGTTACCTCGACCTTTGTTTTTCCACCGTTTTTCATATGCCTTTGCCTTTTTATTGCTCGGAGCTCAAGGGGATGAGAGCATGATGCCTAAGATGTAGCGGTGAATACCCCCTTAAAGTAGGGAAGCTCATCGCCCACCAGGCTTTGGGACAATCATGGGTTCTTTAATGATGCAGGAGGCACTCATAGGGGCCCTAGGAACTAGGGTGATGACCATAATGATAGGGGTAGAGCTCATGTTTGTTTTTTTCCCATGTGCTAAATTTTTTTGTCTCGGCATCTTTTGCATTTTGTGGTACATTTTCCATTGTATGTGGCCATATTATGCTTCTATCTTTCTCTTTAGCTGCATCAACCTTTGGGGTATCATTCCAAGCCTGACCCAAGGTGTGGACAAGGGGAAGGGGAGGCTAACACGTTGTGGACCGAATGGACAAATGTGGACCCAAATGGGGAAAATGTGAAAAGGGCTTGTAATGAGTGGAAGAGAGTGAGATATATGATATTGGGAAGCGGGACCACGCAACCAAAATTGGGGTTCCCATCTAGTGCCACTCCTAAAGCTAGTAGCCAATAGAGGAGATCCCACAGGACTAGGATACAAGATTAACCCCCAAGTTGAGGTAAAGGAACAAGAATACAGTCGAAACCCGTTCTTTTCTCCAAATCCGCCCACTAATCCATGCCCAAATGTGCCTATGAAAAGCAAGAATAAACACCCAATTACATAATAATGAAAAATCATACCTTCGGGGTTTGGAAGGCCCACCTTCAAACATACAATCATGAATGATGAGCGAGGGTACATAATCACTGGCTTAGGTGGCGTAGAATAGTAACACATCGAGCTATTAGATGGTTGCAAGGGGCTACTGGCTGCTGGTTAAAGCCAAAGCCAAGAGAAAAAATTCTCTTATAGGCATCAGTCACTGGTAGTGGATAATAGTTACCTTTGCACATTGGAGAGAGAGAGGCGAAGTTACCTAGACAGACCTTATGTGTTGACCAAGCCAATGAGACGAGGCAACATGAGTTGCACAGGGTGCAACATTTGCATGGTGGAGTTGTTACGTGTATAGGTGTTCTTGCATTTGATCCCTCTCATGGGGTTGGGTGGCGAGAAGTATTGAGTTGGTATCCGGTGGAGTGGGCTAGGTGTCTGGATATATCCATGGCCAGGAGCATAGTCCAACAGGGGCCATGGTTTACCAGAGGAGCTCGAGGGCCAGACTACTGTTGGGATCCAGGTGGGATTCCCATCACATCATGGATTTGGTTAGTGATGGTATTAGCGAAGTGGTGGATCCGGTGACTAAGTGTGCCCACACTTTCATATTCCCATCAGAGTCCCGGATAGTACTAGTGATAGGTTGGATTGACATGGGAGTATGCAAACTTTGTGAGTTGTCTTGGCATGTTGGTCGTGCATGGGGTTGCAAGATGATCGACGTATTGAGGCAGGAGCTTGTCAGAGGAGGTGGCAATGGCCACCAGGCAAGGCCATGGATGGAGACGATGATTTCCCATGGATATTTTGGGCATAGGGGTCACCGAGGAGCAGCAATATAGTTACATCATCATTGGAACATAGGGAGATTTGCCTCTCAGATTTCTCAGGGAGGATCAGGAGGCGAGGTCCACACATCAGGGGTTGTGATAGTGAGTTAGTGGAGATGGTGATACAGACAGTATGTGGATGCATACTGACTCAGTCTTGGACTGTGGCATCCAATGGTGTATAGGGATATGCAACGATGATCAGTGGTATGCAGAGGAGCACGAAGGTGCATGATGGTGTGTAGTAGTGTATGAGGCTGCACAACAGACTGAGAGAGTGCTGCTAGTAGGGAGATTTCTTGACGAGGATGTCAAGCATACCATTGGGGTGGGTATACCTAGGTTTGGAGAGTGGTTCATGTTGAGTTTTTTAAGTCTATCCATTAGAAAATTAATCTGTATTCTGCTGGTTTATTTCTTCTACTCGTTTAAATTAGAACAAGTTATTTAATACATTTAAATACTGAAATAACACAATACAGTCACAACATCTACAAATCATCAACTGAAAGAAAACAAGCACACAAGTGACACCGTTGTTTTTGGACAAATGTCCCCGGAAAAACCCAATGAGGGAAAACCGGTGCAGCTATTCAAAGGGTTATATTATTATGCAGTCTATCTAAGTACAACTAGGTGCCTAACTGGCTCACCTGATAGAGAAAAATACATGACAACAATACCTCTATATCTGGAAACAGTTATTCAGAAAACCTATTCCATGAAACCCTCTCCAGCACAACTGAAGCTTAGCCCTGGCCCTTCTAGCCTCTGCGTCAGCCTCCTTCTGACCTGTGTCAACCCCAAGACCCTCTATGTCAGCCCTTTGAGGCACTATGCAACCTCTCGGACCCTCTGCGTCACTCCAACAACCTTTGCGTGGATGACGCAGTCCCTCTGGCCTCTGCATTGTCTCTGCTGGGCTCTGCGTAGCCTGGACTGGCTGTTGCTCTCACTTTCTCTCAGTATTGTCTCTGCCTTGTATTCACTGCCCCTCACTATTGATCACTGATTCAACTTTTTTTAGCAACACCGCTCTAGTAAAATGAATGACTGATCAATCTTGTGTATTCTCCAACTGACCCTCAAGCCTTCTCTTATACTTTTCCTGTTGGTCCTTCAACGACCGAGATTAAATCTCTAATCAACAACTAAGATTAGATTTGGCTTGATCCATGACTTTTGGAACCTTTTAACCGAGTTTTATATTAATACCCATTAATATTTTATTTTTCCTAAGTTTAGACTTAGGAACTCCATTAAAAATATTAATTATTTTAATATCTCCCAAACCGGGTACAATCTGTCCAAACCATTTTTGGGTCTTGGAGATCTCATATGCTTTAGCCTCTCCGCCAAGTTTCATGGCTAGAGCACATCTGATCCTACCACAAATCAACACTCCCTCTTAGCGAGGAATGTGCTCTAGTAATACTCCTCACTGAGCATCACACTGATTATCCGACACGGTACCTGTGCTGATGCTAGGCCTCCCCGCCCAACATCCTCTGCACTGTTGCCCATGGCTCTGCCACTGCCACTGCTGCATCCGTACGACAGCTCCCTCTGCATCCGTGCTGCTGCTGGTCCATCCTCCCAACACTACATCTGCACTGCATCCCCTCTCATCATGCTGCATCGTGCTATTGCAATAGCACTGCATACTGCTGTTGCACTGCAACTCAGTTACAAAGAAGTAAGTAACTGATCCACCCAACTTGTGACATCCCTGTCAGGCTAGAAACACTCGCGATGCTGAAGCTCCCTTTGCCGCTAACAAGTGCTCCCTCTATTGACCTTTGCGCTGCTGCAACAACTCCCTGCATCTCGCACCGTTGCAAACCTCTCTATGCCATCCTGCACCGTTGCAACACTACTGTGCCTCTCGCACGGTTGCAGCCTGCTAGCCTCGCGCTGTCCGGGGACTCCTGCACTATAGCACTCTATGCCGCTTCATCCGCATCTGTCTCTATCGACATCCACCAGTCCTACTGCTCCTCTTCTGGGCTCCCATAGCAAGGTATAGCCCAAGAGGTTGGGTACCTCAAGGATCCTGCCCCTCATCGCCTGTAGTCCTCCTGACTACACCTTGATGTCTCCCCACTTCTTCTCAAGTGGCACATGATCACTCATGGCACAATCGACATACTCCTCGACTTCTTTCTCCGCCCTCGCTGGTGTTGCCTTCGATTTAGAAGCCTCTCCCTTACTCTTTTTCCTCGGACACTGGTTCGCATAGTGACCCAGTTCCCCACAGTGGAAGCACTTGACTTTGGAGAGGTCCTTCTTCTTCCTCTTCTCCTGCTTTCCTGCAGACGCTAGAGCCGCATCCTCTTCTTCCTCCTCCTTGATCCTGACCCCTTTGCCGCTACTCCCCGCCTTGGTCAGCCGTCTGATCTCTTCTTGACGAAGAGCCGTCCATAGTTCTTCCCAATCCGGAAGACTTGTCCTGCCTAGTATGCTCTGGACAAATGTCTCCCAATCCTCGGAGACTGCATTTAGTGCGGTCCTTACCATCAACTCTTGATCCGGTGTGGCCCCTATGGAAGTTAGCTGGTCACAGATCTCCTTCAACCGACTAAGGAAGACATCTATCTGCTCTCCCTTCTGCATATGGTATGACCTTAGCTGATTCTCCAGGAGTATCTTCCTCTGCACGGAAGTATGCTGGTACAATGTCTTCAAAGTGTCCCACATCTCCTTTGCTGTTTCCTTCTTGGCAACATGTCGTACCGCATGATCCTTGACCCCATCAAGGATGATGCACTTTGCCTTAGCCATTGCCTCCTCACACCTTTCATTAACTAACGGGTCAACTGGGATAGCCATCGCTCTCAAGGCGAAGCCCTTGATACGATGTCTGTCTAGAATGGACAAGATCTTGGCCTTCCAAACCACAAAGTTGGACGCTCCGTCCAGCCTGTCCTGATCTCTCAGCCCATTCACGGCCATCTCGCTGCTCTTCTATCGACTCCTTCGAGTCTCTCTACTTCCCACCTGGAAGTTCTCGGTTCGACTCCTGCTGAGTCTCTCTACTTCTCGTCTGGAAGTTCTCAGTTCGACTCCTACTGAGTCTCTCTACTTCCTGTCTGGAAGTTCTCTTCTGGACTCCCTCTGAGTCTCGATTTCCCTCCTGGAAATCCTTCTGCCAACCGTCAAGTTGCTCCTCTCCGATTGTCTGTGCAACTACAACACTGATCTAGATTCCTTGGCTAGAAATCTGCCTCGGCAGCAACTTCGTCTACCATGGTCTTGCCTTTTATGTACTGTTCTAACCACAGTACCCCACCATCTTCGCTCCGCAAACTATCCAAACCTCCTTTGCCCCAACAACTGAAGGATTGAGCCTCTTGGCTTTGCGCAATCCTGACACCGGCAAAACAGCTCCCTCAGCCAACTGCATCAGCCCACCTAGCCTCTGTGTGAGCTTGTTTCTGCCCTCCTCAGCCTTTGCGTTGCCTCTCTCTGGCCTAGACTGATGATGCAGTCCCTCTGCCTCACTCCTTCCTCTGTCGCTTTCTGCAAGGATAAACTCTGTCACTCTGGACAACTGAATTTGCTGCAAATGCTCTACTAAGCTGATGCCTTCAGTTTTCTTGTCATCTGCAACCACGCTCTGATATCGTGTTGAATTTTCCAAGTCTCTTCGTTAGAAAATTAATCTGTATTCTGCTGGTTTATTTCTTTTACTTGTTTAAATTTGAACAAGTTATTTAATACATTTAAATACCTAAATAAACACAATACAGTCACAACATCTACAGATCATCAACTGAAAGAAAACAAGCACACAAGTGACACCGTTGTTTTTGGACAAATGTTCTCGGAAAAACCCAATGCGGGAAAACCAGTGCAGCTATTTAGAGGGTTATATTATTATGCAGTCTATTTGAGTACAATTGGGTGCCTAATTGGCTCACCCGATAGAGAAAAATACATGGCAACAATACCTCTATATCCGGAAACAGGTATTCAGAAAACCTGTCCCACGAAACCCTCTCCGGCACAACTGAAGCTCAGCGCTGGCCCTTCTGGCCTCTGCGTCAGCCTCCTATTGACCTGCGTTAACCCCAAGACCCTCTGCGTCAGCCCTCTGAGGCACTACGCAGCCTCTGGGACCCTTTGCGTCACTCCAGCAGCCTCTGCGTGGATGACGCAATCCCTCTGGCCTTTGCGCTGTCTCTGCTGGGCTCTGCGTAGCTTGGACTAGCTGCTGCTCTCGCTCTCTCTCCTTTTGCGTTGGTCTCTCAGTGTTGTCTTTGCCTCTCTGCCTCGTACTCACTGCCCGTCATTGATGATCACTGATTCAACTTTGCTTAGCAACCCCACTCTAGCAAAATGAATCACTGATCACTCTGGTGTATTCTCCAACTGACCCTCAAATCTCCTCTTATACTTTTCCTGTTGGTCCTTCAACAACCGAGATTAAATCGCTAATCAACGACAAAGATTAGATTTGGCTTGATCCATGACTTTTGAAACCTTCTAACCCAGTTTTATATTAATACCCATTAATATTTTATTTTTCTTAAGTTTAGACTTAAGAACTCCATTAAAAATATTAATTATTTTAATATCTCCCAAACCGGGTACAATTTGTCCAAACCATTTCTGGGTCTTGGAAATCTCATGTGCTTTAGCCTCTCCACCAATTTTCATGGCTAGAGCACATCCGATGCTACCACAAATCAATATTTCGGTCACACGGCTGACCGTGAGTGTCTATACAGGTTCTTGGACATACCCATTGAGCCCACACATCTATCACTTTCTGGCATCACGTATAGTCGAGGGGAGCCTTGTTGTGTTTGATTGGTGCTCCCATTATGGGTAGTGGGACTTGGGAGATTTGCCTAAGACTGCTCCTTGAGATTCAGTGCATTAGGAACACTATAGAGATTCTCCAGTGGAGGAGCAAAGTCTGTGCAGGAGTTGGCAACCACAAGTTGGGTAATGAGATGATCTTCAGCATAGGTGGTATACATTTCATCCCTGAGCCTACACTTAGGGAGATGATCACGGGGGAGGCACGTGCTTACTTCCGTAGGACATGTCGGGATTCTGCATGAGTAGAGGGTACCATGTACGATTGACACAATTTTCCAATGGGTGTCTGGATGCTAGACACTGTATGGGTACATTGTCGAGAGTGGGGATGGTAGACTTTGTGGTGATGGTTGGAAAGAACAAGACAAATCCGCATGCATCGTGTCGAATGTGGGAACCAAATATTCGTCTATTGGCAGTGTTTAGGGAGTAGCTATATGGCACATGTGGGTTCCAACAACTCCCTGTACTACACAATAGCAACTAGTAGGGGTTGGTGTGAAAATTCGGAATCCCTGAGTCACCACTACAACAACTAATTATATTTTTCCTACTGAATCAAGTTATTTAAAGTATCATACAGTAAACATCAAAATAAATACAACTGCAGCCTTCACAACTTAAATAATATGCGGAAACAAGAACTGAGCAAGAAGAAATACACAACACACAATGGACACTGTTGTTTTTGGACAAATGCCCCTGGAAAAACCCAATGCTGGAAAACCAGTGCAACAATTGAGGGTTTGTATTATTAAGCAATAGTTTTCTGAATACAATTCTTCGGATGCCCAAACTGGCAATCCTACACAGAGATCTAACTGGGCAAAAAGGTAGTGAGATGATCTCACCTTGTCACTGGAGATCTTGTTGATTTGGGGTAGCACCGGATGTGCTCTAACCCTCAAATTTTGCAGGGAGGCTTGGGCACAGGTATTCCAAAGAACCCAGAAAGCGTTTTGGGAAATTCGACCCGGAAGTGATTTTATTAAAATATTAATGGGTCTTAATCTAATTAGGGGTGAAACTTCTAGAAAAAGCTACGGATCAAGCCAAAACGATCTGAGCCTTTGATTAAGATGTAATCTAGGCCGTTGGTTGTCCAACATGAAGATATAAGAAGGGACTTGAGGGTCATTTGGAAAACACACAGAGAGATTGAGAAAATCGATTTTCTGCAGTGAGAAGTTATCAAGAGGAAAAATTGATTGAAGAAATCTCTTGCAGTTGAGGGGCAGGGATAGCATCTTCTAGAGAGAGAGATTCTTAGCTGGAGATACATTAGTAGAGAGAGGCAGTGAGTGATCCAGAAGCCTTGACGCAGAGGTTGATGCAAGGCCAGAAGGGCCACACAAAAGCAGCGTAGATGCTAACGTAAGAGTCCGAAATCTACAGAGGAATTCGATTTTCAGAAGCCGGAAGCCGGGGTGTGAGACCGGGAGGCAGAAATTGAATCTCCTGGGCAGTAGATAGACCAGCCAGAGAAGTGACGCAACACCCAGAGAGCTTGACGCTGGGCTGACGCAGACATTGCGCAGAGGCAACCAGAAAAGTCGGGGGGCAGTCAGTTTGGGGCTGGATCAGCTAGGATTTCTCAGTGATTGTGTGAGGTAAAACTCACAAAGCTTTTGCCAGTATTTCTCTCTGTAACTGAATAATCTTATGAGGTATTCAGTGATGTATTCAGAATTTTCTAGTGCTTAATAATGATAAACCCTCAGAGCTGTTGCATCGGTTTTCCCGCATTCGGTTTTTCCGGGGACTTTTTGTCCAAAAATAACTGTGTCCTATGTGTTTCTATTTTCCTTGCTCAATTTCTATGTTTCATAATCATAATTAATTTGGTGTAGGCTGCTTTAGTAATTTACTTGAATGTTTCATGAAGAAATCTAAAATAAGCTTGTAACGGAATTTACAATCTAGGTGAAGTAGATTCAGTTGGTTGCAGTAAGATTCCTGAGATTGTTAGATCTAGGAATTTTCACATGGTATTAGAGCTATTGATGTGAAACAGGAAGAGAAGATCTAACACTGAAGCAAGGGCCAACTTGTTGCAGTAAGCAACGGTTTGAATCCCTTAAGGGATAGCGTAGTTCTAGCCAGGAGGGCTATATTTCGTGGGTGTCTCTCTCTGAGTGAGCCGACAGAGAGGTAGGACTGCTAGATTAAAAACTTGCCAACGCAGAGGGAGTTACGCAGAGCCACACAGAGCTAGAGGGATGCAGTTTCTGCAAGCTGAGTGCTGGGCAGAAAAGTCGTTAGAAGGAAGAAGCAGATCACATAGTGAGGGAATACATCCTCAAGAATTTCTTGCCGAAGAAATCAATATTTCTCAATTGTTGAGAATCAGAGGAGCAACAACTTACCTGCTCCATCTCGGAGTGTGTAAGACAGCCTAGAGCTACACAGTAGGGAGAAAGAGGGAGTTGTTCGACCTTTTTAGGAGGATATGGCAACCAGTGGCTTGAGGGATCAGGACATGTTGGATGGGGCATGGTTGGACGGGGCTTCCAACTATGCCATCTAGAAGGCTAGAATGACTTTCCTTCTAGATGAGCATGCCCTTAAGATGTATGTTGATAGTGTGGTAACCGTCCCTGCAGATGTAGATCCGCTGAAGAAGTATAGAGCTGAGATGGCTAAGGGGAAGAGGATGATCCTGGATGGAGTCAAGGATCACGTGGTATGCCACGTTGCTAGCAAAGGGACCACTAAGGAGATGTGGGATGCCTTGGCCAAATTGTTTCGGGGATCTTCCGAGCAAAGGAAGATGTACTTAGAGCAGAAGTTGAGATCTGCTCAAATGCAGAAGGGAGAATGTGTGGATTCGTTCTTCACGAAACTAAAGGAGATCTGTGATGAGCTGTCAGTTGCGGGGCATACACCTCAGGATTCGGTGTTAGTGAGACTGGCTCTAAATTCTATCTTGAATGAGTGGCAAATCTTTGTCTAGAGCATCCTTGGCAGAGCAGCATTGCCAAATTGGGACGAGATGTGGGCAGCTATGAAACAAACAGAGCTGAGGAGAGACCTACTCAAGGTCAAACTTGACGGGAGCAGCAGCAGCAGTGGGTTGAAGCCCAAAGTAAAGGAGGATGATAACGCAGCCCTTGCATCAAAGGGACAACATGGGCAGCAAAGACGTAAGAAGGACGTCTCCAAGGTGAAGTGCTTCAGATGTGGCGAGATGGGCCACTCTGCATCCTAGTGCCCTTCGAAGAAAAAGGATAAGGATGAGAAGCATGATCCTAAGGTTGTAGCCACAAAGATCGAACAGGAGGAGGAGTTCGCCATGACAGCCAAGATACCTCCAGGAGGGAGGTGGGCTGATATAGAACTGTAGTTCGATAGAGCTACAGATGGGCAGGATCCTTGAGGAGCCCACCTCTTGGATCATCACCTTGCTACGGGAGCCCATGATCAGTAGTAGCGGGATGGTGGAGTTTTCAGTTGGTGCCATGGAGTGTTGATTCGACAGATGCAGTGGTTAGTAGCGCCAGAATGTGAGCAGCGTAGAGCAGAGAGGCAACAGTGTGAGGAGGCACAGTGTAGAGCTTCAGCAGCGCAATGGCTTCAGAAGAGAGCGTGGGACTAGCAGCAGTCAGGATTTCAACACCGAGGTGTATCCACTGGATACTTGTCCAGTTTTGGGTGTTTTCAGTTGCTTCTCTCAGCAACTGAGTTGCAGTACGGATGCAGTGTTAGTAGTGGTAGTGCTAGCAGCATAGCAGATGCAGCGTTTGAGAGGGAGTTGTAGTACAAATGTAGCATTGGAAATGGCAGTGTCAAAGACAACAGTGCAGTAGCAACAACAACGCAGTAGTTGGTGGACAGCATGTCAGGCATCAATAGCGCAAAGGACAATGCTTCAAAGTTAGAGCAGTATGCAGTAGCAGTGTATTGCTAGAGCATATTCCTCACTAAGAGGGAGTGTTGATTTGGGGTAACATTGGATGTGTGCTAAGCATCAAATTTTTCAGGGAGGCTTGGGTGCATGTATTCCAAAGAACCCAGAAAGCGTTTTGGGAAATTCCACCCAAAAGTGATTTTATTAAAATAATTAATATTTTTAATGGGGTTCCTAAGTCTAAACTTAGGAAAATTAAAATATTAATGGGTATTAATCTAATCAGGGGTGAAACTTCTAGAAAAAGCCACGGATCAAGCCAAAACGATCTGAGCCTTTGATTAAGATGTAATCTAGGTCGTTGGTTGTCCAACAGGAAGATATAAGAAGGGGCTTGAGGGTCATTTGGAAAACACATAGAGAGATTGAGAAAATCGATTTTCTGAAGTGAGAAGTTCTCAGGAGGAAAAATCGATTGAAGAAATCTCTTGCAGTTGAGGGGTAGGGATAGCAGCTTCTGGAGAGAGAGATTCTTAGTCGGAGATACATCAACAGAGAGAGGCAGTGAGTGATCCAGAAGCCTTGATGCAGAGGCTAACACAGGGCCTAAAGGGCCACGCAAAAGCAGCGCAAAGGGAGAGAGTGTAGTCCGAAATCTGCAGAGGAATTTGATTTTTAGAAGTCGGAAGCCAGAAGGCAAAAATCGAATCTCTTGGGTAGCAGATAGACCAGCCAGAGAAGTGATGCAACACCTAGAGAGCTTAACACTGGGCTGACGCATACATTGCGCACAGACAACCAGAAAATCCAGGGGGTAGTTAGTCAGGGGCTGGATCAGCCATGTTTTCTCAGTGATTGTGTGAGGTAAAACTCACAAAGCTTTTGCCAGTATTTCTCTATGTAATTGAATAATCTTGTGAGGTATTCAATGATGTATTCAGAATTTGCTACTGCTTAATAATAATAAACCATCAGAGTTGCTGCACTGGTTTTCCTGCATTGGGTTTTTTTGGGGACTTTTTGACCAAAAATAACTGTGTCCTATGTGTTTCTATTTTCTTTGCTCAGTTTCTATATTTCAGAATCATAATTAATTTGGTGTAGGTTGCTTCAGTAATTTACTTCAATGTTTCATGAAGAAATATGAAATAAGCTTGTAACGTAATTTATAATCTAGGTGAAGTAGATTCAGCTGGTTGCAATAGGATTCCTGAGATTGTTAGATCTAGAAATTTTCACAGATCCGACGCTGATTTGCGCTGGAGATGAGCTTCTGCGCAGTACTGCATCACACCCATGCAGTTACTGTGTCACTGCTGCTGGGATTGCGCTGCACATCCTCTCGATCCTCTGCTTGCTGGAAAATTTGGCCCTCTAGCCTCTTGACCTCACACCCCAGCTTTGGTACTAGATCCCGACTATTCCCTAGCAGAAATACAGACTCCCTCTGAAGCTTTGCACTGCCACAACGTAGCTCTACGCTGCCTCTGTGTGGCCTAGCGCTGCCTCTTCGGACTACTCTCTGCCCTCTCTGCCTTGCACTCTTCAGATCAGGAAAACTTCCTCCAGAAAATTATCCTTGCCCCTCACTGCAAGAAATCTCCTCGATCACCTTCTCTGGCAACTGCTGCGTTGCTCTCTTGAGAAAATCGATCTCTGATCTCTCACCCGATGTGTCTTCCAAATGCCCATCAAGCCTCTTCTTATAATCCTCTCGTTGATCAATCAACGACCCAGATTAGATTCTAATCAATGGCTCAGATCATTTTGACTTGATCCTTGTCTTCTTCTAGAAGTTTCACCCCTAGTTTAATTAATACCCTTTAATTATTTTAATTTCCTAAGTTTAGACTTAGGCATCCATTAAAAATAATTAATTATTTTAATAAAACTGTCTTTGGGTGGAATTTCCCAAAACGATTTCTAGTTATTCTGGAATACATGTGTCCTAGCCTCCCTGCAAATTTTGAGGCTTAGAGCACATCTGATGCTACCAGAAATCAACACTCCCTCTTAGCGAGGAATGTGCTCTAGTAATGCAACCTGCTGAAGCATCACCCTGACTCTGTAACATCTCCCTTTGCGTTGCTGATGTCTGACATCACTGCCCACCAACTACCACACAAATGCTACATCTGTGCTGCTGCTGACTTTGCATGCGACTGCCAACTGTATGTCCACTGCAACTCTGCTCCAATTGCTGTTGCTGCAACTGCAACAACTACAACGGAAAAACATCCAAAATACTGAACAGGTGTTTAGCATGATGCATCTGTTGCTGGAGTTCTGACTGCTGCTAGTCTCTGCGCTGATCCTCTGAAGCCTTTGCGTTGTTGCTGACTCTGCACTATGCCAACTGCACTGCTTCCAACTATGCTCTACGCTGTTCAGTCTCTAGCGGTCCTAGCCACTACAACTGTCTCTCCAACACTCCTCTGCACCAACTAACACTAGTGCATCCCGCTACTTCTAATATGGGCTCACGTAGCAAGGTATTGATCCAAGAGGTGGACTCCTCAAGGATCCTGTCCATCTATGGTTATTTTGAACTACAGTACTAGATCACCCCACCTCTCCCTTGGAGGTATCTGGACAATCATGGCAAACTCCTCCTCGATCTTTGAGGTTGCAGCGTGCGGATCATGTTTCTCGTCCTTGCCCTCCTTCTTGAGAGGACACTATGTAGTGTAGTGACCAAATTCACCACACCGAAAACATTTGACCTTTGAGACATCTTTCTTTCGCCTTCGCTGCTCCTGCTGCCCCTTTGATGCAAGGGTTGCATTCTCCTCGTCCTCCTTGGGCTTCGTCCCATTGCTACCACTGCCATCAAGTTTGCACTTGACGAAGTCTCGCCTCATCTCTTCCAGTTGAAGAGCAGCCCACATCCCTTCCCAATCCGACAATTTCTCTCTACCCAGGATACTCTGGACAAATACTTGCCATTCTTTTGAGACTGAATTCAGGCCCAACCTTACCGTCTTTGTAGGCTGAGGTGATGACCCTATAGATGCCAACTGATCTTGGACTTTCTGAAGCTTCGATAGGAACAGATCAATGCGTTCCCCCTTCTGCATCCTCATGGATCTCATTTTCTCCTCCAAGTACATCTTCCGCTGCTCGGAAGATCCTTGATACAACGTAGCCAAGGCATCCCACATCTCCTTGGCAGTCCCTTTGCTAGCAATGTGACATACAACATGATCCCTCACTCCATCGAGGATCAACCGCTTGGACTTCGCCATTTCAGCCTTGTACTTCTTGAGTGGATCCGCATCTGCAGGTTCAACTACCACACTATCGACATAGGCTTTGAAATTGTGAAGGCAGGAGATCCTAGCCTTCCAAATCACATAGTTGGATGCTCCATCCAACCAATCTTGATCTCTCAGCCCATTAGTTGCCATCTCTGCCAACAAAATGTCGAACTACCTCCTCTCTCCTCTGCGCTGCTGCTAGGCTGGCCTACGCACTCCTTGCTGGAGTTAGTAGATCTGCTCCTCTCTACTGCTGCTCAACAATTGAGAAATCGAATTCCCTGGCTAGGAATTCTCTGAGGAAGAAATTCCCTCAAAAAGTGTCTCCTTCATTCTTCTGACGTTTTTTTGCCCCTTCTTTTGAGGTTTTGTATTATTATGCAGTGATTTTTTAGTACAATTCTTCGGATGCCCAAACTGGCAATCCTATACAGAGATCTAATTGGACAAAAGATAGTGAGATGATCTCACCTTGTCACTAGGAAATCTGGCACTAATCTGCGCTGGAGATGAGCCTCTGCATTGCACTGCGTCACACCCACACAGTTACTGCACCACCGCTGCTGGGACTGCGTTGCACCTCCTTTTGATCCTGTACTCGCTGGAAACTTTGGCCCTCTAGCCTCCTGATCTCACACCTCAGCTCCGGTACTAGATCTTGACTATTCCCTAATAGAAATTCGGACTCCCTCTAAAGCTCTGCGTTGCCAGAACGTAGCTCTATGTTGCCTCAACGTGGCCCAACGTTGCCTCTCCGGACTACTTTTTGCCCTCTCTGCCTTGCACTCTCCGGATCAGGAAAACTTCCTTCGGAAAATCATCCCTGCCCGTCACTGCAAAAAATCTCCTCGATCACTTTCTCCAGCAACTACTGCGCTGTTCCCTTGAGAAAATCGATCTCTAATCTCTCACTTGATGTGTCTTCCAAATTCCATCAAGCCTCTTCTTATAATCCTCTCGTTGATCAATCAACGACCCAAATTAGATTCTAATTTCTAATCAATGGCTCAGATAATTTTGACTTTATCCTCGTCTTCTTCTAGAAGTTTCACCCCTAGTTTAATTAATACCCTTGAATTATTTTAATTTCTTAAGTTTAGACTTAGGCATCCATGAAAAATAATTAATTATTTTAATAAAACTGTCTCCGGGTGGAATTCGCCAAAACGATTTTTGGGTATTCTGGAATACATGTGTTCTAGCCTCCCTGCAAATTTTGAGGCTTAGAGCACATTCGATGCTACCAGAAAACAACAGTTGGGAGTTGTGAACTCTCGATTTAGAGAGGGGATCCAAGGATCTAGTTGATTGGTCGGTCACTCCGCTTCTTGGTGAGTAGGGTTATGATAGCTAGTGATCCAGTTCATTCTTGGGTGACACATGGGGGATTGCTAAGGTCTTTATCGTATTGTGAGACATATTTTCCCTGTTGTTCCTCGGGATTGGGATTAACCATGGATGGGTAGGCTCTGACATCGTGGAGATGCCTTGCCAGGATATGTTCGACGCTTACAAATATTTTGCCATCAGGTTCCCGGAGAGGAGGATTTCGTATGAACACATTGGGCAGTCAGTGATAATCAGAGTGCTGCAGCGTTAGCATGGTGGTTTCTTTTTGAGATTAGCATGGGACCCTGACATTACAGGGCTTGGTAGCACAACTGCAATTAGGGATGAATTGGTTTTTACAAGGGAAGATCCTGCAAATCTTCCATTGGACCTCAATTTCGTGGAGAGCGTTTCATTTCTAGGTGACTCGTTGATAGTATGAATTGTCTCGCTAGGATGGCTGCGGTTAGTTTGGTTGGACGAGGATTGTACCTTTAGGAATTGACCCTTGAGGTAGATGTAGTTGATTTGTGGGTAGAGCAACTCTCCGGGGAGTTGAATTGGATTTTGCATTATCGAGATGCTCTATTTTTGGGCAATAGGCAGAGGGTTGCTAGTGCCTGTAGTGAATGGAGTGAGGGATAATTCACATTGATTAGGATGGTTTGTGTAATGTTCTTAAATAAGAATGTAAGTGATATACAAAGCATGCAAACAATCCAACAATTAGAAAAACGAAATATACATTAAGCACCCATGGAAACACTGGAAATAGAGAACTGCTGAGCCATTTTATTACTTCTTCAGGAGAAAATACAATAGTAAAATAGAATGGTGCACCTGGGCTTGTCTCAATGGACAAGCATGACAAAACCCAGGTGAGAAAATGTTGAATTGAAGGCTGCTACAACTGTTGCACCAAACTGAACTGCCCTGCCCCAGAAAACTGCTCTGTTTGCTAACTTCGAAGGGCTGGAATCACTGCTTCTCATGCTCAGAAAATTATGAGATTTCAGCTCCTTGCTCCTTGGCCTAAACCCAGAAAAACCCATGAAGGAATTGGCCAAATGTTGACCTCGGAATTTTGGCCCAAATTCCCCTTAGCTCCTCTAGTTGCTGGCTGAGTTGGGACCCTTGTTTGACCCCTTAGATTTGCCTAGAAAATTCTATAAATTTAGGAGTGTGATCCTTGCCAAAAACCCAGAAAAACCCAGAAGGGTTTCCCTTGGTTCCAACCTTCAAAAATTGACCCTTCACAGCTTGGCCCTCCTCCAATTTCGAATTCTGTTGCTGTGATTGATCCTGTCAATCTCTGCTCTCCCAACTCCAGCAATCCTCCTCAAATGGCCCTCCAAGTGATCTCCTACTTCTCCCGGCCAGCTCCAGCTCTACAATTCCTTCCTCCAACTCCCACGTGAGCCTAGTGATGGCTCTTTGCGTAGGCCCAGGTAACTGTAAATCAGACTGCTGGGATGCTGGCTTTGCTGGCTCCAAACTTGCAAGAAAGGCTGGCCCTTTGTTGCTCTCCCAATCCTCTAACTCTCCCGGCAAATGCTTGATCACTGATAGCTCCAAACTCCCCTTGCGTATTCTCCAGCTAGCCAGAAATACGCACTCCTTGTTGTGGTTGAATGGTAGTGCTGTAACACACTCCCGGAACTCCTGAAAATACTTATGGAACTGCCTCTCTAGGGCGGGTATGGATGGTTCCCCAAATTAGAGGTTGAATCTTCCACTAGAGAGATTCGTGGCTAAATAGCCGGTTGACTCAGCTAAACAGTAGAGCGAACAGTCAAGTAATTTTGATTGCAAGGTGTAAGAATCAATCCAAAATGAGAGCTTCTCCCTCCTTATAACTCCTTTGGCCTCCCTAGCCTCATGTGGGCCCCTCCATCCACCTATTCGACTTTCCCTCCAAGCTATTCGAATGGGCCAATTCGAACTCCCATATGGGTGGCCCCCACATTCCACTAGCAACCAAATAAAGTCGAATTGCCTCCTAAGTCCCTAAGTCGAAAATTATGGGTTCTCTTCCTTAGCCAAAATTGTGCAAAATTGTGTAGCAGCACCCTGTTACAAATGTGTTTGAGAAGGGACATGACAGTCCTCCCCTCCCAAATGTTGCTTGCCCTCAAGCAACCTCACAGCTGGGTGCTCCAAAATGTGCTCACCCTCCCAGGTGGCATCCTCATCCGGCAAACTCTTCCAATGCACCAAAAATCGCTTGTCCTCAAGCAATGGATGAGAAAGCAACCTCTCTAACTGTTGCTCCCCACTGTCACTGCAAAATGTGCAAGGGTCCCAGATGTGCCCGACCTCTGCACTAAGTTGTCGGAAACATTGCCCTGGCCTCACGGATCAGCCATTCGGCGTTTCGGATACATGAACGTGTACGAAACGGCCTTGAAACGTATCATCTACGTATCAAAAATTTTGAAACGGTTGGGGAAAAACGGGCGCCGTTTCCAAGAGGGTTTTCCGATTTTGAAACGGATTAGTAAAATTGGGAATACGTATTGGTTATTTCGAAACGGATGCGGTCTTTTTAAAATATGTGTCCCGTATTTTCATGAATGCAAACGTCGGGAACAAATTTTTTTTTTACATATGTTTAACAATTTACACATTTACGTTTTTTTTTATGTTTTAAGTTTTAAGTTTTATGTTTTTATATATTTACCCGACAACTACTGCCGGAGAGCCCACTACTGCTTTTGCCGCCTGAGTTGACTGCTGCCTTTGCCGCTCGAGTCGACTAATGCGTCTGCCGCTCGAGTCCACAGCTGCCTCTCTCGAGACTGCTGCCGCCGGAGGTTGCCGTAGGGACTACTGCTGCAACGCAGAGCTGAGACTTCAGCTGCCCGACTACTGCTGCCGCGGGAGAGCCAACTTGGTCAGTTATAACTTATGCTCCCAAACTTTAGAAACGATGGACAATATTAAATCAGTTAAATATTAAATAAGCGCAATAAATTTTGGGATTTTTTTCACTTTAGGAAGCTCAATGTTCAGAAAGTTAGAAGCAAAATGTAGTGTGTGTTGATTTGGGGTAGCATCGGATGTGCTCTAGCCATGAAAATTGGTGGAGAGGCTAAAGCACATGAGATCTCCAAGACCCAAAAATGGTTTGGACATATTGTACCCGGTTTGGGAGATATTAAAATAATTAATATTTTTAATGGTGTTCCTAAGTCTAAACTAAGGAAAAATAAAATATTAAAGGATATTAATATAAAACTGGGTTAGAAGGTTCCAAAAGTCATGGATCAAGCCAAATCTAATCTTAGCCATTGATTAGAGATTTAATCTCGGCCTGTGATGGACCAATGAAAAAAGTATAAGAGGAGGCTTGAGGGTAAGTTGGAGAACACACCAGAGTGATCAGTTAGTCATTTTGCTAGAGAGGGGTTGCTAAGCAAAAGTGAATCAGTGATCAGTAGCGAGGGCAGTGAGTACGAGGTAGAGAGGCAGGGACAATACTGGGAGACCAACACAAAAGTGGAGAGAGCTAGAGTAGCAGTTAGTCCAGGCTACGCAGAGCTCAACAAAGGCAGCGTAGAGCCCAGAGACACTGTGTCATCCACGCAGAGGGCAAAGGGAGTGATGCAGAGGCTCCAAGAAGCTGCGCAGTGCCTTAGAACGCTGATGCAGAGAGTCTTGGGGCTGACGCAAAGGCCAGAAGGGTCAGCTTTGAGCTTCAGTTGTGCCAGAGAGGGTTTCTGTGGGACAAGTTTTCTGATAACCTATTTCCGGATATAGAGGTATTTTTGCCGTGTATTTTTCTGTCGGGCGAGCTGGTTTAGGCACCCAGTTGTACTCTGATAAACTGCATAATAATATAACCCTCTGAATAGCTGCATCGGTTTTCCCACATTGGGTTTTTTGGGGACATAGGTCCAAAAATAATGGTGTCACTTGTGTGCTTGTTTTCTTTCAGTTGATGATCTGTAAATGTTGATATTGTACTTGTGTTTATTTTGAGTATTTACATGGTAAATAACTTGTTAAGTAATTAAACAAATAGGAAGAAATAAACCAGATCGTAGGTGAAGAATTTCTAATGGGTTAAAGTTAGAAATTCGAACATGGTATCAGAGCGTGGTTGCAAATCACAGGGAAATTGAAGGCATCGGCTGAGCAGAGCATTTGCAGCATATTCAACTGTCCCGAGTGACAGAACTGATCCTTGCAGAAGGCGTTAGAGGAAGGAGTGACGCAGAGGGATTGCGTCATCATTTTGGGCCAGAGAAAGGTAGCGCAGAGGCTAAGGGAGGCAGAATCAGGCTCACGTAGAGCCACACAGAGGCCAGGAGGCTTGACGCAGTTGGCTGGGGGCGCTGATTTGTTGGTGCCAGGATTGCGCAGAGCCAAATGGCTCAATCCTTCAGTTGCTGGGGTATAGGAGGTTGTGGGTAATTTGCGGAGCGAAGATGGTGGGGTACTGTGGTCAAAACAGTACCTAACATGGCAAGACCATGGGGGAGGGAGTTGCTGTCAAGGCGGATTTCTAGCCAAGGAATCCAGATCTGTGGTGCAGTTGCACAAATGATCGGAGTGGGGCAACTTGACATTGGCAAAGGGATTTCCAGAAGGGAAATCGAGACTCAGAGGGAGTTGGACCAAGAACTTCTAGACGGGAAGTTGAGAGACTCAGCAGGAGTCGAACAAAGGACTTCCAGGAGGGAAGTAGAGAGACTTAGAGGAGTCGAAAGAAAAGCAACGAGATGGCCGTGAATGGGCTGAGAGATCAGGATAGGCTGGACGGAGCATCCAACTTTGTGGTCTAGAATGCCAGGATCTTGTCCATTTTAGACAGACATCGCCTCAAGGGCTTCGTCACGAGAGTGGTAGTTGTCCTAGTTGACCCGGTAGCTAATGAAAGGTACGAGGAGGCAATGGCGAAGGCTAAGTGCATCATCCTTGATGGGGTCAAGGATCATGTGGTACCACATATTGCCGAGAAGGAAACAACAAAGGAGATGTGGGATGCCTTAAAGACACTGTACTAGAATACTTCCATGCAGAGGAAGATGCTCCTGGAGAATCAACTAAGGGCATACCAGATTCAGAAGGGAGAGCAGATAGATGTCTTCCTTGGTCGCTTGAAGGAGATCTGTGACCAGCTAACTTCCATAGGGGCCACGTCGGATGAGAAATTGATGGTGAGGACCACACTGAACACAGTTTCCGAGGATTGGGAAGTATTTGTCCAAAGCATACTCAGCAGGATGAGTCTTCCAGATTGGGAAGAACTGTGGGCGGATCTTCGTCAAAAAGAGATCAGACGACTGACCAAGGTGGGGAGTAGCGACAAAGGGGTCAGAATCAAGAAGGAGGAAGAAGAGGATGCGACTCTAGCATCTGCGGGAAAGCAGAAGAGGAAGAAGGACCTCTCAAAGGTCAAGTGCTCCCATTGTGGGGAACTGGGTCATTTTGCAAACCAGTGTCCTAGGAAGAAGAGTAAGGGAGAGGCTTCGGACTCGAAGGCAGCGCCTGCAAAGACGAAGAAGGAAGTCGAGAATGAGGACGATTGTGCCATGAGTGCTCATGTGCCACTAGAGAAGAAGTGGGGAGACATCGAGCTGTAGTCAGGAGGACTACAGGCGATGAGGGGCAGGATCCTTGAGGTACCCAACCTCTTGGATTATACCTTGCTACGGGAGCCCGGAAGAGGAGTAGAAAGACTGGCAGATGTCGGTAGAGACGGATGCGGATGAAGCGGCAGAAAGTGCTATAGTGCAGGAGTCCCGGGACAGCATGAGGCTAGGAAGTTGCAACAGTGCGAGAGACATGGGAGTGTTGCACCAGTGCAGGATGGCACAAAGAGGTGTGCAATGGTGCGAGATGCAGGGAGTTGTTGCAGCAGCGCAAAGGTCAGTAGAGAGAGCACTTGTTAGCGGTAGAGGGAGCTTCAGCATCGGGAGTGTTTCTAGCTTGCTAGGGATGTTAGAAGTTGGGTGGATCAGTTACTTACTTCTTAGTAACTGAGTTGCAGTGCAGTAGCACGATGTAGAATGATGAGAGGGGATGCAGTGCTGGGAGGCTGGACTAGCAGCAGCACGATGCAGAGGGAGTTGTCGTACGAATGCAGTAGTGGCAGTGGTAGGGCCATGGGTAGCAGTATAGGTTGCAGTAGTGCAGAGGATGTTGGGCGGGGAGGCCTAGCATCAACACAGGGACCGCTGTCGGATAATCAGGGTGATGCTTAGTGAGGAGTATTACTAGAGCACACTCCTCGCTAAGAGGGAGTGTTGATTTGGGGTAGCATCGGATGTGCTCTAGCCATGAAAATTGGTGGAGAGGCTAGAGCACATGAAATCTTCAAGACCAAAAAATGGTTTGGACAGATTGTACCCGATTTGGGAGATATTAAAATAATTATTATTTTTAATGGAGTTCCTAAGTCTAAAATTAGGAAAAATAAAATATTAATGGGTATTAATATAAAACTGGGTTTGAAGGTTCCAAAAGTCATGGATCAAACCAAATCTAATCTTAGTTGTTGATTAGAGATTTAATCTCGGCCGTTGATGGACCAATGAGAAAAGTATAAGAGGAGGCTTGAGGGTGAGTTGGAGAATACACCAGAGTGGTCAGTGATTCATTTTGCTAGAGAGGGGTTGCTAAGCAAAAGTGAATCAGTGATCAGCATCGAGGGGCAGTGAGTACGAGGCAGAGAGGCAGGGACAATATTGGGAGACTAGCACAGAGGTGGAGAGAGCTAGAGCAGCAGCCAGTCTAGGCTACGGAGAGCCCAGCAGAGGCAGTGCAAAGCCCAGAGAGATTGCGTCATCCACGCAGAGGGAGTGACGTAGAGGCTCCCAGAGGCTGCGCAGTGCCTCAGAGGGCTGACGCAGAGAGTCCTGGGGCTGACGCAGGTTAGCAAGAGGTTGATGCAGAGGCCAGAAGGGCCATCGTTCAGCTTCAGTTGTGCCGGAGAGGGTTTCTGTGGGACAGGTTTTCTGAAAACCTGTTTCCGGATATAGAGGTATT
The DNA here is from genome assembly GCA_031772625.1 of Pinus tabuliformis. Taxonomy (NCBI): domain Eukaryota; kingdom Viridiplantae; phylum Streptophyta; class Pinopsida; order Pinales; family Pinaceae; genus Pinus; species Pinus tabuliformis. Next base: position 218,745,910 of record CM062804.1, on the reverse strand, counting down.
GCTGCATGTATTTTTCTCTGTTGGGTGAGCTGGTTTAGCACCCAGTTGTACTCTGATAAACTGCATAATAATATAACCCTCTGAATAGCTGCATCGGTTTTCTCGTATTGGGTTTTTCCGGGGACATTGGTCCAAAAACAACGGTGTCACTTGTGTGCTTGTTTTCTTTCAGTTGATGATTTGTAGATGTTGATACTGTACTTGTGTTTATTTTCAATATTTACATGGTAAATAACTTGTTAAGTAATTAAACAAGTAGGAAGAAATAAACCAGATAGTATAGGAAGAATTTCTAACGGGTTAAAGCTAGAAATTCCAAATGTGTGCACATTAAAATGGACATTTATATATTCAGAAAAGATAATATTAAATACACGCTCTCTTTCCTATGAGGACTGAGTTTTCTGTTTGGTCAGATGACTGTAATTCAACAAAGAATACAAATGTTAAATCTGTGAAGAACTCTAGCAATAGCCGTACATTGACATCAATAGGTTACCATAAGTCTTAAAGAAACTCGATCCCAGGTTATAGCTGGGAGAAACGTTACCATAAGTCTTCTCGAAGGCTTCATATTTCAATGAAAGTTAGAGATTACCATATGGTTCTAGAAAGATGTCATATTGTCATTGTTTACCATAAGGCTCCAGAGTTCAGACTCTAGAGAGGCTTCAAAGTTCAAAGTTCATATTGTAATGAAAATTAAAGACTACCAACCTTATTCATTTCTCTTAAAGGGAAGGCATGGTTTCTATTAGTGTAAGATACTGTTAGATAATTCTATTTATTTCCAATGAATGACCACAATAAGACTTAAGTAGGTCATTAAAAGTCAAGACTCAAAAGTACATCTTTTATTTTTATTTTTAAAAAAAATATGTTTTACATTACAAAGAGAAAATGTACATATTTGTCAATTTTATTTTGCAGTTTCATAATTCATTTACATCATCCTCATCATTCATGGCTTCTTCAAGTTCAGCCATTCGTGAGGCAGAGGAAGTGGAACTTGAAATTGAATATGCCTGTAAAGTCGATCCAAAGTCACCACTTTGGAAATATGTAACTATTGTTGGGAAGATCCTAGGAGGGGGATCATTGGCATCGGTTTGCAATGAGTGTAAAAAGGAGTATAAGGGATCATACACACGGGTTAAAGCACATTTGCTTGGGTTAAAAGGCAATGGAGTTCGAATATGCAGTGGCCCACCTAAAGAGAATGGGACAGATGGAAATGGTTTAAGTAAGACAAAACTTGCAAAATATCAGAGAGAACAAGGTGAGGTAGATGCTAAAGCAAATGAGGCAAATCCTGTTTCCCATTTAAAACACCCAACAAGGTTGGGAGCATCTTCATCAAAGCCTCCACTTCATTCTCATGGAATTGTTTATTCAAAAGCGGTCAAATTTGGGACTGCTTGAAAAGAGTTTTAATAATGACGCTTGAGAGATAACAAATGTAGCTATAGCCCAATGCATTTATGCAAATGGTCTTCCCTTTAACCTTGTACGATCTCCTTACTGGGCAAAGATGATAAAAACAATGAATGAAGCCCCAAGAGGGTACAAGAGCCTTGAATATGAGAAGGTACACACCACATTGTTGAGCGTTGAAAAGTTAGATTTGGAGGCTAAATTAAGCCCCATTCATCATTCATAGCTCATTTAAGGGGTGTCCATCATTTTTGATGGATGGAAAGATCAAAGAAATAGACCTTTGATCAATGTGATTGCTCAGAGCCCACAGGGGGCAATATTTTTGAAGGCAGTGGATTGTGAGGGGCAGATGAAAGATTCTCAATTCATTGCTAACATCTTGATTGAAACAATTGAATTGGTGGGGCCTGAAAATATTGTCTAGGTAATAGTTGACAATGCAACGGTGTGTAGAGCAGCAGGCCTAATTATTGAAGGCAAATATCAACACATCTTTTGGACCCCTTGCGCTGTACATTCATTGAACCTCATGTTGAGCAAGACGGGGAAGCAAATTGAGTGGATTCGAGCTATTTTTGAAGAGGCAAAAGAAATTCAAGGCTTTATCACAAACCACCACATGTCCCAAGGCATCTACAGGGAATTTGCTAAGTTGGAGCTCCTTAAGGTACCTATAATTTAAGTTTATTTCATAAATTCTAATTTCCAACTCTAAATTCAAATATGTAAATTGGATTCTCAAATGTCATGATTTGTGAATCATAATAGTTATTCAATCAAATTATGATTTTTAATTTGTTGAAATTCGAAACATTGGCAATTTGGCACCTGCAGGTTGCCGAGACTCGATTTTCTTCTCACATCATAGTCTTAACAAGGCTTATGCAGGTGAAAGATGCATTACAATCAATGGTATGCAGTTCTCTTTGGAATCAATGGAGGCAATCCCAATTTGCTAGAGCACAAGAAATGAAATGGTTGGTTGTTGATGATGAATGGTGGGATAGGGTGGAGTACCTCTTGGCATTTACTAAGCCAATTGTGGACTTGTTCCGTATGTTTGACACAGATATGCCTAATTTGGGAGAGGTGTATGAGGGCATTGATTCCATGATAGAGAAGATACGGTTGGTTATAAATGCCAAGGAGAATGACCCAATGAATTCTTTTATAGAGAAGTAAAAGAGATATTGACCAAAAGGTGGAACAAGATGACCACCCCATTGCACCTTTTAGCCTATGCAGTGAATCCAAAATATTATGCTGCAGAGTTGCTAAGTGATCCAGAAAGAACCGCACCAAACAAAGACCCAGAAGTCGCAGAAGGATTTTAAAATGCTTTTAGAAAGCTTTTTGTAGATCCCAAAATTGGGCTTAGGATTCGTGCACAGTTTTGTCATTTTGTGAGATCAGAGGGTTGGGGTTGTGATGTTGAGTGTATGAAGGACAAGACCAGATTAAGTCCAATTGAGTGGAGGAACTTCTATGGTGGGGCACTTCCACATATCCAAAAATTAGCCTTCAAGATCTTGTCACAGGTTGCTAGTTCCTCTTCAGCAGAAAGGAATTGGAGTACATACGGCTTCATCCATTCAGTGAGGCAAAACAGATTGGGCTCTAAGAAGGATGAGGAACTAGTGTATGTTCATTCAAACCTTCACCTTTTGTCACATAAAAGAGATGAATACAAATTTGGGCCCACCAAATTATGGGTCGTGGAACAAGAGTTTCCTGACTTGGATATGACATTGAATTCCATGTCTCATATGAATTTGTTTGATGTGGAGTCACCAATAGGTGGATCTTCAAGTGGACATGGTAGCAATGTTCCCAATCCCACTTCTTGAGAGGATGTGGAACCTTTTAGTGGCATGAATGAAGACATATTTGATGATCTGTAAATGTAATTTATGATGGTGTTTTAACTTTTAAACTTTTGAACAACCATATGAATTATGAATAATGATTGTAGACTGCCAGTCATAGTTCATTTTGTAGTTTGTACTATGTAGTAATTAATATGCATTATTAATTTTGGTAATGATGGTGTAACTTGTCATGTTGATAACTTGATGATTGAAATTTGAAACAAAAACTTGATGATATGTTGAATCATGAATGTTATAATAATCGTTAATGATGATGACAATGTTTATGTTGAATTGATGATGATGAATCATGATAGATCATAGATGATAATTGATTGTGTATTTTTAGTCTTTAGATCTAATCTAGATTCTAAAATATGAATGGTAATATGAAATTTCTATTTTTTAAATTTATACACACACACACACACATATATTATGTGTCGTTTCCAGCTGTATTGTATCTAGATTTTTTGAAAATTTTCCGTATCCTTTTCAAACTTCGTATCTATATCCGTTCCTGTATCCATTTCAGTGCAACTTAACCTCTGCATTGTCCTGATATGGAATAATCCTTCAATACCAGGATCCTAGGCAATCCTGTCCAACATGAAGCTCCCCTCGCTCCACTCACTATCCTGCCCAGTGAAAGTACCAGAAGTCCCCTGCTCCATCAGTGACTCGCTAAAGCCCAATGGAAGATCTATATGATCTCCCCCTGCAGTAGTCGGCGCATCCCTAAAGGTTATTGAGTTGTGAAGAGCTGTGATGCCCCAGTTCCCTGCTAGTCCCAGAGTGGTACCACCATGTTGACACTGCGCTACTTTGACTATGTCATACTCCCCATTGTGCGCAGTCAGTATCCTCCTCTCCTGGAACTCGATGGTGGAATACTGAAAGAGGAGAGACACATCCTGCTTGGGCATCTCCATGGCATCTAGGCCTACCCATCCAATTCTAACTCTGAACTTGTGCAGCAACAGAGAATATTTGCCTCCCCATATGATGAAACCCTCTGTGAACCCCCATGTATCATCCCAAGAGCGAACTATATCACTCTCTGCCACGACTCCGCTCATCACGAGTGATCTATCGATCAACTGAATCCCTGCATCCCATAGCCAGACCTGCTGCGGCATAGCCTTGTCAACCGATGGAATCCCTCTGGCCCTTGTCTCTAGTCCCTGCATGTGATCACTATATAGGCTCCATATATCATGGGCTAATCTGATGCATGCTAATTTGCCCTATCCCTGCCACTGTGTATTACCGATGATCACTGGAAGCCACGTGTGCCAAAGAGCTACCCCTTGAATGCAACCAAAAGATGGGCATCCGATACTCGTAATCGACTCAGGGTATGTGGATCATCCCTCTGGTCCCTACCAACCATCTCCCTTGGGTTTGCCATTTGCCCTCTTGATAATGTGCCAATATAAGGTCTGGAGCCCAGACACATATTGGGAAACTACCTCAGTCGTAACCGCTATCCTCTGCTCATGCTCGGTCCCAACATGCCTTGAGAAAAGAGTGACACGTCTCCCTCGGGACTAGATCCCTAGATGTAGGCTCGGTGATGAACGATATGCCGCCCCTGCAGATGATCACCTCATCCCCCAACCTATCGCTGTCAATTGACGCAACAACTCAACGCCACTGCTGAAAAGTCTCCCCCCTAGTGCGCTGAGTCTCACCCAAATATCTCGGGTGAGCTCTTCGTCCCCCATGGCTCATGCCCAAAGTGTAGAAAGTCGACAGCAAAATCGACTGCGCCCGTGAGGGATGTAGAAGAGGGTTAGGGGTGTGGGTCCTCGCGAATACCATCAAGTATCGCTCATCTGTGTCCTCGTCGATCCTGGGTGAACTATGCCCAATGGTATGCCCAGAGTTTCCGTCCAAGGGTCTCCCTAGAGGCAACACTCCATGACCTCGTTGTGTAGCACTATACACCCTTGCATGCCACCGATCATCCCAGTACTCTTGGACATGCCACTGTACACCATGGCCTACCCCTACACTGCTGGATACCCTCGACTACGACTATGCCATCCTGTACTGGCTTGGGTCCTGCATGTGTCACTGTACCTGTTACTCCCCGCATGTACTTAATGCTATGTGAGGCACTCCCACTCCACAACGCAGTCCAACATACTGTGACACACCACCATGCATCTCCATGCTCCTTTGCAGGCCCCTGCTCCTCGCTCCATAGCCCCGCACACCACTAGATGCTATGGCCTAACGTTGGGTCTGTATGCATCAGACTGCATCCCTCTACATGACATTGGATGCTATGACATAACTTTGTGTAGCCCTGTGTACCACTGCCCACTGTCATACCAAACTACCAACCTCTCTGCTAGTACGCCCTCCATGATGTGGGCTACATCCCCCCATATGCTCTGAAAGACCTGAGCAACCCGACTCCCCACATGCTAATGGAAATGACACTACTGTGCCTATCCTCAATAGTCCCTGCATCCCATATGCTAGTAAGAGAGCATTCTCTCCATACAATGCCTTGTTTGATAGCCTATCAATGCCACCTCCTGCTACCAGCTCTTGCTAGAGTAAGCTAGTCACCCTATGACTCCACGCACCGTCAATATGCAAAGAAAACTCATGAAATCTGTCTGCTCTCCTGCCAAACCATCCTGTCACTTGTGTTGATTGGGGCTTTGATGGAGATTTGAAAATGTGGATGCGCACAAGCGTCAAACCCATCCCGTAGCTACTACCATCACCTACCAGCTCTATGATGTGATGGAAAATCCTACCTAGATCCCAAAAATAATACTGCCCTCGAGTCCCTCTGGTAATCCATGGCCTCTGTTGACATGTGGCCATGGATGTATCCAACTGCCTAACCTGCTCCATCGAGTACTAGCTCAGTACCTCTTGCCATCCAATCCCAAAGGAGAGATCGAATGTGTAATCCTCTGTGGAAGGAACAAGCCCTCCAAGCTGATGTGGTATCATGCTCAACTCAGTCTTGCTAACCTGTCCACCCCCTCGGGTACGTCTAGACAACTCGGCCTCCCTCAATCCAACGCATAAGGGTGGGTTGATAACGCTATAGACCCCGCTAGTGGGCCTCTGAAGTGAACTGTGCTGAAAACCCAACGTGTGACCTCTATGCTGCCCCTCATCAATGGCTAGCCCAAGGGATGGCTGCACATCCTCCTCCATCACGGGCTCGACATGAGCCTTCGACTGCTCCTCCATAGACAACCCAATATGCACGATATGCTCACTAGTCATTTGTAGGCGACTGTCATCTGGCAACTCTGTCATAGATCTGGAGGCCTTTGTATCTATCATCTCCTCAACAACAGTGGAGCCGTCTTCCGTCACCTCACCAACCTGTGGTGCATTGTTATCACCTGAGAACTCGGTCACAACCTCGAATACCTCATCAAAGGATGACGCCTCATCAATGGGTGTATGCTTAAGTATCTCTTTGCCAACCATGCCCCTTCAACTACTCTTTCATCATTTTTCTTAATACTTCCCATCATCCTTGCAAAATCCCACTGAATCTCCTTTGGTTTGTGCATACCCCTTAGTTCACAGAATTCCCAAGAAGAGAGGGATGCCTAAATGCCATGACCCAATGATTGGTATGCCCTCTAGTTTTCCCCCAATAACTCCACATAAGTTGTAATCATGTCCGGATTCCCAATTGAGGAATGAATCAACTTCTTCCCCACATCAATCATCATTTGTTGTATCCTCACCACCTCATTTTAGGTGACTGCCATGTTGTTTGATTCTAATCTTTCCCACACGCTGAGCCAAGATTATGGCTCTAGTACCACTGTAATGTTCCTAAATAGGAATGTAAGTGATATACAAAGCATGCAAACAATCCAACAATCAGAAAAACGAAATATACATTAAGCAACCATGGAAACACTGGAAATAGAGATCTGTTGAGCCATTTTATTACTTCTTCAGGAGCAAATACAATAGTAAAATAGAATGGTGCACCTGGGCTTGTCTCAATGGATAAGCATGACAAAACCCAGGTGAGAAAATGCTGAATTGAAGGCTGCTACAACTGTTGCACCAAACTGAACTGCCCTGTTCCAGAACACTGCTCTGTCTGCAGACTTCGAAGGGTTGGAATCACTGCTTCCCATGCTCAGAAAATTATGAGATTTCAGCTCCTTGCTCCTTGGCCTAAACCCAGAAAAACCCACGAAGGAATTGGCCAAATGTTGACCTCGGAATTTTGGCCCAAATTCCCCTTAGCTCCTCTAGTTGCTGGCTGAGTTGGGACCCTTGTTTGACCCCTTAGATTTGCCCAGAAATTTCTATAAATTTAGGAGTGTGATCCTTGCCAAAAACCCAGAAAAACCCAGAAGGTTTTCCCTTGGTTCCAACATTCAAAAATTGACCCTTCACAGCTTGGCCCTCCTCCAATTTCGAATTCTGTTGTTGTTATTGATCTTGTCAATCTCTGCTCTCCCAACTCTAGCAATCCTCTGTGTCACTCCAGCAGCCTCTGGGTGGATGACGCAGTCCCTCTGGCCTTTGCGCTGTCTCTGCTGGGCTATGCGTAGCCTGGACTGGCTATTGCTCTCGCTCTCTCTGCTTCTGCGCTGGTTTCTTAGTATTGTCTCTGCCTCGTACTCACTGCCCCTCGCTACTGATCACTGATTCAACTGTGCTTAGCAACCCCGTTCTAGCAAAATGAATGACTGACCACTCTAGTGTATTCTCCAACTCACCCTCAAGCCTCCTCTTATACTTTTCTCGTTGGACCATCAATGGCCGAGATTAAATCTCTAATCAACAACTAAGATTAGATTTGGCTTGATCCATGACTTTTGGAACTTTCTAACCCAGTTTTATATTAATACCCATTAATATTTTATTTTTCCTAAGTTTAGACTTAGGAACTCCATTAAAAATATTAATTATTTTAATATCTCCCAAACCAGTTAGAATCTGTCCAAACCATTTCTGGGTCTTGGAGATCTTATGTGCTTTAGCCTCTCCACCAATTTTCATGGCTAGAGCACATCCGATGCTACCCCAAATCAATAGTCCCTCTTAGCGGGGACTGCGCTCTAGTAATACTCCTCACTGAGCATCACTTTGATTATCCGACACCGATACCTATGCTAATGCTAGGCCTCCCTGCCTAACATCCTTTGCACTACTACATCCTGTACTGCTACGGTCTACCCATGGCTCTGCCATTGCCACTATTGCATCCGTACGACAGCTCTCTCTGCATCATGCTGCTGCGGGTCCTTCCTCCCAACACTGCATCTTCACTGCATCCCCCTCTCATCATGCTGCATCGTGCTATTGCACTGCAACTCAGTTAATGAGAAGTAAGTAACTGATCCACCCAACTTCTGACATCCCTGTCATGCTAGAAACACTCCCGACACTGAAGCTCCCTCTACTGGTAACAAGTGCTCCCTCCACTGACATTTGTGCTGCTGCAACAACTCCTTGCATTTCACACTGTTGCACACATCTCTGTGCCATCCTGCACCGTTGCAACACTCCCGTGCCTCTCGCATTGTTGCAGCCTGCTAGCCTCCCGCTGCCTGGGGACTCCTGCATTCTAGCACTCTCTGCCGCTTCATCCACATCTGTCTCTACCTACATCCACTAGTCCTGCTACTCCTCTTCGGGGCTCCCGTAGCAAGGTATAATCCAAGAGGTTGGGTACCTCAAGGATCCTGCTCCTCATCGCCTGTAGTCCTCCTGACTACAGCTTGATGTCTCCCCACTTCTTCTCAAGTGGCACATGAGCACTCATGGCACAATCGTCATCCTCCTCGACTTCTTTCTCCGCCCTCGTTGGCGTTGCCTTCGAGTCAGAAGCCTCTCCCTTACTCTTCTTCCTCGGACACTGGTTCACATGGTGACCCAGTTCCCCATAATGGAAGCACTTGACCTTAGAGAGTTCCTTCTTCCTCTTCTCCTGCTTTCCCATAGATGCCAGAGCCGCATCGTCTTCCTCTTCCTTTTTGATCTTGACCCCTTTGCTACTACTCCTCGTCTTGGTCAGCCGTCTGATATCTTCTTGATGAAGAGCCGCCCACAGTTCTTCCAAATCCGGAAGACTCGCCCTGCCCAGTACACTTTGGACAAATGTCTCCCAATCCTCGGAGATTGCGTTAAGTGCAGTCCTTACCATCAACTCCTGATCCGGCGTGGCCCCTATGGAAGTCAGTTGATCATAGATCTCCTTCAACCGACTGAGGAAGACATTTATTTGCTCTCCCTTCTGCATCTGGTATGACCTTAGCTGATTCTCCAGGAGCATCTTCCTCTGCACGGAAGTATGCTGGTACAATGTCTTCAAAGTGTCCCACATCTCCTTTGTCGTTTCCTTCTCGGCAATATGTGGGACCACATGATCCTTGACCCCATGAAGGATGATACACTTTGCCTTAGCCATTGCCTCCTCGTACCTTTCATTAGCTACCGGGTCAACTGGGATAGCCATCACTCTCAAGGCGAAGCCCTTGATACGATGTCTGTCTAGAAGGGACAAGATCCTGGCCTTCCAGACCACAAAGTTGGACTCTCTGTCCAGCTTGACTTGATCTCTCAGCCCATTCACGACCATCTCGTTGCTCTTTTGTTGACTCCTCCGAGTCTCTCTACTTCCTTCCGAGAAGTTCTTGGTTCGACTCCTGTTGACCACTACTGGTCAACTGCCCATGCAGTACCCCCCCCTTTTCTTGGCAGAAAGGGGCAGCACCTGATCTATGTGTCCGAGCCATCCTGCAGTCATCAGCAGTTTCATCATTTTGATTGTAAACCCAGTCTGCATGTATTAATTGTAAATAATCTTAGCAGATATGAGTCGTGTATGTAAAATTGCCTAGGTGGACCTAACTTTCTAATGGTAATCTACGTCCCGGAAGGTTTTTCGTCTCACCGATCCATGATCGGCAGAGTTTTCCTTCAAACCTGACCCCAAAGCCGGGATGCATTTTGTCATTAGAACTTTAGGAGAATCCTAGTGTGTTAATCTGCTAGATTATAGTTGTGTCGCAGAACTGGGTGATTTGTGAGGGTCTGTATTAAGTGGGTTTGTCCCCTTAAGATGTAAATTGTAAAAGTCATGATGTAATGTGTCTTGAGGGTTGAAAAATGTTTTAAATCCCCTCATGAGTCCTAAGTCCTAGGTCCTAGGAGATTTTTCCAAAGGCTAAGTTCGAGGATCCATTTTAAAATGAATTAAGAAATTAAAAAATGAGTAAAAATAAAAAATAAAATAAATAAAAAATTAATAAAATAATTAAAAATTAAAAAAAGTAAAATAAATAAAAAATAATAAAAATTAAAAAATAAAGCAAAAACCCTAACTAATAAAATAATAATATTTTAAGTGAATGAATGCAAAATATTATTTTTAATAAATCGACGGATGAGATCAAGAGATGTCTTGATCCTCATCAACGGTCGAGATCATTTCGACATGGATCACTCGAACTAGCCGTTGGGATCATTTCCTTTAAGTAGGGTGCTAGGGGTCATTTCAGAAAAAAAATGGGAATAGGATCTGTGGGTCTGGTACTGAAGAAGCTCTCTCTTGTAAACTTTTTCTGGTTAATAAAAGAAGACTTTGGGGTCCATATCTTGTTGGTGTTACTCTCTTGAAATGCTGTGAGATTGTTTAATTTTCTGCATATTTTCTTTTCAGCCATTAATAATAGCTTTTTGTAGAGTATTGTGGGCACAGGTATCTTGTTCACTTGCTAGGGTTTGAGTGTTGTTAGGGTTTCTGAAGTAATGGCAGGTATCTCCATTACTTTCTGAGACCTAGCAGCATTTTTGCCCTCTTTACTGATGGTTGTTCTGAGCTGTGCAGAAAACCCTTATCGAAGAAGATTTGTGGGCGTTAGGGGAAGTTCTCGGCTGAACCAGCCAACTCCCGCAAGCATTTTTTGCTGAGCCCAGTTGGATTTGATCCTGGGTCTATCATTCGGTTTATTTTTCTAATTTGCATGAGAGATTTTCTGAAGTTCTTCACAGTGAAAATCTGAAATCTTTATTTCTTTAAAATATTCCTGTGCTCATTGCTGAATCTGGCTGTTAAGGGGCCAAAAATTTGTACATTAATCAGCTGTTTCTTTCGAATTTCTACTTTACACAAAATTTTCATTAGGGTTTTTCAATTTTTTGCTTTATGCAGATTTAAGATTAGGGTTTTGTTTTCTTTTGTGTTTGCGGGTATAGGGTTTCGATAAATTTCTCAGCGTTTCTGGAGTGAGAGAAACTGAAAATTTTTGAGCCCCTCATTTGTCGAAAAACTGACATATCTGAAAGCATCGTGCAGGGCTTATCGTTTACCTGGACAGCGAAATTTGGTGACCTTGTTTCTCGAAAAATTCGATTTGAATTATACATGATACCCACACGTTTATTGACTGCTGCCATTATGTGAGCATTGTCAGAGGCTGCAACACACGCACTGGAAAATCCGTGGCTATATTTCTTTGGATTTCAGCTACAACACTGAACGTTACTGGGCGATCTATTTATCAGTGTGTCGGCTGAGCAGCTTCTTTGCTAAAGCCGTCAGCAGAGGAAGGCCAGAACCTGCAAATTGAATTAAAAATGATGAAATGCGGCTGACTACGTCAAAGCCACCAGTTCCAGCCCTCTCTCTGCTCACTCACACTCGTTCCCCACCATCGCATCACTGTGGTTCCATCCACGTCCGCCAAGAATCAATCCGAAAGCAGCGCCGTCGACTGTAGAGATTCAACGCTGGGTCACCCTCCGTCCGTGGCTGAGTATTATTGTTTCAGCAATTTTTTTTGTATTACGATATGTGCATAAGTCGAAATCTATCCATAGAAAAAAGGGTTTTTAAACAGCTATCCGTCGAAGACTTTGGTTCATCGCCGCAGGTAAAATCTCATCATTACGTATCAGCGTTTTCAACATTTTTAGGTTTTACAATTATGTATATATTTGCGTAGTTCAGGTTTCGTTAGATTTAATTTTTTTATAGTTTTGTTTTAAATTAACATAGATTTAAATTTAGATACGTGCAATTTTTTTTTTAGCGTAGTTGTTTTTTTAGGCTTAGTTTAATATAATTTAAATTTGATCATTTTCGTAGTTTAACTTTTAGACTTTAGATTTAAGTTTTCTTAGTTTAGGATTTACTTATAATATTTTTTTAGATTTTTTTTGATTTAGATTTGTTTTAATTAGTTTTTAATGTGTTAGCTTTAGTTTTATTTTTTTATATATAGTTATATTTTAGATTTAGTTTTTAGGAAATCTAATTTTTAATTTAGGAATTAAATTTTGATTAAATAGTTCATTTTTATTATAAAAAAAATAAAAAAATTTAGGGTTTAGCTTAGATTTAGTTTTAAAATTTTGTTTTCATTAAAAATATATATATATATATATATTTTTGGAAAATTTTCTCTTTTGTTGGATTCAGTTATTTTCGGGAACTATCATGTTATATCTTTCATGCTGAGATCTAAATTTTCAAATCGAGATACGAAATATGATATCTGGTTAATGGTTTATGATTCGTGGTGGTTTAAAGCATTCATTTTTTTTAAAATTTTCAGTTGCTGGATATCGTTTTGGTCATTGTGATTTAGCTGATACCTTTCATGACAAATGATTGCTGTTCACGGTTTATTATTCTATATCATCTAACAAGTAATCGTTTTAATAACAATCTCTTAAGGCACTGGTCTTCTAAATTAATCAAATCCATTGAGTGCTTTTTATATCGTATCTCGTGTCTCCCAACCAACTGGTCGACAGTTGGTCTAAGCCATATCACAGGGACTACCCCCCTTAGCCGCAGGAGACAGGCTTAAACGGAGGGATCGGGGATCAGAGTGACAGCCCCCGGTCTGAGGGTTGTCGTGTCAATCCGCGCGACAACAACTCCGATTGAGTCTCTCTACTTCCCATCTGGAAGTTCTCTTCTGGACTCCCTTTGAGTCCTGATTTCCCTCCTGGAAATCCTTCTGCCAACGTTAAGTTTCCCCTCTCCGATCGTCTGTGCAACTGCAACACTGATCCGAATTCCTTGGCTAGAAAACTGCCTCGGCAACAACTCCCTCTACCTTGGTCTTGCCCTGTTAGGTACTGTTCTGACCACAGTACCGCACCAGCTTCGCTCCCGCAAACTGCCCACAGCTTCCTTCGGCCCAGCAATTGAAGCATTGAGCCTTTAGGCTCTACGCAATTCCCGATAGAACAAAACAACTCCCTCAGCCAACTGCGTTAGCCCTCTTGGCCTCTGCGTGGCTCTGTGTGAGCCTGTTTCTGCCCTCCTCAGCCTCTGCGCTAGCCTCTCTCTAGCCCGAACTGATGACGCAGTCCCTTTGCGTCAACCCTTCCTCTGTTGCTTCTGCAAGGATCAACTACTGTCACTTGGGACAACTGATTCTGCTGCAAACGCTTTGCTTAGTTTATTTGTTCAGCTCTCCTGTGATCTGCGACCACGCTCCTATACCATGTTAAATTTTCTAAGTCTATCCATTTGAAAATTAATTTGTATTCTGCTGGTTTATTTCTTCTACTTGTTTAAAAATTGAACAAGTTATTTAATACATTAAATACCGAAATAAACACAATACAGTCACAACATCTACAAATCATCAACTGAAAGAAAACAAGCACACAAGTGACACCGTTATTTTTGGACATGTCCCCAGAAAAACCCAATGCGGGAAAACCGGTGCAACTATTCTGAAGGTTATATTATTATTCATCCTATCTAAGTACAATAGGGTGCCTAATCCGATTCACTCAACAGAGAAAAATACACGGCAGCAATACCTCTATATCCGGAAATAGGTATTCAGAAAACCTGTCCCACGAAACCCTCTCCGGCACAACTGAAGCTCATCGCTGGCCCTTCTGGCCTCTATGTCAGCTTCCTGCTGACCTGTGTCAGCCCTTTGACCCTCTGCGTCAACCCTTTGAAGCACTGCCTAGCGTTTGGGACCCTCTACGTCACTCCAACATGTTGATTTGGGGTAGCATCAGATGTGCTCTAACCACGAAATTTGGTGGAGAGGCTAAGTCGTATGAGATCTCCAATACCCAGAAAGGGTTTGGGCAGATTCTAAACAGTTTGAGAGATATTAAAATAATTAATATTTTTAATGAAGTCCCTAAGTCTAAACTTAGGGAAATGAAAATATTAATGTGAATTAATATAAAACTATGTTAGAAAGATCCAAAAGTCACGGATCAAGCCAAATCTAATCTTAGCCGTTGATTAGGGACTTAATCTCGGCTGTTGATCTGTCAACGAGAAAATTATAAGAGGAGGCTTGAGGGTCACTTGGAGAACACACCAAGAGATCAAGATTTCGGCTTTCTGGGGCTGGGTTTTGCTGAGAAAGTTGAGAGAGTGATCAGAGTTGCAGCTGAGGGGCAGTGAATACAGAAGCAGAGAGGCAGAGATAACACCGGGAGGATCAATGCAGTAGCTGGAGAGAGGGACGCAAAACTAGCCAAGGGTTCACGCAGAGGCAGCCAGGAGCTGCGCAGTGTCTCAGAGGGCCAGCGTGAGTGATGCAGAGGGCCAGAGGACTAACGCAGTGCCTCCAAAGGCTGACACAGGCCAAGCTAGAGTGGCATTGGGCTAACCGCTAACGTTGGGCCAGAGAGAGCTAACGCAGTCCCTAGAGGCTGACGCTGGGGTTTCGTGGGGTAGATTGGAGTTGTGGAGCTGCCGGAGTGTTTATCCGGGGTTTCAGCCAAAATATCTGTCTCCGACTGGGAGGTGCTACTGTTGATATTTTTCTCTGTTGGGTGAGACAGATTTGGCACCCACCTTGAATTATGAAACTGCTTAATAAATGAAACCCTCATATAACTGCACCAGTTTTCCCACATTGGGTTTTTCCGGGGATATTACTCCAAAAACAACAGTGTCACTTGTGTGCTTGTTTTTGTTTCCTTCAGTTGATGATCTGTAATGTGTTGAGCATGTACGTGTATTTATTTTCAGTATTTACATGGTAAATAACTTGTTAATTAATCAGAACAAGTAGGTAGAAATAAATCAGAAAAGTACATGAAGGGTTTCTAACAGTCAGACTTAGAAATTCCAACACAGCAGCCTCTGCGTGGATGACACAGTCTCTCTGGCTATGTTGCAGGAAACGTGGGGGGGGGGCCCGTTTCCGGCTGGAAACCGGGACGAAACGCGGAAGCGCGTTTGGTATGGCCAGGAAACGCGTTTCCGGTTTCCCAGCCGTACACCCCGCGTTTCCCAATTGAATTGTGTTTTTTTTATTTTATTTTTTTTCAAATTTGTTTTTTAATTTTGTAGATGTGTGTCTAAAGTTATAAAAGTGAATTTTTGCCCTAGTGTTGATATGCAGTTCATGGTAATGTTAAATTCTTAAAGTAAAAGTGATATTCTCCTTTATTTTTCATTTTCATCCGTTTATTTAAATTTTTAACATTACCATGAAATGACTCAGGATGTTTGAGAGTGGTTTCGCCCTCATTGGATTTCATATGGAGAAAGTAGAATTTTAGATCTCACTCAAAATCCAGCAGACTTATTTGTTTTTCAGGATTTCAGGATTGGGGGGATTGCAATGTTTCAATTGGATTTTATCATGTACTAGGGTATGGAACTTGTATTTAATCAAGAGAACCAAGCCCTCTATGCAGGGGAAACTCCCAATAATCAAGATCATGTAGGGTACTAGGGTATGAAACGTGTATTTAATCAAGAGCACTAAGGTCGTTCGACTATGTAGGAGGAGACTCCCAATACAACAGTGGTCCTTCTAAAGAATGGGATGTGGATGCAGAAAATCCTGATTTGGATCTCTCTCTTGCAGCCTTATAGTCTTTATTGTACTTGCAGCCTCATATATTAATATAAATAAAGGCTGATTTTGAGATTTGGATATCTAATAAAGGTTGCTTTTGGATATTCCGATATTTTTATTTTCATTATGTGATCATTCATGAGTAAATGTGATGTAAATTAAATCTTAATGTTTAAGTGTAATAAATTATAATGTATCATTTATGCTTTATGATTGCACACACACACACACACACATATATATATATTTAAATATTATATATATATATATATATATATATATATATATATATTCGTGTTTCCCCGTTTCCAAAATTTGGGGAGGTCGCGTTTCGTATCGCTTCCCGTTTCGAAAACTCGTACCCGTTTCCCCATTTCGTGCAACTTAGCTCTCTGGCCTCTGCACTGTCTCTGTTGGGCTCTCTGTACCCTAGACTGGTTGCTGCTCACGCTCTCTCTGCTTTTGCGCTGGTCTCTCAGTATTGTCTCTGCCTCTCTCTGCCTCGTACTCACTGCCCCTCGCTGCTGATCAATGATTCAACTTTGCTTAGCAGCCCTACTCTAGCAAAATGAATGACTGATCACTATGGTGTGTTCTCCAACTAACCCTCAAGCCTCCTCTTATATTTTCGGTTGGTCCTTCAATGATCGAGATTAAATCTCTAATCAATGGCTAAGATTAGATTTGGCTTGATCCATGACTTTTGGAACCTTCTCACCCAATTTTATATTAATACCCATTAATATTTTATTTTTCCTAAGTTTAGACTTAGAAACTCCATTAAAAATATTAATTATTTTAATATCTCCCAAACCGGGTACAATCTGTCCAAATCATTTATGGGTCTTGGAGATCTCATGTGCTTTTAACCTCTCCACCAATTTTCATGGCTAGAGCACATCCTATACCACCCCAAATCAACAATATGCTGCATAATGCTACCCATAACACTGCCACTGCTTACTGTTGCACTGCAACTCAGTTGTTGAGAAGCAAGCAACTAAAACTTCACCCAACACTGACATGCTGGTCAGTATGGATGCCTCATGATCCTGAAGCTACCTCTGCTGCTACTCTGTGTTGACCCTCTGCTGCTACTGCGCTGCTGCAAACTGCTCTGTGCCTCTCGCACTGCTACAACATCCACTGCAGTGCTTCAGACTTTGGCACTCTATCTCTGCCACTGTTGCACCATCACACCTTGCTCCAACCGACACCCATCATTTTGCTACTGTTGTTAAGGGCTCCCATAGCCATATGTGATCCAAGAGTTTGGGCACCTCAAGGATCCTGCCTGACATGTAGTCCTCTTGACTGCAACTGCATGTCGCCCCACCTCTTCGCGAGAGGCACATGAGCACTCATGGCACAATCATCATCCTTGCCTTCCCTATCAGCTTTCACTAGAGCAACCTTCGAGTGAGAAGCCTACTCCTTGCCCTTCTTTTGGGGGCATTGAGTGGCAAAATGTCCAAGTTCCCCACACTTGAAGCATCTGACCTTGGAAATATCCTTCTTCTTTCTCTTTTGCTGCCTTTGCTATCCCAATGATGCGAGAGCTGCATCCTCCTCCTCCTCCTTCTTGACCCGGGCTCCTTTGCCACTACTCCCTGCCTTGGTCAACCTCCTGATCTCTTCTTGTCGAAGAGCTGCCCACATCTCCTCCCAACTGGGGAGAGTTGCTCTGCCCAAGATACTTTGGACAAATGTCTCCCAGTCCTTGGTGACTGCATTCAAGGAAATCCTAACCATGGACTCAAGATCTGGTGTAGACCCCACAGAAGTCAACTGGTCGCGAATCCCTTGTAACCCGAGGAGGAAGGGATCGATCTCCTCTCCCTTCTGCATTTGGTACTGTCTCAACTGATTTTCTAATAGCATCTTCCGTTGGATGGAGGTGCCCTGGTACATGGTGGTCAACGTCTCCTACATCTTCCTTATTGTGTCCTTCTCAACAATGTGTGGTACTACATGATCTTTGACCCTGTCTAGGATCATGCACTTGGCCTTCACCTGGGCCTCCTCGTACTTCTTTAACGGATCAAAGTCGACCGGAACAACAACTACCTTCAAGGCATAGTCCTTGATGCGATTTTTGTCCAAGACTGCTAGGATCCTAGCCTTCCAGATGACAAAATTGGATGCTCCATCCAATCTATCCTGATCCCTCAGTCCATTCACTGACATCTCTGCTAAAAAAAATAGGACTAGTTCTCTTCTCCCTCTCCTGCTACTAATCCAGCAAGACTTGGATCTGGATTTCTTCGGCGCTAGAAATCCTCTAAGGAAGAAGCTCCTCTAGACTCCCTCAGAGTCTTGATTTCCTTCACAGAAATCCTCCGGCCAAATGTCGAATCACTCCTCTCCAATCCTCCTTTGCTGCTGCAACTCGGATCTAGATTTCTTTGGTTATAAATCTGTCAAGGCAGTGACTCCCCCTACCTCGGCTCTGTCTCCACATACACTGTTCTGCACTAGCAGCAACAGTGTCCCATTAGATCGAATTTGCTCCTCCAGCCCTGAAAACTCACTGATTCGAACCTCTCAGGCTCTTCGCTAGCCCAGAGAGCTGACATAGTCACTGCGTAGGCTCCTCTTGGGTTTTGCATCACCGTTTGTAGGCTCAAAATGCTGACGCAAGCAGTGCGTGAGCCTTTGCGTCACTTCTCTAGCTCTGCGTCAGTCCTTCAGGTGCTCCTCTACCTCTGAAACGATGTTGTCACTTGAGACAGCTGCTTCTGTGCAACAAATTCTCTGGATCTCCCCGTTGATGTCTTCAGTCTCCTATGATCTGCAATGCTCTGATATCATGTGAAAATTTTTGAATCTACACATCAGAAATCCTACTGCAATCACTGGTTTACTATCTCCTACTTGTTTTTACATTCAACAAGTTATTTAATTTTATTTTTATGAGAGATTTTTCAGCGTAAATCACATGATATTTCATTTGTCGACGCGTTTCGAACCAACCAGTGTGGTTCATCGTCAGGACAAGTTGAAGAATCAGATCAAGCATTTCATGTTAAATAGTCCCAACAGAACCTCCAACAGCTATAATTCTTGACCAGGCAACGGCTATATTGACTAACGGCTAAATATGACTGGGGGACAGCTAGACGGACCAGGGTCATAAAAATAAGTTAATTTCATAGCTAGTTAGTTATATTATTATTAAATTAAAAGTCAAAGGGACATATGAATTTTCTAAGGGGTTTTAAATATATATAAAAATAATAAATTAATTTTAAATGATTATTAAGTTGATAGTTAGTTATAAAAAGTATTAACTATTTAATAAAAATATATAATATAAATATTAGAATAAGTCAAGTGTTAGAAAAAATAAGATTTTAAATATTCGGATTTAATTAATTGTTTCTCTAATTGTCACATTAACCTAGAGGTATTAACTATTTTAATTGTTTATATGAATTTACCTAAAGGTCTTTACTATTTTATAAATTTTTTATTTATATATATATATATAAATTTTTTTATTAATATATATCATACATATATATATAAATTTATTAAGATAAT
This sequence comes from Pinus tabuliformis, assembly GCA_031772625.1. Lineage (NCBI taxonomy): Eukaryota > Viridiplantae > Streptophyta > Pinopsida > Pinales > Pinaceae > Pinus > Pinus tabuliformis. Next base: position 218,726,235 of record CM062804.1, on the reverse strand, counting down.
AGTTAGTTATAAACAAAAATATATTGATAGACTAAGTCAAGTGTTGGAAAGAAAATAGTATAATTAATCGCTTATCTTAATTGTTAAATTAACATCTAAAGGCCAAAGGATACGGGAAAACAAGCCAAAAAACGAGGGAGGGGAGGAAAGAAAGAAAATGACTAGGAAGAGAGTGCTGGGACCCAACAACTACTAATCTTCCAGCCATCTTCTCTATTGAGATTGCTCGGCCTTTTTTCAATCTCAAGGGCTTCCCTAAATTTCCGATGATGGAATTGTGAAACTCTAGCAATCACACTAGCCTCCTCAATACACACATGATGCTTGGTTCTTTCCGCATGTTTAGCTAAACTGGAAGACTTGGTTATCCTATGTCTAAGGTCAGTTGCATGCTCACTAATCCTTTGATTAATGGAGTGACCAGTCTCACCAATATATGGGGTCCCACCGGAACAAGGGATAATATATACCCCTTTCATATCCTTAGGGTCGATAGGATCCTTCATTGATCTGAGGGACTTACGAATGGTGTTAAGGGGCCTAAAGGTCGCGGGGACATTATGCTTTTTAAGAATCATTGCAATCTTATCATTGGTCCCCTGAACATATGGAAGATGGACACCTGGAATCCGCTCCTTCGGTTCTCTTTTAGTTAGTGAATTCTTGGCAGCTTTGAGGAAAGCTTTCTAACCTAAGAATATACTATAACCATTCTCGACAAAGACATCAAGGAGATGGGATTTCTCCCTCTGGAAGCTCTTTTCATCAGACATCCTTAGGGCACGAGTAGCAAGGGTGTTGAGAACACCCATCTTCTGAGCCGAGAAATGGTGGGAACTAGCATGAAGATACTGCTCCGTATGTGTTTTCTTCTGAAACACCTCGTGGGAGAGGGAACCATCACTATTCTTAGAAATAAGAATATCAAGGAAAGGGAGGCAACCATCGATTTCTTATTCCTTAGTTCACTTAGTTCCTCGGCCATTAAGTTCACGAAGGAACAAGAAGTCGATGGTTGCCTCCCTTTCCTTGATATTCTTATTTCTAAGAATAGTGATGGTTCCCTCTCCCACCAGGTGTTTCGGAGGAAAACACATACGGAGCAGTATCTTCATGCTAGTTCCCACCATTTCGCAGCTCAGAAGATGGGTGTTCTCAACACCCTTGCTACTCCTGCCCTAAGGATCTCTGACGAAAAGAGCTTCGAGAGGGAGAAATCCCATCTCCTTGATGTCTTTGTCGAGAATGGTTATAGTAGATTCTTGGGTCAGAAAGCTTTCCTCAAAGCTGCCAAGAATTCACTAACTAAAAGAGAACCGAAGGAGCGGATTCCAGGTGTCCATCTTCCGTATGTTCAGGGGACCACTAATAAGATTGCAAGGATTCTTAAAAAGCATAATGTCCCCGCGACCTTTAGGCCCCTTAACACCATTCGTAAGTCCCTTAGATCAGTGAAGGATCCTATTGACCCTAAGGATATGAAAGGGGTATATATTATCCCTTGTTCCTGTGGGACCCCCTATATTGGTGAGATTGGTCGCTCCATTAATCAAAGGATTAGTGAGCATGCAACTGACCTTAAACATAGGAGAACCAAGTCTTCCGCTTTAGCTGAACATGCGGAAAGAACCAAGCATCATGTGTGTATTGAGGAGGCTAGTGTGATTGCTAGAGTTTCACAATTCCATCATTGGAAATTTAGGGAAGCCCTTGAGATTGAAAAAAGGCCGAGCAATCTCAATAGAGAAGATGGCTGGAAGATTAGTAGTTGCTGGGTCCCAACACTCTCTTCCTAGTCGTTTTCTTCCTTTCCTCCCCTCCCTCGTTTTTTGGCTTGTTCTTGTTTTCCCGTATCCTTTGGCCTTTTTTAAACTTTAATCAGATGTTAATTTAACAATTAAGATAAACGATTAATTATACTATTTTCTTTCCAACACTTAGTCTATCAATATATTTTTGTTTATAACTAACTATTATCTTAAAATATTTATATATATATGTATGATATATATTAATAAAAAATTATATATATATATATATATATAAATTTTATAAAATAGTAAAGACCTTTAGGTAACTTCATATAAACAATTAAAATAGTTAATACCTCTAGGCTAATGTGACAATTAGAGAAACAATTAATTAAATCTGAATATTTAAAATCTTATTTTTTCTAACACTTGACTTATTCTAATATTTATATTAAATAGTTAATACTTTTTATAACTAACTATCAACTTAATAATCATTTAAAATTAATTTATTATTTATATATATATATATATTTAAAACCGCTTAGAATATTCATATGTCCCTTTGACTTTTAATTTAATAATAATATAACTAACTAGCTATGAAATTAACTTATTTTTATGACCCTGGTCTGTCTAGCTGTCCCCTAGTCATATTTAGCCGTTAGTCAATATAGCTGTTGCCTGGTCAAGAATTATAGCCGTTGGAGGTTCTGCTAGGACTATTTAACATGCAATGCTTGATCTGATTCTTCAACTTGTCTTGACGATGAACCACACTGGTTGGTTCGAAACGCGTGGACAAATGAAATATCATGTGATTTACGCCGAAAAATCTCTCATAAATTTGATATGGATCACAGAAGCCTCAATTCAACAAGCTATTTAATTATTTAAATAGAGATGAAAACATTATTGCATACTACACATACATACAGATCATGAACTGAAATGAAATGAGACAAATACCCAAGGGACACCGTTATTTTTGGACAATCGTCCCCGGAAAAACCCAATGTAGGAAAACCGGTGCAACATATAGAGGGTTTGTATTATTAAGCAGATATATGAATACAACTAGGGTGCCAAATCCATCTCACCCAATAGAGAATAAACACGATAGAAGTACCTATATTCGGAGATAGATGAACAAACCCCACAGGTGACTGCGTTGTTCCCAATGTTGGGCAGCGATGGCTGCTCCAAGCTCTGCACTGGAATTGAGTCACCTCCTCTAGGAGCTGTGTCACTGCGTCATTGTGACACTGTCACTGTGACACTGCGTCAGATCTCTCCCTCTGTGTCATTGTGTCAGAGCTTTCCCTTTGCGTCACTGCGTCAGAGCTCTCCCTTTGCGTCACTGCGTCAGAGCTCACCCTTTGCGTCATTGCGACATTGCGTCACTGCGTTAGAGCTCTCCTGGTGCTTCTCTACCTCTCTGCTATGTATTCTCGGCCTTGGAATGAAGTCCCTCTGCCGAACTGCCCCTCTCATTGCAACAGATCACTTGTTCGATTTTCTCAGCAAGCCTCGCCCCAGAAAAATCAAACTCACTGATCTCTCAAGTGTATCTCCAGCTAACCCTCAAGCCTCCTCTTATACTTTTCTTGTTGATGAATCAACGACTGAGTTTAAGTCCCTAATCAACAGCTAAGATTAAAACAGATTTGATCCTCGTCACTTAGAAGTTTCTCACCCATATTCTTATTAATCCCCATTAATATCTTTATTTTCCTAAGTTTAGACTTAGGAACCCATTAAAATATTAATTATTATAATAACTCCTCATTCGGGTGGAATTTCTCCAAATGATTTCTGGGTCTTGGAGATCTCATGTGTTCTAGCCCTTCCATAGAATTTCGGAGCTAGAGCACATCCGATGCTTTGCAAAATCAACATCCTGCAGCATCAAGGAGCATGCTCAATCCGAGTGGTGTTGAATTTTCTAAGTCTATCTGTTAGAAATTAATTTGTATTCTGCTGGTTTATTTCTTCTAGTTGTTTAAAAATCGAACAAGTTATTTAATACATTAAATACCAAAATAAACACAATATAGTCATATCTACAGATCATTAACTAAAAGAAAACAAGCACACAAGTGACACCGTTATTTTTGGACAAATGTCGCTGGAAAAACCCAATGTGGGAAAATCGGTGCAGCTATTCTGAGGGTTATACTATTATGTAGTCTGAGTACAACAAGGTGCCTAATCCAGCTCACCTGACAGAGAAAAATACATGGCAACAATACCTCTATATCCGGAAACAGGTATTCAGAAAACCTGTCCCACGAAACCCTCTTCGACACAATTGAAGCTCAGTGCTGGCCCTTCTGGCCTCTGCGTCAGCCCTAGGACCCTTTGCGTCAGCCCTCTGAGGCACTGTGCAGCCTCTGGGAGCCTTTGTGTCACTCCCTTTGACCTCTGCGCTGCCTCTACTGGGCTCTGCATAGCCTGGACTGACCGCTGCTCTCACTCTCTGCTTTTGTGCTGGTCTCCCAGTATTGTCTCTGCCTTTCTGCCTTGTAATCACTGCCCCTCGTTGCTGATCACTGATTCAAATTCGCTTAGCAACCCCACTCTAGCAAAATGAATCACTGATCACTCTGGTGTGTTCTCCAACTCACCCTCAAGCTCCTTCTTATACTTTTCTCGTTGGTCCATCAACGATCGAGATTAAATCTCTAATCAATGGCTAAGATTAGATTTGGCTTGATCCATGACTTTTGGAACCTTCTTACCTAGTTTTATATTAATACCATTAATATTTTATTTTTCCTAAGTTTAGATTTAAGAACTCCATTAAAAATATTAATTATTTTAATATTTCCTAAACCGAGTACAATCTGTCCAAACCATTTCTGGGTCTTGGAGATCTCATGTGCTTTAGCCTCTCCACCAATTTTCATGGCTAGAGCATATCCGATGTTACCCCAAATCAACACTCCCTCTTAGTGAGGAGTATGCTCTAGCAATACTCCTCACTGAGCTTCACATTGATTATCTGGCACCGGTCCCTGTGCTAATGCTAGGTCTCCCCTGCCCAACATCCTCTGCACTGCTGCCCATGGCCCTGCCACTTCCATAGCTGCATCCGTATGATAGCTCCCTCTGCATCCGTGTTGCTGCTAGTCCATCCTCCCAGCACTGCATCCCCTCTCATCATGCTGCATCGTGCTACTGCATACTGCTACTGCACTGCAACTCAGTTACTGAGGAGTAAGTAAATGATCCACCTAACTTTTGACATCCCTATTAGGCTAGAAACACTCCGATGTTGAAGCTCCCTGTGCTGCTAACAAGTGCTCCCTCTACTCACCTTTGCGTTGCTGCAACAACTCCCTGCATCTCGCACTATTCCCCACCTCTCTGTGCCATCCTGCAGTGGTGCAACACTCCTGTGCGTTTCACACTGTTACATCTCACTAGCCTTGCGCTGACCCGGGACTCCTGCACTGTAGCACTCTCTGAGCTCCATCCACATCTGTCTCTACCGACATCTGCCAGTCCTGCTACTTCTCTTTGGGTCTCCCATGGCAAGGTATAATTCAAGAGGTTGGGTACTATTGATCACTATGTGTCAACTACCCCTAGCAGTACATCCTCTTTTTTCGCGAAAGGGACATCACTGGATCGACGTGTCCGTGCCATTCGATTGTCATCATCTACCCGATTATGTTATGTTGTAAACCCAGTCTGCATGTGTAAATTGTAAATAATCTTAGCAGATCTGAGTCATGTATGTAAACTGCCTAGGCAAACCTAATTTTCTAGTGATGATCTACGTTTCGGAAGGTTTTTTGTCTCATCGATCCATGATCGTCAGACTTTTCCTTCAGCCTAACCCCAAAGTTGGAATGGATTTTGTCATTAGAATCTTAGGGGAATCCTAGTGTGCTTTGAGTTTATGTAAAAGTAATTTGGAAATAACTCAACTATTTAGTTAGGTTATTACAAATTGCTTGATCTGCTAGATTATAGTTGTGTCATAGAACTGGGTGGTCTATTGTAACGACCCAGCTAAATTAATCCATTTTATAAAATTTTAAACTTTATAATAAAACCAATTATGAGGAAATTTAAACTATAAGTATGTTAAGTTTATATATACAAATTAAATTTAAAACATATATAAGTTTAAATTTTATAAAATATATAATTTAACCTTATAATATATATATATATATTAAAATTTCAAAAAAATGTATTTTGAATTTTATAAAGTATATAAATATATATAACTTTGTATAAAGTAAAATGTTATAAAGTATATATATATATATAACTTTGTATAAAGTAAAATGTTATAAGTAGAAATAAAACTTTATATATAATGTTATAAAGTATAAATAAAACTTTATATATAAGAATGTATAAAGTATATAAATTAAAACTTTGCAGATATATAAAAGTTTATATGCTACAAGGTTAATAAATCGATCCATGAAATAGTATGCGGTAACCTACCAGAACCATCTCTGAAACCATTAATGCGGCCAGGATAGGATAAGAGAGAATTGAATTGCATGCGGGAGGTGTCATGAGGGAGCAGGGCGGTGGCCGGAAGCAGGAGGGTGGCCACCGCCAAGACTGCCCATATATATCGCTATCCTGTACCGATGCAAGGGGGAAAAAGGGAGCAGTGAAACCAGAGGGGGAAAATGGAGCACTGAAACCAGAGGAGGAGAAATTGAGCAGTGAGAGAAAAATTTGCTATTGGCAGAGCTTTAGTTCGTCTGAGGTCCTGGGCACGGGGGACAGTGGGCTTTTGTGAGAAGCTTGCTGGATTGGGTAGCCAATTTCTATTCGATCAGGCTGGGCGGAATTGGTCTCCCTGGGTAATTGGAGCTCAACAGCAACAGTATCGACAGCTTCACAGGTTCAGCAAGCAGTTCAGGTAAGTGCAAAAATTAAGTTTTTAAACTTCCTGTTTTTCAGTTTATGAATATTTACATGTTTTCTGTATTTCGAATTTTGGGCATTACACATGGTATCAGAGCTATGTTCAAACCCTGCCGACCTCATAGGGCCTTATAGTTTTCAAACCTTGGTAATTTTTTCTGCTGTTCTATCAACTTTTGCAATGTGTCTGCAATTATTCGGTTGCAGAGGTTCGACAGAGCAAAATTTATAAAACCAAGTACCGACCCGTATGAACGCGGCATAAAAATTCCCTTAGTTGATGCGGAATCGCCACATTTTGTGCATCGCTTCCATTCTCTGTTTAGGTAATCCCTGCGGTTTATCTGAAATTTAGGTCGCTAGTTCGAAACCGGCAAGGCGGAAGAGTATTTTTCCGCTTTCATCGTTTGGTCGATGGTGAATACGGCAAGTCGGAATCGTGTTATACCTTCCGCTTGTTTATACTATCCAAACTTCTTAAACAGATGACCAAAACTGCGTTGATGTATATTGCGGTCCGGTGCGGTGCGCCCACTGTTACCTAGATCATGGTCATATAACACGGAATTATCACCGCTGGTTCGGTGCAATGGGAGTCCCAATTTGCCAATCACAGGAGCCAGCGGATTTTTATTACACACACCATGTAACCTGAGGCACCCATGTCTACCGGGAATTCAAATGAGTAATCTATATTGACACGTCCACCAATTCTATTTCGTGACTCCAGCCCAACGACCTTGAATGAGGCATTCCGATGAGCACGAACCGCTGCTATCCCACCAAATCCACCACCGATGGCAATTACTGAAGGAGAGAAAGAATGATCCTTGTTCTAAAGCAGTGGAGTCGTTTCATACGTGGGGACATCTATATCAATAGTCTGGCATCAGCGTGTGGGGGAGGGTCTCAACTCTTAGCGTGTTAATTTTAGGGCGGTTGATCTCGTGGGTTACGTGTTCGATACCTGTCCACTTTACTTTCGGTCTCAACTCTTAGCGTTAGCGTGAATCGAACACCAAAACTTCCACCGTAAATAGCCGTCTAAATGACAAATGCGTATTTCGATCGCTATACATATTTAATTTATGTCGGTTCATTTTATTTTTCAGATATTATATTTACTATAATTTAATTTAAAAAAAAAATATATATATATGTGGTTATTATATAACAGATGTTTTAACATTTTTTATTTAAAAATGGATTCGGTTGTCTGCAAAAATTGATAGTAGTAAACCCAATTTTCTCAATTCCACGATGAAAGCAGACTTCAATTTCAGCGTATCTTCCTGACAACACTTCTGCGGAATCCACCTTGACTCGAAATGAATGCGCATATTTATTGATATTAGTAAACCTTGGGTGGCCTAGAGTGTGAACCCGCTCACAAGCTATTAAAAACCCAGGCTTAATACCAGGTGAAATATCAATGAATGAAGCATGCTTCAGCTGTAGCGTGACTGGAATGCCAGCACGAACATCTGCATCTTCAAATTTCACTGCTATGATGCCACCAGTACGAATATTAAATTATTGTATTTCTGATCATCATTGTGTAATTTCACAGAATGGGTTCCAGATTCTGGAGTTAAAAATTTGTTTTATGGGTGTAAAGCTGGCACACGCATTACGTTAAGCTTAACCCGTTGATTGCAAGTAACACAGTATAAACAGGGCTTGAACTTTATCTATCTAGATTCTATTTATACATACAATCAAGTTCCCTAAAGGTGTAACAAGATAGACACATGTCAACCCACTAACTGAAGGTTAAATGAAATTGCTTAGACTGATTAAAAAAAAAAAAAAAATAAAATAAAATTTGAGTAATAAAACTTGCGGTGATACGCAATAAATGATGTTATCCCAATATGACCAGATACAAAATATAGTTGATATGATTTTTGATGTATTATTTGGTTTGACATGTTAAGAAGCTTTTTCTAAAATATTACATGGTTGAGGGGATTTCTAAAAACTCAGGAAAAACAGTCTTGAATTTCATAGTAGGAACTTTTTCACTGATTATATTGATTTGTAAAATTTTGTAAACCCCTGGTATGATTTTCTTTTATTAGCAAAAAGAGGAACAATAAGATTCCTTCATGTGTTACATCTGGGTCTGAAGGTTACCTAGCATTTCCTTTTCCCCACCTCCACTTCATTTCAATGACCAAACTGTTAACAATTAATGTTATTCAAATCACAACTAAATCCAGCTAGAATTTTCAAAACATGTACCCAACAAACAAATTATCTAAACATATCGTCATCAAGTTTCAAACCTGCTAATGTAATTGATATTATTGAGAATACTGTGTAGTAAATCTAAAAATATTTTTCCTATTATATTTTTGGCAAACCTTTATTTTTTGAATAGTGCCCGGGGTAAATTAAACTGAAAAATAATTATAGTTAGGTTTTGGTTGTTGAAATGATCTAATTTGTTTACTGTGCATGAAAAGCATAGAAAATTTAACAGTTCAGATATCATTTACTTGAAAATAGCCCTCGTCCAAGTTGCATTCACTTCAATGATGCATAATTCTGGATTTATCTTGTTATTATAAGGGAGATCCACTTGGTCAAATTATATGTAGTGGGAGATACCTTGGATATTAGCTTACCATACACTGAATGTTTCAGTTAATGGGTGCACTTCTGTATAATATAATGAGTTGAAAGATTGATGTCTAGTACTCGATTAGTTATAGTACTTGTCCTATAAATAATACTCTTTGAGGTTGTGTGCAGCTAAAATTGTGTAGCAGCTCATATTTTATTTTCTGGGTGAGATTTTAATGTGCTCTATGTTACCTATAAATGCAATAAAAATTAAGTTACTTTAATTCCTTCTCATACTTATTTACTGAAAGGATACAAATTAAATATTTTATTTTCTTGGTGAGATTTTAATTTGCGCTCTATGTTAACTATAAGTTATTTGCTCATTTTAAATTGCTCTAAAAAGATTAAGTTATTTATGGAGAGAATAAGTATGTATTAGAGAAGGAAGGTGTTCTTACAGCCAGGGTGGGAAAGATAAATAAAATGGAAAAAAATAATGAGAGTTTGACATTTTGGTTTGGGAATGCTGCTTTGTGGTTTAGTTTTATCTCCGGTCATTTTTAAATTTCTCCCTTGAGAGCAGGGCTCCTTCTGGCTGCTGCTTGCGTTGATATCAATGAGAGTCACTTTTCAACATTATTCAGCTTCTCTTTCATTAAAGAATCCAACTCAGTACCTTGATACTGAGATTCTGGAAAAACAAACTTACTAATAGGATTGGCACTTAATTAAAAGAATCTGTTGGAACCAAATATGAAGAATCGAATTCAGGAGTCTTGCTCAACTGGAACAGAAGAGAAGCATAAATATGAAGATCTAAATTGGGTTGCTAAGTTGCACGAAACGGGGAAACGGAAACGAGTTTCCGAAACGGGAAGCGAAACGAAACGCGACCTCCCCAAATTTTGGAAACGGGGAAACGCGAATATATATAATAATATATCTATATATATATATATATATATTAAAAATATTTAAAAATTATTATTATATATATGCTCTTTTAGAAATGACTTGCTGAATAGTGTGATGAGAGAATGAGCCAAGCTGCTCTTTTATAACTTTAGAATAGGTTTCTAGAACTACCTGGAAACCCTAAAAAAATTTAAAAACAAATTAAAAACAAAAAAAAACAAAAAAAACAAGTGTTTTTTTGGGGAAACGTGGCACGTACGGCCTGGAAACGCGTTTCCGGCCGTACGGCCACGTTTCCGTTTCGGGAAACGTGGCCGTACGGCCGGAAACGCGTTTCCAGGCCGTACGGTACGGGGAAACGAGTTTCGTTTCGTTTCCCCTGGGGAAACGGACCCCCTGCCCACGTTTCCTGCAACTTAGTTGGGTTGCCAAAATTGATGAAACAACCCTGTTCAATTAAGATAAGAGTTTTATCTTTTTAAGCCCCAAGGTTTAGCTTGATTGGTATATACTCTGGTGCTAAGTCCATGGAAGTCTCGAGATCAAACTGCAAGCAATGGACCCTTGGGAGTTACCAGCAGCTGGCAACCAATCCGTCTTCCATCAGAAATTCTGGCAAAAAAAAAAAAATGGGAGGGATCAGACAATGTGACATATAAATAACTCGAATAAATCTGAAGGAATTGCTTTCATCAGGGTACAGTTCTTTGGTGTTTCACTTAACAAGTTTGTTATTAAGTTTAGTGAGTCTGCGTAGAATACAATGATTAGAAATTAAGAAGCTAAATTTTTTTTGATGGAATTCTATGAGACTAAAAGCGGAACCTCTTTGATGTGAGAATATATCTAAATTTAAGCATGTTTGCCTCATCCAAAACCTGTCGCTTTACAGATTGCCCTTGTTGATGTACCTGATCGCACTACTTTGACTGGTGCATGGAAAGTTTGGATGGAGGAGCACATAAATGCTATAGGTAAGGTTCCTCCTGGAAATGAATCTGGTAACACCATATGGGTAAAGAAGAGACAGACCAAGCCTGATCTTCGTCTTACACCTGGCCGGCATGTGCAACTGACAGTGACTTTGGAACAAATGATTGACAAATTGGTAAAGGAGGATGAGATAGTAGTATTTATTAAAGGTTCAAGAACGGCCCCACAGTGTGGATTTTCTCACAAAGTTTTGACAATATTGAATGAACACGGGTTAGATTATGAATCGGTTAATATTCTAGACGAAGATTACAACCCTGGTTTGAGGGAAACATTAAAAGTCTACAGTAGTTGGCCTACATTACCTCAACAGAAGGATGAAGCGAAAGCTTAATTATTGACCTCAAAGGCAAAAGAGATGGTTTGACAGTGAAAGCAGTTATAGTGTAATTTTGCACTCCTAACTTTTGATAATTGATTAATACTGTCAACTCTGATCAGGAATGGGCGTTTTGGTTTATCTTATATATTCAGTCAGCTGTTGGAGACCAATATTCACTGCTTAAAATTCCCATGAAGAATGGAGCCAAAGCACATATGATTGAGAGTCAAAGGAAGTAACACAGATGAAATGGTTTTACATATATTGTTATAGACTTAATTGTGCATTTGGTGCTCATTTTTAAGTATCGATTCTTGTTGATTGTTGAATGATTTTGGTAACACTCTTCCCTGGATGAATTTATATTTGTAATGCCTTATAGCTATTTGATCTTTGAAAATTTTTTTTTTAGGACATATTTGTTGATATGTATCCTGTCTATAATCGTTATTGGAATGCAACCGAAACATATCCTTCTCATCTCTGGCAACTTCCCAACCTCAGGTTTTCAAGGGGATGCGTGAAACATTTTACTCTGAATACAAGAGAACAATTAATGGCTTGATGAGGTAGCTAGAAGAGAAAGTTATGATGAGAGAAATATAGAAGCTCTCATTCTAAATTATCTTATCCATGTCAGGCTGGTAGATGAAGTTATTCCACATGCATAGGATGCATATTGTTGATTTTGGTAGCATACGATGTGCTCTAGCTCCGAAATTTTGTGGAGGGGCTAGAATACATAAGATCTCCCAGACCCATAAATCATTCGGAGAAATTCTACCCTGTTTAGGAGAATATTTTATGAAATAAACTGATACAATTATATATATGCTCTAATCCCTTAAGGGTACAAACACTAATGGAATAACCCTTTGGTGCGTGACACTTGAATAAATTGGGTTACATTTTCTTGATGACAAATATAATTCATCTTATATAGTATGTCAATAGCATGGTCATAAAATATTCATAGTTACAACTTGCATGCATCTAGATGGTACTATGAAATAGGTCTTGGGTTGAATGACATTTAGCTCAGTATATATATGCATCAACCTATTCAAATGGGATGATAAGTATGATTTCTAGTTCTTAGGAAAGATCTGGAATATGGTGAGCTTCTGTAATTTCCAGATTTGTAAAGAAGAAATAAAATGAGTCGCCTAGGACTGCTAAGTACATCAGTGTTGAAAGTGAATAAAAGGATTTCGTTACTTTAGAATTATAAATGTGTATGAGTCCTCTATAAACCCTATTTCAGTCAAAAGCGTTTTGCATCAACCATTAAAGTATCGAAATCATAAACCAGAAACATTTCGAATGATTATAGATGAACGTGAAATTTTGTGACATAATATATGTTTAACTTCTGCTGGTACATGAATACCAAAACGATATATGTAGTTCATTTTATTAAATTATAGTTGTCGAAGGAAAGTTAAGACAGTTAAAGGATTTTACTTCTAATAGAAATTAAGATATTATAAATCGGTTTTGTTATTTTTACATGTCAATATGATCAATGGCATAGAAATCCGGAAGTGAATACATTTTAGATGGAAGTCAAAAGACATGCATAGAAAATGGTAAAAATATGTTATACTGTAGTATCATATGTGAATAAAACATGACTTATTTTGAATATGCTGATGCACGTTTTACGAATGCATGAGTGAATGTATGATTGCAGATTCAAGTATCCAATTACCGGGATGACCACGTGATGACAGAACCTCAGATCAGTTAAAGCTCCAAGTGATTCTATGATAGGGTAGTAGCCCTAATTTTACTGGAGGGGTGGAGGTGTTACCCACCGTTTATCCTCCGAACCCTGGAGTCATGGGAGGACTGTGCGAGTCGCGCTCCCCTAGACGTGTGATGATGACTGCCGGATGCCTACTGGGAATCAGGTCGGTATAGCCGACGCTGTTACCTTCGTGTTATGAATGGTTAGGTCAGTAAGATTGACGCCATGGCATACTCTAGTAGAGGACGGATAGGATGGGAGCAGAAGAGATTAGGGAGGATAGGATGATTTTGAATAGCTTGGGGACCTGGATAGAAAAGGTCCTGTCCATTAAGACCTTGACCTAAAACTCTAAACTTCGGGACGAAGTTCTCTGAAGGGGGGAAATATGTAACGACCCAGCTAAATTAATCCATTTTATAAAATTTTAAACTTTATAATAAAACCAATTATGAGGAAATTTAAACTATAAGTATGTTAAGTTTATATATACAAATTAAATTTAAAACATATATAAGTTTAAATTTTATAAAATATATAATTTAACCTTATAATATATATATATATATTAAAATTTCAAAAAAATGTATTTTGAATTTTATAAAGTATATAAATATATATAACTTTGTATAAAGTAAAATGTTATAAAGTATATATATATATAACTTTTTATAAAGTAAAATGTTATAAGTAGAAATAAAACTTTATATATAATGTTATAAAGTATAAATAAAACTTTATATATAAGAATGCATAAAGTATATAAATTAAAACTTTGCAGATATATAAAAGTTTATATGCTACAAGGTTAATAAATCGATCCATGAAATAGTATGCGGTAACCTACTAGAACCATCTCTGAAACCATTAATGCGGCCAGGATAGGATAAGAGAGAATTGAATTGCATGCGGGAGGTGTCATGAGGGAGCAGGGCGGTGGTCGGAAGCAGGAGGGTGGCCACCGCCAAGACTGCCCATATATATCGCTATCCTGTACCGATGCAAGGGGGAAAAAAGGAGCAGTGAAACCAGAGGGGGAAAATGGAGCACTGAAACTAGAGGAGGAGAAATTGAGCAGTGAGAGAAAAATTTGCTATTGGCAGAGCTTTAGTTCGTCTGAGGTCCTGGGCACGGGGGACAGTGGGCTTCTGTGAGAAGCTTGCTGGATTGGGTAGCCAGTTTCTATTCGATCAGGCTGGGCGGAATTGGTCTCCCTGGGTAATTGGAGCTCAACAGCAACAGTATCGACAGCTTCACAGGATCAGCAAGCAGTTCAGGTAAGTGCAAAAATTAAGTTTTTAAACTTCCTGTTTTTCAGTTTATGAATATTTACATGTTTTCTGTATTTCGAATTTTGGGCATTACATCTATGAGGGTCTATGTCAAATGGGTTTTCCCCCTTGAGATGTAAAATTGAAAAGTCATCATGTAAAGTGTCTTGAGGGTTAGTAAATGTTTTAACCCCCTCATAAGTCCTAAGTCCTAGGTCCTAGGTGATTTTTCCAAAGGGCTAAGTTCGAAGATCCAAAAATAAAAAAATAAAAAAACAATAAAAAAATAAAAGATATAAATAATAAAAAAAATTAAAATTAAAAATAACTAAAAAAAATAAAATAAAAAAGTAAATTAAAAATAAATAAAAAATTTTAAAAATAAAATAAAATAATAAAATAATAATAAGTCAAAGTTTTGAGGAAATAAATACAGGGTTTTAATTTTTTAATATATTAAAATGCATTTAATATTTCGACGGATGAGATTGAAAGGGATTTTGATCCTCCTCGACGGTCGAGATTAGTTTGACATGGATCACTCGAATTAGCCCTTGAGAAATTTTCCTTTAAATGGGGTGTTAGGGGTCATTTGAGATGAGATTGGATTTAAGAGTCTGGTGCTAAAGAAAGCTCTCTTGGATTCATTTTTTGTGCAATAAAGAAAGACTTTGGGGTTGAAAATCTTGTTGGTGTTACTCTTCTGGAAATGCTGTAAGATGTTCTATTTTTCTACATAATTTTATATTTAGCCATTGATAATAGCTTGATGAAGATTGATTTAGGCACAGGTATCTTGTCTGATCTCTGGGGTTTGAATGATAGTTTAATTTCCGAAATATAATGGCAGGTATCTCCATTTGATCTGAATTTCTCTGTTGTTTTCTCCCTCTATGTTAATGGTTGATTTAACCTGTGCAGGATATCCTTAGTTTTGAGTTTACCGGGCGTTAGGGGAAGTTCTCGGCTGAACCAGCCAACTCCCGAATTGCGTTTTCTGAAAGAGCCCAACGAGTTTTGATCCCGGGCTTATCATTTGAAATTTTATTTTATGAATGCATGAAGGTTTTTCTGAAGTACCTCACATTAAATTTAAAATTCTAAAAATATTAGTGTGGCATAATGGCAAATCTGGCTATTTAGAGCCTTTAATTTGTAATTACTGTAATTATTTAGCTGATTTTTGTTAGGGTTTAGGGTTTCCTCCTTGCACATTTTATTTTTGGTTTTTCGTTTTTTTTGCAGATTGCAGGTACAGATTTTGAAAAATTTTCAGGGTTTTCCATCAGGCAATCTGAAACAGGAAGGGTTTAAAATTTCAAGTTTTTGGACCACAGGTCTACTACTTGCATCTTCATTTTTCACTGTTGCCTGGGGTTTTATTGCTACAAAAAAAAAAATTCAATTTTTTTTTTAAGAAATCAGGCTACAGGATTGCTTCATCACTTCCACGCAGCCGTTTCCCTTGGCAGCCTTTCTCCCCTTTCTGCATATTCATATCTCGCAACCACTTAATCTGCTCTTCATCGCAGCCAAACCTGGCTTATGCTTTGCGTTTCCTCAAACCCTCCATCGCAACTATCCCTCCAAGCTCCTCACGCAGCACCCAAGAATCCATTCTGCAAACACAAGATCAAAACCTACGTTGTTCTTTCATACTCTACGCTGCCCTAGACCTGAACATGTCCCTCACGCGGCTCCTCCATGTGCTTTTCTTTACCCGCTGCCCAATCCTCTGCTACAGTGATCCATTCCTGACTCTTTGACCAACGTATCATCCCTGTCCGGTTGCATTTTTGACCTACACAACCACCTCCTTTCTCCTGCATGCCATTGAAACCACCAACTGGCCATTTGCCCGCAGCATCCCCAAACTCTGTCACTCTTTCCCTTGTGCCCGCTAACCTATCTGTGGAGCCTCCCTCCTCCCTTCCGTAGCGCGATCCGCCGTTGCTACTCTCCTCCACACGATCCTTTTTCATCTGCAACCAAACCTGCGTGCATAAGAACAGTATACAAGCTTGATTTTCTTAGTATGCGTGGTTTAGTTTAGAAGATGCGTTTAAAATTTTTGTGTAAAGTTTTGATTTTGTTTAGTTTAGTTTATGATTAAATGCGTTGGATTTATGAATATTAGACCTTTATCTGATTTAGATTTAGATTTAGATTTTCTTAGTTTTATCTTAGTTTTAAAGTTCACTCTTGTTTTATTTATTTTTTAATATAAATCAAAAATCATAAAAAAATAATAAAATAATAAAAGGGCATAAAAAGTTTCTTTTTCAGGTTTTAGATTTAAGTTTTATTTAGAATTTAGATTTTATATTGTTTCATTTTATGTATATAGATTTGGTGTTAGTATTAGATTAGACTTTATTTAGATTTTAAGTTTTTTTTCATTTTAAATAAAAACAATTTTTTTTTTTAAATCATAAAAAATAAAAAAATAAAAAATCATAAAAAGTTTTAGATTTTCTTTTTTTGCTTTGATTTTAGGATTTAGTTTTTTTTTTTTTTTTTTTTTTTTTTTTTTTTAATAATTTTAAATTTCCTTTAGTTTAGATTTAAATTAGTTTTGTTTTATTTTAAGCTTAGAATTTTATAAAAAAAAATCTAAAAAATAAAAAAATTTATGAAAAAAGACTAATTTAAAATTGGAAATTTCTTTTAAAGTCCTGTCTTTTTTTTTTTTGTGGTATAGTTAAATGTGCTTAAATTCTTATATCTCGAGATTAACTATTTGAAGCTGGTTAGCATTTAAATTTTATGGCCATTTAAAGCATTTGATTTTTTGAAATTTAATTGCTGGATCATTATTAAAGCGTTGAATTTATTGAATAGCTTATATCACTTGGATTTTCAATGATAAATGATTGTTAATCATGGAATTATAAAGTTCATATTTATGCAGCTTTTGATAAACAATTATTTAATCATCAACTCCATAAGGCACTGTTACATTAATTCCTAAAATCAATCGAGTGCTAAATCGCCTTATTGTGTCTCCCAACCCAACTGGTCCACAGTTGGTCTTCATTCACCCATAGGGTCTACCCCCTTAGCCTCAGGAGATGGCTTAAACAGAGAGATCGGGGATCAAGGTGACAGCCCCCAGTCTGAGCGTTGTCGTGACAATTTGTGTGACAACAGGTACCTCAAGGATCTTGCTCCTCATCGCCTGCAGTCCTCTTGACTACAGCTCGATGTCGCCCCACTTCTTCTCAAGTGGCACATGAGCACTCATGGCACAATCGTCATCCTCCTCGACTTCTTTCTCCGCCTTTGCTGGCGCTGCCTTCGAGTCAGAAGCCTCTCCCTTACTCTTCTTCCTCGGACACTGGTTTGCAAAATGACCCAGTTCCCCACAATGGAAGCATTTGACCTTGGAGAGGTCCTTCTTCTTCCTCTCCTCCTGCTTTCCCACAGATGCTAGAGTCGCATCCTCTTTTTCCTCCTTCTTGATCCTGACCCCTTTGCTGCTACTCCCCGCCTTGGTCAGCCATCTGATCTTTTCTTGACGAAGAGTCGCCCACAATTCTTCCCAATTCGGAAGACTCGCCCTGCAGAGTATGCTCTGGACAAATATCTCCCAATCCTCGAAAACTGTGTTAAGTGTTGTCCTCACCATTAATTCCTCATCCGGTGTGGCCCCTATGGAAGTTAGTTGGTCACGGATCTCCTTCAACCGACCGAGGAAGACATCTATCTGCTCTCCCTTCTGCATCTGGTATGCCCTTAGCTGATTCTCCAGGAGCATCTTCCTCTGCACGGAAGTATGCTGGTACAATGTCTTCAAGGCATCCCACATCTCCTTTGCTGTTTCCTTCTTGGCAATATGTGGTACCACATGATCCTTGACCCCATCAAGGATGATGCACTTAGCCTTAGCCATTGCCTCCTCGTACCTTTCATTAGCTACCGGGTCAACTGGGATAGCTAACACTCTAGAGATGAAGCCCTTGAGGTGATGTCTATCTAGAATAGACAAGATCCTGGCCTTCCAGACCACAAAGTTGGACGCTCCGTCCAACTTGTCCTGATCTCTTAGCCCATTCACGACCATCTCGCTGCTCTTCTGTCGACTCCTTCGAGTCTCTCTACTTCCCTCCTGGAAGTGCTCTATTCGACTCCTGCTAAGTCTCTATACTTCCCGTCTGGAAGTTCTCTTCTGGACTCCCTCTGAGTCCTTCCCTCCTGGAAATCTTTCTGCCAACGTCAAGTTGCCCCTCTCTGATCGTCTGTGCAACTACAACACTGATTTGGATTCCTTGGCTAGAAATCCGCCTTGGCAGCAACTCCCTCTACCTTGGTCTTGCCCTGTTAGGTACTGTTCTGACCACAGTACCCCACCAGCTTTGCTCCACAAACTACCCATAGCCTCCTATGCCCCAACAATTGAAGGATTGATCCTCTTGGCTCTGTGCAATCCCGGCACCAGCAAAACAACTCCCTTAGCCAACTGCGTCAGCCCTCCTGGCCTCTACGTGGCTCTGCGTGAGCCTGTTTCTGCCTTCCTCAGCCTCTGCGCTACCCCTCTCTGGCCCAGACTGATGACACAGTCCCTTTGCGTCACTCCTTCCTCTGTCACTTTCTGCAAGGATCAACTCTGTCACTCGGGACAACTGAATCTGCTGCAAATGCTCTGCTAAGCTGATGCCTTCAGTTTTCCTGTGATCTGCAACCACGCTCTAATACCATGTTGAATTTTCTAAGTCTATCCGTTAGAAAATTAATCTGTATTCTGCTGGTTTATTTCTTCTACTTGTTTAAAAATCGAACAAGTTATTTAATACATTAAATACCGAAATAAACACAATACAATCACAACATCTACAAATCATCGACTGAAAGAAAACAAGCACAGAAGTGACACCGTTATTTTTGGACAAATATCCCTGGAAAAACCCAATGCGGGAAAACCGGTGCAGCTATTCTATAGGTTATATTATTATGCAGTCTATCTGAGTACAACAGGGTGCCTAATCCAGCTCACCTGACAAAGAAAAATACACGACAACAATACCTCTATATCTGGAAACAGGTATTTAGAAAACTTGTCCCACGAAACCCTCTTTGACACAACTGAAGCTCAGCACTGGCCCTTCTAGCCTCTGCGTTAGCTTCCTGCTGACCTGTGTCAGCCCCAGGACCCTCTGCGTCAGCCCTCTGAGGCACTGTGCAACCACTGGGAGCCTCTGCGTCACTCCCTCTGACCTCTGTGTGGATGACGCAGTCTCTTTGGGCTCTGCGCTGCCTCTCTTGGGCTTTGCGTAGCCTGGACTGACTGCTGCTCTCATTCTCTCGTTCTGTGCTGGTCTCCCAGTATTGTCTCTGCCTCTCTGCCTCGTACTCACTGCCCCTCGCTACTAATCACTGATTCAAGTTTGCTCAGCAACCCTGCTCTAGCAAAATGAATCACTGATCACTCTGGTGTGTTCTCCAACTGACCCTCAAGCCTCTTCTTATACTTTTCTCGTTGGTCCATCAACGACCGAGATTAAATCTCTAATAAACGGCTAAGATTAGATTTGGTTTGATCCATGACTTTTGGAACCTTTTAACCCAGTTTTATATTAATACCCATTAATATTTTATTTTTCCTAAGTTTAGATTTAGGAACTCCATTAAAAATATTAATTATTTTAATATCTCCCAAACCAGGTAAAATCTGTCCAAACCATTTCTGGGTCTTGGATATCTCATGTGCTTTAGCCTCGCCACCAATTTTCATGGCTAGAGCACATCAGATGCTATCCCAAATCAACAGGTGGCTCATCCTTGAGGTTGGTTCCCGTCCTTCAACAACTGGTTCAACATCTGTAATAAAAGGCTCCCTTCCATCCTTCCCCCGATCTGGTTCAGGAAGCTTCTCTACTTCAAATATAATGAATGGTACAGAAGGGAACTTATCATTAGTAGGCCGAAGGAGAGGGAGCCAGCTGTGGCCCTTTTGACCAGCATGGTGGCACAGATAATCTGAATGGTGAGATGAGGACATCTGACCAAAAGTGCTGGCAAGGATTTCTCTGCTCATAGTATAAGGAGCAACACTTCACTAACTGATCAAGAGTCCCATATAATTCATCTCCACCTGAATCTTTTGAAACTGGATGGAGATATGCAAGTGCAAAATAGCACAGATAGTCCACAGTCAAACCGGTGGAAAACTGTCTCCAAAATAAAAGAAAATAAAAAATACATATTTTTTTAAAGGACAATGATAGAGGATTTTCATATTATCAATAGCAGAATGAATACAGTGCCTCTATCATGGAAATAATTGAGATTCCATTGTGCCCACTCATTATGCACCTGAACATTGTAGAACACAAGATATGTAAGTCATCATGTTTTAAGATTGTGCCAATTTGCTATGTCTGTTTAGATGGCAGATGGTTGTACAGAATGCAGTTGAGTTATGGAAAGCAGGCAATAGTAGTTTTGAAATGTTTCATATGCAAAAGGAAATTTAGAGTTGACAAAGAAGTTGTTGCTAGATAAAGTGATGAGATGTCTCTTCTCCCAGATAAGATTGTCTGAGTCTGTTTCTTATCATCAAGTTGTTGGAACATTCGTGTAATTCAATGAAATTGATTCCTACTCAAGTTGTAATTTCGTAAACACCTGCTTTGCTTTCTTGGAACTTGTATTACTATTAGTACAGTGTGCTGGTACTTTTCGGTGTCTTTATTATCAATTGTACCTTTGCTTGATGTCAAGTCAAATAGCATATACTAGAGTAAGTACAATTTCTGTAGATGAATATGCATTGTTAGATTGATGCCATTTAGAAGGCTGTTGTGTCTGCGGCTTTGTTATCACTGATTTTTGAGTAAAATGGTATGTGCCTTTTAATATTAAATTAGATATTGCCTTTCATACGACTTTTTAAATCGAATTACAAAATTGGTAAGTATTTCAATTTTGAATTTCATTCTGAAGTTTGAACAATGGGGCTGTTTAGAAAATTTGAACAAGTTGGGTTGTTCTTGGTTTGGATACAGGGTTGTCCATTGATCACATGAAAATTTCTGGAAGGAAGATATTAACAAGGTGCACACTTCTTCTTGATAGATGGTGAGTGGGGAGCTGCTACAGGGTCTTTGCAAATGGCTTTTTCCATTGAGAGTTCCATTACTTTGCTCTTTTCTGTTTGTACGTGCTTTCTTTTGATGAGTGCTACTTTCATAATGTTTAACAATATGAGTGCATGATTTCATTTGGGTTCCTGCCTGAAAGTTTGATTGTTGGATGTTCGCCCCTTGATTTTTCTCTGGATGGAAAATGGTAATATTGGACATTCACCATCCTGAGGGAAAGAGAACTGCCTCATTTTGATGACGTGTTCAGGTTGTTATTCTCTTTTATGGAAATATTAGTGGCTAAGGAAAATAATGCACAACAGGGCATGCATTTCTTCTCTACTTTTGTTCTTCATGTTTCCTTGTAATGGTATAGTAAACTAAAGAGCAATGAGTTCCCTCTTTGCTATACTAAAGAGGATCTTTCGGATGGAAGCTGATGCAATACCTAAACAAAGAAGTATAACATGGTGAAGTAGAGTCAAGGAAGAAAGCAATTGCAAAAAATGGGTCATCATCTGCAGATTAAAGATCCTTTACTGTTTGGGTGAATGGATCTCGACATAGACCAATTACTGTTCAAACTTTAAATACATTAAAATAGCAGTTCTGTTATTGGCAGTTTGAAGTTGTAATGCATGTCATGACTCAACATATAATGGTTTATAGAACTTTGCAAATCTGAAAGTAGGCTTTGGATTATGAGTTCTTTGGTTGCTGTGCTAGCAAACTACTCCTTTTAGGTATTAACAAGGCTTGATGCTTTGGCTTGTAGGCTTTTGTTCAGTTTCATTGTGCCCCTACTATGTATCATTAGCCATTTTTGATGTCCCTTGTGGAATGTTAGCAATATGGGATTAAATATAATCATGTTTCTCAATATACAGTTTAGGATGTGATCAAATGTAAGTATTATATTCTTCAAACACATTAAAATATAGAGCATTCCTTACCCACTATTATAAGATATAATTGGTTGTCAATGTGTAGGCATTATTAGGATGTTTAGACACTTAGGCGTTAGTTAAGATCAACTTGGTATAATGTGTCTTTAGGTAAAAGTGTCTTTCTTTAGTATGCATTAGTCACATTGTAATCCAACGATCATGATATGTTCTAGACATAGGGAGATCTGATGGGTCATATTCTCATCGAAATTAACGGGTATTGATCTATGGCTTAGTACTTGATTGGTCCATAATATCTATGTAAAGAGCATCGAGGGTCATTTGCTAATGATCGATTGTGAGAAACTATCTTATGTACAATTTTTTCACATTTATAAAATTGCGTAAGTGGCCATGTTGGTTGGGGCCATGGATTGTTTCACTCTTAGATGGTTTTAACCATATAAAAATATTGATGTTATGATCTTTGATCTAGTTCTGTATGTGGTTACTTAAGGTGTTCATCATGTATGGAACACCTTGTTTTCTCGAACAAGCATGAGATCAAATATTAGAAAGAATTTTAGAATCTAGGGTTGACCTACTTCGCCTGAATTACTTTTAGGTAACATTCTCCTTGGTTGAAATTCACACTTGGTCATGTCAATGCAACTTCCTAAGGGTCTATTATGATAGCTATTGTTACTTATCATTGCACATATCTGATATCTATGGATATTAATGTTGATATTTCATGGTTGCACATTTACCCTGTTGTCGCTCAGATTGTACAGGCATGGTGCGACAACGACTCAGGGTGGGGGCTATCACGTTGATCGTTGCCCTCTATTATGATAGCTATTGTTACTTATCGTTGCACATATCTGATATCTATGGATATTAATGTTGATATTTCATAGTTGCACATTTACCCCGTTGTCGCTCAGATTGTACAGGCACGATGCGACAATGACTTAGGGCGGGGGCTGTCACTCTGATCCCCGCCCCCTCCATTCTAAGTGTCTCCCAATAACAGGCTATGGGGGGTAGTCCCTATGGAATGTGCGAATGCAAGACTCGTTAGCAACCAACAAGTCCGGGAGACACAATTGAATGGCCTAGCCACTTGGTTGATTTAGCAAGTTTTAGAGATTAGATTAAATTAATATGAGATCAATGCCTTATGGAGTCAACTACTTAATTACCAAATGAGCGGATGAACAATCGTTGCTTAGATGCTTCACTATCCTATATGAAGTGCAAGTCCTACAATCTAGGTATTATGCAAGAAATATTGGTTAATTTTGATTATATGCCTAGCTAAATGTATTCCTTAATCCTCAGTCATTTTGAGGCTAGTCTCAAAAGTAGGTTGTAGAGAGAAGTCAAGGCGAAGTAAGCAAAGGCTTGGTTAATGATACCTCCCCTTGAAATCTAACATACTCGGTGCCTCTGGCGTGTGAAAATTTCTAAATAGAAATTCTACTACAATGATTAATATTATTTCTTCTACTTATTACCTCAGAAATAAGTTATCTACAGTAATCTTACGACAAATATCGAAATATATTCTACTGCAGCCTTCACAATTAAAACATTGCAGAAAGTAAATGTAAGGAAATACACTGGCACAAATACAACCACAATGACAGTTATTTTTGGATAGTCCTCCCCGGAAAAACCCAATGTAGGAAAACCAGTGCAGCAGATGAGGGTTTCTTTATTATTCTTTAGCAAAAATCTCATGTACAATTTACAATCAGTAGAAGAGAAAAGTTATAGATGTTTCCTGACAAGTTTCTGATCTAGGAGAAGTTCTCTTCTTCCCTCTGCGTCTCACTGTGTCCCAGCGTCAAACTTTCCCACGCTATCCCAACGTCAGACTGGCTTACGCAGTTCCAGCATCAGACTGGCTTACGCAGTTCTAGCGTCAAGTTGTCCCTGCGCTGTCTCTGCCTACGTCACACCTTCTGCGCTGTCCTCCCTCTGCTCTGCGTCTTCTTCCCTTGCACTCCTGACTGATGTTGATCACTCTCTCTCTCTCTTCCACCTGCAACTCTCCCTCTGATTCGATTTTCTCTTGCCGAACTTCGACTAGTGAGAAAATCGATCTTACTCAGGCAACTGAGTATCTGCCTTTAGTGTGTTTTCCAAATGACCCTCAAGCCCCTTCTTATATCTTCCTGTTGGACAACCAACAACCTAGATTAACTCCTAATCAAAGGCTCAGATCGTTTTGACTTGATCTCCGTCTTTATCTAGAAGATTCACCCACAATTAGATTAATACTCATTAATATATTAATTTTCCTAAGTTTAGACTTAGGAACCCCATTAAAAATATTAATTATTTTAATAAAATCGTTTTTGGGTGGAATTTTCAAAAATGGTTGTTGGGTTCTTTCGAATGCATGTGCCCAAGCCTCCCTGCAAAATTTTAGGCCTAGAGAACATTCAATGCTACCCCAAATCAACACTCCCTCTTAGCGAGGAATCTGCTCTAGCAATATACTACTGCTTCATACTGCTCTGACTTGATGCATCGTCCTCTGCGCTGCTGATGTCTTATATGCTGTCCACCAACTACTGCGTTGCTGCTATAACTGTACTGCTACCTTTGACACTACCACTGCCAATGCTACATCTGTACTACAACTCCCTCTGAATGTTTGCATCTGTGCTGCTGCTGGCACTGTCACTGCCAACTGTCCCTGCACTGTAAACTGCTGCTGCTACTGAAATGGATTTTCAACCATACCCATCTGCTCTCTGAACTGAGTGAACTTAGCTCTTCTGAGAGCCTTTGTGTGTATATCAGCCACCTTCTTGTTCATTTGGGGTAGCATCGGATGTGCTTTAAGCCTCAAATTTTGCAGGGAGACTTGGGCACAGGTATTCCAAAGAACCCAGAAAACGTTTTGGGAAATTCTACCTAGAAGTGATTTTATTAAAATAATTAATATTTTTAATGGGGTTCCTAAGTGTAAACTCAGGAAAATTAAAATATTAATGGGTATTAATCTAATCAGGGGTGAAACTTCTAGAAAAAGCCATGGCTCAAGTCAAACAATCTGAGCCTTTGATTGAGATGTAATCTAGGTCGTTGGTTGTTGAATAGGAACATATAAGAAGGGGCTTGAGTGTCATTTGGAAAAAACACAGAGAGATTGAGAAAAACGATTTTCTGAAGTGAGAAGTTCTCAGGAGGAAAATCGATTGAGGAGATCTTGCAGTAGAGAGGCAGTGAGAATCCGAGAGAAGGAATTTCCGGAGAGTCCCTGGCAGAGGGAGAATGGAAAGACGTCCAGAGGAATGCTGACGCAGGCCCACACAGTGCTGACGCAGAGGCAACACAGTCCTTGAGGGGAAGTTGAGTTCCTGCTGAGGGAAGTCGAAATTCAGTTGCCAGAAGCCAGGGCATGAGTTTGGGAGGTAGAAAGTCGATTTCTCAGCCAACAGAGGATCCAGAAGAGAGGCAAAATAATACCTAGGAGGGGTGACGCAGAAACTGCCCAGGGTGACGCAGTTCTGCGCAAAGACCACACAGAGGGTGATGCAGAGCCTCCAGAGCAGTAGGATCAGTCACTGATTCTCCAGTGACAGGGTGAGATCATTTCACCAATATTTTGGTCAGTATTCTCTCTGTATCGGATTGCTAGTTGAGCATCCTACAGTTGTACTCAGAATTTCTCCTGCATAATAATAAAACCCTTAGAACTGTTACATCGATTTTCCCGCATTGGGTTTTTCCGGGGACTATTTGTCCAAAAATAATTGTGTCCTATGTGTTGTATTTTTCTTTCTTGCTCAATATTTTTTTTTCCGCATATATGTAAATTAAGTGAAGGCTGCAGATCTATTTGCTTAGAAATTTACCATAGAATTCAATAAATAACTTGCATGATTTAATCAAGTAGGAGAAGTAACATCAGTTTGTTGCAGTAGGGATTTTGACTTAGGAATTTTCACACTTCTCTCTTGTGGGGACGCACTGTAGTTGTACTTCCCCACGCTAAACACAGTCTCTGATAAAGTAACAACGAATATCTATATGTTTAGAGCGATCATGAAATACTAGATTTTCAGAGAGTTTGATACAACTTAGATTATTGAAGTAAACCTTGGTCGCTTCCATCCTTTTTCTGAATAAGCTCACAAGAAATTTTCCGAGCCATATGGCTTTGCATGTAGCTGTGCTGGTTGCCATATATTCTGCTTCTGCTGAACTTAGTGCTACCTATTTCTGCTTCTTGCTGCACCAAGATATCATCCCTGATCCAACACTAAAGCAGTTCCCTGAGGTACTTTTTCGGTCTACTGAATTACCTGCCCAAACTGCATCAGTGAATCCATTCAAACTGACGTCCTCCCCTTTGGAGTACTTTAACCCATATCCGATTGTTCCATGTACATACCTAAGAATGTGTCTTGCTGCTGCCCAATGCACCCTTTTTGGTTCCACCATGAACTGACTAAGAGTGTTGACAGCAAAACAAATGTTTGGCCTAGTGTTGACCGGATACATAAGCGACCTAATGAGTTGCCTGTATAATGTAATGACCTATTTATAAAAGTAATATTAAATAAATTTTAATAAATAAATTATATTAATCAAATTAATAAAATAATAAAAATAAACTAATGATAAAGTATTTTAATATAAGTCTAACCTTTATATTAAAATAAAATCAGAAAAAAAGGAAAGTTAATTAAAAATCAATATACCCTTTTTAAAAAGGAATATACATGACACGACATGGGAAGGGTGTCGTGAGGAAATGAAGCGGTGGGTGCTGGAGGAAGGACGGCCACCGCCAAGAATCAGTTTATAAACCAGAAGGAAGAATTTGGGAAGGGGGATCGAAAGGAAGAAGGAAGAACGAAGGGGATATGGAAGAAGTAAACTTGAGTTATTTACGGAAGGAGAGCTAGTTGTTCTGAGGTTTCTGGGCACGGGGGAACAATTTGCTTCAACTGAGAAGCTTACTGGATTGAGTAGCGAGGTTTTGCTCAGTCTGGCTGGGTGGTTTCAGTCTTTTGGTAAACGGGAGAAAACTGGAGGGGTTCTGAAACATTCTCATCCGCAGCAGACATTCGCAGCAGACCAAGTAAGTACTTATCATTGATTCAAGCAATTAGTTATATGAAGTTTTGCATAAATTAGAACATAAATTTTCTTAAAGTTTCATACTCTGTTTAAAATAGATAGACAGTTCAGTAAATTTTTATAGAATCAGAAATGGTCCTTTACATCAGTTGAGACCTTACCTAGAAATGGTCCTTTACATCAGTTGAGACCTTACATATAAGGTGAAATCTACTTCTTTGTCTTCTGATGCATCTATTTTCTTCCAGTTGGTGATCATGGGAGTAGCCATGGGTCAACAATCCTGCATTCTGAATCTCTTCAGAATTTATGTAGCGTACCTTCCTTGTCCAAGGAATATCTCCCCATTCTTCTGCCAAACTTCCAACCTCAGAAAATAATGCATCAATCCCAAGTCCTTCATGTCGAATTCAGCTTCAAGATTCTTCTTGCAATCCTAGATGAGCCTGGATGACCCAGTTCAGAATAGGCCATCTACATATAGCACCAGAATAAGTGGCTCATTCTCTACCAACAAATAATAGAGATTGGGATCAACGTCACTCTTGACAAATCCCAACTCTTGCAAGTAACTATCAATCCGACCATACCATACTCTGGGTGCCTGCTTGAGTCCGTACAGGGCTTTCTTTAACCTGCAAACATGAGTTTTCTTCCCATGCATTTCGAAGCCTTTGGGCTGTTCTATATACACCTCCTCTTCTATCACACCGTTCAAGAATGTTGTCTTGACATCCATCTGGTGAATCTCCCATCCCATTTGAGCTACTAGGGATATAACAGATCTGATAGAGGTTTATCGAGCAATTGGGGCAAAGGTATCTTCATAGTCTATTCCTTCTTTCTGCGCATACCCCTTTGCCACGGACCTTGCCTTCTACTTCTCTATGCTTCCGTCTACAACATACTTGATCTTGTATATCCATCGTGATCCTACAACTGATCTATCTTCTCGTCTAGGTACTACTTCCCAAACATCATTCGTCACGATGGAGTTGTATTCTTCTACCATGGCATCCACCCATACTTGGTTTTGAACATCTTCCTGAAAGCTAGAGGGTTCTTTATCTTGATCTACCATGCTTGGTATCTGTCTGATTGTCTACGCCGCCTCTTCTCGGCTGTAGGAGCTCCAACAAACTCGTCTGCGTCCCTTAGTGCCTGCCGTACTTCTCTGCTAGTTCTACCATTGGTGGTGGGAGGCTCAACCAACTCTTCCTCCTGATCTTGTCGTTTCGTCTGTTGAGAATCATCTGCATTTCCTCCTTCTGAGGAGATACTAGTGCTAGTCACTGTACTCGATCCCATGTATGTCCTCCTGCCTGTCCTTCTTGCTGCCCCTGCTACTCTTAGACTAACGAAACATCCCCTGATTGATCTTCTGCAGGCATCTCACGAGATTTCCTGAAAGCTCTATCTTCCATGAACTTTGCATCCCGTCTTACTACAATCTTCCTGCTGCCAGGAATGTAGATTCTATATGCCTTTGAGGTCTCACTGTATCCTACGAGATACCCTTTTTCTGCAGTTTGATCCAGTTTACTGTGCTTCTCGTCTGGAATGTGACAATAAGCCACGCTTCCGAATATCCTAAGATGACTGACTTCCGGCTTCTTCCCTGTGAAAACTCCCTCGGGTGTTCTCTTCCCCAATGCTCTATGAGGAGTTCTATTTTGGATATATATTGCTGTGTTGCAAGCTTCTGCCCGTAGATACCTAGGTAGATCATGATCGTACAACATAGCTTCCACTACCCCAACAATAGTTCTGTTCTTCTGTTCTGCGACTCCATTCTGCTCCGGATTTTATGGAGTTGTTCACTCTCCTTTGATGCCCTCCTTTGCGCAGAAATATGTGAAGTCTTTGTCTGTATATTCTCCACCATTATCTAAACGCATACCTTCATCTTTTTCCCTGTCATATTTTCAACAAGAGCCTTAAACTCTCGGAAACAATCAAAGACCTCATCCTTGGTCTTTAAGAAATAGATCCAGGTTTTTCTGGAGTGATCATTGATAAAGGTGAGGAAGTATTCACAACCACTAAGAGCTCTTTTGGACATAGGACCGTAGATATCTAAGTGTATTAATCCTAATACCCACTCTGCTCTATTGTTACTTTTGGAAAACGTTGCTTTAGCATACTTTCCTACCAGACATCCTCTGCATAAGTCATCATGTTCACTACTAAGGACTAGTACCCCTGTAATAGTCTCTCTGAGCATCCTCAGTTCTCCATGGTGTAAGTGGCCCATTCGCCTGTGCCATAATTCATTTCGATCCTTCTCACCGTTAGAGTTGTTGCCTATCAGTGCCATTGGTGATTCGATCTGCAACCTATACAGCTTGTTGCTTCGAACCCCAATTTTATCTTTCTTCTTCCAACTTGGATGCTTGACGTATACCTTCTTTCCTATGAAGTATGCATCATATCCCTTGTCTTGTAACGGGGACACTAAAATTAAGTTTGTTCTTAATCTTGGCACATGTAGAACAATGGTGGCTTGGATGTTGGTCCGTGCTTCCGTCTGAAAAGCTATGGTGCCTCTCCCTACTGGAGTACGTTTCGTTCTATTTCCCATTGTTATTTGGAAGTCCATTTGTTTTTCTTGATAGCTCGAGAAATGTTCTCGTAGTCCAGTCATATTAGCTGAAGCCTTGCTATCAATGTGCCAAACATCCGCTGATGTTGAATTTGCTAGGCATGCGAATTCTTCATCTAATCTGGTAGATAAATCTGAGACATTTTGAGTATCCATATTGTGCCAATTTCTGACGCTAACCTGTCCCAACAACTGTTGCAGGAAAAACTGCGTCCCACCTGAGACAACCCTCCTTGTTGAATCTTCTGTTGCGTTGTACCTTCTACCACTGATAAATTTCGATTGGAAAG
Source organism: Pinus tabuliformis (assembly GCA_031772625.1). Lineage (NCBI taxonomy): Eukaryota > Viridiplantae > Streptophyta > Pinopsida > Pinales > Pinaceae > Pinus > Pinus tabuliformis. The sequence continues at coordinate 218,695,793 of CM062804.1, read as the reverse complement.
ACTTACCTCTCTGTCAACTCACTCAGAGAGAGTTTTCCCACGAAATCCAATCTCCTTGGCTTGAACTGCGCAATCCTCTGGGAGATTTGAATTTCTGCCCCTGCAGGAATTTCAAATTCCCTTCTCCTTTCAATACTGGGTCCTCCGGCTTCTCTCTTTTGCTTCCTTGTAGCTCTGATACCATGTGAAAATTTCTAAATAGAAATTCTACTGCAGTGATTAGTATTATTTCTTCTACTTTTTACCTCAGAAATAAGTTATCTACAGTAATCTTACAATAAATATCGAAATATATTCTACTGCAGCCTTCACAATTAAAACATTGTAGAAAGTAAATATAAGGAAATATATTGGCACAAATACAACCACAATGACAGTTATTTTTGGACAATTGTTCTTGGAAAAACCCAATGTGGGAAAACCGATGCAACAGAAGAGGGTTTCTTTATTATTCTTCAACAAAATTCTCATGTACAATTTACAATCAGTAGATGAAAAAAATTATAGACGTTTCCTGACAAGTTTCTGATCTAGGAGAAGTTCTCTTCTTCCCTCCGCATCTCACTATATCCCAGCGTCAACTTTCCAACGCTATCCCAGCGTCAGACTGACTTACGTAGTTCCAGCATCAAGCTGTCCCTGCACTGTCTCTGCTTGCGTCACACCTTCTGCGTTGGCCTCCCTCTTCTCTGCGTCTTCTTCCCTTGCATTCGTAACTGATGTTGATCACCCTCTCTCTCTTTTCCACCTGCAACTCTCCCTGTATTCGATTTTCTCTTGCCGAACTTCGACCAGTGAGAGAATCGATCTTACTCGGGCAACTGAGTATTTGCCTCTGGTGTCTTTTCCAAATGACCCTTAAGCCCCTTCTTATATCTTCATGTTGGACAACCAATGGCCTAGATTAAATCCTAATCAAAGGCTTAGATCATTTTGACTTGATCTCCATCTTTATCTAGAATATTCACCCACAATTAGATTAATACTCATTAATATTTTAATTTTCCTAAGTTTAGACTTAAGAACCCCATTAAAAATATTAATTATTTTAATAAAATCGTTTCTGGGTGGAATTTCCTGAAATAGTTTTTGGGTTTTTTCAAATGCATGCGCCCAAGCCTCCCTGCAAAATTTGAGGCCTAGAGCATGTTGAAGTTTCTAAGTTTACTTAGTTAGAAACCCTCCAGGCACTTTATCTGATTTATTCCTACCTACTTGTTATTTTTCTTAACAAGTTATTTACAATGTAAATACTGAAAATAAACACTAGTGCATGCTCAACATATTACAGATCAACAACTAAAAGAAACAGAAACAAACACACCATATGACACCATTATTTTTGGATTAATGTCCCCGGAAAAACCCAATGTGGGAAAACTGGTGCAGCTATCTGAGGGTTTTCTTATTAAGCAATATCAAAGTACAATCTGGGTGCCGAAACTGGCCTACCCAACAGAGAATTTCCTTGGCAGTAATACCTCTTAGTTTCTTACAAACCTTTTCGTAAAACCCTGGATAATCCTTCTGGCAACTACTCAGCACAAATTTGCCCCAGAAACCCCAACGTAAGCCTCTCTATGGATTGTGTCAGCCCTTCTCTGCCTCACGCTGGCCCTGCGTCACCCCGGATGGGTCTGCATCAGCCCTGGGAGGCCCTGCGTCAGCCCTCTGGCCCTCTGCGTTAGCAACGCTGGCCTCTCTGAGGCTTTGCATGTGAAAATTCTATCACTGCAGCCACTGATTTACTTTTCCTACTTATTTCATCATAATTTATTCATGAAATTACTTCAACAAACATTAAAATAAACACTACTGCAGATATCACATCGTAATACAAAAACAAAAATATGCACACATTGACATAGTTATTTTGGACTAATGTCCCCGGAAAAACCCAATGTGGGAAAACCGGTGCAGCAAGGGAGGATTTTATTATTCAGCAATTTTCTTGTACAAGCCAAACTGGCTTACCCATAGATAGACAAATTTTCAGCACTTTCCTAAACCCAACGTAGTCCCTACTGACCTTTGCTACAAGCTGAAACCCTTTGCGTCAGCCTACTGAGGCTCTGCGCAACCTCTCTGGGCTTCTGCGTCACTCCTGCAACCTCTGCGTGGATGACGTAGGCCCTTCTGGCTCTGCGCAGTCTCTGCTGCCTCTGCGTGGCTTCTTCTGGCTCTGCATCTGCCTCTTCTGCGCTGATCTCTCGTCTCTCTGTTCCGTACTCGCTGCCTCCTAATTGCTCTCCTAATATGCACACATTGACATAGTTATTTTGGACTAATGTCCCCGGAAAAACCCAATGTGGGAAACCGGTGCAGCAAGGGAGAATTTTATTATTAAGCAATTTTCTTGTACAACAGGGTGCCAAACTAGCTTACCCACAGATAAACAAACTTTCAGCACTTTCCTAAACCCAACGTAGTCCCTACTGACCTTTGCTATAGCCTGAAACCCTTTGCGTTAGCCTACTGAGGCTCTGCACAGCCTCTCTGGGCTTCTGCGTCACTCCTGCAGCCTCTGCGTGGATGACGTAGGCCCTTCTGGCTCTGTGCAGTCTTTGCTGCCTCTGTGTGGCTTCTTCTGGCTCTGCGTCTGCCTCTTATGCGTTGATCTCCCGTCTCTCTGTTCCGTATTAGCTGCCTCCTAACTGCTCTCCAGACCACTAGTTCAATTTCTCAACAAACCCCGCTCTAAAAATTGAACTGACTGGTCTACCTCAGTGTGTTCTCCAAGTGCCCCTCAAGTCTCCTCTTATACTTTTTCTATTGACATCTCAACGACCGAGATTAAGTCCCTAATCAACGGATAAGATTAGATCTGGCTTGATCCATGTCTTTTGGACCATTCTAACACAGATTCATATTAATACACATTAATATTTTATTTTCCCTAAGTTTAGACTTAGGGACTCCATTAAAAATATTAATTATTTTAATATCTCCTGATCTATTTAGAATCTGCCCAAACCCTTTCTGGGTATTGGAGATCTCATGTGCCCCAATCTCTCCACCAAATTTCGTGGCTAGACGACATTCGATGCTACCCCAAATCAACACTCCCTCTTAGCGAGGACTATGTTGAAATTTGGTACCGGAGGACAGGTGGTTCCCTTAGGCTTTGATCTTTGGCCTAGGGAAAAGTGTCCAAAAGAATTTAATTTTTCTCCTAAAGTGACTTTATAATTTTATAAAGTTAAATCTAATTTAAAAGTGACTTTAAGTGATAAAGTTATTAAGTCTAATTTTAAAGTGACTTTTATAAAGTCAATGAAAAATTAGAAAGGAAAAGTGACTTTGGAAATAAATGACTAAGTGGGTCTTTATTAAAGTGGGGTGAATTAAAAAATAGAAAGTGAGATTTAAATGAGCATTTAATCTCAACCATTGATCTAAATCTATTTCAGCCATTGGATTTAGAGATCACCCAAAAGTCACTTGGATCACCCAAAAGTCACTTGGAGTTATATTAAAGGAGGAAAAGGTCATTCATTCTTTCATGAGCAGATTGAGAGAAGGAGAGCAAGAGAGCAAGAGAGATTTCTGAGCAGGAAGGAGAAGGAGACAGCAGCTTGGCACACATTCCAAGGCAGCAGTTGAACAGATTTGTACAGCTGATTCAGCACATAGTGAAAGGCAGATTTTTGCACAAAAATCGAGGAGCAGTTTGCTGATTTTTCTGCACACAAAACGGAGGTCGTACAGCATTTATTGCTGTCCTGTTCGCTGTAATTTCCAGATTGCTGTGAGGCACGGGAAATGAGATAAGTTGTAAATTTGCTTGCTGATTTTTTGCTGAATAATTCTCACTGTAAAAGGACAATTTTCAGAAATAAAGAAGAGCTCTCAAACTGGTTTTCCCCAAGAGTTGTAGGGGGTTTTTCCAGGGTCAAGTTGACCAAAAATATCAGTGTTTTAATGTGTTTTAATGGCTGTTTTTAATCGCTGATTTTTAATTCTGCAATTTCCAGCATTCTGAAAAATTTCCAGAATTTGTGTTTTCAACAATATTTATTTTTTTCAGTCTGTTAAATGTATGGTTATGGGAATGGGCATTTAACTACATGGGAGAAATAAGGAGAAACTGAAAACCGGGGTGGGAAAAAAGAAATTTTTACATGGTATCAGAGCCTGAGTGCTGAAGGGCAGTTTGGGACAGCAAAAGGAAAAATTACAGTTGCTGATTTTTCACTCAGAAAATTCCAGCAAGCTGATTTTTTCATAAACAACAGTTTTATCTTTACTACAGCAGTGCTATTTTTCAGTTTTAGGACAGCAGGATGTCATTGGGATTGAGGGTGGAGGATAGGCTGGATGGGCATATAAATTACAGCGTTTGGAAGGAGAGAATGCAGAGTATCTTTGAGGAGGCAGAAGTCTGGGATATCATGGTGCATACCGCACAGAACCCTGTTGTTGTGCCCACTGATGTTACTCAGTTGGCTGAGTATAAAAAGAAGAACAATAAGGGTAAGAGGCTGATTCTAGACGGAATCAAAGACCATTGCATTCCTCATGTGAGAGGAAAGAGCAATGCCCATGAGATGTGGACAGCATTGTCCAATCTCTACCAGAGTACCAATGAGAACCGGAAGATGGTCCTGAAGGAGAAGCTGAAGAACATTAAGATGGGTAATGATAGTGCAGCTGGATATCTCACAAAGATTACCAATGTGAGAGATGAGTTGGCAGCGATTGGAGAAGCCATTCCATCCACTGAGTTGGTGCGTATTGCAGTGAATGGCCTCCCCCGTTCATGGTTGAACTTTGCTGATGGGGTTTGTGCACGTGAGACCCTTCCCACATGGGAGAGGTTTTGGGATGATTGCATTCAGACAGAGATCAAGAAAGGACAGCTTGGGGCAGCCAAGCCAGTTGAGCAGGATGAGGATGTAGCACTGGTGGCAGTAGGCAAGAAAGGCAAAGGGAAGAAGCAGGCTTCCACAAGCGATGGTGGGGGCAAAGGCAAAGGTAAAGGTAAACAGGGGAACACACAGAAGGACTATTCCAAGGTGAAGTGTTGGAATTGTCAAAAGATGGGACACTATGCAGTTGTGTGTCCGGAGAAGAAGAAGAAGGGAAAGAACCAGGACGTGGCAGCTTCAGCTGAGATTGAGGACTTTGCAGGTCGTTTTGACCGGGAGTTTGCGTTCACTATGTGTGAGTCCTCTAGTGCAGGATCACCTGCCACATAGGTTCAGAGGGAGCATGCTTTTCCCTCGATTAGCGGAGCATCTTCAGGTATCTGGTATGTGGACAGTGGGGCTTCACGTCATATGACAGGAGTCCGTGAGTACTTCTCAGAGCTTTCAGAGAGTGGCACTGATATTGAGGTAGTACTTGGTGATGACAGAGTTGTTAGAGCAGTCGGGGTGGGGACAGTGACATTTCAGAGGGAGTCCAAACCTCCTTTGAAGGTGTCAGAGGTTCTTTATGTGCCAGGGATGAGGAAGAACCTCATATCCGTCTCAGCTTTGGAGGACAGAGGATATGACGTACTGTTCAGGGGAGGACAGGTGTTGATGTATCCCAGGGACACTCCAGCTGATTCAGCTAGAGTGATAGGTATACGCCATGCAAAGGTGTACAAGTTTGCATTTCAGCCCCTTTTGGCATTGAGCAGTAGTACCGACCGCAGAGCTAGCAGTTCTGAGCTGTGTGAGATTTGGCACCGCAGGATGGGACATATGTATCATGGAACCTTGAGGACATTGCGGGAGATCACTACAGGTGTGCCAGATTTCAGTACTGATCACTTTGATACTTGCAGAGGTTGTGCGATGGGCAAGTTTGCCAAATCCCCTTTTCCCAGCAGTGACAGCAGAGCGACGGGGATACTTGATTTGATTCATTCCGATGTAAGCGGTCGGATGTCTCATGTTTCCTTGAGTGGATATGAGTACTATGTTTTATTCATTGATGATCACTCCAGGAGGACCTGGATTTATTTTTTGAAGACCAAGAGTGAGGTCTTCAAGCGGTTTCAGGAGTTCAGAGCTCTTGTGGAGACTCAGACAGGTCGAAAGATCAAGTCCTTGAGGTCGGACAATGGAGGAGAGTACACCCTTGGAGAGTTTGTTGACTATTGTGCGGAGGCAGGCATTAGGAGGGAGTTCACTGTTCCTTACAACCCCCAGCAGAACGGGGTTGCGGAGAGGAAGAACAGATCCATCATAGAGGCTGCCAAAGCCATGATACATGATCAGGGGTTGCCATTGTTCTTGTGGGCAGAGGCCTGCAACACAGCTGTTTACTTGCAGAACAGGAGTCCGCATCGTGCTTTGGGGCACATGACTCCGGAGGAGGCTTTCTCTGGGAAGAAGCCTGATATTGGTCATCTTCATATCTTTGGATGCATTACATACTCCTATATACCCAAAGAGAAGAGGACCAAACTAGAGCCCACCGCAGAGAAGGGTATCTTTGTGGGCTACAGTGAGACCTCAAAGGCCTTTCGGATTTACATTCCTGCACAGAGGAGAGTTGTTGTCAGACGGGATGTGAAGTTCGAGGAGGACAGGGCCTTTAGGAGGTCACGGGAGTTAGAGTATCTGGATCAGCCAGACCCTCAGCAGCAGTTGAGTCAGTCGCAGGGATCCAGTGGGCAGGGATCAGGAGGATCCGGAGGTACATCTATGAGGATGTCAGGTCCGTCAGTGAGCAGTGGCTCATCGAGCCAGAGGGGTGGTGCTCCAGGCAGCATGCAGAGCAGTTCACAGAGCAGTTCACTAGGGAGTCCACTGATGGACAGTTCACACGGTACCTCAGCTTCTACAGGTTCAGGTGCAGGCAGGAGGACAGCAGACAGACAGTCAGGAGTTCAGGCTACTGATGATGATGAGGAGGAGGAGTTTCATTCTCCGGTGGAAGAAGTGCGCTCAGGGAAGAGGAAGCCCAAGTGGCTTCAGGACACCTTGAGAGATGCCACATCTGTTGCTGAGCCGAAGAGGCCGGTCAGAGAGAGTAGACCACCTGAGAGGTTTTGTAGTTATATGGCGATGGTTACCAGCATCCTTGACTCTGAGCCTTCTAGCTATGAGGAGGCAGCTAGCCAGCAGGTCTGGAGAGAGGCCATGCAGGAGGAGTATTCTTCTATCATGAAGAATGATGTTTGGGAGGTGGTGCCGAGGCCTGAGGGCAAATCCGTGGTTACTTCCAGATGGCTTTACAAGGTAAAGCATGCTGCAGATGGCAGCATTGAGAAATTCAAAGCGAGGTTTGTGGCTAGAGGGTTCTCCCAGGTAGAGGGAGTTGATTATGAGGAGACCTTCGCTCCCGTGGCTCGATATACTTCGATCCGCTCCATTATATCGATAGCAGCAGAGATGGGTTGGAAGATCCACCAGATGGATGTGAAGACCGCATTTCTCAATGGCTTCATACAGGAGGAGGTGTACATTGAGCAGCCACAGGGCTTTGAGGTGCATGGGAAGGAGTCCCATGTGTGCAGATTGAAGAAGGCCCTTTATGGCCTGAAGCAAGCTCCCAGAGCTTGGTACTCCAGGATAGATGCATACTTGCAGGGGATGGGTTTCACAAAGAGTGAGGCAGATCCGAACCTTTACTTTATTGTGATTGGTGAGGAGCCTCTCATTCTGGTGCTGTATGTGGATGACTTGATCATTACAGGTGCAGAGAGACTCATAGGGCACTGCAAGAGAGATCTTGCGGCGGAGTTTGAGATGAAGGACATCAGCTTGATGCATTACTTTTTGGGTTTGGAGGTGTGGCAGGAGGAGGGGCATTTCTTCCTGGGGCAGGGGAAGTATATTGTGGACATCCTTAGCAGATTCCACATGGAGGATTGTAGACCCATGTCGACACCGATGATCACCAACTGGAAGAAGCTTCATGCTTCGGATTCCGAGTTGGTGGATCCCACATTGTACAAGCAGCTGATTGGTTCCTTGATGTATTTGGTCAACACTAGACCAGATATCTGTTTTGCAGTCAACACGATGAGTCAGTTTATGTGTGAGCCTAGGAAGGTTCACTGGGTGGCTGCAAAACACATTTTGCGGTACTTGCAGGGGACAGTGGATTATGGTCTGGACTACAGGCAGGGAGATGGAGTGAGATTGGCAGGATACACTGATTCTGATTAGGCAGGTTGTGCTTCTGATAGGAAGAGCACTTCAGGGTGTTGTTTTGGGTTGGGTTCAGCAGTAGTGTCATGGTTCAGCCGAAAGCAGCAGTCAGTAGCACTGAGTTCAGCGGAAGCAGAGTATATGGCAGCCAATCTAGCTAGTTGTGAGGCCATCTGGCTTCGCAAGATGTTGTTTGGCTTATTTGGTCAGCCGTTGAGACCTTCAGTGATTTACTGTGATAATCAGAGTTGCATTAAACTCACGGAGAATCCAGTATTTCATGACAGGTCAAAGCATATCGGGATCAGATATCATTTCATCAGAGACTATGTTCAGAAGGGAGCTGTGAAGCTTGAGTATATTTCCACTGATGAGCAGGTTGCAGATATCCTTACCAAAGCCTTACCACGGGGCAAGCATGTCTACTTCAGAGACAAGATGGGTGTGGTGAGGAACACCTTCCTCGGTAAGAGGGAGTGTTGAAATTTGGTACCGGAGGACAGGTGGTTCCCTTAGGCTTTGATCTTTGGCCTAGGGAAAAGTGTCCAAAAGAATTTAATTTTTCTCCTAAAGTGACTTTATAATTTTATAAAGTTAAATCTAATTTAAAAGTGACTTTAAGTGATAAAGTTATTAAGTCTAATTTTAAAGTGACTTTTATAAAGTCAATGAAAAATTAGAAAGGAAAAGTGACTTTGGAAATAAATGACTAAGTGGGTCTTTATTAAAGTGGGGTGAATTAAAAAATAGAAAGTGAGATTTAAATGAGCATTTAATCTCAACCATTGATTTAAATCTATTTCAGCCATTGGATTTAGAGATCACCCAAAAGTCACTTGGATCACCCAAAAGTCACTTGGAGTTATATTAAAGGAGGAAAAGGAGGAAAAGGTCATTCATTCTTTCATGAGCAGATTGGGAGAAGGAGAGCAAGAGAGCAAGAGAGATTTCTGAGCAGGAAGGAGAAGGAGACAGCAGCTTGGCACACATTCCAAGGCAGCAGTTGAGCAGATTTGTACAGCTGATTCAGCACATAGTGAAAGGCAGATTTTTGCACAAAAATCGAGGAGCAGTTTGCTGATTTTTCTGCACACAAAACGGAGGTCGTACAACATTTATTGCTGTCCTGTTTGCTGTAATTTCCAGATTGCTGTGAGGCACGGGAAAGGAGATAAGTTGTAAATTTGCTTGCTGATTTTTTGCTGAATAATTCTCACTGTAAAAGGACAATTTTTAGAAATAAAGAAGAGCTCTCAAACTGGTTTTCCCCAAGAGTTGTAGGGGGTTTTTCCAGGGTCAAGTTGACCAAAAATATCAGTGTTTTAATGTGTTTTAATGGCTGTTTTTAATTGCTGATTTTTAATTCTGCAATTTCCAGCATTCTGAAAAATTTCCAGAATTTGTGTTTTCAGCAATATTTATTTTTTTCAGTCTGTTAAATGTATGGTTATGGGAATGGGCATTTAACTACATGGGAGAAATAAGGAGAAACTGAAAACCGGGGTGGGAAAACAGAAATTTTTACAGACTATGCTCTAGCAATATTCCTCACTGAGTATTACTTTGATCATCTGGCATCGGTACCTGTGTTGATGCTAGGCCTCCCTTCCCAACATCCTCTGCACTGCTGCATCACATATTGTTGCCCATGGTTCTGCCACTACCACTGCTGCTTCTATACGACAACTCCCTCTGCATCCGTGCTGCTGGTGGTCCTTTCTCCCAGCACTGCATCTGCACTGCACCTTCCTCTGCATCTGTGTTGTTGTTGGTCCTTTCTCCCAACACTGCATCTACACTGCAACTCCCTCTTCATTCGTGCTGCTAACACACTACTTCTGAAAGGGGTTCTTTACCATCCCCATCTTTTCCCTGAAGTAGTCAAATTTTGACTTTCCAAGGGCCTTGGTGAGGATATCTGCCACTTGTTCCCCTGTAGGAGTGTAGCTCAACTGTACAACTCCACGTTGGACACAATCTCTGACAAAGTGACACCAAATATCAATATGCTTTGACCTATCATGAAATACTGGATTCTCAGAGAGTTTGATGCAACTCTGATTATCACACATGATCCTGGTCGCCTCCATATTTCTTCTGAATAGGTTTACCAGCAGTTTTCTAAGCCATATGGCCTCACACGAAGCTGTGCTTGTTGCCATATATTCTGCCTCAGACGAGCTCAGAGCCACAGACTTTTGTTTCCTACTGCACCAGGAGGTTATTCCTGATCCAATGTTGAAACAGTACCCAGAGGTACTTTTCCGATCCACTGAACTTCCTACCCAATCTGCATCAGTAAATCCACTCAACCTGATATCCTTTCCCTTGTTGTACAAGAGCCCATAATCAACTATTCCCTGTAAATACCTGAGAACGTGCTTGGTTGTTGCCCAGTGAGCCCTCTTTGTGTCCACCATGAACTGACTGAGGGTGTTGACAGTGTAGCAAATATCTGGCCTGGTATTGACTAGATACATCAGGGACCCTATGAGCTGTCGGTAAAAGGTGGAATCAACATCCTTGTCTTCTGATGCATCAATCTTCTTCCAGTTGGTGATCATTGGCGTAGCCATAGGTCTACAGTCTCCCATACCGAACCTTTTCAGAATTTCTGTAGCATACCTTCCTTGCCCAAGGAAGATTTCTCCTTTCTGCTGCCAAACTTCCAACCCTAGAAAATAGTGCATTCATCCCAGATCCTTCATATCGAACTCTGTGGCTAGATTCTTCTTGCAGTCTTTAATGAGTCTGGATGATCCTGTTAGGAAGAGATCATCCACATATAATACTAAGATAAGTGGCTCGCTCTCTACGACCAGATAGTAGAGATTCGGATCCGAGTCACTCTTGAAAAACTCCATCTTCTGCTGTTAAAATTGGCAACCAGGGCAAAACTTCATGTGGGTCATCTTATTCATGGCTAATAATATTTTTATTAGATTCCTCTCGTCGAGAGGTGTAGGATTGATATAAAGATCATCCAATTCCGATAAGTATTCATGGAGATATGAATTTATTTTGATTATGGAATTATTATCAAGCCGACCTACAACTCATGTAGGCTCAGAAGCCCAACAGTCGCATCTATTCACCCACCAACGTTGTGTATAAATATAAGAGGACTTTTCCTCATTTAGACTCACTCATCTCATCACATCTCTCTCTCTCTACTGCGCAGATATGAGTCTCTTCTCTATTGCGCTGAAATGGGTCTCTCTCTCTCACATGTGAAGTCGGAAACTGTTGAAACTGAAGCTGCAACTGCAGAAGTAAAGATTGACTTGTGTGGCCTAGAAGATCTCTTTGGAACTGCGCTGTAGGTTCATCTGAACCTCCTTTGAAAGCCGCAACTTTTGGTGGTGGAATGAAGTCAACCCGATGAACGGTTTGCAAGATATCGACTGCCCTAGTTTGAAGCCGGAAACTGCTGAAACTGAAGCTGCAACTGCAGAAGTAAAGATTGACTTGCGTTTTGCCCTTGCTTTGTTAATTTTTGGTATGTTCTATGCTTAGAGCAATTTATTTAAATTTTCATAGTTAGCTCAATACCTTTTCCAGATTAGCAATCACATCAGCATTAAAGTAAATTGCAGATAGAACATAAACATAGATCGCAGAAGACAAGCCAAGACAAGAGGACACAAGATGTGGCGCTAGCCAGGGACAAACCCCAATGTGGGGAAACCCTTGATCAATTCTTCTTATATGTTCTTCAATAGTTCAGCGAGAGAGAGAGAGAGATAGTACATTCACAACAGAAGTCAACACTTTGACTTATCTAAATAAGAGCATAGATCATCTCTAAGTAGATGATACATGAGGTAGTTGAACTCAGTTGAAGACACGTTGCTTCAACTGATTCTCCCAGGGGACTCCATCACCATGCATTGCGCTGCACCTCACTGTGCTGCTTCGTGCTGCACCCATCATCACTACGCTGGACCTCATTACCATGCTGCACACATCATACTGCTGCAAACAATGCTACGCCTTCGAATACTGTGACATCTTGTTGTACCTTATCACAATGCTGTCACTGCTCATACTGCTGCACCATGGTTGTTTGTTGTCCCATGCAAGCACCATGTCCTTGCTGTCCCATCTATCATGCTCCACCATGATTGCATTTGCTGCACCTTGCTGTTGCTGCTGTCCTGTTGTGCCATCATTGCACCATGCCATTGCTGCTGTCCCATTGCATCATGCCATCATACTACTAGCACTGTTGTCCCATTGTTAGTGACATTGCTGCTCCTATGTGGCAGTATCCAACACCTAAGAAACCCCTCCACATGGCTGCTAACAGATTCTCCAAGTGTCTAATACATCAATGAATAATCACTGTAGATGTTGCCACTGGTTAGGGCATCTAACCATCAAGTCTGCCCCTCCACTTTGGCTACTACAGGCTGCAAACGAATCCCATTCAAACTGATCCAAAATCATGGACCCAACACAAGTCATTAATGGAGAACATACATACCTTTGTACTGCTGTTCATGGGCAGAGTTCTGGTCACTGGTTAGGGCAACCTACAGTCCTATATCCAGCCTTCAATTCTGCCCAGATCTGCTGTTAAGGAGTGCGGTTGCCCTTCGTTAGGAGGCTGACCTTTCTTGTTGTGATTCTGGGCAGTCTAGCCCTCTTTAACAATCTCGGCCTGCCCTATATTGCCTGTGGCCTGTCACAACAAGACATTACAATTCTGCGGCTGCCTGTTAGGGTCTGCCTCGCCTCCACTTGGCCCTCAAACAGTCCTATGGTTGCGGCTCTTCCAGCAAGGCAACTCGGTCCTCCTTACAGCAACTCTGTCACCCTAAAATGACCCTGAAACAGTCCTCCTTTTCATGCTGTTCCTACCTCCTTATGCTGTGGCTAGGGCATGTTATTATCCTCCTTGACTGCGTCTTTGTAGGGACCAGCGTATAGGGCTATAGGCCTCCTTCTAGGGCTGTACTCCTTGATAGCATTAGGGCTTCTCTTCTTCCTAACTTGACTGCGGCCTCTTGGTTAGGGTAGACTGCGGCTAAGGCATCCTTTAGGACTGCGGCTAGGGCATTCTCCTCCTAGATCTCTCTTCCACTAAAACCCAAAGTGAGTGGAGAGAAATCAAGAGAGAAGTGTGTGTAGAAATGACTATCAAGTCACCTCTTTTTATACTAAATCATAGAGCACATGTGTGGGTTATTTGGTTGCTCGCCAACCTTGACGAATTGTCTTATAACACAATTAAATTATTAACTCCATGAATACTTATTGGAATCCGATGATCTTTAGATCAATCCTACACCTCTCGATGAGAGGGATCCAAAAAAAATATCAGCTGCCATAAATAAGATGACCCACATGGAGTTTGGCCCTAGTTGCCAATTTTAACACTTCAACACTGCTGTTTTGTCCCTGCTTTTGCTGCTGTCACCACAGTCACTGGTTAGGGCACCAAACAGTGTTGTAACAACCCATAACCAGTCATCAAATCAGCCCTCAAAAACTGCGGTTTTCCCTTGCTTGAATCCTCTGCCTCCATGCTGTTGATTAGGGCTAAAACCAACCCCAAAACAGTCCCACGCAATTGCCTTTTTGTGGGGTTAGGGCCTGTGGCCTACCACAGGTAACTCCTAGCTTCCACGGCCTGCTAAAATAGAGTTCCCAACCACCATATAACCTCTAAAACAATCCTCAAACAGACCCGTATTTCCTCAGCCCTCCAGCAAGGTATTCAGCCTACCTTCCAGCCCTTGCTCATCCTGAAACAGGCCCCAAAACATCCCTCTTTCACCCACGCTAGACTGCCTCTCCTTGCTGTGGCTAATTCAGAAAATCCTCTTCTCCAACGAGCTGTTCACCAATGTATGTGTTGCACAAGATGGATGCTCTAAATGACCTCAATATGCCTTGTATTTATACACATATAATGGCTCAACGTCTCATTTGAAGTGACACTTGTCAAGTCGGCCTACTTGACAACCAAATTAATTATGTCAACTTCAAAAATTCATATCTCTCTAACGACAACTCAGATTCGGACGCTTTTTGATGCGTTGGAATCTTCTTTCCGAGAACTATCATCCTTATCCATCACATGCCGTGAATCCATCATGGTTTTGCCCTAAAACACGATGGGTGCCAAAACCCCACACTTGGGTTCCAAGCCCACAAGCTGCCCTTGTGGCGCTTTGTCCTCCAAACCTTGGACCCTAGGGCTTGGAGTACCTCCCAAGCTACACAAATCAACATAGTTAACCTATTTCCAATAGGGAAAGGGACATCCTTGCAATGAGATGGGAATTGCTTCAGTGAGCTGGGAGGCTTGTGATTTGTCAAAAGTTCTTTGTTTCTTTCATCATATGATCTATGCTGAAATTCCTGCGCTTGTGACCTTTCCATCTTTTGTAGCTTACTCTGAAGAGTGATCTGTTCAATTTTCACGGCCTTCATTTGATTATAATGTTCAACCTTCATAGCATTGATTTCCTTGGCATGGTTTTCCTCCATGGTCAACAACTTATTCTGAAGACATGTCTAACCAACTTCCATATCTTTTATTACTTTGACATGATTTTCCTCCATGGTGATCAGGTGGTCTTGCATAGTGGTCATCTGATTAGAATGATTAATTTCTATGATTTCCAATTTATCAACATGCTTTTCCTCTATAGCTATTAATTTGGTGTGTACGGATCTCATTTCCTTAGAGTGATTATCTTGGTTGAGTTTCATGGTCTTCATCAGCTGAGCTTCTCTGAATTGCATGTCTCTTAGCTTTTGAGTTAATTCCCTGATAAGATCCCTCTGATAATTTTTTCTTGCCTTTCCACTATCAAGGATTCTTCTTGCAATGGCACAAGTGGATTCATCATGAAAATGGTCACAACGTCTGCAATATTGCAAAGATTGAAGCGACATGTTCTCTTGAACCCTTTCTACAATAGTTGGGTCCCTTATAGGGTCATCTTTCTTTATATTGTAATTAGCGGAAGGTGAATCCTTTTTATCTCCATATCTATCTTTAAAAGCATCGATGATGGCTTGTAAAGAATCAAAAGAGTTGTCAAGAAAATCACAAAACCAATCTCTAGCATCACCTTCCAAAGAAAGGACAAAAAGTCGCATCTTGACGTCTTCATGCTTATCATATGCAGAGCCACCGAACCTTAGCCCACATTGAGTAAACTTTATGATATTATTTGTAGCAGTGATTACATTATTACCCGTGAAAGAAGGTAATTTATTAATGGAAATTTCCAGAATATCACGAGGAATGTTAGTAAAATGCAAAGGGGTGAACAAGTCATTCATGATGACTTGCTCTAAGGGGAAAAGGAGCTAATGGATGTCAGAGAGAGATCCTTGTTCAAGAAAAACAAGATGCCTACAAGAAGAGAGCTTTTAGTAGAAATTATTGTAAAAAATGAAAGAAGTGGAGTTGCCACTTGAACATGAACCTAACTCTAAAACTCAAAAGGAAAAGAACTGGAAAGTTAGTTAAGAATCAGGAAGAGAAAAAGTTTATCCCCGGGTTAGGGAAAAGAAAGTGGATGTCAGAGATGGCTTCTTGTCCGAGAAAGATTAAATGCTTACTAGAATGTAATTTGTTTAACCAATCTCTTAAAACCTTTTCAGGATTAGGAGCGGGGTTAACCAAGCTACTAGGATTCCTTCTAGTATAAGCTCTTGTGAATGGATGAATCAATGGAGTCGCCACTTAAACAAGAAACTAACTCAAGATGTCCAGGTGCTAAGGTGAGGATAGAAAGATGATGAGAAGATTAGTGAAGGAATGAAGGATAGGATGATGATAAGGTGAAGAGATATTGATGGTGCCCAAAAAATGTGCCGCTTGACGGGCTA
The DNA here is from genome assembly GCA_031772625.1 of Pinus tabuliformis. Taxonomy (NCBI): domain Eukaryota; kingdom Viridiplantae; phylum Streptophyta; class Pinopsida; order Pinales; family Pinaceae; genus Pinus; species Pinus tabuliformis. Next base: position 218,679,849 of record CM062804.1, on the reverse strand, counting down.
ATGAAAGGATGAAGAAAATGTTGTTGAAGCACCAAAAACAAGAAAAACTTATCCCCGACAAATGTTATTTTTTGTAGCATCGGACGTGTTCTAGCCTTGAAATTTTGTGGAAAGGCTAGAATATGGGAGTTCTCCAAAACCCATAAATCGTTTCTGGAAATTCCACCTAGAAGTATCTCAATTAGATTATTAACCGATTTTTTAAATATTACCTAAGTCTAAACTTAGGGAATATGGTTAATTAATCAGTATTAATTGAGATAAGGTGAGAATCATTTAGAAACTCACATGGATCGATCCAGAAATGATCCTAGCCATTGATTAAGTTTTAATCTTGGTCGTTGGTGCTCCAATAGTGGATTATAAGAGGAAGTCGATGTGGTGATGAAGAGATCATCTAGTGCAAATACTCAGTTGCCTAGGTAGTTCGATTTTCTTAGTAGCAACAACTTAGCAGAGAAGATAGATCCAGTGGGTGAGTAGCAGGTGGAAGAGCAAAGCAATAACATGCTGGGAGGAAGATTTCTAGTTCCCAGAAGAGGCAAAGGAAGGAAGGCCGAAATCTCTTGAGGGCCAACGTAAGCTCTGCACAGAGGGTGACGCAGGGAGCTCAACACAGAGTTTGGGGAAGCGATTTCAGAGGAAGAAGATAGTTGTGGGGTGAGAGAAAATTCTCATGATATTTTTACCAATGTTTTCCTCAGATTAGATTACTAGCTGGGCATCTAAATTATTGTACTCAGAATTGCAGCTGAAGATTAATAATAAAACCCTCATCTGCTGCACTGGTTTTCCCAAGTTGTGTTTTTCCGAGGACAATTGTCCAAAAATAACAATGTCAAAATCATTGTGTTTGTGCTAGAATTTCTCAGTTTCCAGTGTTTATTTTCCGCAGTATTTTTATGGTGAAATTTGCAGTTGTGATTTTATTCATTATTTGTCGTAGCAAATAAACTGCATAATTAAATTTTGAGTTAGAAGAATAATTTCTAGTAGCTGCAATAGATAAAATTTTCATATGGTATCAGAGATTCATTAATCAGCTGGAGAGCTGAGAAGAGAAAAGAAGGAATTTCGCTGCTTAGTGTGGGCATCAGGTCGAAATTCTCAAGGAGCAACGTAAGAAGACTGAAATTTCTGAGAGAGGAGTAGAAAAATACGATTTTTCCAGAACAAGTGATTCCAGAGACAAAGGAAGCAACTCAGATTTTCCTGTTGAACAGATGTCTAGTTGGACGCAGAGGGTTTTTGTAGCAGTTCGCTAGAGAAGAGCTAGCGTCAAGGTGGAAAAAGGGAATAACACACTAAATTCTTCAAGCATAGCCATGGACATAAGTAACATTAAGGAGAATTTAGATTTGTCTTCCAGATTAGAGGACGAATTTGCTTGCTTAGCATGATCAGCTTCATAGGGAGTCTGGTATATAGACAATGAATCATCGACTAACATGACAGGGGTTAGAGAATATTTCTCTATTACTATGGAAATAGAACGAAATGTACTATAGTAAGGAGAGGTACCATAGATTTTCAGAGGGAGTCAGGAGCAAGCAACAATGCTACAAATGTATTGCATGTGCCGGGATTGGGTATGAACCTGATTTCAGTATCCCAGTTACAGGATAAGGGGTATGATATTCACTTCTTAGGGAAGAAAGTGTATGTGTTAATTTATGGTATGTTCTATGCTTAGAGCAGTTTACTTCAAATTCTTCTTATTAGCCACTATTTAGCAATCACATTAACATAAAGTAAAATGCTGTTAGAACATTAATAGATCGACAGAAAACAAGCCAAGACAAGAGACACCAGATGTGGCGACTAGCTAGGGACAAACCCCAATGTGGGGAAACCCTTTGATCAATTCTTCTATAATCTTCAATAGTTCAGCAGAGAGAGAAATAGTACAAATATACAAATCTGTAATTTTATGACAGCAGCAATAAACCCTAACTAGCAAAGTCAAAGCTGGTCAAACAAGATAGAATTGACCTCCAATCAGCTTGGTCAATATCCCAGTCAACTTAGCCTCCAACAGCAAGAAGAGGCAACCCATAAACAATTCGAAAAACCCAGTCAAATGAAGTCAACTTGTTGCCAGTAATTAGGGCAGTCAACGCTGATCAAACCAGAGGTCAGAATTCCTCGGTTTGCGTGCCAAAATCTGTGGCCTGCCTAGGAGACACAACCACACCAAAACCACACTCAAGAAAAGCCCACGCTAGTCAACACTGGTCAAAGATACTTCTGCAGCCCTGGTCAACGCAGTCAAACAGTTCTGGGTCCTCAAATCTGTGTCCTTCTACGTCCTCTAACTTCGTCCTTTTGTGTCCTCTTTCCCACGCGTGTGTTGATCCTTGTGTGTAAACCCAATCAACTAAGGGAGAAGAATGTGAGAGATGAGATGAGTGAATAATGCCTCAAACTATCTTGCATTTATATGAAACGTTGAGCATGTGTGCCACACATTTAGCTACTGGCTGACCTTGACAATTTGTCAAGTAAATACAAATAAATTCATATCTCCATAAATACTTGTCGGAATTGGATGATCATTAGATCAATCCTACACCTCTGGACGAGAGGAATCCAGGAAAAATACCAACTGCCATAAATAAGATGACCCACATGGATTTTGGCCCTAGTTGCCAATTTGAACACTCCATCTCAACTAGGGAGAACTCCATCTGCTAATCTCGTCGGTACTATCTCTGACATCAAATACACTGCCTTGCACTGCTCGGCTCTGCTCTGCTGAACTATGAAGAAGAAGAAATGATCAAGGATGTATCATACCATCCTCCACTGACCCAAAGTCAGTCCCAGAGAGTGTGTCATACCACTCTTACTGATCCCAGATCAGTGCCAGATGAGTGTCTCTCAAACCACTCATACTGATCCCAGATCAGTTTCATTGATCCCAGATCAATGGAGGTCATCCTAGCATAGGGAGTAGGGTAGATACAACGATGCGTCCATCGATAGTACTACTATGGTCCCTAACCCCGTTTCCCTACTCATTGGCCAGATGAGAGGTACTTCCCATGAGTCCCAGACTGCATGGGTAGGATGCCTCGATAGGAGAACCACTCATCCTATCCCTAAGTCACCACGGGGTATCATAGGGGAAGGTTGAACCTTTCACCATGTACATAGCGCACCACTAGAGGAGGGTGAGTCGCCCTATGGTCGCTTGTCGCTCCAAGAACTACCCCAAGCCCCCGGAGCTCCCAGAGCTCAATGCATGCCTCATGCAGGATCCTCATAACAGGGTCTCTCAACGACTCCAAGTCGTTCTCAGAAAGTCAAGAATTTGACCTTTCCCAGGGGCTTCGTCAGAATGTCGGTGACCCGCTCATCTGTATCGATATGTTGGAGCCTTATTGCTCCCCGCTGTACCATATCCCGGATAAAGTGGTACCTGATATTGATATGTTTGGAGCGATCATGAAATACAAGATTCTTTGATAAACGAATCCCACTCTGGTTGTCACACAGGATCACGATAGTATCCAATGTAAATCCAAACATCTCGCTGAAGAGCTTCCGCAACCAGACACAAGAGGCCATACTCACAGCAATGTACTCCGCCTCAGCGGTGCTCAAAGCCACCGACTTCTGCTTCCTGCTCATCTAGGATATCGAGGCAGATCCCAAAGAGAAACAACACCCGAAAGTGCTCTTTCGGTCCACCACATTGCCTGCCCAATTAACGTCGGTATATCCAAGTAGTCTCACATCTCCAGCAATGTATCTCAACCCATGAGTGATTGTGCCACGGAGATATTTCAACAGATTCTTTGCACCAATCCCAGTGAGTGGTGAGGCTCAACCATATGTCGACTCAACGTGTTGACTGCAAAACATATATCTGGATGCGAGTTGACCAGGAACATCAATGCTCCGATGAGATAATGATCCTCAGTAGCATTTTGCAAAATAGGTCCGGCAGCACTACCGCTTAACTTCTCAAAGTCAAGCTCCATCGGGGTAGTCACGACCTTGCAGTCCACCATACTGAATCTCTCTAATATCTTCACCACATATTTTCCTTAATATAGGAAAATCCCCCTTGGCTTCTGCCAGACTTCCAGTCCTAGGGAATAATGCATCAGCCCTAGGTCCTTCATCTCAAATGCGGAAGCCAACTCCCTCTTACATTTGTGAATGAGAGGGTCTGCACCTATCAGAAAGAGGTCGTCAACGTACAACACCAGTATGAGAGATTTATCATCTTCAACCTTAGAGTAAAGGTTAGGGTTAGTTTCGCTCCTAGTGAATCTGAGCTTCATCAAGTAGCTATCGATCCTCTCATACCAAGCTTGGGGTGCTTGCATCAGCTCATAGAGGGATTTCTTCAACCCGCACACAAGAGATTCTCGATCATGAATCTTAAATCCTTCGGGTTGTTCCACATAAACTTCCTCTTTGATCGAACCATGCAAGAACGCACTCTTGACATCCATCTGATGTAGGTTCCATCCTTGCAAAGCAACAGGGCTATGATCGAGCGGATGTTGGTATATCAGGCAACAGTTGCAAATATCTCGTCATAGTCTATGCCTTCCTTTTGAGAGAAGAGCCTTATACTTTTCAGCGCTTCCATCAGCTCCATGCTTTATCTTGTAAAGCCATTTCGAAGTGACAACAGTTTTGTCCTGGGGTCTGGGGACCACATCCCAGACATCGTTCTTCATGATGGACTCGTATTCCTCAGTCATAGCATCCTTCCATACTTGATGCTTCACGGCTTCTGCGAATGATGAGGGCTCATTTTGAATGATCGTGCTCATAATGGTCAAGTATCCATGATACCTGGTCGGCTTCTTACTTTCCTGGAAAGTCCCTTTGGGTGCAATGTGTCCTTCAGCATCATCAAGTGTCCCCCTAAGCCATGAGGGCCTCTTCCTAGAAGAGGAAGGCTCTTGTGGGGGGGGATCAATAGGGCCCATAGGTTCTTCCACTTTGAGCATTGTTTCTTCTTGCTTTTCCTCTGGTTTGTTGGTGTCATCTTCTCTAGATTTCCTTAATATAGGAAGATTTTCAAATTTTCTAAGAGCCATATCTTCGTCAAAGGTGACGTCATGGCTAATCTTGACTTCCCTTTGACCAGCGACATAGATTCTATATCCCTTAGTATTTTCGCTATAGCCCACGATGATTCCCTTCTTTCCAAATGCACCCAATTTATTCTTTTTCTCTTTCGGCACATGAAAATAAACAGGACTTCCAAAAATTCTAAAATGAGATACATCAGGTTTCTTACCAGTGAACATCTCTTCGGGAGTCTTGGAATCCAATGCTTGATGAGGGCATCGGTTTTGAACATATACGGCGGTATTCGCAGCTTCGGCCCATAGAAACTTTGGAAGCCTTTGATCATGGAGCATGGAACGAACAACTTCCAAAATTGTACGGTTCTTCCTTTCCGCCACACCATTCTGCTCAGGAGTGTATGGTGTTGTGGTCTCCTTCTTAATGCCAACTTCTTTGCAAAAGTCTTGGAACTCATTGGATTCATACTTGGTCCCATTATCAGTCCTTAAGATCTTGATCTTTTTCTCAGTTTGATTCTCGATCAAGGCTTTGAAGTGACGGAACCAGGAGAACACTTCATCCTTCTTTTTCAAGAAGTATATCCAAGTCTTACGAGAATAATCATCTGTAAAAGTGAGGTAATATAATTATCTTCCCAAGGAGTTCACAGGCATCATACCAGATATGTCGGAGTGAACCAACTGCAATATATCGGAGGTCTTGCTATGGCTTGAGGGGAATGGTCCCCTTTTGAGTTTTCTTTTGGCACACCCCGGACATACACCTTCTTGCTCTACTTTAAACTTGGGCATCCCTGTCACCATTTGTCTCACATCGGGTAGAGCTTTATAATGAAGGTGGGCAAACCTCCGGTGCCATAGTTCAGACTGAAGAGATGTGTCACAAGACATGACACCCAACGGACTTCCTCTGACTTGATATAAAGAGTCAACTCGAGACCCAAGAGTGAAAGCATCTTTAAAATTCTTTTTCCATACACGTACCTTGCCATCGATGAAGGCCACCTTGTAGCCTTTGTCTTCCATTACTGAAATGGACACCAGGTTCTTCTTGAGATTAGGTACATATAGAACTTCTTGCAAATGAATTGTGTTACCCCGATTCAATTGAAGAGAAACATTCCCTATGCCTTTCACGGGATATTTGGAGTTATCTCCAAGAATAATTTCCAGGTTGGTCTCCTTCTCTATCATATTAGAGAGAGTTTCTTTGTAACCAGTGAAGTGCCTTGAGGCACCACTATCAATAAGCCAATTGCCCAATGAGTTCGGAGTAGTAGAGAGGGCCGATATCAGATAATATTCATCTTGATTATTGTTAACAACGTTAGATTCAGACCTGGAGTTTCTTGCCTTCTTGGAGGGTTGACCACTTCCTTGATTTCTGGCATTCCTCTTTCCTTTGCCATTGAACCTGCGCTTTGATTGTTATTGGAATTGCCTCGGGAGTGATTTTGATCATCGTCATGAGATGTGTCCTTTCTATCATGACACTCCCTCGCATAGTGGCCAATTTTGTTGCAAATGAAACATCTTCCTTTTCTTCCACCTTTCGATCCGGCCTTTCCCTTAGATTTTGACCCAGAATTATTTCTCGTTTTAGCATGAGAGGAGAAAGCAGCGGGATTTCCTCTAAATGCAGGCATTTCTTGCTCTTCCATCCTTGTCTCTTCTTGAATGCATCTCGCCATCAATTTCTCAAATCCTGGAATTACATTATTGTTGAGAAGAGTGGTTCTAAATACATACCATTCGAATGGGAGCCCTCCAAGAGTTGTGATGGTCAGTTCCTTGTCAAGAATGACTTCCCCAATCGATAGGAGATCATTCTTGATCTCGGTGATCCTTGAGAAGTAAGCTTGCATATTCTCATCTTTGCCCTTCTTAATTTCCTTCAGCTTATTTTGAAGGAACAAAACTTGATTTGCATCACTAACTTTAAACAAGCTTACCAGTCTATCGTAGATTTCCTTGGAGGTGTTCAGCTCGGAAATGTAGGCCACCAGGCGCTTGTCGATAGAGTCCCGGATGATCTTCTTTGCTTTGACTTCTCCCTTGGTCCACTTGTTCCTTGCAGCAACCGATGCATTTGATGGAGGCTCAATGATTCTGCCTCTCACATGGTCCAACACTTCCTGCTCTTCCAATGTCAGATCGAGAGACATCTTCCATCCGTGATAGTCAGACTTCTCACGAAGCTTGTCTTCGGCGGGGAAGTGTGATGAGGAACCCATGGAGTCTATAGACTTTTCCAACAGTCTTCGGTGATTTCTCTTTGCTCTTTCTCTTGCTTGGGCTTTGTCTCCACCTTAGCTCTGATACAATGTTAATTTATGGTATGTTCTATGCTTAGAGCAGTTTACTTCAAATTTTTCTTATTAGCCACTATTTAGCAATCACATTAACATAAAGTAAAATGCTGATAGAACATTAATAGATCGACAGAAAACAAGCCAATACAAGAGACACCAGATGTGGCAGCTAGCCAGGGACAAACCCTAATGTGGGGAAACCCTTTGATCAATTCTTCTATAATCTTCAATAGTTCAGCAGAGAGAGAAATAGTACAAATATACAAATCTATAATTTTATGACAGCAACAGTAAACCCTAACCAATAAAGTCAAATCTGTTCAAACAAGATAGAATTGACCTCCAATAAGCTTGGTCAATATCCCAGTGAACTCGGCTTCCAACAGCAAGAAGAGGCATCCCATAAACAGTCCGAAAAACCCAGTCAAATGAAGTCAACTAAAGTCAACTTGCTGCTAGCAATTAGGGTAGTCAACGTTGGTCAAACCAGAGGTCAGAATGTCTCGATTTGTGTGTCAAAATCTGCGGCCTGCCTAGGAGAGACAGACACACCAAAACCGCACTCAAGAAAAGCCCATGCTGGTCAACGTTGGTCAAAGATAATTCTGCAGCCCTGGTCAACGCAGTCAAACAGTTCTGCGTCCTCTAACCTCGTCCTTCTGTGTCCTCCTCTTTCCCACGTGTGTGCTACTTAGTGTGTGTAAACCCAATCAACTAAGGAGAGAAGAATGTGAGAGATGAGATGAGTGAATAATGCCTCAATCTATCTTGTATTTATATGAAACGTTGAGCATGTGTGCCACACATTTCGTTGTTGGACGACCTTCACAATTTGTCAAGTAAATACAAATAAATTCATATCTCCATAAATACTTGTCGGAATCGGATGATCGTTAGATCAATCCTACACCTCTCGACGAGAGGAATCCAAGAAAAATACTAGCTTCTATAAATAAGATGACCCACATGGAGTTTGGCCCTAGTTACCAATTGTAACAGTATGTCAAACACCTGAGTTGGAAAAAGGTAAGAGAATTTGGAGTTCAAAGTAACAGATTGTACCAGTTACAAATTGATTCTCCAATGGCACTAATAGGTGGTTAAAGTAGCTGTGGGAAGGAGCTGAATGAGTTATGGCATAAGAGAATGGAACATATACACCATGGAGCACTTGGGATGCTCAGAGAAACCATAACAGGGGTTCCAGAACTTGGCATGGAACACGATGATGTGTGGAGAGGAGACATACTTGGGAAGTACGCTAAAGCAACATTTCCAAGAAGTGATAGCAAAGTTGATAGCGTGTTAGGACTCATACATTCAGATATTTGTGGCTTGATGTCCACTAGAGATCTTAGCAGTGCCGACTATTTTGTCACCTTTATTGATGACCATTCCAGGAAAACCTGGATCTACTTCTTGAAGACCAAGGATGAGGTCTTCGATCATTTCAGAGAGTTTAAAGTTGTTGTAGAGAATGCGATAGGGAAGAAGATCAAGGTGCTTCGCTCAGATATTGGTGGATAATACATTGATAAGGACTTCATAGATTTCTGTGCGAAGGAAGGCATCAAGAGAGAATTGACAACTCCATATAATTCACAACAGAATGGTGTAGCGGAGCGAAAAAACAGGACCATTGTTGGAGCTACAAAGGCCATGTTATATGACCAGGATCTACCTAGATTTCTATGGGCAAAAGCATGTAACGCGACAGTATACATGAACATGACTTCTCATAGAGCATTGGGGAAGAAAATGTCATAAGGAGTCTTCACAGGGAAAAAGCTAGAAGTAAGCCACTTCAGAATTTTTGGCAGCATTGCTTATTGTCACGTGCCAGATGATAAAAGAACCAAACTGGATTAGACTGCAGAGAAGGGGTTCTTCGTTTGGTATAGCGAAACCTCAAAGGCATATAGAATCTACATTCCTAGCAATAGGAAGATTGTAGTAAGGCAAGACATGAAGTTCATGGAGGACCGAGCTTTCAGGAGATCTCGTGAGATGCCTGCAGGTGATCAAAATTAGTTAGCAAAAGCTCCTTTAGTCCAGTAGTAGGGGCAACCACAGGGGCAACCAGTGGGACTGGCAGGAGGACAGTCACAAGGATAAAGTACTGTGGCCAGTACTAGTATCTCCTCAAGTGCAGGAAATTCGGGGAGTTCTTAGCAGATGTAGCAACAAAGACATAATGAGGAAGAGCGGGTAGGACCTCCCACGACTAGTGGTCGAGCCAACAGAGAGGTTTGTCAGACATTGAGAGATGCAGAGGAGTTTATTGGAACTCCTAGGACGAGCAAAAGACAACGTAGACAACCTGACAGGTACCAAGCATTGGTGGCTCAAGTTGCAGAACCTTCAAGATTTCAGGAGGCCACACAGAATTAGGTGTGGGTTGATGCCATGGTAGAAGAGTATAGCTCTATCATGACGAATGATGTTTGGGAGGTAGTGCCAAGGCCAGAAGACAAATCAATTGTAGGTTCTAGATGGATCTATAAGATCAAATATGCGGCAGGCGACAATGTGGAAAAGTACAAGGCTAGGTTCGTGGCAAAGGGGTATGCACAAAAAAATGGATAGATTATGAGGAGACCTTTGCCCCAGTTGCCAGATACACTTCTATCTGGTTAGTTATATCTCTAGCAGTTCAGATGGGATGGCAGATTCACTAGATGGACGTCAAGACAACCTTCTTAAATGGGGTGATAGAGGAAGAAGTGTACATAGAACAACCAGAGGGCTTTGAGACCCATGAGAGACACACTCATGTGTGTAGATTGAAGAAAGCTCTATACGGACTTAAACAAGCTCCCAGGGCATGGTATGGTTGGATTGACAGCTAAGTCACATGACACGAGGACACGAGACACGGAGGACACGTTAATACGAGTATTCGACACGAGACACAACGACCCTGGAAACAGGACACGAGGGACACATTTTATATATATATATATATATATTAAAAAAAATACTAAAAGATAGTGTTTGATCCATATAGATATGAATCATGACGATATCTATTTAGTATACACTATTTACTATTTAATAATTTACTAATTAGTTTATTAATTTACTACATCAATGATGTTCACAGTTCAATGTTCATTGTTCATGTTATAACTTCTTTTAATAACTTCAAATAGGTTCGATCATGTTCAAACTTCACATAAGGTAGTTTATAAATTACAAATTTATATTTGTTCAAACTTCACTATTGACCAAAGCATTAATCGAGCTTTCCCTTCCTTTAGACCTCGAAGGTGTTGTGAGGAGTGAGCAAATGATAGGGAGATGGGCTTTTTATTTCAACACATGATCTATATGCGGTCATTGGTCATAAAATGCGGTCACTAGTGTATAATAAAGTTAAATTCCATAGGCTATAATACAACTTACAGGAAAATTGGAAATTTAAGTGCTCCAAACTCTCAACAAACCACGCAAACTCTCATCTCTTGCATCTCCAGTGTTGGAAATACTGAGAGGGGGGTTGAATCAATATTCCTTTTCAATTGTTACTTTTACCAGTTAAATCATTTATATTCAGAACACAAAATGAACAATAAGAATGAATGCTTCTATTAATTTTTTTCACAATAATCAAGTACAATGTATATAGGGCTCTAACCCTAGATGAAGATACCGATCTTCAATCTCCCAGGCTCCAACCTGTTGCCAAGCACCAACTTGGACTTTTGTGAGGCTCCGACCTCTAGAGCACCGACCCTATCAAGGCACCAACCTTGCATTTAGAGGCTCCAACCCCTAGGGTACCAACCCTTCTCTGGTATAGGCTTCGACCTGGTTTCTTGAGGACACTGATCCTCTAGGGCTCCAACCCTATCCTCCAAGGCACTGACCTTGTATTTTCGAGGTTCCAACCTCATGGGCTCCAACACACTGCAATACTTCATTAAGATATGTTTGGTAGTAACTCACGGCTCCCAAAACCTTCTTCACCGAGCCCTATCAATCTTCAGCTTCACTGTAGTCTTCCACTTTACATCATCACTGATAACCTTGTCATGTAGAAGGTGTCACCATTGCTCTTCATCGTACCCAAGCAATTTCTCCAAGCCACCTCATGATGGCTTAATAGGGCTCCCCAAGATATTCTTCATAAGGTCATTCCATTAGGACTTCAACAATGTCCTTAAGATCTCCAAGAATATCTTTAAGAACAATTTCTGCAAGTCTGCTAAGAGATCTTCAAGTCAACAACTTTCAAAAGCTTTCTCCAATGTCTGCACAAAGATCTTGACTGCTTCCAAAATACCTTCAAAGAGATCCCAATCTCAAAGATAATCTCTAAAAGGATTGCTTTCAAATGCACTATTAAACCTGCTCCAAAAGATAACTTCACAAGGCTGATCTGAGCCCTCACACTGAGTCTTCAAACGAATTGTCACACATGTGTATTCACCTACAGGTCCTAGCCTTGTGACTTTTCTCTGTCACAAAGTCTGAGTGACTGTCTGAGCTCTATACAAATCCAAAGACACAAGAAGATCCTAAGACGAAGCTGTTGTTTATTTACCTCAGAGGGATCCCAGCTGCTGTTTAGATGTCACAGTCCAGCTTATCCACCTATCCGAGCAAAGATGTCTGAGCTATTGTATGATAGATTGTTGCACCAATGATGATCCACTGTCAAGAATGCGAGCTGCACCACATTAAGGCTATACTCTGTCCAAGTTGTGACAGTCCGAAATTCTGAATTGTCACCAAATAAAGTCATCCACTGTTCAGGGGTCCAAGCCTCTTAAGTTTGTTGCTGCGCAGAACCAAAGATGTATCACTGTTTGAGCCTTCCTCTGTAGCTTCTGTGGTTTTGTTCTGTGCCCAAGCAAGTGATCCGAGCTTCCTAAGTATGTTGCTACCAAAAAGAAATGAGCTTGTCCAGATGTATTACCAGAATTTGAGTATCATCCCCTGCAGTCCGAGTATTATTACCACAGAGCTGTTAAAAATCTGCTGTTGCTAAAATTGGTAACTAGGGCCAAACTCCATGTGGATCATGTTATTTATGGCAGTTGATATTTTTCTTGGATGTCTCTCGTCAAGAGGTGTAGGATTGATCTAATGATCATCCGATTCTGACATGTATTTATGGAGATATGAATTTATTTGTATATACTTGACAATTTGTCAAGGTCGGCCAGCAAGATAAAGTGTGTGGCACACCCCCAGCTTAACCTCAACGATTCATATAAAAGGAAGATACCTTGTGGCATTATTTCACATCATCTCAACACACATCTTCTCTCTCCTTATCTTATTGGGCCAGTGTAGGAGCAGTTTCTCTCACACGTGCAAGAGGAAGGACGAATTTTCTGTTTAGGGCAGCGTTGACTGTTTCTAGGGCAGCGTTGACTTTTTGGGAAGCGTTGACTTTTTTGGGCTGCGTTGACCAAGGTGCAGGGCTGTTAAATGATGTGTTGACCAAGCGTTGACCTACGCATGCTGTTTGGGTGCTGCGTTGACCAATGTTGACCGAATTGTTGACCAACGTTGACTGGTTAGGGCTGACCACAGGCTGCTGATTATTGACTATTGTTTTGACCGTTGACTGAGGGTTGTTTTGGGCTGCCGAAGTTTGTTGTTGAAGACCGAGTTCTTCAAGGTTGACTAGAGGTCAATCCGGGGCTGTTTGACTAGCTTTGACTTTGCTGGTTGCTGATTTATTATCGCTGATATAAAATATCAGACTTGTGATATTGTACTATCTCTCTCTCTCTGCTGAATTATTGAAGATTATAGAAGAATTGATCAAAGGGTTTCCCCACATTGGCGTTTGTCCCTGGCTAGCCGCCACATCTGGTGTTTCTTGTCTTGGCTTGTCTTCTATCGATTAATTTATGTTCTATCAGCATTTTACTTTATGTTAATGTGATTGATAAACAGTGAAATTGACATTTGGCTAACTAGAAGAAATTGAAGTAAATTGCACTAAGCGTAGAACATACCATAACTTAACAGCTGTTCAATAAAATCAAGCCCAAAAACAATATTTTCCTGCTCCTCGGCCTCCTGTAGATATCTCTGAAATTGTTGACTGAATTCCTGTAGTTGTTCCTCTTGCTGTACGTTAGAATAAATGTCTGAGCTTCTATTTATACGCCAAGTTTCTTTATGAGGCGAATAGACATGTCTCCTTAGAGCAGGCCGACATGGGAAAGTAGTTTAGGTCGGCTTACAATTAAAATGTTAAGTTATGGTATGTTCTATGCTTATAACAGTTTACTTCTTTTTCTTATTATATTCCACCGATTAGCAATCACATGTACATAAAGTAAAGTGCAGATAGAACATTAAACGATCGACAGAAAACAAGCCAAGACAAGAGACACAAGATGTGGCGGCTAGCCAGGGACAAACCCCACAATGTGTGGGGAAACCGTTTGATCAAATCTTCTTTTATCTTCAATAATTCAGAAGAGAGAAATAGTACAATAAATCTGATTCATATCAGCAGTAGCAAACCCTAGATCAGTAGCATCAGCATTAGCGGTGTCATTATCAAACTAGGGCAGACCATATCTCACAAACCGACAGTCGGATTGACTTCATTCCACCACCAAAAGTTTCGGCTTCCAGAGGAGGTTCAGATGAACCTACAGCGCAGTTCAGATGAGGAGATCTTCTAGGCCACGCAAGTCAATCTTTACTTCTGCAGTTGCAGCTTCAGTTTCAGCAGTTTCCGGCTTCAAACTAGGGCAGTCGATATCTTGCAAACCGTTCGTCGGATTGACTTCATTCCACCACCAAAAGTTGCGGCTTTCAAAGGAGGTTCAGATGAACCTACAACGTAGTTCCAAAGAGGAGATCTTCTAGGCCATGCAAGTCAATCTTTACTTCTGCAGTTGCAGCTTCAGTTTCAACAGCGTCCGGCTTCACATGTGTGAGAGAGAGACCCATTTCAGCGCAGTAGAGAAGAGACTCATATCTGCGCAGTAGAGAGAGAGAGATGTGATGAGATGAGTGAGTCCAAATGAGGAAAAGTCCTCTTATATTTATACACAACGTTGGTGGGTGAATAGATGCGACTGTTGGGCTTCTGAGCCTACAAGAGTTGTAGGTCGGCTTGATAATAATTCCATAATCAAAATAAATTCATATCTCCATGAATACTTATCGAAATTGGATGATATTTATATCAATCCTACACCTTTCGACGAGAGGAATCTAATAAAAATATTATTAGCCATGAATAAGATGACCCACATGAAGTTTTGCCCTAGTTGCCAATTTTAACACTCCCTCTCAACCATGGAGAACTTCATTTGCAATCTGTCTATCGGTCGTTACTATTCATTCATCAAATGCACTGCCTTGTACAACCTGACCCTTGCCCTGCTCTGCTCTATTTTGCCTGTTTTGCTTTGTCTTGTTCTGCCTTGCACTGATCTGTACTGTTTTGTTTTGTTCTGCTCTGCTCTTGCATTGTTCTGTTCTACTCTGCTTTTGTCCGAATTATGAAGAAGAAGAAATGATCGAGGATGTATCATACTGACTCAAAGTCAGTCTCAGAGTATGTACCAATGGTCCTAGACCAGTCTCACCCAACCCAAAGTCAGTGTCATAGTGAGTACAACTCCAATGGTCCCAGACCAATATCATCCTCCACTGACTCAAAGTCAGTCTCAGAGTATGTACCACTGATCCCAGACCAGTCTCAACCGACTCGAAGTCAGCGTCATAGTATGGTACAACTCCTACCACTGGTCCCAGACCAGTATCATTGATCCCAGATCAATGGAGGTCATCCTAGCGTAGGGAGTACGGTAGTTACAACGATGCGTCCATCGGTACTACTATGGTCCCTAACTTCATTTCCCGGCTCATTGATCAGATGAGAGGTACTTCCCATGAGTCCCAGACTGCATGGGTAGGATGCCTCGACAGGAGAACTAATCAATCCTGTCCTCACAGGAGAACACATCAATCCTGCTACAATTGCCATGGAGAACACATCAATCCAGGCCTCACAGGAGAACACATCAATCCTGCTACAATTGCCATGGAGAACACATCAATCCAGGCCTCACAGGAGAACACATCAATCCTGCTACAATCGCCGTGGAGAACACATCAATCCAGGCTGCCATGGAGAACACATCAATCCAGGCCTCACAGGAGAGCGAATCATCCTGCTACACAGGAGAGCGAATCATCCTGTTCCACAAGAGAGCGAATCATCTTGTCCCACAAGAGAGCGAATCATCTTGTTCCACAAGAGAGCGAATCATCTTGTTCCAGTGTGCACCACCAGGGGAGGGTGAGTCACCCTGTGGTCATATGTTGCTCCAGTAGGAACCGCAAGCCCTCAGAGCTCCCAGAGCTCAATGTATGCAACATGCAGGACCCTTGTACAAGGGTTTCTTGCCGACTCCAAGTCGTTTGGGAAAATCACAGATTAGATCTTTCCTCGGGGCTTTGACAAGGTGTATCAACCTGTACATCATCTTAATGTGATGGCGCTTCCTTGCTCATCGACTTACCATATCCCAGATGATGTTTATCTGCTGGAGCAATTGACGAATACGGGATTCCTCAATAATCGAATCCCACCTCTGGTTGTTACAGAGAATCATAGTGATATCCAATGTAAATCCAAACAGCTCACTGAAGAGCTTTCGCAACCAGACTTCCTCACACGAGGTTATGCTAGCAACAATATATCCTGCTTCGACGGTGCTCAAAGCCACCGACTTCTGCTTCCTGCTCATCCAGGATATCGAAGCAGATCCCAAGGTGAAACAGTACCCAGAAGTGCTCTTACGGTCCACCACACTGCCTGCCCAATCAACATCAGTATATCCAAGTAGTCTCACATCTCCGGCAGTGTATCTTAATCCATGAGAGATTGTGTCCTGAAAACATCTCAAAAGATTCCCGGCATCAATCCAGTGAGGCTCAACCAAATATGAGCTCACAATGCTAACTGCAAAACATATGTTCGGACGGTGGTTCACCAAGAACATCAATGCGAATGAGTTTTTGAAACTCAGAGGCATTTCCCAAGTCTGGTCCGACATCACTACCATATAACTTCTAAAAGTTAAGATCCTCGAGGTAGTCACAGGCTTGCAGTCCATCATACCGAATCTTTTCAATATATTTACCACATATTTTCCTTGAGATAGGAAAATTTCCCTTCGCTTCTGCCACACTTCAAGTCCTAGGAAGTAGTGCATCAGTCCTAGGTCTTTCATTTCAAATTCAGAGGCCAGCTCCCTCTTACATTTGTGAATGAGAGGGTCTGCACCTGTTGGAAAGAGGTCATCCACATACAACACCAGTATGAGAGGCTTGTCATCTTCAACCTTAAAGTAAAGGTTAGGATCGGCTTCACTCCTAGTGAATCCCAGCTTCATCAAGTAGCTATCGATCCTCTCATACCATGCTCGGGGTGCTTGCTTCAGCCCATAGAGAGCTTTCTTCAACCTGCATACATGAGATTTTGATCATAAATCTCAAATCCTTCGGGTTGCTCCACGTAGACCTCTTCTTTGATCGAGCCATGCAAGAACGCAGTCTTGACATCCATCTGATGTAGGTTCCATCCTTGTGAAGCGACAAGGGCTATGATCGAGCGGATGGTCGTATATCTGGCAACAGGTGCAAATATCTCATCATAGTCTATACCTTCCTTTTGGGAGAAACCTCGAGCAACAAAACGAGCCTTATACTTTTCTGTGCTTCCATCTGCTGCATGCTTTATCTTGTAAAGCCATTTGGAAGTAACAACAGTCTTGTCCTGGGGTCTGGGAACTACTTCCCAAACATCATTCTTTATGATAGACTTATATTCTTTGATCATAGCATCCTTCCATACTTGATGCTTGACGGCATCTGAGAATGACGAAGGCTCATTTTGTATAATCGTGCTCATGATGGTTAGGTATCCTTGATACCTATTAGGTTTCTTACTTTCACGAAAGGTTCCTCGGGGTGCAGCATGTCCTTCAGCATCATCAAGTAACCCCTTAAGCCATGAAGGCCTCTTCCTAGAAGAGGAAGGCTCATATGGAGGAGGATCAATGGGTTCTTCTACATCAGGCATTGATTCATCATCCTTTTCTTTCGGTTCCCTGGTGTCGGCTTCTTGAGAGCTCCTCAAAGTCGGAAGATTGATCACCTTGCTGAGAGCCATATCTTCGTCAAAGGTGACATCATGACTGATTATGACTTCCCTTTGACCGATGGTGAACATTTCTTCAGGAGTTTAGGAACCCAATGCTTGATGAGGGCATCGATTTTGTACATATACAACGGTGATTGTAGTTTCAGCCCATAGAAACTTCGGAAGTCTTTGATCATGTAGCATGGCCTGGACAGCTTCCATCATCGTGCGGTTCTTCCTTCTCACCACACCATTCTGCTCAGGAGTATGTGGTGTAGTAGTCTCCCTCTTAATGCCAACCTCAGGTATGCCCGAGTGAACCAATTGTAATATATCGGAGGTCTTGCTTTGGCTTGAGGGGAATGGTCCCCTTTTGAGCTTTCCTTCGGCACATCCTCGACATACACCTTCTTTCTCTACTCAGAATTCGGGCATCCCTGTCACCATCTGTCTTACATCGGGTAGAGCTTTGTAATGAAGGTGGGCAAACCTCCGATGCCAAAGTTTGGACTAAATAGTTGTGTCACAAGACATGACACCTAGCGGACTTCCATCGACCTGATATAATGAATCAACACTAAACCCAAGAGTAAAGGCATCTTTAACATTAATTTTCCATATACATACCTTGTCATTGCTGAAGGTTACCTTGTAGCCTCTGTCTTCCATTGCCAAGATGGACACTAGGTTCCTTTTGAGGTCAGGTGCATTTAATACATCCTAGAATTTATAGCCTTCTTGAATGCTTGTCCTCTTCCTTGATTCGCAGCTCTCCTCTTACCTTTGCTGTTGAATTTGTCATTCCTTTGATTGCCATCAGAGGGATTTCGAGTTGCACCACTGCATACTGTACCATGCTTCTCTAATCATGATTATCATCATGCTGCCTATGTCCATGATTTTATCCATCATAATGTTGCTCAAACTAGTGTGCATCATCATCATGCTATCCTATATGTCCATGATCTCATGTTGCCCTTTATGTCCATGATCTCATTCATCATGATGCTCATGATCTTATACATAGTGACTTGCTTTATCGCAAATGTAACATCATCATTTTCTTCTAGCCTTAGGTCCAGCCTTTCCTTTTGATTTAGACCCGGAATTATTTCTTTTCTTTGCATGAGAAGAAAAGGCAGCCGGAGGACCTTTAGGCATGGGCATTTCTTACACTTCTTCCCTTATTTCTTCTTGAATGCATCTAGCCATTAATTCCTCGAAACCAGGAATTACATTATAGTTCAAAAGAGTAGTCCAGTCTGTCGTAGATTTCCTTGGAGGTGTCTAGATCAGAGATGTAGGCCACCAAGCGCTTGTCGATAGAGTCCCGGATGATCTTCTTTGTTTTGACTTCTCCATTTTTCCATTTGTTCCAGGCAGCAGCAGATGCATTTGATGAAGGCTCAACAATATTGCCTCTTACATGGTCCAGCACTCCTTGATCTTCAAGGGTTAGATCGATAGACATCTTCCATCCGTGATAGTCAGCTTTCTCACGGAGCTTGTCTTCGGCAGGAAAGAGTGTTGAAGACCCCATAGTTCTTTTAGGATAGCCTTGCCAATCTTCTCTTCAATGATTGCTCTTGCTCTTGCTCGGGCTTTGTCTTCACCTCAGCTCTGATACCATGTTAAGTTATGGTATGTTCTATGCTTGAACAATTTACTTCTTTTTCTTATTATATTCCACCGATTAGCAATCACATGTACATAAAGTAAAGTGCAGATAGAACATTAAACGATCGACAGAAAACAAGCCAAGACAAGAGACACAAGATGTGGCGGCTAGCCAGGGACAAACCCCACAATGTGTGGGGAAACCCTTTGATCAAATCTTCTTTTATCTTCAATAATTCAGCAGAGAGAAATAGTACAATAAATCTGATTCATATCAGCAGTAGAAAACCCTAGATCAGTAGCATCGGAATTAGCGGCTTCATTATCAAACTAGGGCAGACCATATCTCACAAACCGACTGTCGGATTGACTTCATTCCACCACCAAAAGTTTCGGCTTCCAGAGGAGGTTCAGATGAACCTACAGCGCAGTTCAGATGAGGAGATCTTCTAGGCCACGCAAGTCAATCTTTACTTCTGCAGTTGCAGCTTCAGTTTCAGCAGTTTCCGGCTTCAAACTAGGGCAGTCGATATCTTGCAAACCGTTCGTCGGATTGACTTCATTCCACCACCAAAAGTTGCGGCTTTCAAAGGAGGTTCAGATGAACCTACAGCGCAGTTCCAAAGAGGATATCTTCTAGGCCACGGAAGTCAATCTTTACTTCTGTAGTTGCAGCTTCAGTTTCAACAGCTTCCGGCTTCACATGTGTGAGAGAGAGACCCATTTCAGCGCAGTAGAGAAGAGACTCATATCTGCGCAGTAGAGAGAGAGAGATGTGATGAGATGAGTGAGTCCAAATGAGGAAAAGTCCTCTTATATTTATACACAACGTTGGTGGGTGAATAAATGCGACTGTTGGGATTCTGAGCCTACATGAGTTGTAGGTCGGCTTGATAATAATTCCATAATCAAAATAAATTCATATCTCCATGAATACTTATCGGAATTGGATGATCTTTATATCAATCCTACACCTTTCGACGAGAGGAATCTAATAAAATTATTATTAGCCATGAATAAGATGACCCACATGAAGTTTTGCCCTGGTTGCCAATTTTAACATAAAAATAATTTTTCTAGCTTAAAAATTCATTATCTCCTAGAATATTTCGAGTTTCGGGGCATGTGATAGCTCATTAGAAAGCTAAAAATATGCTCTAAAAGATGGCATAGGCATCATGTTCAGATGCTGCCTCTAAAGAGTGAGAAATATGTTTTTATGTGGCTAGCCAATAAATTTCTGTGCATGAAATGTTTGGGACAGCATGATTTCTCCATTGTTTTATTGTAGGATCATAGTGTCATCATGTAGCATTCATGTCATCATAAAAGTATTACGTATCAATGTCATTATATAGTAGTGCAGTGATATGCCATAGTGCAGCATCCCTTAATTTTCCTTTAGGAGAGCTCATCAAGTAGTCTTCCAATCATCAAATGAGATCTTCCATGTCATCATAAAGTCTTCCAACCCTGTCATCAAGACCATCATCAAGTATCGTCAAGTATAGTCCTCTATATGTCATCAAGGGCTTGTATATTAGATACATCATTGGTCTAGATGATCAATCAAGGCACATGATTGGTACTTGGCATCGTCATAGTTAGTTCAAGGACTTCTTAGGGCAGGACTCCTTCATCAGTGGCTTGACATCTTGATATCTTCATTGATTGCATCCTTAAACAAGAGTTTGTTAAATAATATCTTATGACATCATCATCTAGAACCAGGCATCTATTGTCTTCAAACTAATCAGCACAGTCTAGGGTCTCATAATGTTCATTAAGCATCTCAAAAATATTTGCCATTTGGGCCAATGCCATATTGACATCAATGACAACCTTGATTAACAATCTCCTCCTTTGTCATTGATGGCAATATTCTTGCCCTTTCAAATATTCTCCCCCCCTTTGACATCAATGGCAAACGGAGTGTCCAAGAACTTCCCCTGTCAAGCTGTTTTTTTTCTTCACGAATAGTAGTTCGTTATAGGTATGTTACTCCCCCTGTCATAGTGCTCTTCTTTCTAGCAATGTGGTTCATGATAGATGTGCTTACATTCCTTTATGTGATGAACCAACTCCCCCTGTTTGCACAACCTCCTCTAGCTCAGGAAATATCACCTGCTTAGTGATCGAGTGGAAGACATCTTCAACAACAATCCATTGGATAGATAAGAGATCATGTTCTTCAATGGAGTGTTCTTGAGAAAATGATCTATCAAAAAATGACTGTCAATATAGCTCATCAAGGATTTTGATAAGGCTCTTTCACGGATGGCTTCTGCAAGAATGCTTAATCATCATAAGCTCCCCCTAACTGTATGCATGGTCTTCTTTTTTGGCAGACTCTCCCCATCAAATACTTGGAATATCGAGGATGGCATCATCAAGTCAACAACATGTGTTGTTGGCTGGTGAGTTCAAGAGACTTCCAGATTCTGTTTGCTTCCTTCTCCATACTTGTGTAACCTTTTTCTCTGGTATGGTTCTAGCTTGTGTAGGGGACCAAGTCAAGTTACAATCACGTGCCATATGTCCAATGTTATGACACTTGAAGCACTCTATGTTGTTCATGTATAAAAATTCATGACTTCTTCTTGCAAAATTGCTTCTTGGTGATTGACAGGGACCATAACAATTATCTTTGTGATATGCCCTACAATCTTTTGCCATGTGCCCAAAGTTTGTACAAGAATAACAATAACCAAGAAATATACTTTGGTACCTGGGAGAAGAAGGTTTCCTTGATGTACTTCTGAAGTCTTTTTGCCTTGGGATTATTTGATGATATTCATTGCCTTTTGTATTCTTGACACCATTTGCAAGTCTTCTTGGAGTAGGATTTCTTTCAATGTGTTCTTGATTCTTCTCCTTGCCTTTGCTGGAACTGGGAGCATCAACATTTCTTCCAAGCTTCCTCACATCCTTTTTGTTTGAAGCATTAGGGTTTGCATCATTCTTGCTTGAGGATTCACCTACATAGCCGAGCCCTGATTTATCAAGGGGAGACCTCTGATGACCTAGGATGTCATCTATGGTTTGAGAACTCTTCAAGTTTTTATTCAGCGAGTCAACTTCCCTTTTAAGAAAGACAATTTCTTCTTTCATGTTTTCGCATTCTTCATCCTTCTTTGATAGTATGATCTCCATTTCTTCCTTCATCTTACTTGCTTCACTTGATTGGGCATTAAGAGAAGTGATTTCTGATTTTAACTTGGTGATGTCATCATCCTTTTCTTCTAGTTGGCATATCATGGTGTTTCTCTCCTTTTTTGCTTCATCAACTCGTCCTTCTATGAATGTCAAAGCTTCCATCACCTTCTCATCTCCTTGCGCTTGTTTCCTTGCTTCTTCTAGTTGAGATCTAAGGGAGGAGACCTCTTCCTTGTATTGACCAATCTCTACTTCAAGTTTGTTCAAGCTCTTGTGCCTTTGTTCAAGGTGGCTTGATAAGGTATCTTCCTGTTTCTTTGCCTTATCCAATTGATTTATCATGGATATGACTTCTTCATGATGCTTTCTCTTGTTTTGATGAAATTCTTCCTTAATCTTGGTGAGGTCCTCATCTCTTTCTTGTACTTGTAGCTTGACAAGGTCAACTTCCTTCCTTGTCTTGTCCTGGTCACCAACTTGCGCTTTCTTCTTAAGTTCCTCATTCTCCTTTTTCAAATTGTTAATCTCTTCCATGGAAGCCATAATTTTAGTGAGGATATCTTCTTCAAAATCTTCGTCATTCTCTTCTTCTTCTAGGTCTTCTTTATCCTTGATGTTATCACTCTTATCTTCGACTTCCTTGATGGGCTCTGGATTTCCTTCTTGTTTTCCATCATTTTCTTGACTAGAGATCATTGTCAACGCTCCTTTTGAGTGACGATCATGAAGTTTATCCCATATGCCTTTTGTTGTCAAGATTGCTTTCATTGCTCTCGTATTATGTTCCTTGGATTCTCCATCCGTCATGCTATCAACAATCACCGATTTCCAGACTTCAATGCCTTGAGTCTTTAAGAAATTCCTCATTCTTGCCTCCCATATATCAAAGTTTCCATTGAACAATGGAGCCTTCACAAATTGCTTGACTTCAATTTCGGTGGTTGAGGGAGACACATCTTTAGGAGGATTGGAGACTTTCTTCCTTGGCTTCGTCATTTATGTTCTAATGATCAACCTTCAAGCTGTTAGGCTTTGAGTGAAGGTATTGGCTCTGGAACCAATTGTTGGAAGCATTGAGGGGGTGAATCAATATTCCTTTTCAATTGTTACTTTTACCAGTGAGACCATTTATATTTAGAACACAAAATGAACAATAAGAATAAATGCTTTTATTAATTTCTTTTTCACAATAAATCAAGTACAATGTATATAGGGCTCCAACCCTAGATGAAGACACTGATTTTCAATCTCCCAGGCTCCAACCTGTTGCCAAGCACCAACTTGGACTTTTGTGAGGCTCCAACCTCTAGGGCACCGACCCTATCAAGGCACCAACCTTGCGTTTAGAGGCTCCAACCCCTAGGGCACCAACCCTTCTCTGGTACAGGCTTCGACCTAGTTTCTTGAGGACACCGATCCTCTAGGGCTCCAACCCTATCCTCCAAGGCACTGACCTTGTATTTTCGAGGCTCCAACCTCTTGGGCTCCAACCCACTGCAATACTTCGTCAAGATGTGTTTGGTAGTAACTCACGGCTCCCAAAATCTTCTTCACCGAGCCCTATCAATCTTTAGTTTCACTATAGTCTTCCACTTTACATCATCAATGACAACCTTGTCATATAGAAGGTGTCACCATTTCTCTTCATCCTACCCAAGCAATTTCTCCAAGTCACCTCATGATGGTTTAATAGGGCTCCCCAAGATATTCTTCATAAGGTCATTCCTTCAGGACTTCAACAATGTCCTTAAGATCTCCAAGAATATCTTTAAGAACAATTTTTGCAAGTTTGTTAAGAGATCTTCAAGTCAACAACTCTCAAAAGCTTTCTCCAATGTCCGCACAAAGATCTTGACTGCTTCCAAAATACCTTCAAAGAGATCCCAATCTCAAGGATAATCTCTAAAAGGATTGCTTTCAAATGCACTTTTAAACCTGTTCCATAAGATAACTTCACAAGGCTAATTTGAGTAGTGGCAGTGTCATGGGCAGCAGTATAGGAAGCAACAGTGCAGAGGATGTGAGGCAGCAGGCCAAGCATTAGCATAGGTACCGATGTGGAGGATCAATGTGATGTTTCTATGGTGAAGCATTACTAGAGCACATTCCTTGCTAAGAGGGAGTGTTGATTTTTGGTAGCAACGGATGTGCTCTAGCCATGAAAAGTGGTGGAGAGGCTAAGGCACATGAGATCTCAAAGCCCCAAAAATCGTTTGGGGAAATTCCACCCGAATGGAGAGATATTAAAATAATTAATATTTTTAATGACACCCTAAGTCTAAACTTAGGAAAATTAAAATATTAATGTGTATTAATATAATATGGGTGAGAAAGTTTTAAATAACGAGGATCAAGCCAGATCTAATCTTAGCCGTTGATTAGGGACTTAATCTCGACTGTTGAATCGTCAACAGGGAAAATACAAGAGGAGGCTTAAGGGTCAGTTGGAGATACACCAAGATACCAAAAGAGATTAGTCAGTTCGATTTTCTGGGGTGAGGTTTGCTAAGGAAATCGAACAAGTGATCAGTTGCAGTGAGGGGTAGCTCGGTAGGAGGCCGAGGAATACATATTAGAGAGGCAGCGCAAAGCCTATGAAGGATGACGCAGAGGTGGCAAGGGTTGACGTAGAGGCTAAGGAGGCCAGTGTAGAGGATGCAAAGGGCCAAAGGAGCTTGTTGTCGCGCCGATTGACACGACAACCCTCAGACCGGGGGCTGTCACTCTAATCCCCGATCCCTCCGTTTAAGCCTATCTCCCGCGGCTAAGGGGGGTAGTCCCTGTGAGATGATGAGACCAACTGTCGACCAGCTGGTTGGGAGACACGAGACACGATCAAGATAAGCACTAAAATGATTTAATTAATTGAGCAGACCAGTGCCTTAAAAGATGATTACTTGTTAAATGATATAAAAATATGGACCATGAACAGCAATCATTTATCATTAAAAGCAAGATATCTGTTAAAACCACAAAGCCTTGTAATGACCAAACCTCAACAATGATATCCAAATTTTGATCAATGCTTTAAACAGCGAAATTAAGAATTATTAACCAGATATAAATTTCGTATCTCAACTTGAAAATTTAGATCTCAGCATGAAAGATATGACAATTTCCGAAAATAACTGGATCTGACGAAGAAAATTTTCCAAATTTTTTTTTTTTTTTTAAAATAAAATCTAAAAATGAAAACTAGAAATTATTCTAAAAATTAAACTATATTAAAAATAAAACTAAATCTAAATTAATTTAAATAAATGCTTTTTTTTTTTATTTTTTTATTTATTTTCATATAACAAAAATCTATAAAAAAAACAAAACGATTTATTAAAATCTAAAAATTTAAAATAAAAATTAAACCAAAGTCTGAACTTAAATCTAAAGACTAAGTATTAAAAACTATTTTAAATAAAAACAAAACTATACAAAGATTTAAATCTAAACCTGACAAAAAAAATGAAACAAAACTACACTAACCTACGATTACACTAACCTAGACGTGACCCAAACGTAAATTTCACTGCGTAAAACGCTATACCACTGTGTGTGAAACAGAATCGGGCGTTGAATGAATCTTTCCAGTGAAACCGATGCTGCCGGTTTGGACAAAAAAACGCAACCCTAGACCAAACGTTAACCACGTATTTGCATATATGATGATAAAGATCCGAATTGAATCGTAACCCTGACTCAATGAAAGCTACCGAAATCTCGTCAGAAATAGAATGCCGCAGACAGAGAATCGATTTGGAAACTTACCTGGCCCGAAAAGACTGTGCATACGCAGAGAAACAGATTGATGAAAGATGGCAGAAATAAACAACGAGAATCGATTTTACCTGAAGAAATCAAAACGTTCTCTCGCTTGCTGAGCCTGGCCTTTGCCACCTTGCGGATGCGTGTGGTAGTTCTCTGAACCTTCTCGCCCTGATCGTTGAACCAATACTTGATTATTCTCTTCAAGCCGTTCTCGTCAGCGCTGATTACCTTGGGAAGCAGAAGGTTTCCGAAAAATAAGAAATTTGCGTTCTTTCTTTGCCTCTATTTGCAGACGCGATGATTTTTTGACAGCCACGCGGACCCGGCAGAGCGGTACAGGAGCAGTGTAATGGATAAGAGGCCAGCGCTACTGGCTGGTTTGCGGTTTGACAAAATAGATGAATGCTGGCTGTTGATTTGCAGGCTTGCTGCTCCAGACTTTAATGATAAAACCCCAAAAATTCCTCAAATACCGCACCTGCAAAAAAAAAAAAAAAAGGAAAACCCTAACGAAATCTGTATAAGGCGAAAAAAAAAAAAAATTTGAAACCCTAGATCAACTTAATTTACAGATTTTTGGCCCCTTAATAGCCAGATTAAGCAATAAGCACAGAAATATTATCAAAAGAAAACAACTTCAGATTTCACTGTGAAGAACTTCAGAAAATCTCTCATGCAAATTAGAAAAATAAACCGAATGATAGACCCAGGATCAAATCCAACTGGGCTCAGCAAAAAATGCTTGCGGGAGTTGGTTGGTTCAGCCGAGAACTTCCCCGAACGCCCACAAAATTCCTTCAGAAAATGTTTTCTGCACAGCTCAAAGCAACCATCAGTAAAGAGGGCAAAAATGCTGCTAGATCTCAAAAAGTAATGGAGATACCTGCCATTACTTCAGAAACCCTAACACTCAAACCCTAGCAAGTGAGCAAGATACCTGTGCTCACAATACTCTACTCACAATACTCTACAATTAGCTATTATTAATGGCTGAAAATAAAATATGCAGAAAATTAAACAATTTCACAGCATTTCAAGAGAGTAACACCAGCAAGATATGGACCCCAAAGTCTTCTTTTATTAACCAGAAACAGATTTACAAGAGAGCTTCTTCAGTACCAGACTCACAGATCGAATTCCTGATCTGAAATGACCCCCTAAGACCCTATTTAAAGGAAATGATCCCAACGACTAGTTCGAGTGATCCATGTCGAAATGATCTTGACCGTCGATGAGGATCAAGACATCTCTTGATCTCATCCGTCGAATTATTAAAAAATAATATTTTGCATGCATTCACTTAAAATATTATTATTTTATTATTTAGGGTTTTTGCCTTATTTTATAATTTTTTTTTTTATAATTTTATAATTTTTTATTTATTTTATTATTTTTATTTATTTTCTCAAATGGATCATCGAACTAAGCCTTCGGAAACATCACCTAGGACCTAGGACTTAGGACACATGAGGGGATTTAAAACATTTTCAACCCTCAAGACACATTTCATGATGACTTTTTACAATTTACATCTCAAGGGGACAAACCCACTTAATACAGACCCTCACAAATTACCCAGTTTCTGCGACACACTTATAATCTAGCAGATCAACACACTAGGATTCTCCTAAAATTCTAATGACAAAATCCATCCCGGCTTTGGGGTCAGGTTTGAAGGAAAACTCTGCCGATCATGGATCGGTGAGACAAAAAACCTTCCGGGACGTAGATTACCATTAGAAAGTTAGGTCCACCTAGGCAATTTACATACATGACTCATGTCTGCTAAGATTATTTACACTTCATATATGCAGACTGGGTTTACAATCAAAATGATTAAGCTGCTGATGACTGCAGGATGGCACGGACACGCTGATCAGGTGCTGCCCCTTTTTTGCAAAGAAAAAAGGGGGGTGTACTGCATGGGTAGTTGACCGGTACTGGTCAACATCTGGCTCTACTTGGGGACACATTGCTGCTTGCAGGAATGTGAGAATCCAGAATCTGCATCCATACAACACAAAAATAAGTAGCGTCCATCCAAAAATCATCATATAACATTAAGCACAGGAAAGATAAAAGCTCTTCATTTATTAACTAATCTAGAAAAGCAAATCTAATCCTAAAACAGAAATAAAAATGCGGGACAAAACAAGGAGTAGGGTTAGAAATACAATACAAAGGATGCCCCATGGCATCAGATGTGTTCAATATAGTGCATACTGAGCATTTGCCTGCTTTCAGGCAAATCTGTCGGCTGCTTATCGGATGTGCCATGTCCAATTCTGCATATGGTAGGACTTTTTCCTATCCGAAAATCAAGCTGCTCGCGGCCGTCTGATGCATCAAATCTTCGTCTCATTTTCTTTCTTTTGCGCTTCTTCTTTCTGGCAGGTTGAATTACTGATGACCTGGAACTTTCTGTTTCAAAACTATCAGATGAAGTATGCGTGATATGTCTTTCTTTATCCTGCATCTGATCTTTGTCGTTTTTAAGTCTATCTGGATCACCTTCAATTAACCATCTTTCAATTGAACCAATGACCTCCTCATAATAAGATGGAACTTGTTGTGACAAATGAGAAGGCTCCTGATCTGTTGATGTCCCCTGGTTTCTCTTATCCTCTGACCATTGTTGAAACTTTTGAACCTGTATTTTAATGGCATCCATCTGACTAGAGTGTTCAACCTTTATAGCACTGATTTGTCTGGCATGATGTTCTTCCATGTCTTTTATTACTTTATCGTTCTTTTCCTTCATGTTCATCAAGCAATGCTGCATGGAATTTATTTCTTCTCTATGATTTGCTTGCATGTTAGCCAACTGATTATTATGATTGAACGTCATGATAGTCATTTCTTCATCCATAGTTAATAACTTGTTTTGCATGGAATCAATTTCCCTATCATGATCAGCTTTCATGGTCATCATATTTTCTTCTAAGCCTGACATTTTGCTGTGCATGAATCTAATTTCTGTTTCATGATTAGTCTTCATGGCCTCAATTTCTTTAGCATGCTGATTTTGCACAATCTCCATCTCCCTATTACGTTTTTCCAGGTGGGTGCATAAAGTTTTGACATCATTGACATAATTAGCTTGATTGCTTTCCATATTTTTTACCAGCATCATTAGGTCTCGTATAATTTGCTTTTGTTCTTCCCTTTCATTATCATTTGTTCCTGCTTTTTCACTATCATGGTCTTGATCTGCAATAGTACTGGTGGATGACACATTCTGATCTTGAAATCTTTCTTCAACAGCTGGTCCTTTTATAAGATTACTTTCTTTCTTTTGCACAATTTTAGGGGCAGAAGGCAAGCTGTTTGGATAACCATATCTATCTTTAAAAGCATTGATAATGTCTTCTAAAGAAGTGAAAGAATCCTTAGGAAAATTGTTAAACCAATTCAAAGCATCATCTTCTAAAGAAAGGACAAATAGACGCATTTTGATATCTTCATGATTAAACTGAGGGGGTCTACAATATATGACCATTATGCGAGTAAACAAGCCTAGATGCCTTCTAACAGCGATTGAATCACCACCCGAGAAAATAGGTAATTTAGGAATGGCCTCTTCCGGAAAATCATGGAGACGTTCAGTAAAACGACATGGCTTAAATGAATAATCCATGATGAATAATAAGGGATCAGATGGATGATAGAATGAGATCTCTGCTCAAGAAAATCAAGAGATGAAAGAAGTGGAGTCGCCACTTGAACAATGAATCTGATTCTAAGATCCAAAAAGGAATCACAAGCAGATATGAGGAAGGCTTCTTGTCTGGGAAAAATGAGAAAATGGAGTCGCCACCCAAACAAGAAACACACCGAAGAGATACTGATGATATGACGAAAAATAAGACAATGAAAGATCCAAATGATAACCCCAAAGGTCGAGTCTGCCAGCTCAAATGAGAGATGAGAAAGATGAGAAGATGAATGTCGATGAAACTCCAGGAACAGAAAAACTCTGTCCCCGGCAACGGCGCCAAAAAATGTTGGCGTTGTCGGCTCAAACGAATGATAGAAAGATGAACGATGAATGATGAAAAGTCGTTGAAATGCCGAGAAAACAAAGTCCCCGGCAACGGCGCCAAAAAATGTTGGCGTTGCCGGGCCAGATGAAAAGATAGGAAATGAGAAGGATGATTGTCGTTGAAACGCCGAGAAAACAATTTCCCCGGCAACGGCGCCAAAAAATGTTGTCGCGCGGATTGACACGACAACCCTCAGACCGGGGGCTGTCACTCTAATCCCCGATCCCTCCATTTAAGCCTGTCTCCCGCGGCTAAGGGGGGTAGTCCCTGTGAGATGATGAGACCAACTGTCGACCAGCTGGTTGGGAGACATGAGACACGATCAAGATAAGCACTAAAATGATTTAATTAATTGAGCAGACCAGTGCCTTAAAAGATGATTACTTGTTAAATGATATAAAAATATGGACCATGAACAACAATCATTTATCATTAAAAGCAAGATATCTGTTAAAACCACAAAGCCTTGTAATGACCAAACCTCAACAATGATATCCAAATTTTGATCAATGCTTTAAACAACAGCGAAATTAAGAATTATTAACCAGATATCAATTTCGTATCTCGACTTGAAAATTTAGATCTCAGCATGAAAGATATGACAATTTCCGAAAATAACTGGATCTGACGAAGAAAATTTTCCAAATTTTTTTTTTTTTTTTTTTAAATAAAATCTAAAAATGAAAACTAGAAATTATTCTAAAAACTAAACTATATTAAAAATAAAACTAAACCTAAATTAATTTAAATAAATGCTTTTTATTTTTTATTTTTATTTTCATATAATAAAAATCTATAAAAAAAACAAAACGATTTATTAAAATCTAAAAATTTAAAATAAAAATTAAACCAAAGTCTGAACTTAAATCTAAAGACTAAGTATTAAAAACTATTTTAAATAAAAACAAAACTATACAAAGATTTAAATCTAAACCTGACAAAAAAAATGAAACAAAACTACACTAACCTACGATTACACTAACCTAGACGTGACCCAAACGTAAATTTCACTGCGTAAAACGCTATACCACTGTGTGTGAAACAGAATCGGGCGTTGAATGAATCTTTCCAGTGAAACCGATGCTGCCGGTTTGGACAAAAAAACGCAACCCTAGACCAAACGTTAACCACGTATTTGCATATATGATGATAAAGATCCGAATTGAATCGTAACCCTGACTCAATGAAAGCTACGGAAATCTCGTTAGAAATAGAATGCCGCAGACAGAGAATCGATTCGGAAACTTACCTGGCCCGAAAAGACTGTGCATACGCAGAGAAGCAGTTTGATGAAAGATGGCAGAAATAAACAACGAGAATCGATTTTACCTGAAGAAATCGAAACATTCTCTCGCTCGCTGAGCCTGGCCTTTGCCACCTTGCGGATGCATGTGGTAGTTCTTTGAAACTTCTCACCCTGATCGTTGAACCGATACGTGATTATTCTCTTCAAGCCGTTCTCATCAGCGCTGATTACCTTGGGAAGCAGAAGGTTTCCGAAAAATAAGAAATTTGCGTTCTTTCTTTGCCTCTATTTGCAGACGCGATGATTTTTTGACAGCCATGCGGACCCGGCAGAGCGGTACAGGAGCAATGTAATAGATAAGAGGCCAGCGCTGTTGGATGATCTGCGGTTTGACAAAAATAGATGAACGCTGGCTGTTGATTTGCAGGCTTGCTGCTCCAGACTTTAATGATAAAACCCCAAAAATTCCTCAAATACCAGCACCTGCAAAAAAAAAAAAAAAAAAGGAAAACCCTAACGAAATTTGTATAAGGCAAAAAAAAAAAATTTGAAACCCTAGATCAACTTAATTTACAGATTTTTGGCCCCTTAATAGCCAGATTAAGCAATAAGCACAGAAATATTATCGAAAGAAAACAACTTCAGATTTCACTGTGAAGAACTTCAGAAAATCTCTCATGCAAATTAGAAAAATAAACCGAATGATAGACCCAGGATCAAATCCAACTGGGCTCAGCAAAAAATGCTTGCGGGAGTTGGCTGGTTCAGCCGAGAACTTTTCCGAACGCCCACAAAATTCTTTCAGAAAATGTTTTCTGCACAGCTCAAAGCAACCATCAGTAAAGAGGGCAAAAATGCTGCTAGATCTCAAAAAGTAATGGAGATATCTGCCATTACTTCAGAAACCCTAACAACACTCAAACCCTAGCAAGTGAGCAAGATACCTGTGCTCACAATACTCTACAATTAGCTATTATTAATGGCTGAAAATAAAATATGCAGAAAATTAAACAATCTCACAGCATTTCAAGAGAGTAACACCAGCAAGATATGGACCCCAAAGTCTTCTTTTATTAACCAGAAACAGATTTACAAGAGAGCTTCTTCAGTACCAGACTCACAGATCCTATTCCTGATCTGAAATGACCCCCTAAGACCCTATTTAAAGGAAATGATCCCAACGGCTAGTTCGAGTGATCCATGTCGAAATGATCTCGACCGTCGATGAGGATCAAGACATCTCTTGATCTCATCTGTCGAATTATTAAAAAATAATATTTTGTATGCATTCACTTAAAATATTATTATTTTATTATTTAGGGTTTTTGTCTTATTTTATAATTTTTTTTTTATAATTTTATAATTTTTTATTTATTTTATTATTTTTATTTATTTTCTCAAATGGATCATCGAACTAAGCCTTCGGAAACATCACCTAGGACCTAGGACTTAGGACACATGAGGGGATTTAAAACATTTTCAACCCTCAAGACACATTTCATGATGACTTTTTACTATTTACATCTCAAGGGGACAAACCCACTTAATACAGACCCTCACAAATTACCCAGTTTCTGCGACGCACTTATAATCTAGCAGATCAACACACTAGGATTCTCCTAAAATTCTAATGACAAAATCCATCCCGGCTTTGGGGTTAGGTTTGAAGGAAAACTCTGCCGATCATGGATTGGTGAGACGAAAAACCTTCCGGGACGTAGATTACCATCAGAAAGTTAGGTCCACCTAGGCAATTTACATACATGACTCATGTCTGCTAAGATTATTTACACTTCATATATGCAGACTGGGTTTACAATCAAAATGATTAAGCTGCTGATGACTGCAGGATGGCACGGACACGCTGATCAGGTGCTGCCCCTTTTTTGCAAAGAAAAAAGGGGGGTGTACTGCATGGGTAGTTGACCGGTACTGGTCAACAGAGCTGATACAGAGGCCATAGAGGTTGACATAGTTGACGCAGAGAGCTTCAGAGGTTGCGCTAAGAAAGTCTGTGAGGTAGACTGAGAGCAGATTAGCCGGGAGAGGGTGACGCAGTTCTGAAGAGGGTGATGCAGTTCCAAAGGAGTGCGTGGAGCAGCTTTCGTTGTCCAGCACAAGCAACAACCACAATCACTGTAGGATTGTTCATCCAGCTGCTGATTTGACGGAATATCTGTCTTTGGATAAAGGTATTGTTGGAAAAGGTATTCTCTAAAGGGTGAGCCATTTCTGGCACCCTAGTTGTATTCAGAATCTGCTTAATAATAAAACCCTCTATATGCTGCACCAATTTTCTCACTTTGGGTTTTTCCGGGGACGATTGTCCAAAAATAACGGTGTTCCTTGTGTTGTCTCATTTTATTTCAGTTGTTGATCTGGTTATTTGTGAAGGCTGCAATTGTGTTTATTTTGATGTTTATATTATTAAATAACTTGTGAATGTAAAGAACAAGTAGGAGATAATAAACGAGATATTGCAATAGGGGTTTTTGATGTGTTAGGATCACGAATTTTCACACTGAGAGATAATGATTACTTGATACAAGTACAATGATATAAGTATTATGAGGGCAACGTTGATCGAGGACACTGAGCTATACTCTTCCCCCCTGTCTAAGCTCCCAGGGTGAGGAATTGAGATAGATGGCTCCTGGGGTTGAGGGAGCTCTAGACAATAGGGTGTTACCCCTATGTGTTACTCATAAGGTTGGAGTAGTAGCTCACCCTATCTTGGTCATTGTAGAGTATACTTGAGTTGGCATCATACCCACAAGCTGGGCTTGTTGGGATTACCCCTCTCCGTCTGGCCAATGGTTGAGGGAGCTTGGGGATGTGAGATCCTTACCTTTGGTAAGTCAGGTATCTCGCCCAAGATAAGATTATGATGCAGGTGTTCTACCACTTGACTATTCAGGGTCATTGATGGGAAGATCAGTAGGCAATAGGATGGGTTGAGTAGCAGCTCCCCTATATCACCTATTGCTCGATATGGGGTCATAGTAGTAGCTCCCCCATGAGATTCCAGGTTGAGTAGTAGGACTAGCAGACAACCTCAGCAGAGATCGATAGGCTTTCGTCTAGGTTGGAGGAAGACTTCGCCATGGTTGCTGATATTCTCCTAGGAGTGAAATGGGGTGACTTGGTGTTGTAGCCTCAAAGTGCTACAGTTGGGTAGGATTATTGAGGAGGTCCACCTCTTGAATCAATACCTTGCTACGGGTCCCACAATATTTTGTAGTAGGATCGATCAGTGGTAGTAGATGTAGTGAGATGCCAGAGTGACAGATGCAAATTCTAGTTGCAGCCAGATACTGGGCAACATAGCGCAGAGTTGGCAGTGGTGCAGAGTCAGCAGCAGTGCAGATGCCTCGGTGACAGCGCAGATACTAGAAACAGTCAGAGACTTGGGTGACAGATGCATCATATTGATCACAGTTGATTCAATATTTAGGATGCTTTTCAGTTGCAGATGTTGCAGTTGCAGCAGCAATAGATGAAGAGGGAGTTGCAGTGCAGATGCAATGTTGGCAGCGGTTCATGTGAAAAATTATGTTGTAGTGATTGATTTATTTCTCCTACTTATTTACAATAATAAGTTATTCACCAATGCTTCAGCAAATATCAAAATAAATTCAACTGCAGACTTCACAAACTATGAACTGAGAAAAACAAGAGAAACACCAGCACATGAACAATCACATTGACACACTTGTTTTTGGACAATAGTCCCCAAAAAAACCGAATGCGGGAAAACAGTGCAGTAGTTCTGAGGGTTTCTATTATTGGCAGTGAATTTCAGAATACAATATGGATTCCCCAGAGAAATGACAATCCACTTAGAGAAGATAACTGATAGAAAAATAGTGAGAATTTTCTCACATTGAATCTGGAGATTTTGCACCGACCCCAGCTCCTGGATGACCCATTGCGTAGTCTCTGCGTGAGCCTGCGTAGTCACTGCATGGAGACTCCCTCTGACTGCGTCACCCTTGTTGTTGCTGCATCTATTGTTGGGAATTCGAGATTTCATCTGTCAATCTCCCACAATGATTCTTGACATTGATCTCTGCTATCCCCTTGCAATTCTGCGTCAGCCTCCTCTAGTTGCTGCGCTGTCCCTCCTTGGCACTGCATTGCCTCTCTGATTATTCATTGTCTTCTCTGAAGATACTCACTGGAACTGGAAATCACTTCCTTCCAGTACTGCCTCTGATCCTCATTGTGTGATCACTTGTTCGAATTCCTTAGCCAACCTTGCCCTAGGAATATCGAACTGAATGATCAACTCTGTGTGTGTTTTAGAATGAACCCCAAGCCTCCTTCTTATACTTTTTTCGTTGAGACTTCAACGGTCGAGATTAAGTCTCTAATCAACGGCTAAGATTAAAACTTGACTTGATTCGCTTTCTAGAACATTTTCACCGATATTTTGAGTAATACCCATTAATATTTTAATTTTCCTAAGTTTAGACTTAGGAACTCCATTAAAAATATTAATTATTTTAATAAAATACAATCTTGGTGGAATTTCACCAGACGATTTCTGGGTTCTTTAGAACTCATGTGCCTTAGCCTCTCCACTAATTTTCATGGTTAGAAAACATCTGATACTGCCAAAATAACTAACACTCCCTCTTAGGGAGGAATGTGTTCAAGCAGCAAAGTCCAACTGCATGTTCTTCTGTTTCTTAAGCATCTCCTTTCCGCACTGTTGTTGCCATCAACACTGTGCTACTGCTGCCCATGACACTACCACTTCCCTTGCCACTCCTGCATCTATACTACAACTCCCTCTCAAATGCTGCATCGCGTTATTGAAAGGGATTTTCCAACATACCCATCTGTTCTCAGAATTGAACAAACTTTGTTCTTCCTAGGGCCTTGGTGAGTACATCTGTTGTCTGATTTCCTGTGGGAGTATACTCCAACTGTACCACCCCACGCTGAACATAGCCCCTGATAAATTGACACTGAATATCACTGTGTTTGGAGCGATCATGAAACACTGGATTTTCAGAGAGCTTGATACAACTCTGATTATCACAGAAGATCTTTGTTGCTTCCATCCTCTTTCTGAATAGATTTACAAGTAGTTTCTTGAGCCATATAGCTTCACATGTAGTTGTGCTAGCTACCATATACTCAGCGTCAGCTGATCTCAGTGCTACAGAGTTCCGCTTCGTATTGCACCAGGAGGTCATCCCAGATCCAATACCGAAGCAATACCTAGTGGTACTTTTCCTGTTTACTGAACTTTCTTTGTAATCTGCATCAGTGAATCCACTCAATTTGATATCATTGCCCTTGGTGTATCTTAATCCAAAATTGACTGTTCCCTGCACATACCTGAGAATGTGCTTTGCTACTACCCAATGCGCCCTTTTTGGTTCCACCATGAAGTGACTAAGGGTGTTGACAGCATAACATATGTCTGGCCTAGTGTTGACCAGATACATAAGCGATTCAATGAGCTATCTGTATAAGGTGGGTCCACTTCCTTGTCTCTGGATGCATCTATTTTCTTCCAATTGGTAATCATAGGTGTAACCATAGGTCGACAATCCTGCATTCTGAATCTTTTCAGAATTTCTGATGCATATCTACCTTGGCCAAGGAAGATCTCACCATCCTGCTGCCAAACTTCCAATTCTAGAAAATAGTGCATTAGCCCCAAATCCTTCATGTCAAACTATGTTTCCAGGTTCTTCTTGCAATCCTCTTTGAGTCTGGATGATCCTGTCAAAAATAGATCATCCACATATAATACCAGAATTAATGGCTCATCTTCTACTAACATATAATAAAGATTGGGATCAACATTGCTCTTGATGAATTCCAACTGCTATAAGTAGTTGTCAATTCGACCATACCAAGCTTTGGGTGCTTGTTTCAGCCCATACAAGGCTTTCTTCAATCTACACACATGCGTTCTCTTTTCATGTGTTTCGAACCCTTCTGGCTGTTCGATATATACCTCTTCTTCTATCACTCCATTCAAGAACGATGTCTTGACATCCATTTGGTGAATCTCCCATTGTTATATACCCAAGGGGGATAATATGGGGTACAAAGGGAGACCCAAGGGAATAATGTAATAATGGCATGGGCCATAGTAATAAATAAGGTGGTTAACCCGTATCATGTAAGGGACCACAAGTAGTCAGTAATAATGTAATGGGCCCATGGTATTAGATAGATGGTATTGAGGAAACCATGTTTATGACCCGTGGTATTTTATGTATGAGGCCTATATAAAGGCTAG
Organism: Pinus tabuliformis; assembly: GCA_031772625.1. NCBI lineage: Eukaryota > Viridiplantae > Streptophyta > Pinopsida > Pinales > Pinaceae > Pinus > Pinus tabuliformis. The sequence continues at coordinate 218,642,256 of CM062804.1, read as the reverse complement.
AGACTCCACATTGAGGGATGTCAAGGATTATTGAATGAACATGCATATGGCTTGTGGAGTGTTCTTCTTTCGTAAGGAGTGAATGTATGGTGTTGCCCTACTTTAAGAGTTTGATATCAATAAAGAAGCATTTCTATATATTTCTATCTGTTATTTCTTGGGTTTATTTCTATTATCATATATTTTTGGGTTAGATCTATAACAAGTGGTATCAGAGCACTTTTTTGGGCAAAAGTGGAGAATTTTTATTTTTATTTTTATTATTTTATTATTATTTTTTAATTTTTTGCATGAACTTTCTGGGGTGGCAAGTTTGCATATCAGATCTGTACATTTTGGAACAAAATCTGCAAAATTTAATCGCAGATATGGATTCTTTGTGAAAAAATATCCAAGTTCAAAAAAAAAATCGGCCAAATTGGAGTCCGGATGAAGGAGATTTCGCTAATTTAAAAATCATTGTTGTTGCAGAGATTTTTTGGGGCAGCGAGTTTGTGGCGCAGATCTGTACATTTTGGTGCAAAATCTGCAGAATCTAATTGCAGATCTGGATTATTTGTGAAAAAATACCTAATTTCAAAAAAGAATCAGTCGAATCGGAGTCCGGATGAGGGAGATATCGCTGATTTAAAATCAACTATTTTTTCAGCCATTTTTTGTGATGGCGGGACAATTGCATCGCAAATCGGAAATTCCAATGCCTAGATCAGGATTTATATCACATGGGAAAATGCAGAATGGTTGTTCCATTTCTGAAAACAGGTCATAATAGGGATTCTGAGCAATATTGATTGAATTGTGGCCATTTCAAATTTTCGCCAAGTAAGCGATTTGTTTTCAAAAACCCTCTTAATGGCTTATAACAGTAAGTTTTTTCCAAGAAAAAATAATGGGTTTTCTATTGAAAATTTTATAGCACATCTTAAGTTTGACTTCCCAGGGTGTTGGAAGGACAAAACAGGGTATTATTTGAAAGATGAGGTTGCTATCTGGTGGAAATCACTTGACAGTGAGATTTTGAAGTTATGTTGTGCTGACAAAATTGAAGAACTACTTTTGGACAAATGGTCTCATACTAGAAAGGAGGAAACCAAACAACTTAGCAAAGTTTTTATTTTTGCAGGAAAGAAGGAAACCAAAAAACCTAAAGGGTTATTTTCCGCTGGTATCTCCTTATTGTAGGTTCATAGATTGATTCAGAAGGAGAAGATGATTGTTTATAAATCCTAGCTGCAAGCATAATTTTATCAATGTTAATTTGGCAAAAAAATTGCAAGTTCCAGCCAAACACATTGAAAACACACAGGTTGATGATGAGGATGTTCAAGTTTATAAGGATTTGAAGCTGTCTATGGATAAGTATGTGTTGCATGGTGATTTTTATACTTCAGATATGGATAACATGGATGTTGTTTTGGGATATCCTTGGATGGAATTCGTGGGTACTATCAATATTAATGTGCAGAAGAAATTCCTGAAGCTCTGGTATAAAAAAAAGAAAATTACATTGTAGGATATTTCCATTAAGCCACAAACAGAGACTAAGGAGGCAGTAGCACAAAGCTCTAATGAAACTTACACATCAGATGATGAGCCTTTGATGATCGACAATCAAACACAAACAGAGGCTGAAGCAGAAAAAGTTACAGGTGCTGATACATCAGATGAGGGCTCAGTGGTTGAAGTAATATTGGAAGATAAGACACCACAACAGGCACAACAACATGCACCAGATAATAGTCAGGCTCCAGTAAGGGGTGAATTAAAGAAAAAGACACCGTGGGTTAAAACTTCAACATATCATCACCCACATCACCCCGTAAGAAAACAACCAACAAGATGGCAACGAATTAGCCACAAGGACAACAACCCCCACATGACAGATAGAGAGGAGCGAAGATCCACCTACTACATATCAACACAGAAGAGATGCCAAGGTCAACTTGCATCTCAAGCGAGCGAGGCACCAGCGAGATCGAGGGTTCACCTTTCTCTTGGATAGCTAGATGCACGTGCATGGTACCAGTGGACTACTCTTTTGAGTAGATCTTATTATTTGTGTTCTTCCCATGTTTCAGGGACGAAACATGTTAAGGGGGGTGAAATGTTATATACCTAGGGGGGATAAGATGGGGTACAAAGGGAGGTACCCAAGGGAGTAATGTAATAATGGGATGGGCCATAGTAATAAATAAGGTGGTTAACCCGTATCATGTAAGGGACCACAAGTAGTTAGTAATAATGTAATGGGCCCATGGTATTAGATAGATGGTATTGAGGGAATCATGGTAATGACCCATGGTATTGTATGTATGAGGCCTATATAGAGGCTAGAGACTTCACATTGAGGGAGGTCAAGGATTATTGTATGAATAGGCATATGGCTTGTGGAGTCTTCTCCTTCCTTAAGGACTGAATGTATGGTGTTGCCCTACCTTAAGGGTTTGATATCAATAAAGAAGTATTTCTATCTATTTCTATCTGTTATTTCTTGGGTTTATTTCTATTATCATATATTTTTGGGTTAGATCTATAACACTCGTCCCATCTGTGTTGGAAGGGATATAATGGATTTAATAGAGGTATAGCAAGCTACTGGGGCAAAGGTCTCTTCATAGCCTATTCCTTCCTTTTGAGCATACCCTTTCACGACGAACCTAGCCTTATACTTGTCTACGCTGCCATCTGTAGCATACTTGATCTTGTAGATCCATCTCGAACCCACAACTGATCTGTTCTCTGGTCTTGGTACAATTTCCCAGACATCATTTGTCATAATAGAACTATACTCTTCTACCATGGCATCCACCCACACCTGGTGCTGTACGACTTCACGAAAACTAGAGGGTTCTTCAACCTGATCTACCAATGCTTGGCACCTATCAGGTTGTCTACGCTGTCGTTTCTCAGCTCTACGAGATCCAACAAATTCCTCTGCGTCCCTTAGAGTCTGTCATACTTCTCGGCTAGTACTTCCACTGATGGTGGAAGGTTCCAACTGTTCTGCGTCTTGTTGTTATACCTGCTAAGACACTCTTGGCTCCTCTTCTCTTAAGGAGATGCTAGTACTAGTTACAGTGCTCGAACCAGATACCTATCTCCTTGCTAGATCTGCTCCTTGTTGCTGGACCAGAGGAACATTCTCAGCCTTTTCTTCAAAAGGAATTTCTCGAGATTTCCTGAAAGCTCTATCTTCCATGAACTTTACATCCCGCCTTACTACAATCTTCTTACTGCTTGGAATGTAGATTCGATATGCCTTTGAAGTCTTGCTGTAGCCCACGAGGTATCCATCTTCGGCAGTCTGCTCTAATTTGCCTCGATTCTCATCTAGAATATGACAATAAGCCACACTTCCAAATATCCTAAGATGACTCACTTCTGGCTTCTTTTCCGTAAAAACACCCTCCGATGTCTTCTTTCCTAAAGCCCTGTGAAGTGTCCTGTTCTGAATGTATACAACCATGCTGCACGCTTCTGCCCATAAAAACTTGGGTAGATTCTGATCATATAACATTGCCTTTGCTACTCCAATAATAGTTCTGTTCTTCCTTTTTGCGACTCCATTCTATTCTGGATTATAAGGTGTTGTCCATTCTCTTATGATCCCTTCTCTTGCATAGAAATCTGTGAAGTTTTTATCCGTGTATTCTCCACCATTATCTGAGCACAATATTTTGATCTTCCTTCCTGTCAGGTTTTCCACTAGAGCCTTAAACTCCTTAAACTGATCAAAGAACTCATCATTGGTTTTTAAGAAATAAATCCAAGTTTTCCTGGAATGGTCATCTATGAAGGTGACAAAATACTTAAGATTGATAGCTCTTGTGGACATTGGACTGCAGATGTCTGAGTGTATTAAACCCAATACACTCTGAGCTCTATTGCTTCTTTTGGAATAAGCCGCTTTGACGTACTTGCCTAGCACATAGCCTCTGCATGTATCATCATGCTTGGTAGTAAGCATTGGAACCCCCGTAATAGTTTCCTTGAGAATCCTTAATGCCCCATGATGTAAGTGTCCCATCCTTCTATGCCACAGTTCATTCAAGTCTTTCTCTCCACTGACATTATTGCTTATCAGTGCCATAGGAGACTTGAGTTGCAACTTATATAACCTGTTGCTTCGAGTTCCAATCTGGGCCCTCTTTTTCCACTTAGGATGCTTGGCATATACTTTGTTACCGATGAAGTATACATCATATCCTTTATCTTGTAATTGAGATACTGAAATCAAATTCATTCCCATACCTAGCACATGTAGTACGTTAGTGGCCCAAAGACTATCTCCTGCTACTGTCTGGAATGTAATGGTTCCCTTTCCTACTGGGGTGCATTTCATCCTGTTACCCATTGTGATTTGGAAGTTCATCTGTTCCTCCTGATAGCTCGAGAAATATTCTCGTTCTCCAGTCATATGAGTTGAAGCCCCGCTATCAATGTACCATTCCTCGATTGATGTAGAACTCGATAAGCAAGCAAATTCCTCTTCTAGCCTGGAAGCTAATTCGAAAATATTATGATCCCTACTATTCTCTATGCTATTTTCTCTGCTGGTAATTTCTGCAAGGGACTGCGTGACTCTTTTAGAGATCGATTTGTTGCCATTGTGGCACCACCACCCTATATTGCAGAAATTACTGACATCTTGCCTGATCTTTGTTCTGATACCATGTGAAAAATCATGCTGCAGTGATTGATTTATTTCTCCTACTTATTTACAATAATAAGTTATTCACCAATGATTCAGTAAATATCAAAATAAATTCAGCTACAGACTTCACAAACTATGAACTGAGAAAAACAAGAGAAACACCAGCACATGAACAATCACATTGACACACTTGTTTTTGGACAATAGTCCTCGGAAAAACCCAATGCGGGAAAATCGGTGTAGCAGATCTGAGGGTTTCTATTATTGGCAGTAAATTTCTGAATACAATATGGATGCCCTAGAGAAATGGCAATCCACACAGAGAAGATAACTGATAGAAAAATAGTGAGAATTTTCTCACACTGAATATGGAGATTTTGCATTGACCCCAGCGCCTGGATGACCCATTGCGCAGTCTCAGTGTGAGCCTATGCTGTCACTGTGTGGAGACTCCCTCTGACTGCGTGACCCTTGCTGTTGTTGCGTCTGTTGCTGGGAATTTGAGATTTCATCTGTCAATCCCCTACAGTGATTCCTGACACTGATCTTTGCTATCCCCCAACTGTTCTGCGTCAACCTCCTCCAGTTGCTGCGCTGTCCCTCCTTGGCACTGCATTGCCTCTCTGATTCTTCACTGTCTTCTCTAAAGTATATTCACTGGAACTGGAAATCACTTCCTTCCAGTACTGCCTCTGATCCTCACTGCTTGATCACTTGTTCGAATTCCTTAGCCAACCCTGCCCTAGGAATATTGAACTAACTGATCAACTCTGTGTGTGTTTTAGAATGAACCCCAAGCCTTCTTCTTATACTTTTCTTGTTGAGACTTCAACGGCGAAGATTAAGTCTCTAACAACGGCTAAGATTAAAACTTGACTTGATCCGCTTTCTAGAACATTCTCACCCATATTTTGATTAATACCCATTAATATTTTAATTTTCCTAAGTTTAGACTTAGGAACCCCATTAAAAATATTAATTATTTTAATAAAATACAATCTGGGTGGAATTTCACCAAACGATTTCTGGATTCTCTAGAACTCATGTGCCTTAGCCTCCCCACCAATTGTCATGGCTAGAGCACATTCGATGCTACCAAAACAACTAACAGTTCAAAAGGGTTGCGTAGTGGTTGATGGGTAGCAATAGCCAAACATCAGCAGCGTGATATCAGAGTTGCGCAATGGTTAGTGGGCAGCAACAGCCAGACATCAATAGCGTGACAAGAGATTATGTAGAGACAGGGTGTTGCTATACGGGGCAACAACACTAGAACACATTCCTCGCTAAGAGGGAGTGTTAGTTTTTGTAGCATCGGATGTGTTCTAGCCACAAAATTTTGTGGAGAGGCTAGACTACACGAGATCTCCAAAACCCAGAAATCGTTTTTGGAAATTCCACCTAGAAATGACTTAATTAGATTATTAGTCGTTTTTTAAATATTTCCTAAGTCTAAACTTAGAGAATATGACTAATTAATTCGAATTAATCAGGTTATGGTGTGAATGTTCTAGAAAATCACACTGATCAACTTCAAGTTAATCCTAGCCATTGATTAAGATCTAATCTTGGTCGTTAAAGTCTCAATAGAGGATTATAAGAAGAAGTCAATTGGGCTTGGAGAAATCACTTGCGTAGTTTGATTTAATGAGCAAATCGATTTCCTGAGTAGCAACATTCAGTTGTCAGAGAGAGAGCCAGAGAAATTGAAGCAGTGGCAGAGGGGCAGGGATAGTGAAGCCGGAGGAAGATTTCCTAATCCAGTGAGTGCATTTGCAGAGAGGCAGAGAAGGTACACTAAGGCTGACGCAGAGCAACGCAGTAGCCTCTAGAGGCAAAGTTGAATTGTTGAGGAGAAGCAGAATTTCAGTGCTTGAAACTAGGCATAGGTTCCAGAGGCCAGGATAGACATTTTCCCAGACAGCAGCTAGTTAGACAGGTTGAGGAGAAGTTGTTCCAAGCTGAGAGTAGTAGCAACTGCGTTAGGGTGATGCAGTGACTGCGTAGAGGCAGTTTGGACTATTCAATTTGAGCTGAGGTCAGTGCCAGGATTTGCCTATGGAGTAATGTTGCATTAATCGTTATTGGGATTAAATCGGCGTGGGGAAAAAATCGGAATTATCGGGAAATTATTGGAAAAAATCGTTTGGTACAAAGATATTCATTTTTTTTCAATTTTTTTAATATCTAAACCATCTACAACATAAAATAAATACATTGACACATAAATATGATAAAAAAACTAATATATAAGATGTTTAATATCGTTTCTAGCGCTAAAATCACACGTAACATTGAATCATGTCCTGAATAGTAAGTCCTGACTCCTGAGTCCCAACTCAACCTCAAAATATCAACAAAAAATATGATAATGTATCTCATCATGTCATAATGTCATATACAATAAAATGAAAGTCTAATCCTATTGATTTCCTCTACCCCTCTTGCGAGAAAATGCCACAGCTTTCCCTTTCCCTCTAGATGTAGATGCTGGTGCCTGTTCTGGTGGAGATGGCAGTGGAGTCTGATGTGCTCTAGAAGCTGAAGAACTAGAAGTAGGAGCTATAGGAGGTAGACCACGTCCTCTACTGGTGGTAGTGGTAGCCCGGGCAGGCGGTGTCACCTCCTCCTCCTGTTCCTCCTCCTCCACCTGCTCCTCCTCCTCCTCCCCCTCCACTACATCCTGCACTAACCAATCATCAACAGAATCCATGAGAGCCCTCTCGGCCTCAACCCTCCATGCAACAGTGGTGTCAATCCCATCCAATGAGATGGCATCCACATCAGTTGTCCTCTCAAGTTGCCTCACCCACAATCGAAGATTGTAGTAGACGTAGACCATGTCATTAAGTCGCTGGGACTCCAACCTGTACAAAGATCATGAAATAATAATTAATAATTAAAAAAAAATATTGTTTAATGAATTCAAAAATTTATTTGGAAATTTGCAATATTATAAATGTTTAAGTGTTAACCTGTTGCGCTTCTTGTTGTGTGTTTTTTCAAATACACTCCAGTTGCGCTCACATCCTAAGGAGCTGCATGTTTGGCTAAGGATGTGAATGGCAAGCTTTTGCAGAAGGGGTACCTTGCCACCATACATTTTCCACCATGCATCTACAACAAAATTACAAATAAAATTTTAAATAAACATAAGAAAAAAATGGAATTTGAAGAGACAATGAAATTTGAAACAAAGTTACAAACTAAAAAATACTTGGCATTTTAATTGTCCTATCAGTGATAGCCATCTCAAAGCCAAATGTGCCACCTGCCATCCTATATGTCTCAATTTGTTTAGAGATCTCTATACGTTGTTCTGGAGATCGCACCGTCTTCTGGACACAGGATAAGAATCCATCCATGATCTCAGCATCAAAATCAAACCCACATACATAAGAAAATGCAGGGTTCAGGAAAAGCCCAGCAGCATGAATGGGATGATGGAGTGTGTTGTTCCATCGCTCATCAATCACTCCCCATAGAAGGAGTTGTTTCTGAAACCCATCATCTCCCTTATCATCATAGTAGGCCCGAATGGCTTCTTTGGCCCTGTCCATGGCTTCATACAAATATCCCATTGCGGGCTTCTCACCATCAACCAACTGAAGAACCTTTACCAAAGGTTCAGTAACAGCGCACACCTCTTGCACTCCCGCCCAGAAGTCTTCCTGGTATGAAACTAGTCTACATACGACCTCTCCTTCTGGTTTGTGGCTCATTGGCAAAGCACGCCACTCCTCTGAAAGAAACATTCTCTTCACATCCCACATAGAAATCAAGAGGGATTGAAGAGATATGAAACTGGTGGCAAACCGTGTAATAGCGGGGCGCACCAACTCTTTGTTGTTGGTGAATCTTCTCATCAAGTTAAGCACAGATGTATGATTATATATAAATTTTGTAATGCTTTTTGATGAGTCAACAATATCTTTGACAAAGGGAATTTTCCCTATGTCCTCTAACATCAAATCAATACAATGGGCAGCACAAGGTGTCCAAAATAAAGTAGGATGCCTGTCCATAAGCATCCTACCAGCGACAACATAATTTGCAACATTGTCCGTTATGACTTGGACAACATGTTGTTCACCCACCTCCAAAATAAACACATCCAGTAAATCACATAAAGTTCTTGCATCTTTGATTTGTGCAAATGCATCAACAGATTTGATAAACATAGTCCCCTTGGGACAACTAACCAAGAAGTTTATAAGGGTTCTCCCCTTTTGGTCAGTCCAACCATCTGACATAACAGTGCATCCTGTTTGTGCCCATGATGACCTAAAATCCTCCAATCTTTGGGTGCAGTCACACTTTTCATTTTGAAGAATCCGACCTCTGAAATCATGATAAGAAGGAATTTTGTACCCCGGGCCAACACTGGCAATAGCATCAACAGTAGGTTGGAAAAATGGATTATTCCTTACAATGCTGAAAGGAATATCACTCCAGAGGAGAAATTTTGCCAGCAACTTGTCAGCTTGTTCTTTCTCAGTTCTTTTTAGCATTGATGATTGAACTAATAGATGGCTGTGAACCAGGTGTGGTTCAAGGAACAAAAAATGATGATGCAGCTACCGGATTGGCTGATGCTGCAGTAGAACCAGTGCCACTTGGCCCACTTCCTTTAGTTGACCTTTTTAGTTTCCTTTTGAGTTCTTCTTTGGCCGCTCTAGTCTGCTCTAAAGTTTCCAATGCTCTCATGGCTCTTTGGATAAGTTTAGGAGTTGTATTTGTACAAGGCTCCACATCATGTCTAGGGATTTTTGCAAGGTGAAACTTCAACCTGTACACCCCCCCGGACATAGGGTGGCCACACAACTTGCAACTCAAGTTTACTCTATCATTCAGAGAATCAAGGACACCATATTCTCAGAAAGGATCCAATTTCCTTGGCATGTTTTTTTTTTAACTTTGAAGTTGCGAACTTGGAGTCTTGAATGGTGTTTTGGTGCAGTTGTGAACCTATGGGAAAATAAGGATTAGGATTACAATTTAGCATTTACAAAATTACAAGTTACAAATTTACAAATTACAATTTAGTATTTTAATTTTTAATTTTTACATTGATGATTGTACAATGAAAATCCAAGTTACCCGTAACCCAACCTAAAAGTTAAAACAACCATTCCAAAGTTCAAAGTTTCAAACACAAATTACCAAACCATTCCAAACCCAAGTTACCCAACCAAATGGCAAAAACAATGAAAAAAACATAAACAATGTTTAAAAAAAATGAAACAAAAAAAAAATTGGTTCCCATAGTCATACCAAGTTACCCAACCCAAAACAATGAAGAAATACAAAAAAATCTTTAAAAACAATGAAAACAAAAGAAAAATGGTGCCCATACCAAGTTTCCCAGCCAAAAACAATGGAAAACATACAAAAACAATGTTTTTAAACAATGAAAGCAAAAAAAAATTAATCCATATACCGTTTCTATGGAGAAATCGGCGGCCTCCTCTTGATTTTCTCCTCTAAGCACTTAGATTTGGCAAAAAACCCTCTTCAGCTTGGTCTCCAAGAGCTCCTCCTCCCTCCGCGCGCGACTGTCCAATTGAGCTCATGAAAAAACCCAAAAAATCGTTATAAAACTATGCTGTCGCGACCCCCAGCAATTTTTTAAATTTTTATCACGATTTTTTCAATAAAAATCAGCAAAAAAAAACCGGAAATTTTTTCGTTTAATTATCGCGATTTTATCAGCAGAGGGAAAAAATCGCAATTTTCACAACACTGCTATGGAGTGATGAATTTATCCTCACTAGATTTTCTTGCTAGTATTTCTTTGTAGGATTGCCAGTTTTTGCATCCAGTTGCACTCAATTTATTTCACCGCTGCATAATAATAAAACCCTCAGTTGCTGCATCGGTTTTCTCGAGTTGGGTTTTCTCCCGGGGACATTGGTCCAAAAATAATTGTGTCATTTTATGTGTGTGTGCTAGCATTTCTTCCAGTGTTTATTTCTTCCGCAGTTTATTTGTGTAGGTTGCAGTGTGATTGATTCAATATTTGTTGTAGTGAACAGTAAATAAATTGTTAAGAATTAATTTAACAATTAGGAGAATTATTTCCTGTTGTTGCAATAAGAATCGGGTTTCCGATTTTTCGCATTAGAGAACTCGCCCTAGCTTTTGTAATTTGTTACTTTGTGGAGATGTGATCTTATGTGGATTTTGGCTATTGGAGATTAGTGCTTGTTGTGAAGATGTCAATTTTGGATTGAAAGAAAGCATGTTCTTGGATATATTGTGAGTGCTTTGTTGAATATCATTAATGGTTACTGAATGTGATGGAATACTGCTAAGGTTTCTATGTTGCATTTATGTTTATATGAAATACTTGGTAATTTTTGCATGCTATATTCTTGTATCCTTGAACTCCCTAGAAAACCTCCTAGAGAGCATTTTTCTAGTAAATTTCTCCCCTCATAAAGTGATAGCTAGTGTTAGCAAGTGAAAACCTAGGGTTTTCCCCTTGCTCATTTCAGAGGTTTGATATTTCTATGGCAAAATTCCCTAAGGCTCCATCATCCAAAGTAGATAGAAAGCACTGGAAACCATCTAGGGGATCAAAATCTTCAAAATTTCATCTTTTTCCTCCAAGAATTTCGACCCTTCAAGGGAAGTTGCTAGGGTTATGGTTTCAGGCCGAATTCAACTAGGGTTTGATCATTGAGCTGATTGGGGATTCTTCCACCTTGCTTGGTCTTATAACATCAAAATCTAGCAATTTTCATGGTTAAAAGTGTCTCTCTAGGGTTGACGTCATCAACCCTAGCTAATTCTAGGGCTCGCAAAACGCTAATTCTATAGAAAAGCTGCAACTTAGGGTCATTTGAAGGTTTGCCTCTTAATTGCTTGATTATATCTTACAAACAAACCTTTTCTTTGCACTTGTATGCCTAGATTCAATGTTGCAAACATCACGATTTTATTGCAAAATAATCGCGAAATTGCAAATTTTGGCCTAGCCAATCTCTGTCGATTTTTACTGATATTTTGGTGGTATCTTAATTTTGTCGATGTTTGCCAATTTTTGTTGATATTTTCTTGATTTTATTTTTATTTTTTGCTTTTCCAGAGCGTTGTCGATTTTATCTCAATGTCAATGTTTGCAACATTGCCTAGATGTGCCATTGTTGAGCTACATCTTGAAACCCTAGGCTATAAGTTTGATCTCATAGGCTTCTTCATAGGTATGCTATTCCTGATCACAAGAATTGAGCCTTATTCCTAGTTCAAAGTACCTTGATTTAGCCTCTCAAAGTGTCGCCTTGATCCACTTAACCTAGAATACCTTTAGGTGACCTGTACTAGGAACTTAGGAAGCCTCCCATGAGGTGAAATTCCACTAAAGAGCAGGAGGTGGAGAAATGAGGTGATAGTGACATCCACCTCATTGTTGTGTCATAGTCTAGCTTTTGCCTTGTGAGGCCTCTTACAAGGCCTGCTAGATTTTGAGGCAACAAGCATCATTATCTCACCTTTTGGAGGTTTGCATGTTGCACATGCTGAGTGTTGAACTCACTTATCATCACTTATTGGCATCATCGTCTCACTTTTTGAAGTGTTTGCATCTTGCATATGCAAAATTCCGTGGTGTGGATTTGCTTAGCATAGTGCACTCTTGATTAACTCCCAATTCTTTGCCAAGTGATCAGCTAATGGAGGTCCAACTCTTGAGTGTATAGACGTAAGGAGGGAGCAATAATGGAGGCAAGAATTACCCTTTCCTCGGTTTGTTTTTTGACTTAAAAGCAGACAAGCTGATCAACATCTTGGTTTGGCCAATTGAGCCCTCCATTCAACTTTGATGCATTACAATGGAGAATCCCCAAACCTCTTAAAGGCTTCATCACATGTAATCCATGGGCTCTAATACTATGGGCCACCAAAACCATGTGCCTGAAACCACCACTGTGAACCTAACAATTTTGACTCTTTCACTTAGTCAAGTTTACCCTAACACTTGCTGGCCTTTCAACAATCAAGGTTTGCACTCACTTGAGGCAAGTTAGGGGGGTTTCATGCCCTCACAGTTCATCACAAAAGGAATGCATCAGAATACAAAGAAAACTATTAGGCATAATATACATCCATTGCATTTATACACAACAGCAACTCAAAATACCAAGCAATGAGAAAGTCTCCAACCATTCACATTGATTTTGTGGATGCATGAACATCTACACTATAAACATTACACCAAAATATGAGTAAGTCTTTGATCGTTCACATTGGTTTCATTAATACATGAGGATTCCGATTTGCACCATAAACAGTCATACACATGCAGTGATGAGATTTCAACAGCATTTCATTATGAATTTCACCAGAATCTCACTCTATACATGGCTGGAATTATATTTAAATCAGCTACATAGCAGTTAGTTGTAGCTAAATTAGCCTGGTTGTGTAGGATTCTGTTGCAAATGTCTGATTTAACACTCCTTGTCATTGTCATGGTGCATACTTGGTCTCAGTTTCTAGGGATTTCTTTCATTGTCATGGAGTGACTTAGCCAATTTTACACAAGTACAAAAATCCATCCAACAGTTCACTCCATAAATGTTATAACAATCATCTTTGCACATAAGAAATTGCCTATTAATGAACCATATTTGTATGTTGCTGTTATGATTGACTGCGTTCCTATTCATGTTTATTTATATACATGTGTGCTTTTAAGTTTTCTCCAATGTCCCGCTCCTATCCTCTTCAAATTAAGTTATGTAACCTAAGGTTGTGCAATCCAAGCAGTCACTGATTTTATACAACAACAATGTATAAATCCAACATAATGTTATCTAACCTAATTCATTATTTGACTCCAGAATTGACTTAAGAGATTGGTTGCATTAGTTCTCTAACAAACCTAGTAGATAGATAGGTTTTCGCTTTTACGGCTTCCTTTACAAAAGTCAATTATCTTTTGGTATACATCTTTTTCATTAAAATATACCTCTCAAATTATTCTGCTATTTAAAACACTATCATAGCATTTACAATGTAAATTTTCCATTCTTCAAATTTATAAAATTGTGGACTCTGACACAAGCAATAAATGCTTAAATGCTGTTATACGTTCTCAATCATTATTTTGGTGTTTGAAATTAAGGCAGGAAAATGCATTGATTTTGGTTGCAGTTATGGTGCTTTTGCAGTACAAGGCACTGGAAGACCACAAATGGAAGACACCTACAGCATTGAAGTTGATTCAGAAGGATCAGGACCATCATTTTTTGGTGTATTTGATGGCCATGGTGGCACTTCTGTTGCAGAGTATGCAATCAATGCTTGTATTTTCAGATTTTCAGGTCAAAAGATTCCACTGAAATATATATCAGGCATTGACTAAAAGAATAAATAGGACATCCTTAATGAAATGATGGCTTTGGAATGGCTCCTTCATAGTGACCAGCTTTTAATCTGTCAGGGAGACCAATTGCAATCTTATGTAGTGGAAAAATTTTGAACTATTTTGGTTTTATTTTTTTCTCTGTTGTTTTCCTTGTTTCTCCAAATTTAGATTGGGATCTCCCTTTTATTCTGAACGCCAAGTTTGGATAAACATGTTCTACAAAAATAGGATCAGTTTTTTCAAGAGTTCTTGTCAAAAAGGCATTGGAAGTTTATTGAGTTTTGAAATGTTATTGGCTGGAACATGATCGTAGGATGTTGAAGTCAAGCCTGTGGCCCATTTACAAGAAGAAACTTTCAGGCAGGTTCCATTTCTATGTCATTCATGTGGTGTTTAACTTTCCATTTTTTTTATTCCTTCATTATATATATATATATATATATATATATAGTGATCAAGGATAATTCATATGTGTATATATATATATATATATATATATATATGTTCTTGTTCTCATATTGGATTATAATTTTAATTTTGCATATGAATTATCCTTGATCACTTTTGCATGCTAAAAACTATATTTCCTGTATTTTAGTTGTGCAGCTCCTCTTCACCTGCTCCCTTTTGTGAAAATTGGCTTATGTCACAAAATTAAAAAAAGAAGTAAATTATTGACAATGAAGAGGTTTTCCTCGCTTTATAACCCTGGACAGAAGAACCAATATTTTAGACTAAATTCCCATGATGAGAATCCCTAATATCATAATATCATAATCTGCTTTCTTAGAACACACTTTAGCGGTTGTTTGCATTGAAAGTTTATCTTAGAGCCTATGGAACACTAAAGTCCCGTACGAACACTTGCTGTCTTCAAAGGCAGATTTACATCAATTTGACAAGAGACACATGAGCGGAGTGCAGTTATATGGATTATGAATATAAAATATGCTATCAAAAGGCAACAGACATATTTTAGCTCTTCCAAAAGTTAGTAAAATGCTCAACAGAGTACATATCAAAAACTGATGTAGTAGGGGCACCTCATATGATATATCTACAACTTTGGAGTGGGACATGTTATCTCTCAGACACTTGCAGGAAAAACATCCTAACTTTTAAGATGGAAATGCCTAAGGCAACTACTAAGTGGGCCTACCACCTATCACCTAGGTGGTTCACTTCTGACATTAGTCTTAGCATAACCAAGCAAAGGGGGGAATCCCTTGAGCTAGTCCTATCGTTGAAGTACTAAGAACAGGACTAGGAAAACTAACTCACAAGTGAATTTCTTATGGATATGAAATCTATGTGCTGCTTGCAATGCTATCCAAGTAAGTTCTAGTTGGACAAATGGGTTAGTATTTGAAGCAAGGAGAAGGAAACTTCACTGAAAGGGGATCTAATGATGATCAGGATTTTATTTGTTGATTAAATGTGCCCAATTTGGTGAAGTGCTCAAATAATTTAAGGTTGAACCTTGTGATGTGATTGTTAAACTTCTCAAGTAACTTCAAGTGTTAAATGTTCAAGTATGCCATTCATTTATTAATGTTGCAATCACATGGCCGATTTGTAAACCATGCAAGATAGCACATCCATAACTGAAATAAATTGCCCAGCAAAATAATCAGTGCATAAAGTGTTTGAGATTATTATGTGAGATGAATAGTAGATACACCATAAGGAAATTATTAGTGCTAGTGCTGCTTTGAAATTGTGTTAATCATAAGACGAGATCAAAAGTAATTATACCAGCAATTGTTTTAATACTGTCATCAACACATCAAGTAATATAAATCTGCAGCAATTATGAGATTCTGTGGTCTTATTACTATGGGTTGTGTTGACCACACTTTGTCAACAATGCAGGAAGCAAAGTACATAGTAGCATATAAATTTTTTCGAAGATCAAAGTCATTGTGCAACGCTAATATTGTCATTATAAACCCAATTTCTGCCAAATTACTGTAAATGATCCTAATATGACTATGAAGCCATGTAACAACACCTAGGTAAGCCTATGATTTTTGTCAAAGGATTTCATTGTAGGGATTTTTTTACCTCCCCGAATTATGTGTGGGTAAACACGCATAATTGGCAGATTTTTTCTCCCAGACAATACCCCAAAGCTAGGGTGGAATTTGTTGACAAGGTCTTAAGTGAGTCCCAGTGTTTATCAAGTCTATGTAAAAGTATGTTTAGGAATAATTTAGTGCATGGTTACTCATATTTAGACACCATGCCTAAATTATTTTATTATAGACACACTTGGTTTCATACTAGATCATACCGTGTGGCAGAATTGTGTATTGTCTTTAGGGTCAATTTCTAAATGTGTATTTCTTCTTTTAAGGGTTGAATTAATTTGTAATATCTTGATGTAAAATTATTTTAGTGCATGATTACTCATAGTAGACACCATGGTTGTAATATCCCTTTTGGAAAATGTTATATACCTAGGGGGGATAATATGGGGTACAAAGGGAGGTACCCAAGGTAATAATATAATAATGGGATGGGCCATAGTAATAAATAAGGTGGTTAACCCATATCATGTAAGGGACCACAAGTAGTTTGTAATAATGTAATGGGCCCATGGTATTAGTTCGATGGTATGAGGGAACCATGGTAATGACCCATGGTATTGTATGTATGAGGCCTATATAGAGGCTAGAGACTCCACATGGAGAGATGTCAAGGAATTGTGTCAAGGATTATTGTATGAACAGGCATATGGCTTGTGGAGTGTTCTCCTTCCTTAAGGAGTGAATGTATGGTGTTGCCCTACCTCAAGGGTTTGATTAATAAAGAATCACTTCATATTATTTCTGGGTTTATTTACATTGTCATATATTTTCATATCAGATCTATAATATTTATGGGTTAGATCTATAACAAGTGGTATCAGAGCTATAACCACTTGTTGGTATTAGTGCTCTGATACCACTTGTTATAGCTCTGATACCACTTGTTATAGATCTAACCCAAAAATATATGAGAATAGAAATAAACCCAAGAATAATAAGATTCAAATATAGAAATGCTTCACTTTATTGATATCAAAACCCTTAAGGTAGGGCAACACCATACATTCACTCCTTAAGGAATGAGAACACTCCACAAGCCATATGCCTGTTCATTCAAATATACTTGACCTCTCTCCATGTGGAGTCTTTAGCCTTTATATAGGCTTCATACATACAATACCATGGGTCATTACTATGGTTCCCTCATACCATCGAACTAATACCATGGGCCCATTACATTATTACAAACTATTTGTGGTCCCTTACATGATATGGGTTAACCACCTAATTTATTATTATGGCCCATCCCATTATTATATTATTACCTTGGGTACCTCCCTTTGTACCCCATATTATCCCCCCTAGGTATATAACATTCCACCCCCCTTAGCATGTTTCGTCCCCAAAACATGGGAAAAACACAAATAATAAGATCTACTCAAAAGAGTAGTCCACTGGGACCATGCATGTGCATCTAGCCATCCAAGAGAAAGGTGAACCCTCGGTTTCGCTGGTGCCTCGCTCGCTTGAGATGGAAGTTGACCATGGTGGCTCTTCTGTGTTGATGTGTAGTAGGTAGATCTTCGCTCCTCTCTATCTGTCCTGCGGGGGTTGTTGTCCTTGTGGGTAATTGGTTGCCATCTTGATGGTTGTCTTGCGGGGTGATGTGGGTGATGATATGTTGAAGTTTTAACCCATGGTGTCTTTTTCTTTAATTCACCCCTTACTGGAGCCTGACTGTTATCTGGTGCATGTTGTGGTGCTTGCTGTGGTGTCTTATCTTCTAATATTACTTCAACCACTGAACCCTCATCAGATGTGTCAACACCTGTAACCTTTTCGGCTTTAGCCTCTGTTTGTGTTTGATTGTCGACCATCAACTGCTCATCATCTGATATGTCAGTCCCTGGAACATCTTCTGCGTCAACCTCCTTGGACTCTACCTGTTTATTGATGGAAATATCCTGTAATGTAATTTTCTTCCTTTTATACCAGAGCTTCAAGAATTTCTTCTGCACATTAATATTGATAGTACCCACAGATTCCATCCAAGAATATCCTAAAACAACATCCATATTATCCATCTTTGAAGTATAAAAATCACCATGCAACACATACTTATCCATAGAAATCTTCAAATCCTTGTACACTTGAACATCCTCATTATCCACTTGTGTGTTTTCAATGTGTTTTGCTGGAATTTGCAATTTTTTTGCCAAATTAACATTGATGAAATTATGTTTGCAACTAGGATTTATAGAAACAATGATCTTCTCTTTTTGAATCAATCCATGAA
This sequence comes from Pinus tabuliformis, assembly GCA_031772625.1. Classification (NCBI taxonomy): domain Eukaryota; kingdom Viridiplantae; phylum Streptophyta; class Pinopsida; order Pinales; family Pinaceae; genus Pinus; species Pinus tabuliformis. Next base: position 218,623,906 of record CM062804.1, on the reverse strand, counting down.
CCTGCAATAAGGAGATACCAGCAGAAAATAACCTTTTAGGTTCTTTGGTTTCCTTCTTTCCTGTAAAAATAAAATCTTTGCTAGGCTGTGTGTCTGTCTGTGTGAGCTTATCCACAAGATTAGTTTTACGGTCAAAGTGGTCCATAAGAGCTTTTGTGAATATGTCCCAAGTCAAGGGCCTTCGATAGCAACGTTGATGCCATTGCCACCATTGCTGTCTTTCATTGTCCAGGTACATTTTTCCCATACTGAGTTGAGTCTCATCATCCATGATGTAATTCAATCTAAAACATTTCTCCATTTGTGCTAGCCATTTGGCTGGATGAGAGCCATCAAATTTATACAAGTCCCTCAAACTCTGATCTAGGCCCGCCATCACAAAAAAAAAAATTGGCGAAAATTTGAAATGGCCACAATTCCATCAATATTGCTCAGAATCCCTATTATGACCTGTTTTTGGAAATGAAACAACCATTTTGCATCTGCCCAGGTGATAGAAATCTTGATCCAGGCACTCGAATTTCAGATCTGCGCTGCAACACTCCCGCCGTCACCAAAATTTTTGCAAAAAAGCGCTGATTTTAAATCGTGATATCTCTCTCATCCGGACTCTGATTTGACTAATTTTTTTTTGAAATTGAGTATTTTTTCACAAAGAATCCAGATCTGTAATTAGATTTTATAGATCTTGCACTAGGACGTCCAGATCTGCGCCGCAAACTCGCTGCCCCGAAAAATTGTCTACAACACCATTGATTTTTAGATCAGCGATATCTCCTTCATCCGGACTCCAATTCGACTATTTTTTTTTTGAAATCAGGTATTTTTTCACATAGAATCCATATCTACAATTATATTTTGCAGATCTTACACCAAAACATGCAGATCTGATCTGCAACTTGCCGCCCTCGAAATCCTGCAAAAATAAAAAAATTTCTCCACTTTTTTTTGCCCAAGAAAGTGCTCTGATACCATTTGTTATAGATTTGATACCAAAAATATAAACATACCCAAGAATAACAAGATAGAAATATATAGAAATGATTCTCTTTATTAATATCAAACCCTTAAGGTAGGGCAACACCATACATTCACTCCTTAAGGAAGGAGAACACTCCACAAGTCATATCCCTATTCATACAATATTCCTTGACACAATTCTTTGACATCTCTTCATTTGGAGTTTGTAGCCTCTATATAGGCCTCATACATACAGTACCATGGGTCATTACCATGGTTCCCTCATACCATCGAACTAATACCATGGGCCCATTACATTATTACAAACTACTTGTGGTCCCTTACATGATATGGGTTAACCACCTTGTTTATTACTATGGCCCATCCCATTATTATATTATTACTTTGGGTACCTCCCTTTGTACCCCATATTATCCCCCCTAGGTATATAACAGAAAATGTCCTCAAACGCCACTATTTTCTCTAAGTCAAATGAGGTTTCCCAATGAGGTATTTTGTCAAATGGTTTGAAAACAAAGTGCTGTAGGAGTATTTGTATTGACAAAATTATTTCCAATTGATTTCAAGCAAATGTTTCCACAACACTTGGAATTCTCTTTGACATTTTCTCACAAATAGTCAACATGCATAATTTTGGAAATTCATTTTTCAATGTACCACACAACATCTTATCAAACAATTGGTGCACAAACTTGTAGAAGAGTAATTGAGACAAAGTCTAATCTTTAACTAAGAAAAATGCTCAGTGGCTCCAATGAAATTGGAAGGAAACACTTGGAAAAATGCTTCAGCTGATAAGAGGACAGATTTTAATGTTCCTGTTGCACCCATTTTTTCAACATTCCAAGGAAGCATAATCCAAACACTTTAAGGAATTTTTTCAAATTCAAAATCATCAGCCAACAATTTGTCATATCATTGTAAACCCATTTTGCAAATTTGTAATATAAATGATGTTAGTACAACTGTTTAATTATGTAACAGCCTAGGTAGCTTATGATTTTGGCGACGAATTTCATCCTAGGAGGTTTGTCGCCTCACTGATTATCTGTGTTTCTAAACACGGATGATCCACTAAGTTTTTCCCTCTAGCCTCACCCCAAAGCTAGGGTGAAATTTATCGTTGAAGTCTTAGGTGAGTCCTAGTGTCTTAGTCGAGTCTATTATAAAAGTGATTTGGGAATAATTTAAGCTAATTAGCTAAATTATTTTATTACAAATCACTTGGTTTACTAGATCGTATTGTGTCGCAAAATTGGATAAATATTATGAGGATCTATGATGAATGGGTATTCCCCCTAGGGTTGAATTTGTAAAATCTTATGTAAAAATACTTTAGTGCATGGTCCCTCATAGTTAGACACCATGGCTAAAATATTTGAGGGTAGAAAAATGGTTAATCCCCTTAAGTGTTAATTAATTAATTTTTCAAGCAAAAATAAAGTTAAACCCTAAGCCAGAAAATTAATTAATTTAGAATCAAAATTTAAATGTTAGAGAAATTAATTTCTCCAAGTGGAAAAATTCGTGGGTTTAAAAGAAGTTAATTTTTGGAGGTCTCCCACCAAGGGAATATTGGAAATTTCAAGAAAATTTGGACCCTTAGACCTTGGTGGTTAAGTCAAAGTCAAATTTTTGAGGAAATTAGTTCAAAATAAATATTTCTAATAAAAAATGGTTTTAATGAGAAATTCGAAAATTCCTAAAAAAAGTATTTTTGATAATCGAGATTAAAAGCCGATCAAGAATTTATCAACAGTCTCAAAATATTCTAACGGGGATCAGGCCAACTAGCCGTTATTTTCCACTTGAAGGAATTTCTCTATAAATAGAAGGCATTTTGTCTCTATTTGGATCACAATGATTGTGACTCTGGTCTAAATGTAATTTTGTGACGCTTTTGTGAAACCATTGTTTTGTTGGGAACGTTTGAAATCTATAATAAAAGAATTTGGGGTTTAGTTCATGGTGTGTTTGTCTCATTGATCTATGGTACGTGCTGGGTATGTGCTTTCCTATATTATGATTCAATACTATATACTTGTTATTTCATTTGTAGATGATAAAAACATTCTATTGATAAGTTTTGGGCTTATCTTAGATGATCCAATTCATTGTATGATCTAACGATTTTGTCTTACGAAATATATAGAGTTTGCAAGTTCCTCGACCCTTGGGATCCAAGTTCACAGACTGTGGGCACAGACTGACCTTGTTTGGGCACTAGGAATTTTATGTGGTTTTATTAATTCATTGTGGTTGTGGTTAACATCTATTTTTCAAAATACATTAAGCTGTTGTCATTATCATAAAAAAATATGCTTCAAAAAATTTCTCAAGCATTGTATATTTGTATATAATTTGTAAACGATTTTTGTAAGATAATTTTTGTAAATAAATTTCTCCAGCAACTGGGGTTTGGGGTTTTTATTTTATTTTTGTATATATTGAGTTTTTTTGAGAAAATTTATTTTTATTTGTACTGGTGGAATCCCTTAAGGGATCAAAGAAAGGAGTAAACTTTTAAAGTTTCCAACCCTTAAAAACCGTAGACGTCTAGGGTTTTTGAGCCCATTTTTGCAGGTTGCTTATTGTCAAATTGGGGAAGAAACCCATTTTTTGAGGGTCCTAGCCCTTACCCAACCTAGAAGGCTAGTGTTTGGGACCCATTTTGCAAACATTAAGAAGGATGTAAGCCATACAAGGGCTAAATATCATTGCAAACAAGGGTTTCATCAAGGGATTGACATTTTATCTCTAATAATTTGTGATTGGAGTAGTCATAAATTTGCGATCTTTGGGATTTGAGGTAACATTTTGTGAATGCAGGTGTTGAGGAGTGATTTTTTTCACATCTCCAAACTTGGCATAGGCCATTAAGCCTTCAGGTTTGTTTCTATTGCCTTCATCTCTCATTTTAATTAATTGCATAATTTATATCAAATCTGATATATTGATATAACATTGTCAAATCATCATAATACAAGCCTAAAGAACCCACACATTAAGCTAATAACTCATACAAGACATCAAAATAAATTACTAGGGTTTGATCTATCGATTTTACTATTTTATGTTCGCTGTCATATAATTTTCAAGGCCTGATTTGAAGTTGTAGAGGTCTGATATGAAAGTTTCAGGTCTGATATAATTGTTACATTAGTGTATTCAGGGCATAAACACACATAAAATAAGCCTAAATTCATTAACAAGTCACTTAAGGCATTGAACATTAATCTTGTCATTAAATTGATTGCATATAAGTTATTTTTTAGGACTGTTGGACAATTTCTAGATCTGATATGTTTGCTATAGCCTGTTGACCACTACATGTCAACCACCCATAGCAGTACACCCCTTTTTTTTGCAAAAGGGATAGCGTCTGATCGACATATCTGTGCCGTTCAACTATCATCATCAGCCTGAGGATCATCTTATAATGTAAATCCAGTTTGCATCTGTATAATGTAAATAATCTCAGCAGATCCGTGTCATGTATGTAATCACCTAGGTGAACCTACTTTTCTAGTGACGATCTACATTCTGAGAGGTTTTTTGTCTCACCGATCGATTCTCGGATGGTCGGCAGAGTTTTACTTCAGCCTTACCCGAAAGCCGGAATGGATTTTGTAACTGGCATCTTAGGGGAGTCCTAGTGTTCTAGATCAAGTCTATGTAAAAGTGATTTGGGAATAATCCTAACTATTTGGTTAGGTTATTTTATTACAAATTGCTTGATCTGCTAGATTATATTTGTGTGACAGAACTGGGTAGTCCGTGAGGGTTTTTTTTCAAATGGGTTTTCCCCCCTTGAAATGTATAAAATGTAAAAGTCATGATGTAAAGTGTCTTGAGGGTTAGAAAAATAATTTATCCCCTCATAGGTCTTAGGTCCTAGGTAAATTTAAATTTTTTTCAGAGGTAAAATTCATGGATCCTTTAAAAAATTAAATCTTAACAGGTCCAGGGACTAAGGTTAATTGATTATTTTGCTAAATTTTATGCCTTGGGTCCCTGGGGTTAAGTCAAAGTCAAAATTTCGAGGAAATAAATGCAAAATTTTAATTTTTGAATTTATTAAAATGCATTTAATTGAAAAATTCGAAAATTCTTCAATATTTAAAATTTCGACGGATGAAATTAAAAGAAATTTTGATCCTCATCAACAGTCGAGATCACTATGACAAGGATCACTCGAACTAGGCGTTGGAAGATTTATCATTAAATAGGAGGTCATTTGTCAGTCAATGGATCCGATCTTTTGATCGTGTACTAAGCGAAAAGCTCTCTTGTAATCTTTTTATGAACTTTTTATGAGCAATAAAGAAAGACTTTGGGGTTAATTTCTGCTAGTGTTACTCCTCATGGAAATGTTGTAAGATGTATTATTTTCGTGCGTAATTTCTTTTTTGCCATTAATAATAGCTTTTGAAGAGTGATTTGAGTACAGGTATCTTTTTCAGTCGCTGGGGTTTGAATGATAATTTAAGTTTTGAATATAATAGCAGGTATCTCTATTAGATCTGAATTTTATTATTGTTTTATCGCTCTATGTTGACGGCTGAATTGAGTTTTGCAGGAAAATCCTTGATTATTATCATTGGGCGTTTGGGGAAGTTCTCGGTTGAACTAGGCAACTCTTGATCTGTGTTTTCTGAAGAGCCCAGTTTGAATTTGATCCTGGGCTTATCATAAGATATTTTTATGGGTGATGCATGAAGGGTTTTGAGCTTAGTACCTCCTCCAAAATTCAAAAAATTTAATTTTTCTGTGCTAAATCGTTGGATCTGGCTGTTGAGAGCCTCAGATCATCAGATCTGGGAGCGGAGTCGGACTCACACTCCCTAGATCTGATAGATCTGCCATTTATGTACATAGATCTGTAATTAATTTTAGTTTTTTGACTTTGGTTTTCAGGGTTTTAGTGTTTTTTTGGTTATTGTGTATGTCGTTTGGGTGTTTTTTGTTATATTGCAGCTACAGATCTGAAGCTGAAAGTTGTACAAAGTCTAGATCTAGGCCTTGGAGGGTAAGATCTGGGTTTCTGGTTTTCATCAATATCATTTTGGTAGGGATTATGTCTAGTTTTTGCAGTCCTAAGGTTTAAATTTAGTTTTCAGATTTGGAATTTCATTGAGGGTTTCAGGGTCAAATCTAAAGCAAGCTGATTCAAAATTTTAAATTAAGATTTCTGGAAAATTCTTAAAGGAGTTCTGGTAAATTTTAAGGGGTTTTTCGGCCACCAGTTTGCTGATTGGTTTCTGGGATTTGTTGCCTGGTTTTTGGGTTTCACTGTGCATTTCGATTTTTTTTTTGAAGGCCCTAGCCTTGCTACCTGCTTTCTCTTCGAATCCGTGCTGCTGGCCGCCATTCCAAAACTGCAAAAGGAGAACAAAAAACCTCCTCAAATCCCTTTCTTCGCTGCCCAACTTACCAAACCCGTATCCTCTTACTGCCTCTCTGCTATACCTGCGTGCTACCTTGGATCACTTGCAGCTCCCTCATCTGCTTCACGCAGCCTCTGACTCTATCCTCATTGAGCTCCCTTCCCCCACGTCGCTGCCATATCCGTTTCTCACACCACCCCGTTGCCAAGCTGCGTCCGATTACTCATCCCTCATCCCACTATTCTAAAACCGTCACACACCGTCAGCTATATTGTTGCTCCCTGCCTGCGCGTAGCTTGCATCGCGGCCCTATCCGCAGTTTCCCATAACTGCCTTAACCTGCTAAACCCCTCCACCCAGCTCTTCTCTCATTCCTCCATTCCATCGAGTTGTTCCTCCTTTTGGCTTCGTCCTCCCCATCAATCTGTAGCTCCTCTCCTAACCCTCTCCATCACTCTCCACGCTCCTCGCTGTCCGCGCATCTCCGCCGTCTCTGCCTTCATCACATACCTGTCCCCTGACTACAAGCCCTCTCAGCCTTCTCTCGAACCACACTGTCGTCGACCCTTCTTCAAGCCTGCAAACAACAAACAACATAATCATTTCGGCTTTTTTTTTTTTAATTTCGTATGCATTTAGTTTGGTTAGGGTTAGCGTATGTGCAATTTTTTAGTTTCATTGATTTTTGACTTAGGTTTGATCTATATTTTTTTATTTCTTTTTATTAGTTTAATTTACTTATTTTGATTTTGTTGACATTCGATATCATTTGTGTGATTTAGTTTACTTTTATTTATTTTTGACTTGATTTAGTTTCATTTCATTTTTATTTTGCAATTTATTTTTGATTAAAAATCCTAGAAGTTAAAAATCTAAAAAACATTAAAAAAATCCTAAACATTAAAAAAATCCTAAACATTAAAAAATTTTAAATCTAAAAAATATAAAATTTCAAAAGTCTAAAAACATCTAAAATAGTTAAAATCCAAAAACATTTAAAAAATATAAAATTAAAAAAAAAACTTTAAATCATAAATCTAAATTTGGTGACTAAGGATTTAAAATAAAATTCAGGGATTTTTCGCATAAACTCTAGAATTTTTAATGTGGCCTACAGCCCATTAAAAATTTTGATTTTTTAATCCTTCGATTAAATTAAATTCCTAAGGAATAATTAAAAAAATTTAACCTAAAGTTCCTTAGTGTCATTTGGTCATTAAATGCAATTTTTATGATTTTCCTATGGTCAAGGTGCGATAAACATTTTTAATCATATTTTGCTATTGAAGAAAATTTATTAAATCTAGATTTGGGCAGTCAACGAAATAATTTTAAATCTAGAATATCTTGTGTGTTACCGTTTTGGGCATTTATTCATGATTGTCATTATTCGTCACATATTGAAAATCATTCTAGACAACTTGTTTTATTTAGTTGATGGTTGATTCAAATATTAAAGGCACTAGTCTATAATTGTTTCTATCTTGTGGTCATGTCTTGTTTACGTTGGCGTTTAATCTATTCATTTGATTTAATTGTTTAGATTCATCAAGTTGTTCATCATTAAAATCTCCTAGAGCCCGTGATCTACGGGCTTTCTCATTCATTTACCTAGGGACTACCCCCCCTTGACTTGTCTAGGAGAGAGTCTAAACGGAGTGAGTAAGGATTTAAGAGTGATAGCCCTTACTTTGAGCATTGTCATGCTGCCTAGAAACTTTGCGCGACAACATTTTTTGGCGCCGTTGCTGGGGACAATTTATTCTCAGCGTTTCAATGACATTTCCTCATCATTCTTCTCATTTCTCATCTTTTCCGCCATTCATTAGCCTGTCAAGTGGCACAACATTTCCTGGCGTCATTTGATCTTTTCATCGCCATATCTTTCGTCATCTCGTTAATCGTTTCATCTGCACCTTTAGCACCTGGACATTTCGGTTTGTTTCTTGTTTGGGTGGCGACTCCACTTCTTCCATTTATTATTTCTCAGACAAGAAGCCCTCCCTTATATCCGGTTGTTTGTTGCCTTTTGGATCCTAGAGTTAGATTCATGTTCAAGTGGCGACTCCACTTCTTTCATTTCTACAAGAATTTCTACTAGAAGCTCCCTTCTTGTGGATCTCTTGATTTTCTTGAGTAGAAGTCTCTCTCTATCATCCATTTGGTCCCTCATTATTCATCCTGAATTATTCGTTTACCCCGTGTCATTTTACTGATGTTCTCCATGATATTCCAGAAGTGGCCATTCATAAATTGTCTTTGTTCTCGGGTGGTGATTCAGACATTGTTAGAAAGCATTTATGCAGGTTTACTCGTATAATGCTCATATATTGTAGTTCTCCCCGGTATGATCATGAAGATGTCAAAATGCGTCTATTTTCCTTTTCTTTAGAGGGTGATCCTTTGAATTGGTTTAATAATTGTCCTGAATATTCTTTTGCTTCTTTACAAGACATCATCAATGCTTTTAAAGATAGATATGGTTATCAAGGTAGCTCGCCTTGTGCCCCTAAAATTATGCAACAGAATGAAAGTGATTTTGTGAAGGATCCAGTTGTCGATAAAAGATTTCAATACAATTCTCCATATCAGAATGTGCCATCCACTTGTACCGTTGCAGATCAAATCCATGACAGTGGAAAAACAGGGACAAGTTGTCAAATCAGTGTCGAAAATGAAAGGGAAAATGATAAGCAAATTATAGAAGAACTAATGCGGCTGGTAAAAAATATAGAGCTTAATCAAGAAAAATTTGTAACTGATTACGTCAAGGTTATGAAAACTTTATACACCCACCTGGAAAAACGTGATAAGGAGATGGAAATCATGAAAGCTAATCATGACAGGGAAATTATTTCTATGCAAAGAAAGTTATTAACTATGGACAAAGAAATGACCATCATGACATTCGATTATAATAATCAATTGGCTACCATGCAAGCGAATCATAAGAAAGAGATAAACTATATGAAAAATTGTTTGATGGGCATGAAAGCAAAGAATGAAAAAGTAATAAAAGATGTGGAAGTTGGTCAGATATGCCTTCAGAATAAGTTATTGGCCATGGAGGAAAACCATGCCAGGGAAGTCAATGCTATGAAGGTTGAACACTCTAACCAGATGGATGCCATAACAATACAGCTACAAAAATTTCAGCATTGGTCAGAGGATGAAAGAAACAAGGAGATGTCAATAGATCATAAGTCTCCTTATCTGCTGCAACAAGCTCCATCTTATTATGAGGAGGTCATTTGTTCCATTGAAAAGTGGTTAATTGAAGGTGACCCAGATAAAATTGAAAACGATAAAAATTAGATGCAAAATGAAGAAAGACATGTCACGCATATCTTACATACTTCATTTGAGAGTTTTGAAGCAGAATGTTCCACGTCATTAGTGATACAGTCTACCACAAAGAAAATACGCAAGAGAAAGAGAATGAGAAAGCAATTTGATGCATCAGATGGCCGTAAGCAACTTGATTTTCGGATAGGAAAAAGTCCTATTGTATGCAGGATTGGACATGGCACATCCGAGAAGCAGCCGACAGATTTGCTTGAAAGCAAGCAAATGCTCAGTATGCACTATATTGAATGCATCTGATGCCATGGGGCATCTTTGTATTGTATTTCTAACCTTATGCCTATTATTTCAGTATTTCATTTTGTAGTTAGATTTGTGTTTTTCATGTTATTAGACTAGTTAATAAATGAAGAGCTTATATATTTCCTGTGCTTAACGTTATATGATGATTTTTGGATGGACGCTACTTATGTTGTGTGTTGCGTGGATGCAGATTCTGGATTCTCACATTCCTCTGTTGTAGCAACGTGTCCCCAAGTAGAGCCAGATGTTGACCACTACGTGTCAACCACCCATAGCAGTACACCCCCTTTTTTTCGCAAAAGGGATAACGCCTGATCGACATATCTGTGCCGTTCAACTATCATCATCAGCCTGAGGATCATCTTATAATGTAAACCCAGTCTGCATGTGTATAATGTAAATAATCTTAGCAGATTCGTGTCGTGTATGTAATCATCTAGGTGAACCTACTTTTTTGGTGACGATCTACATTCCGGGAGGTTTTTTGTCTCACCGATCCATTTTCGGATGGTCGACACAGTTTTTCTTCTGCCTTACCCCAAAGTCGGAATGGATTTTGTCACTGGCATCTTAGGGGAGTCCTAGTGTTCTAGATCGAGTCTATGTAAAAGTGATTTGGGAATAATCTTAACTATTTGGTTAGGTTATTTTATTACAAATTGCTTGATCTGCTAGATTATATTTGTGTCGCAAAACTGGGTAGTTTGTGAGGGTTTTTTTTCAAATGGGTTTTTCCCCCTTGAGATGTAAAAAATGTAAAAGTCATGATGTAAAGTGTCTTGAGGGTTAGAAAAATAATTTATCCCCTCATAGGTCCTAGGTCTTAGGTAAATTTAAATTTTCCAGAGGTAAAATTCATGGATCCTTTAAAAATTAAATCTTAACAGGTCCAGGGACTAAGGTTAATTGATTATTTTGCTAAATTTTATGCCTTGGGTCCTTGGGGTTAAGTCAAAGTCAAAATTTTGGGGAAATAAATGCAAAATTTTAATTTTTGAATTTATTAAAATGCATTTAATTGAAAAATTCGAAAATTCCTCAATATTTAAAATTTTGACGGATGAGATTAAAAGAAATTGTGATCCTCATCAACGATCGAGATCTCTTTGACAAGGATCAATCGAACTAGCTGTTGGAAGATTTATCTTTAAATAGGAGGTCATTTGTCAGTCAATGGATCCGATCTTTTGATCGTGTACTAAGCGAAAAGCTCTCTCTTGTAATCTTTTTATGAGCAATAAAGAAAGACTTTGGGGTTAATTTATGCTAGTGTTACTCTTCATGGAAATGCTGTAAGATGTATTATTTTTGTGTGTAATTTCTTTTTTGCCATTAATAATAGCTTCTAAAGAGCGATTTGAGTACAGGTATCTTGCTCAGTCGCTGAGGTTTGAATGATAATTTAATTTTTGAATATAATAGCAGGTATCTTTATTAGATCTGAATTTTATTATTGTTTTCTTGCTCTATGTTGACCGATGAATTGAGTTTTGTAGGAAAATCTTTGATTATTAGATCATCGGGCGTTCGGGGAAGTTCTCGGTTGAACCAGCCAACTCCCGATCTGTGTTTTCTGAAGAGCCAAGTTTGAATTTGATCCCGGGCTTATCATAAGATATTTTTATGGGTGATGCATGAAGGGTTTTGAGCTTAGTACCTCCTCTAAAATTCAAAAAATTTTATTTTTTCTGTTTTAAATCGTTGGATCTGGCTGTTGAGAACTTCAGATCATCATATTTGGGAGCGGAGTCGGATTCACACTCCCTAGATCTAATAGATCTGCCATTTATGTACATAGATCTGTAATTAATTGTAGTTTTCTGACTTTGGTTTTCAGGGTTTTAGTGTTTTTTTGGGTTATTGTGTATATCGTTTGGCTGTTTTTTGTTGTATTGCAGCTACAGATATGAAGCTGAAAGTTCTACAGAGTCCAGATCTAGGCACTGGAGGGTAAAATCTGGGTTTCTGGTTTTCATCAGCATCATTTTGGCAAGGATTATGTCCAGTTTTTGCAGTCCAAAGGTTTAAATTTAGTTTTCAGATCTGGAATTTCAGTGAGGGTTTCAGGGTCAAATCTGAAGCAATCTGATTCAAAACTTTAAATTAAGATTTTTGGAAAATTCTTAAAGTAGTTTTGGTAGATTTTAAGGGGGTTTTCAGCCACCAGTTTGTTGATTGGTTTCTGGGATTTGTTGCCTGGTTTTTGGGTTTCACTGTGCATTTCGATTTTCTTTTTAAAAGGCCCCAGCCCTGCTACCTGCTTTCTCTTCGAATCCGCGCTGCTGGCCGCCATTCCAAACCTGCAAAAGGAGAACAAAAAACCTCCTCAAATCCCTTTCTTCGCTGCCCAGCTTACCAAACCCGCATCCTCTTACTGCCTCTCTGCTATACCTGCGTGCTACCTTGGATCACCTGTGGCTCCCTCATCCGCTTCATGTAGCCTCTCACTCTGTCCTCATTGAGCTCCCTTCCCCCACGCCGTTGCCATCTCCGTTTCTCACAGCACCCCGCTGCTAAGCTGCGTTCGATTGCTCATCCCTCATCCCACTGTTCTAAAACCCGCATGCACCCTCAGCTACATTGTTGCTCCTCTCTGCCTGCACGTAGCTTCCATCGCGGCCCTATCCGCAGTTGCCCATAACTGCCTTAACCTGCTAAACCCCTCCACGCAGCTCTTCTCTCATTCCTCCATTCCATCGCGCTGTTCCTCCTTTTGGCTTCGTCTTCCCCATCAATCTGTAGCTCCTCTCCTATACCTGCGTGCTACCTTGGATCACCTGTGGCTCCCTCATCCGCTTCACGCAGCCTCTCACTCTGTCCTCGTTGAGCTCCCTTCCCCCATGCCACTGCCATCTCCGTTTCTCACAGCACCCCGCTGCCAAGCTGCGTTCGGTTGCTCATCCCTTATCCCATTGTTCTAAAACCCGCATGCACCCTCAGCTACATTATTGTTCCTCTCTGCCTGCACGTAGCTTCCATCGCGGCCCTATCCGCAGTTGCCCATAACTGCCTTAACCTGCTAAACCCCCCCACGCAGCTCTTCTCTCATTCCTCCATTCCATCGAGCTGTTCCTCCTTTTGGCTTCGTCTTCCCCATCAATCTGTAGCTCCTCTCCTAACCCTCTCCATCACTCTCCACGCTCCTTGCTGTCCACGCATCTCCACCGTCTCTGCCTTCATCGCATACCCGTCCCCTGACTGCAAGCCCTCTCAGCCTTCTCTCGAACCACGCTGTCGTCAACCCTTCTTCAAGCCTGGAAACAACAAACAACATAATACTTTCGACTTTTTTTTTATTTCGTATGTGTTTAGTTTGGCTAGGGTTAGCGTATGTGCAATTTTTTAGTTTCATTGATTTTTGACTTAGGTTTGATTTTTTTTTTTTTTGATTTCTTTTTAGTAGTTTAATTTTCTTAATTTGATTTTGTTGACATTCGATATCATTTGTGTGATTTAGTTTACTTTTATTTATTTTTGACTTGATTTAGTTTCATTTCATTTTTATTTTGTAAATTATTTTTGATTAAAAATCCTAGAAGCTAAAAATCTAAAAAACATTAAAAAAATCCTAAACATTAAAAAATTTTAAATCTAAAAAATATAAAATTTCAAAAGTCTAAAAACATCTAAAATATTTAAAATCCAAAAACATTTAAAAAATATAAAAAAAAAACTTTAAATCATAAATCTAAATTTGGTGACTAAGGATTTAAAATAAAATTTAGGGGTTTTTTGCATAAACTCTAGAATTTTTAATGTGGCCTACGGCCCATTAAAAATTTTGATTTTTTAACCCTTCGATTAACTTAAATTTCTAAGGAATAATTAAAATTTTTTAACCTAAAGTTCCTTAGTGTCATTTGGTCATTAAATGCAATTTTTATGATTTTCCTACGGTCAAGGTGCGATAAACATTTTTAATCATATTTGGCTGTTGAAGAAAATTTATTAAATCTAGATTTGGGCAGTCAGCGAAAATAATTTTAAATCTAAAATATCTTGTGTGTTACTGTTTTGGGCATTTATTCATGATTGTCATTATTCGTCACATATTGAAAATCATTATGAATAGCTTGTTTTATTTAGTTGATGGTTAATTCAAATATTAAAGGCACTGGTCTATAATTGTTTCTATCTTGTGGTCGTGTCTTGTTTACGTTGGTGATTAATCTATTCATCTAATTTAATCGTTTAGATTCATCAAGTTGTTCATCATTAAAATCTCCTAGCGCCCGTGATCCATAGGCTTTCTCATCCATTTACCTAGGGACTACCCCCCTAGACTTGTTTAGGAGAGAGTCTAAACGGAGTGAGTAAGGATTTAAGAGTGACAACCCTTACTCTGAGCATTGTTGCGCTGCCTAGACACTTTGCGCGACAACACAGCCATTTATGCAATCATATAAACTAAATAAGAATCATCAAAATTGACTAAAGATCATCTAAAAATCACTCAAATTGATTATCTAATCATTGGAGCTTATTTGGCATTAATATTTAGACACCTTGTTGGTTTATTAAGGACTAAATCACTGATTTTCTGAGTTATTACAGATATGATATACATATTTTGTGATCTGGTCTGAGCATAATAAATATGATCTATAGTGTCTAAGTAGTCCTGTAATCAAGTGAATATCATTGGAAGTTAAATGTATTGATTTTGTAGCTTATCTTTGGCATCTTGCATCACTTTTGACTGCTTATATAAAATTGTAGACCTCTGAGTACAAGGTTGCAACAATAATAAATCACATATAAGTGTCTAAAACTGGGTAAGGAAATTTTACAAATCATAATCATTCATGGTTGAAGTGATTTTGGCTTAATTTTAGTCATTTGCCTATTTTACACTCTTGCATTCACACAAGTGCTCCAATCAAGTTGATAAGTGTTTAATTGGCTAATTGCGCTAAGTGACATTGTGGATCAATGCTCTTAATTTCTCATTGCCATTACTATCATTGAGTGGATTCATTGCTCATTGTTAAATTGGATATCTCTTGTGGATGCTATTCTGATCAAAATTGTGATAAGAGATTTAAATTTCTGTATCTAAGTGACATGTTGTTGATTTATTGATTATAATCTTGGAGATTGTTAAATGTCTTAAGTAGCATTAATCTTGTCTTTGAGCAATTGTCTATTTATATCAGTGTTGTGAACATCTCGATTTTATCTTGAAATCACGATTTTTTGGCCTAGCCGATGTTTGACGATTTTAAAAAATATTTTTATGGTATCTTCATTTTGCCGATGTTTGTCGATTTTTTACTGATATTTTCCCAATTTTTACGATTTTTTGGTTTTAAGGACCCTTGCCAATTTTATCCTGATCCGGATGTTCGCAACATTGATTTATATCACTGCCACACTTCCCTAGCACTGTTAAGCTTGAACACTTTCTCTTGTGGTTGAGATTTTATTCATTTATTGTTCAAGTACCTTATTGTTCTTAATTGAAAATCATTATCATTAAGTATTTAACAAATTAAGTAATCTCACCTTAAGAGCACTCATCCATCTTACATATCATTCTAAGACTAGCCTTGCATTTAATAATTTACCTCCAAGCATAATCTTAGTTGATAGAAAGATAGGAACACCTTTCTCATCTAGCTTGAAGAGCCTAACACCTCTTTAGTGGTTAACACGGTGACCTTGCAGTCGTTAGAGCCACAGTCTTTGCAGTGCCAGAGGCATCGGGTGGTTAGTATCTAAGGGGAGGTATCGTTAATCAAGCCTTTGCTTTCTTCCCCTTGGTCTCTTTCTCATAATCTACTCTATAGACTAGCTTCAAAATAGTTAAGAGGAAGGATACTTCTAGAATAGGCATATAATTAAAAGATATCTAGATTATTGCATCACACCTAGATTCAAGGATTTGCATAGTGTATAAGGTAGATAAGCATTTAAGCAACGGTTGTTCATTCGGTCATTTGGTCCTTAATTGATCTAAAAGCAAGTAAGTTGACTCCATAAGGCACTGGTCTCACATCTAAATCTAATCTAATCTATAAACTTGCTAAATCCACCAAGTGGGTGGACCACTCAATCATGTCTCCTAGACTTGTTGGTTGCCAACTTGTCTCTCATTTCCTTCTTTCATTGGGACTACCCCCCATAGCCTATTGTTGGGAGACTGCTAGAATGGAGAGGTCGGGGATCAGGGTGACAACCCTCAACCTGAGTCGTTGTCGCACTGTGCTTGTACAGTCTGAGTGACAACATTTTTTTGCATCGTTGCCGGGGAGGAGTTTATCTCATTCTCGGTGCTTCAATAACATCTTCTCAATCTTTCATCTTTCATCATTTCATTAGTTCGTCAATCGACACATTTTTTTGTGCTTTTTTGATATTCTCCTTATCTCTTCATCTTCTCATCACCTTATCTTTTTCCCTCTTACTAATTTGTTCATCTTCTCTACCCACACTTTTAGCACCTAGACGTTTCGGTTGGTTTCCTGTTTGGGTGGCGACTCCACCTATTCATCAATTTTTCTCAGACAAGAAACTCTCCTTGATACCCATCTGCTTCTCCCTAACTAACTTTTCTATTTTTTGCCTATTGGATTTCAGAGCTAGATTCATGTTAAAGTGGTGACTCCACTTCTTTCATTTCTTGCAAAACTTTCTGCTAGAAGCTCGCTTCTTGTGGATCTCTTGTTTTTCTTGAACAAGGATCTTTCTCTCTGATATCCATTAGCTCCTTTCCCCCCTAAAGAAGGTCATCATGAATGACTTGTCCAACCTTTATCGTTTTACCAACATTGAAGGTCATCCTCATGACCTTACAGAGAGAGAAGTTAATAAGGTCAAGGAATTAATGCGAGCTGAGCATAGAAGTCAATTCATTGATATGGAGAATCGCATAACTAATATGTAGAAGTCTTAAGAGAATGAGCTGCAACATAATAATGATCAACCCTAGCCATATTGCAGACCTTGTGACCATTTTCATGATGAATGCACTTGTGCCATTGCTGTTGATTTTTGGTAGCATCATATTTGCTCTAGCAATGAAAATTGGTGGAGAGATTAAGGCACATGAGATCTCCAAGACCCAGAAATTGTTTGGAGAAATTCCATCCAGATGAAGAGATATTAAAATAATTAATATTTTTAATGAGACTCTAAGTCTAAACTTAGGAAAATTGAAATATTAATGTGTATTAATATAATATGGGTGAGAAAGTTCTAAATAACGAGGATCAAGCCAAATCTAATCTTAGCCGTTGATTAGGGACTTAATCTCGGCCGTTGAATTGTCAACATGAAAAGTATAAGAGGAGGCTTAAGGGTCAGTTGGAGACACACCAAGAGAGATCAAGAATTCGATTTTCTGGGGCAGGGTTTGCTGAGGAAATCGAGTGAGTGATCAGTTGCAGCGAGGGGCAGTTCAGCAAGAGGCTGAAGAATACATATCAGAGAGGCAGAAAAGTGCCAGAAGAGGTAGCACAGAGCCTAGGAGAGCTGACTCAGAGGCAACAAGGGTTGATGCAGAGGCTAAGGAGGCCAGCGCAGAGGACGCAGAGGCTAAGGAAGCTGACACAGAGGCCATAGTAGGTACGCAAAAAGCTTCAGAGGCTACGTTGAGGTGATTCAGTGGGATAGACTGAGAGCTGATTGGCCGACGTAGAGCTGAGAGGGTGACACAGTTCCATAGAGGGTGACGTAGTTCTAGAGGATTGCGTGGAGCATCTTTCGCTGTCCCGCGCAAGGAACAACCGGTGTCACTGTGGGATTGTTCATCTGGTTGCTGATCACCTGAAATATATGCCTCCGGATAGAGGTATTGCTGCCAAGGATATTCGCTGAAGGGTGAGCCATTTCTAGCACCCTAGTTGTATTCAGAAATCTGCTTAATAGTAAAACCCTCATATATGCTGCACCAATTTTCCCGTATTGGGTTTTTCGGGGACGATTGTCCAAAAATAACGGTGCCCCTTGTGTTGTCTCAGTTTATTTCAGTTGTTGATCTATATATTTGTGAAGGCTGCATTTGTGTTTACTTCGATATTTATGCATTTAAATAACTTGTTAATGCAAATAACAAGTAGGAGATAGTAAACTAGAAAATGCAGTTGGGGTTTCTGATGTGTTAGATTAAGAAATTTTCACAATTGCAAGAAGAGTCCAAGATAGTGGAAGGGCAGGTACAAATGATCAAGGGGATCTTATTAGGGAATTTACTCAAAGGCTTATAGATGTGCAATTCAGTCAAGCTCAGTGGATGAAAACCATGAAACTCAATCAAGAGAATCTGTAATATCCCTTCAAATAAAAATTTGCTATGTGCTTTTCTCAATTTTGCAAATTTTGGATGGAGAAAATTTTGGGTACAAACTTAGGAAAAGTGGGTGAAAATTAATTAATTTAATTTTGTGTGGTAGTGGAGGTCCCAAACATTAGACAAAGGGAAGATTAATCACATAGTGGGATGTGGGGGCCACCTGTTAATTTTAGATAACAATGGTATCTTCTATGCTTAGCACAATTTACTTCAATGTTCCTTTAGCAATGCAATGACAATTTCCAATTATTTCCAGTAGCAATCACATTGACGGTAAATGCAGATAGAACATAAAAACATATGCAAAAGACAAGCCAAGTCAAGAGGACACCAGATTTGGCAGATGCCAGGGAAAAACCCCAATGTGGGCAAAACCCTTTGATCAAATCTTATTATTATTATTCAATAGTTCAATAGAGAGAGAGTACAAAAATCAAATTCACTTGCCCAATCCACAGTCAAATTAGCCCTGTCAAATTCTGCAATCAACTGCACTCAAACTTCAGCCCTAACTAGGAAGTCAACACTGGTCAAAACAATAGCAACCCTTCTCCAATGCAACTTGGTCTTCCTTGGTCAAACTCGCCCTGAACAAGAGGTCAAATGCAGCCCAAAACAACTCGGTCAAACTCGGTCAAAGGAGAGAAAATCAGCTGTAATTTGTTGCAGTCAAACAACAGTTGAACCTAAAGTCAGCGTTGGTCAACTAGCCCCGAACTCCTCGATTTTTGTGCCCTGAAATGCGGCCTAAGGAGATCGAATTTATTCCCTAAAAACGCAGTCAAACCTGGTCAACGAGACCTCGGTCAATGCTGGTCAAACCTATTCTGAAACTCTGAAATTTTCGGCTTGCAGTCTGTCTTAGAAATTCGTTCTTCATCCACATGTGTGAGAGAATGAGAGATGATTCCCAAGTTGTATGAACCAATCTAATTAGGAGAGAAGAATTGATGAGTGAGTGATGTCCAAATGAGGTGAGAAGTCACTCCTATTTATACACTTCGTTGAGGGTGAAAGGACACATCTATTGAGCCGACCTTAACAATTTGTGCATGTGAGAGAATAAATTCAAAATTTCACTTCTGGTTGTCCGAATGTGATGATCTTTATATCAAACTTGGACCTCTCGAAAAGAGGAGTCCAATGCAATAATCATCTCTATCATATGAGCAGTCCCAAGGTGGAATTTGGCCCTAGCTGCCAATTTTAACACTCCCTCTCAACTAGGGAGGATTCCACCTGCCAATCTATCTATCATCATCATGTCATCATGTACCATCTCTGTCATCACCGCTCTGCTCTGCTCAGCTGAACCATGAAGTAATAATGAAGAAGAAGTCATCGAGAGTGAGTCACAAGACCTTCCCACTCTCCATTGACAAAAGTCAATCCTTGATCCCAAAATCAAGTTGTTGAATGTTTATTTCTGGTAGCATCGGATGTGCTTTAAGCCTCAAAATTTGCAGGGATGCTAGGACATGTATTCCACAATACCCAGAAATTGTTTTGGTAAATTCCACCAGGAACATTTTTATGAAAATAATTAATTAATTTTAATGGGTGCCAAGTCTAAACTTAGGAAATTAAAATAATTAAAGGGTATTAATCAAACTGAGGGTGAAACTTCTATAAGAAGACAGAGATTGAGTCCAAATGATTTGAGCCATTGATTAGAATCTAATTTGGGTCGTTGATTACTCAACTGGAGGATTATAAGAAGGACTTCAATGGACATTTGGAAAACACATCGATAAGAGATTAGAAGATCAGATTTTTGAAGAGAGCAACGCAACAGTGGTCAGAGAGATATTCGAAGTGATTTCTTGCAGTGAGAGAGGGGCAAGGATAACAGACTGGAGGAAGTTTTCCTGATCCGGGGAGTGCATAGCAGAGAGACAGTGTACTCCACAGAGAAGATGACGTAGTGCAGAGAGGCAGTGTAGACCTTCAGAGGGAGATCTGTATTTGCTGAAAAGTCGAGTTTCAGAGGCAGGAGCTGGAGTGGGAGCCCAGAGATCCAAAAGATTGATTTCCCAAAGCAACAGTTGATCAGCAACAGGAGAGAGAGACGTTGGTCCCAGCAGGTTGACGCAGAACTACATAGGCTGACGCGGAGGCAGCGCAGAGACAACAAGGGGTAGCTCGTCTCGAGCTAAGGTCAGTGTCGGATCACCAGTGGAAGTAAGAATTTTCTCACTAGACGTTTGTCAGTTATTTTCTCTACATGGATTGCTAGTTCTGAAGCATCCATAGATTTGTACTCAGATTAGTACTGCTTAATATTACAAACCCTCAATTGTTGCATTGGTTTTCCCACACTGGGTTTTTCCAGGGACATTTGTAGAAAAATAACTGTGTAGATGTGTGTGATGATTATTTCTCTCCTCTGCTGTATTTAGTTTCCACAGTTTTTATTTGTGTAGGTTGCAGTGTATTTAATTCGATATTTTCTGTAGCACACAAGAAGTAAATTATTTAATCAAATTACCAATTAGAAGAATTAACATCAGTTGTTGTAGTAGGAATCGGGTAACTGATTTTTCACATGATATCAGAGCACAAATCGTGGGCATAATAGCTCATAAGCAGAAAGGAAGAGGAGTTTGAAATTACTATAGAGGCAACAATTCAAAACCCAGAGGCAACACAGTTTGTGGGCCAAGGAGGTCGAAGTTTTGAGGAGAATTTGATATCTCTGAGTGAGTCGACAGAGAACTTCGATCTCCAAATCGAAGCTTTCCAGAGGTAGAAGTGAGCAACATATTTTTCATTGGAGAGCAGATCTTTAGCTGGGACGCAAATATTTTGTAGCAGTTGCTGGCAGAATAGCGTCAATGGGGGAGAAGAGGACACACTTGAGGGAATTTCTTCCTCAGAGAATTCCTAGCCAGGGAATTCGATTTCTCTAGTGTTGAGCACTAGCGAAGAGGAGCTGATCTACTAACTCCACTAGGGAGTGCGTAGGCCAGCCCAACAACAACACAGAGGAGAGAGGAGGCAGTTCGACATTTCACTAGCAGAGATGGCAACTCATGGGTTGCGAGATCAGGATCAGTTGGAGGGTGCATCCAACTATGTGATTTGGAATGTAAGGATCTCATGCCTTTTGGATGAGCACGATCTCAAAACCTATGTCTATAGTGTGGTAATTGTACTCGTGGATCCAGATCCGATCAAGAAGTACAAGGTCGAGATGGCGAAGGTGTTAACATTGGCAACTAGGGCCAAACTCCATGTAGGTCATCTTATTTATGGCAGCTAATATTTTTCTTGTAGGATTGATTGATCTAAAGATCATCCGATTCTGACAAGTATTCATGGAGATATGAATTTATTTGTGTTATGGGACAATTCGTCAAGGCCGGCCAGCAACCAAATTGCCCCTACTTGTGCTCAACATTTTAGTATAAATAGAGGTGCCTTGAAGGTCATTTATACTCACACTTCTTGTGATCTCTTCCTTTCCACTTGTCTTGGGTTTTGGTGGGAGGAGAGATCCTAAGAAGACAATGCTGCCCTAATGGAGATGATACCCTAAAATGCAGTCATGGAGATAATGCCCTAAACGCAGTCATGGAAATGAAGGTAGAATGCCCTAGCCGCAGCTAGAAGAGGAATTGAAGACATCGTGGTAAGGTCATTTCAGGACAGCGTGGAGAGCCTAGATTAGAGGCTGAGTTGTTGTGGGAGTGCGGATTAGTTTAAGGGTTGTTTGAGGGTGCAAACAGGCCCGAGAATAGGGCTGTCTCAAGGATCAAAGAGTTGGAGGTTAGGCCGAGTTGAGGAGGCTCCTCACAGGCCTATCTTGAAGGCATTTCAAGAGCACTGAGATGTTGGAGTAAAGGCAGCTAGGGCACTTCTGTTGAGCCACAAAAGAGAGGCTACTTCTGCATGGGAAAAGAGGCTGTGTGGAGCCTTTTAGGAGCTGTGTGTAGGGCTGTTGCTTCAGCTAGGAGGCCGAGTATCTTCAGGAGCCTAATCAAGGTTGTTTGGACAACAATCGAGGTAAGGAGAACTGGTTTTGGGGTGAGCTGTAGATGACAGTTGAATTGTGATAGGCCGCAGGCCTAATCACCTCAGGACAAGGGCAGCGTGGATAGGTTTGGGTCAGATTTGTGCCCAAAACAACAACACAATTGAAGAGAAGTCTCCCTTGCCTAGGCCGTAGATTATAATGGTTGTTTGATGAATCTTGTTGCAGCAAACATAATGCCCTAATTAGTCACTATAATCTAATACGCTGTTTGAAGACATTGGCATTGCTATGTGCTAGGCCTCAGGCCATAGCACCATAGCTAGCCACCTTGATGACTTATGATGAATGCTGTAAGTAGACAACATTGTATATGACAACAGTATGCATAGTGCAACACACTGCACAGAGCAACATGATGTAAAGATAAGATACAACATGATGGGCAGAGTGAGGCATAGTATGAGGCAACACTGGTGGGTGCAGCATGATGATAAGGTACAACTTGATGATGCAGCACAAGGAGGTGCAACATGATGATAAGGTGCAGCAGTATGATGTGTGCAGCATGGTAATGAGGTCCAACATGATGATTGGGTGCAGCATAGTGAGGTGCAACACAGTGAGGAGCAACATGGTGGTGGAGTCACCTTGGATTAGTGGAAGCAGTATGCCTTGTACTCATCCTAGATCAGCTACCTCATATGCTATCTTCTTAGAGAAGATCTCTGCTCTTATTTAGATAAGTCAATATGTTGACTTCTGATGTATATGTACTATCTCTCTCTCTCTGTTGAACTATTGAAGAACATATAAGAAGAATTGTTCAAGGGTTTCCCCACATTGGGGTTTGTCCTTGGCTAGCACCACATCTTGTGTCCTTTTGTCTTGGTTTGTCTTCTGCGATTTATGTTTATGTTCTATCTGCAATTTACTATTATGTTGATGTGTTTGCTAATTTGGAAAAGATATTGAGCTAATTGGAAAAATTGAAATAAATTGCTCTAAGCATAGAACATACCTAAAATTAACAAAAGGCCAAGAGGTTGATCCTCGAAGGAGTGAGAGAACATGTATTGTGTCACATTGCCGACAAGTATACTGCTTAGTAGATGTGGGAAGCTTTGGCCATGCTATATATGAGGGATCTTCTGAGCAGCGGAAGATGTACTTGGAGCAGAAGATGAGGTCCACGCAGATGTAGAAGGGGGAACACATTGATCCGTTCTGAATGAAGCTTCAAGATATTCGAGACTCATTGGAAATTGTGGGGTCAACACCTCAGCCTACCAAGATGGTGAGGATGGCCCTAAATTCGATCTCATAAGAATGGCAAGTGTTTGTCCAGAGTATCCTGGGCAGAGAGAGATTGCTGGATTGGAAAGGAATGTGGGCCGCTCTTCAGCAAGAAGAGATGAGCAGAGACTTAGTCAAGTGCAAACTTGATAGTAGCAGCAACAACCATGGGAAAAAGCCAAAGGAGGAGGAAGAGAATGCAACCCTTGCATCAAAGGGGTAGCAGGAGAAGAAGAAAGATGTTTCAAAGATCAGGTGCTTCTGGTGTGGTGAACTTGGTCACTATGCTACACAGTGTCCTCTCAAGAAGAAGGACAAGGACGAGAAGCATGAACCGAAGGTTGCATCCACAAAGATCGAGGAGGAGTTTGCAATGATTACCCATATACCTCCAGGGGAGAGGTGGGGTGATCTAGAACTGTAGTTCGAAAGAACTGCAGATGGGCAGGATCCTTGAGGAGTCCACCTCTTGGATCAATACCTTGCTACAGAAGCCCAGATCAGAGGTAGCAGGATGGACCAGTATCAGTTGGTGCAGAGGAGTGTTAGAGTGACAGTTGTAGTGGCAAGGAGCACCAGAGACTGAGCACCGCAGAGCAGAGTTGGCAACAGTGTAGTTGGCACAGTGCAGAGTTAGCAGCAATGGAGAGGCTTCAGAGGGTCAACGCAGAGATCGACAGCTGTTAGAACTCCAATAACAAATGCATCATTCTAAACACTTGTTCAGTAATTTTGGATGCTTTTCCGTTGCTGATGCTGTAGCAACAACAGTTGGAGAAGGTTGTAGTGCAGATGCAGTGTTGGCAATGGCAATGCCAGCAACAACACAAATGCAGAACTTATGAGGGTTGTAGTATAGATGTAATGTTGGCAGTGGTAGGGTCAGCAACAGTACAGATGCAACATTTGCGCAGTAGTTGATGGGCAGTGAAGTCAGAAATCAGTAGCGTAGAGGGAGATGTTACAGAGTCAAGGTGATGCTTCAACAGGTTGCATTACTAGAGCACATTTTTCGCTAAGAGGGAGTGTTGATTTTGGTAGCATCGGATGTGCTCTAAGGCCCAAAATTTGCAGGGAGGCTAGGACACATGTATTCCACAATACCCAGAAATCGTTTTGGGAAATTCCACTTGGATACAGTTTTATTAAAATAATTAATTATTTTTAATGGAAGCCTAATCTAAACTTAAGAAAGTAAAATAATCAAAGGGTATTAATCAAACTGAGGGTGAAACTTCTAGAAGAAGACAAAGATTAAATCCAAATGATCGAAGCCATTGATTAGAATCTAATCTGGGTTGTTGATTACTCAATTGGAGGATTATAAGGACTTTGATGGGCATTTGGAAAACACATCAAGTAAGAGATTAGAATATCGAATTTCTGGAGAGAGCAGCATAGCAGTTGCCAGAGAGAGATTCTAAGTGATTTCTTGAAGTGAGAGAGGGGCAGGGATAGTAGTCAGGAGGAAGTTTTCCTGATCCAGGGAGTGCATAGCAAAGAGACAGTGTACTCCACAGAGGGGCTGACGTAGTGCAGAGAGGCATCGCAGAGCTTCAGAGGGAGATCTGTATTTGCTGAGGAGAAGTCGAGTTTCAGAGGCAGGAGCCAGAATGGGAGCCTAGATATCCAGACGATTGATTTCCAAAAGCTGTAGTTGATCAACAGTAGGAGAGAGAGAAGCTGGTCCCAACAGGGTTATGTAGAACTGCGTAGGCTGACGCAGAGGCAGCAAGGGGAAGCTCATCTCAAGCTAAGGTTAGTGTTGGATCACCGGTGGAAGTGAGAATTTTCTCACTAGACGTTTGTCAGTTATTTTCTCTGCATGGATTGCTAGTTCTGAAGCATCCATGGATTTGTACTCAGGTTACTACTGCTTAATAATACAAACCCTTAGCTACTGCATCGATTTTCCCACGCCGGGTTTTTTGGGGACATTTGTCCAAAAACCACTGTGTAGATGCGTGTGATGATTATTTCTCTCTTGTGTTGTTTTTAGTTTTCGCAGTTTTTATTTGTGTAGGCTGTAGTGTATTTAATTCGATATTTTCCATAGCACACGACAAGTAAATTATTTAATCGAATTAACAATTAGAAAAATTAACATCAGTTGCTGCAGTAGGAATCGGGTAACTGATTTTTCACATTGAACACCATGCATACTAGTCATAGAGAGTACGATAGTACACGATGCATCTGTCGGTAGTGCTATGGTCCCTAACCACTTTTCCCAACTCATTATCTAGATGAGAGGTACTTCCCATGGGTCCTGTACTCCATGGGTAGGATGTATGTTGGGGCATCGACAGGAGAAGGTGAACCACTCATCCTGCTCATATGTCATAGGGGAAGGTGAACCATTCATCCTATGCATATGTCAATCATAGGGGAAGGTGAACCGCTCACCCTACACACATGTCAACCATCATGGGGTATCACAGGGGAAGGTGAACCAATCACCTGTACATAGCGCACCACTAGGGGAAGGTGAACCACTCACCCTATTGTCGCTCATAGCTCCAAGAAGTACACCAAGCCCCCAAGAGGTCCCAGAACTCAGTATCCAACTCATGCGGGACCCTCATAGGAGGGTCTTTCCACGACTCCAAGTCTTTCTCGAAAGGTTAAGATTTTGACCTTCCCTAAAGGCTTTGTGAGAATGCCCGCGACTTGCCCATCTGTCCTGATGTGTTGGAGCCTTATTGCTCCCCATTGTACCATATCCCAGATAAAGTGTTACTTGATATCAATGTGCTCGGAGTGGTCGTGGAACATGGGATTCTATGAAAGGCGAATCCCATTCTAGTTGTCGCAGAAGATGACAGTGTTATCTAGCATGTGCTCAGATAGATCATTGAAGAGCTTCCTCAACCAAACCGCTTCACAACAGGCCATACTTGTAGCAATGTATTCGGCCTCGACGATTCTTAAAGCAACCGAATTTTGCTTCCTGCTCATCCAAGATATTGAAGTAGACCCCAAAGAGAAGAAAAACCCAAACGTGCTCTTACGATCCACCACACTGCCAGCCCAATCAACATCTGTATATCCATGTAGCCTCAAATTCCTGGCAGTGTACCTCAGTCCATAGTAGATTGTGCCCCAGAGATATCTCAAGAGATTCTTAGCAACAATCCAATGAATGTGATGAGTCTTGACCATAAATTGACTCAATGTGTTCACAACGAAGCATATTTCAAGACGAGAGTTTACCAAGAACGTAAGGGCCCTCACAAGTTGACGATACTCAGAAGGGTTCGCTAATTCGGGCCCAACAACACTTCCACATAGCTTATTGAAGTTGAGTTCCATCGGAGTAGACACGGACTTGCAATCCACCATCCCACATCTCTCAAGTAGCTTTGCAATGTAGTTTCCTTGAGAAAGGAAAATCTCACCTGGCTTTTGCCAGACCTCCAGCCCTAGAAAATAGTGCATTAGTCCTAGGTCCTTCATCTCGAATTCGGAAGCCAACTCCCTCTTGCATTGATGAATGAGAGGATTATCACCTGTTAGAAAGAGATCATCCACATAAAGGACCGGAATGAGAGGCATGTCCTTTTCAACCCTAAAGTATAGGTTCGGGTCAACTTCACTCCTTGTAAAACCCAACTTCATAAGATAGTTATCGATCCTCTCATACCAAGCCCTGGGGGCTTGTTTCAACCCATAGAGGGCTTTTTTCAACCCGCATACATGTGTCTTACGATCTTCAACTTCGAACCCCTCGGGTTGTTCTACATAGAATTCCTCCCTAGGTGAGCCATGCAAGAAGAAATTTTGACATCCTTTTGGTGTAGGCTCTGTTGTCGCGCAGATTGACACGACAACGCTCAGACCGGGGGCTGTCACTCTGATCCCCGATCCCTCCGTTTAAGCCTGTCTCCCGCTGCTAAGGGGGGTAGACCCTGTGAGATGATGAGACCAACTGTCGACCAGTTGGTTGGGAGACACGAGACACGATGAGATAAGCACTAAAAGGATTTAATTAATTTAGCAGACCAGTGCCTTAAGAGATTGATGTTTAATCGATTAATTATCAGATACTGCAGCAATATAGACCCTGAGAAGCAATCATTTATCATAAAAAAGCTTAAAATTTCCCCAGATATAAGATAATCATAAAAGGCTCAAAAGCTCAGCAACTTAAGAGAGTAAATGCCTTAAACAACCACATATATGCAGCTAATCTTCAGATGAAAATTTGAATCAGATTAAACACCAATTCCCACATTAAAATTTTCAACCTCAGCATAAAGGTGAGACCAAGGTAATTTCCGAGGCAAGACTGAAACTGGCAAAAATATTCGCGATGCTTTTATACTTTTCGAATTTTTTTTTTTTTTAGGAATGTAAAATGAAACTTAACTAAAAAAATAAAACTAAAACTCTAAAAAAATATTTATTTTCTCTTTTTTTTTTTTTTTATAAAAAGAAAAAATTAAAACTAATTTACAATCTAAATAAAATAAATCCTAAAAAATAAAAAAAAAAACTAAGTCAAACTAAAAAGGACTCAACTAAATGAAAATCGACCCTTTTTTTTTTATATCATATTCTAAAACAAAATAAAAAATTTATAAAACAAATCTAAATAAAACAAATTAAAATCTAATTAAAACAAAAATCTAAAACATAAAAATGCAAAGTCCTAACTTCAAATTTGACGTAATGAAAATAAAACTGTAATACGATTTTTGTTTTCTGAGTAAACGAAGGCGCATAAAAATTTAAAACGATTAAATAAAGGAGAACGATACCCTAACTGATGCGTAAAACCCAAAAAAAATGTGAAAGTACCTGCGCGAATTTTAAAGAGAAAATGCGGGCCAAGAGAAACTCGATGAATAGATCGATTCGTGCTCAGATTTCTTGATTTGTTCTTGTCTTTTTGCTGACAGGCCGGCGCTGGTATTCCCATGCAAAATACCCACAAAATTCCTTCACGCTGTGCACAAACTCTGGAAGGAAAACGCGTTTCCTCACGGGCCGAGAAAACTCTCACAAATGATGGCGCAGCAGGGTGATTTAAAGATGCGAATATGACCTTCTCCAAGGTAATGCGTAAAAAGGATTTGCATAACAGTTTTTAATGGCGTGATCGATGGCAGTTTTGAATCGATAACCTGGAGCAAATCGATTTTTGAAACGCACAGTTTTTTGAATGTTTTGCACAGTACATACGATGCCCAGCACGTGCTTCTGATTAAACCGATACCTCCTGTTGTCGCGCAAACTGGCACGACAACGCTCAGACCGGGGGCTGTCACTCTGATCCCCGGTCTCTCCGTTTAAGCCTGTCTCCCACGGCTAAGGGGGGTAGACCCTGAGGAAAGATAAGGGCCAACTGCCACAACAGTTGGGCCAGGAGACGAAAAGCACTAAAATGACTTGACGAATTGAGCAGACCAGTGCCTTAAAAGATCTAAATGGTTACTAGCTAGATGATCGAAGAACATGAACCACGGCCAGCAATCATCAGATAAAGAGAGCAATGCTTTAAATATTCAGTAAAACCACAACGCTCATCAAATAGCAATATCCAGAAACTTAAAAGAAACGAGTTTGCTTTGAATAACAGAGAAACCAGATATTTATTTCGTGCTCAGATCTCAGCGTGAAAGATAAGCAGTGATAAGCAACTGAAGATGGTAAAAGTAATTTTCCACAAAAAAGAAATTTTTTTTTTTTTTTTTTTTTAAAGAAAATTTCTATACTAAAAGGAAAAATTTAAAGTCTAAAATCTAAAATCCTAAATTTTTTTTTTTTTTTTTATATTTTTTTTTTATATATATATATATATATATTTTTTTTTTATGTTCAATAAAAAAAAAAAAAAAAAAAAAATCTAAGAAAACTAAAAAAATTTTTAAACTAAAACTAACTAAAATCAAATCTAAGGACTAAATATTCAAATGTAAACAAAACTACAAAATGGAAACTAATTAAATTTATTACAATGCCTAACCCGTTTTCAAAAAACCCTAACTAAGCCACAAAGCTAGACCCTTTTTATTTTTTATTTGAAATATTTAAAAAATGAAAATTTTAAATCTAACTATACCTAAGGTGAACACATTAAAATCTAAATTAAACAGAAATAAAACAAAGTCTAACTGATGCTAAACTAAAGAAAACGAAACGCATTTTTTATTTTCATAAGTTAAAGTATCAAAACCTAAATCTATGACCATACAACGAATTTAAGAGAGGGTCTCACGAGAAGGCTGCGGGCAGACTGACTATGATGGAAACAGCAGAAACGCTGAGGGCGTAAACCAGAATCGTGACCCCAGCAAACAAATCGAAGGTGAAAGCCAAACGCAAATCGCAAGAGGGCCGAGCTGTAATTTTTTTTTTTTTTCGAAGGGTTAAGATGAAACACGTGATGGCAGCGTAAATCGATGAAAGCCTAAACCAATGCTAAACTGGGAATGACGTGCTACCACCGGCTCATGCTCAGCGTGAAACAAAAAGACGGAAAACCCTACAGCTCACGATATGCCGAGTTTCAGGTTAAGGAAAAATCGAGAAAGGGGAATGAGACTCACGCTGAACGAGCTCACCCAGCTTCAAGAAGAAAAGAATGGCAGACTTATGATGATCTGCAAGCAAGGTCGATTTGATTTGCTATGAAAACGATGACGGGATTACTGTGGAGACCCTATGACGACCAAGCAACAAAAAATGATTTCAGAAATGCTATACCTGAAGACTGCAAACAGGGGAAGCTTATATGACGGCTAAGCTATGGCCAGTTTTTCTTGCAGGTTTAAACAACATACATAACCCAATGCTTGCTTGGAAAACAAATTTGAAATGCACAGTCATAAGAAAACGACAGGCAGAGGATGATAGCAGCAAAAGAAATGGTTGGGCACTTACCTGATATGCGTACACACAATGGCGATCAAGACAAATATACTCAGAACGTTTTCTGTTGTTGACTTGCAGGTATTCGACATTAACAAGGATCCACCGCCTTCCTTTCCAGCCAAATGTTATGCTCCTTTTTGGAAAATTGCAGCCGGCGGTTTGGAGACAGTCAACAGCTCTCAGATGCACTGCTATTTCAAGTCGAGATGCTGGAAATAAAACCCTGCCGCTTCTAGCAACAATGACCTGCACACTGCCACTGCAAGGAAACCCCAATATCTGGCAGATACATATGCAAAATTTCACAGTAAACCTTTCACAAAAATCGACTAAATTCAAAATTTTCACAGCTCTAAGACAGCCAGATTTAACAATAATGACAGTAATGTTCTTGAAATATCAGAAGAAAATTCACTGTGAACTTCACTGTAAATCAGAAAAATTTCTCAATGTAAAACATGAAATAAACTTGAAATAATTAACCCAGGGCACAATCAGCTGGGCTCTGCACAGAACAGCCTGTGGGAGTCGGCTGGTTCAGCCCAGAACTTCCCCAAACGCCCACAAATAACCTTCACGTAAAAGTTTCCTGCACACCTCAAGCAAGCATCAGCAAACAAGGGCAAGAGATGCTGCTAGATTTCAAGGGAAAATGGAGATACCTGCCATTTCCAGAAACCCTACAGCATTCAGACCCTAGCACATGAGCAAGATACCTGTACTCACAATGCTCTGAAAAAAAATCAGCTATTTTATCTGTTGAAAAACTGAAATATGCAGAAATTCAAACACCTCACAGCAGTTCCAGAGAGTAACACCAGCCAGTTTGAACCCCAAAGTCTTTTTATTAATCAGAAATCAGTTTACAAGAGAGCTTTCAGTACAGACTCACAGATCAGATGACCTGAAAATGACCTCCTAAGACCCTACATAAAGGAAATGATCCCAACGGCTAGTTTTGGGTGATCCACAAAAATATTATTATTTTATTGCTTAGGGTTTTTGCTTTATGCTTTTTATTTTTTATTTTTCAAATTTTTAAAATTTTTTAAAATTTTTTAATTTTTTTTAATTTTTTTTTTAATTTTTTATTATATATGAATTTATTATTTTTATTCATTAAAAAAAAAAATTTTAAATTTATTTTAAGACGGATCATCAAACCCAGCCGTTGGAATCATCACCTAGCACCTAGGACCTAGGACTCATGAGGGGATTTACAACATTTTCAACCCTCAAGACACATTTCATCATGATTTTTTACAATTTTTACAATTTACATCTCAAAGGGATGAATCCACTTTAACATAGACCCTCATAGACCACCCAGATCTGCGACACAACTATAATCTAGCAGAGTAACACGCTAGGATTCTCCTAAAGTCCTAATGACGAAATGCATCCCGGCTTTGGGGTTGGGTTTGAAGGAAAACTCTGCCGATCCATGGATCGGTGAGACTAAAAACCTCCCGGGACGCAGATTTTCATTAGAAAGTTAGGTCCACCTAGGCAACTTTACATACATGACTCTGATCTGCTTAGATTATTTACAATTCAAACGTGCAGACTGGGTTTACAACAAAAATGATCAAGCTGTCGATCACTGTAGGCTGGCACGGACATGTCGCTCAGGAGCTATCCTTCTCTGCCAACAGGAAGGAGGTGTACTGCATGGGTAGTTTGACCAGTAGTGGTCAACATCTGGCTCTACTTGGGGACACGTTGCTGCACTGGTAGGAATGTGAGAATCCAGAATCTGCATCCATACAACACACAAATAAAAATAAGTAGCGTCCATTCCCAAATCATCATATGCATTAAGTACAGGAAAAATAAAAGCTCTTCATTTATTGACTAACTAATAACATGAAAAGTACATCTAATCCTAAAAACAGAAATAAAATGCTGAAAGGACAAGGAGTAGGGATAGAAATACAATACAAAAGATGCCCCATGGCATCAGATATCATCTCTGAAGAACAGCTTGAGCATTTGGCCGTTCGCTGGTAGATGAAGTGGTTCACCATCCAATCTGCTCAAGTGGAATGAGTTTGGTCCAGCTATGTCTCTAATGATGTACGGTCCCAACCACAAGCTGTCAAACTTTTTATGCTTTCCTGGTTTTTCATTTTTGCGATCCCAAAGTAAAACCATATCTCCAACCTGCAAAGATCTAGATCTAGAGCATTTATCAAAGCTTTTCTTAATATTAGATTGATTTTTACATGCAGTTTCAAAAGCTGTCCGACGAGTCTCATCTAACTCCACAATCTGATCTATCCTATTCTGAACAACATCTTTATCAGTGGAAAAATTTTGGAGAAGCTGATAGGCTGGCAATTTTAGGTGCACAGGTAAGGTAACATCCAAGCCATAAACCAATTCAAAGGGAGATTTACCAGTAGATTTCTTCTTAGTAATTCTGTCTGCCCACAAAGCATACTTGATTTTGCTGTCCCAAGACTTCTTGTTATCTCCTACTATTTTCTTGATAATGGTTATGAGATTTTTATTACTTGATTCAGCCAAACCATTACCCTGAGGATAGTAATTCGATGAATGAGATAAGACGATGCCATATTTGAAACAAAAAGATGTAAACTCTGAAGAACTGAAAGCCTTGGCATTGTCAGTAGTGATCTTAGCGGGGACACCAAATCTAGTAATGATATTATTCTCAATGAAATCCATAATCACCTTTTCAGTGGCATTCTTAGCAGGAATGGCTTCGACCCATTTAGTGAAATAATCAGTAGCAGTCAAAATCCAAGAGTAGCCATTGCTAGAATTTTCATGGAACTTCCCTATGAAGTCCAGACCCCAATGCTGAAAAGGTGCCT
The DNA here is from genome assembly GCA_031772625.1 of Pinus tabuliformis. Classification (NCBI taxonomy): domain Eukaryota; kingdom Viridiplantae; phylum Streptophyta; class Pinopsida; order Pinales; family Pinaceae; genus Pinus; species Pinus tabuliformis. Next base: position 218,590,654 of record CM062804.1, on the reverse strand, counting down.
CTACAATAACAGGCTGTAGAGGAAGGGCAGCAAGCTTCTGTTTCCCAGTGAACAGTTGACAGGCTTGACAAGATCTAACAAATTTGTGCACCTCAGAAAAAATCGAAGGCCAATAATAGCCAGCTCTCAGGATTTTGTGGGCAGTAGTTCTAGCGGCATAATGACCACCACAAAATCCTGAATGAAATTCGGAGATTAATCTCTTGGACTCAACATCGTCAACACACCTAAGCACTATGCCCTCTGGATTTCTCCATCCAAGGCCATCCTTCATAAGGCAGTACTTAGTGGCTTTTAGTCTAAGAGCCCTTCTTCTATGAGCAACTAAGTGGTTAGGACAAGCAAGATTTGTTAAGTAGTAAACTATGTCCTGATACCATTCATGCTCAGCTAACCTTCTTAATTCTGGTGAAGAAAGATCGTCAAGGCAGAACAAACCAAGAGTCTTTTCATTACTTTCAGCTAACATTTGAGCTAAACCTTGGCCTTTGATCAGCTTAGTGGGTCTAATCTCTAAATCATACTCCTGTATCTTAGTAACCCACCTAGCACGAGTCCCTAAGCAATCAGTTTGAGTTAATATGTCTTTAACAGCAGAATGTGGGACGAAAGCGATGATCTTAGAATAACCCACATAAGTTTTAAAATGCTTAAGAGACTTGACTAGGGCATAGGCCTGCTTTTCCATGGTATTGTACTTCAATTCGGAATTTTGAAGTGCTCTACTCATGAAAGCGATAGGCTGCTCGTGACCCTCTCTATTCTTTTGAAGTAAGACACCGGCAATGGTATCCTCAGAAGCGAAAGAAAAAATCATGAAATCTTTGGAGTAATCAGGACTAACAAGGACAGGAGCCTTCGCGATAGCAGACTTGATTTCTTGGAAAGCCCTTTTGCCCTCTTCTTGCCAGACAAATTTCACATCCTTCTTCAGAAGACTTTGAATGGGCTTAGCTATTTCCGCATAATTCGGGATAAATCTTCTAATAAAATTTATCTTTCCAAGGAAAGACTGAAGGGACTTGAGGTTATGCGGGAGAGGAATCTTTTGAATTGCTTCCACTCGTTCAGGATCGACCCTGACTCCTTCCTTAGAGATGATATGACCCAGAAGTTTCCCTTCAGTTACCCCAAAGACAGATTTAGCCGGATTCAAAGAAATTCCATATTCTCTACATCTATCGAAAACTTGCCTAAGATGATCTATATGACTGATACCATCTTTAGAGAAAACAGTAAGATCATCTTGATATATTTCGATAATTTTCCCGATCAATCCTTTGAAGGCATAGTCCATGGCCCTCTGGAAAGTAGCTCCAGCGTTTGTTAACCCAAATGGCATTCTGATGTATTCAAAAGTGCCCCATGGTGTTGTGAACGTGGTCTTGTGTCGATCTTCCTTTTTAACCCAAACTTGATTATACCCAGAAAAACCGTCTAGCAATGACATCATTCCAGACCCAGTTACTCTTTGCAACAAAGTTTCCATTTTTGGCAAAGGGTAATTATCCTTCTTGCACGCTAGATTAAGGTTTCTAAAATCGACACAAAGTCTTATTGTACCATTCTTCTTCCTGACAATCACCAAATTCGAACACCATGTCGAATGCCTAGTTTGAGCGATGATTCCTGCTGCAAGCATCTTCGCAAGTTCTTTTTGGACCAGGGGGGCTAACTTAGGATTAATCTGCCTAAGTTTCTGCCGAAAAGGTTTAGCATTTTCGTCCTTTAAGGGAATAGTATGCTCCATAATATCTTCCCTGTAGCCCTTCAACTCATCATAGGAAAAAGCCAAAACATCTCGATATTCACGAAGTAAACCAATCAACTTTTTCTTTTCCTCCAGACTAGTACCTTTACCGATTTTAACCATTTTCGGACTTTCAAAAGTACCAATGTTAACTTCAAGGTACTCGCCTGGGTCCAACTTGTCTTCTTCTCTCAGCTTCGTGGCATCATGCCGATCAAAATATTGCTCTAAGGCAACTACATTTCTGGGAGTGGGATTTATGATATGTCCTTGATCTAAAGACCCATCCTCGCCAGAAACTAGCCGGAAATCCTCAAACTCGTCTAAACTATTGAGAAAACGCACGACTTGCTTTTCATCATTAAAAACTTGCCAATGCTCTGAGTTGTCTGGGACAGATGGTCTGAATATTATCTCCATTTTAATTTTATCGTTGATTAACTCATCAGACAACTGGAAAGTGCTAGCAGCTACGGCAAGTTCATCTGCCGAACTATTTAGCTCTCTAGGAATTGCTTCAAGGTTAAGGGCATCGAAGTGCTCCATAGTATCCCACACAGCGTTTCGATAGTTTCTTAATCTCTGATTTCTACATGTGAATTTGTTCTTAAGCTGCATGATAACCAGATCGGAATCCCCCTTTATGTTAAGCAATTTAATCTTCAAAGCTTTGGCCAATTCAAGGCCCAACAATATGGCTTCATACTCAGCGACATTGTTGGTTGCTTCAAATTCTAGACGATAGGCAAACTTGAATACGTGACCAAGGGGAGACTTAAGCACAATCCCAGAACCCTTACCATGACTGGAGAACGCACCATCGAAATACATATACCAGACTTCATCCTTAAGGTCTTTAATCTCATCATCGGGAGGAATTATGAAATTGGACATGATAGCATAGTTCCCGATGTCAGATTTTTCTTTAATTATCTCGTTATGAGGCTTTTTAGGATTTTCAACATGAAATTTCCTCTCAGGCTCTCTATTTAGTCTAACAAAACCGTCACCGCTAGGAGAAGGAATCATAGCATATGACCAATTCATCTGAATGCTTCCCCCTAGATCAGAGGCCCACTTCCTAGACAACAGCATACCCCAAGCATCAGGTACATCAACAACAACAATATCCATAACCACCATGATGTCTGGGTAGACCGAAAGATGAACTTGCAAATCCTTGATTAAACCATGTACTTTGATCTTCTTAGAATCCATGGCGCATATATTATAGTAGGGTCTGGAAACTCTTAAGTTAAGCTGTTCCATAACCCTTTTAGTCATAACACAAGCAGATGCACCTGAATCCAACATGCAGTTATTCAATTTATACCCATTGACTAACAAGGTGATAAAGAAGGGTTGATGATCCTTGTTATCAGCATCCACGCTTTGCAGATAGATAGGAGCATCATGATAGTCAACCTCACGAATCTTCTGTTGAGAAGCGTTGACTTGAGGACCCTGAATTGCTTTTAGTAATTTGTCTCTTTGGGAAGGGATCTTAGCGATCTCAGAGACGGGAACCCAGATTTTAGCATTATTAAACCAACTCCCCAAATCGACATCTATTCCCGAATTTATACCAGGGTTTAAAGTTCGAGGAGGAATTTGATTCCCGCTCTGATCCTTATCCCTTCTCTGGTATGTCAAACCCTTATCTCTAGCAATTTCCAGAATTTTCTCAGGAGAAGGTTTCTCACCATATAACCTAGCCAAAATGTCATCTTCGTCTTCAAGGTTATTTATGCTAAAAGCAGATTGAGGATTCACAACATCATAGCTCCTTTCCTTAACCTCTATCCAATCATTCATGGGCAAAGGGAACTTGCTCCCTACTACGTTTATTTGCTCACCTGTCCCAAGCATTCCATTATCGAGAAGTCTTCTGATAATGGGACAAGAGGACTCTTCGTGAAAATCAGCACAAGCACGACAGTAGGGAGGAGCATCATCCACCAGATTGGTAAGCGGATTAGGGGGCCTCTGCTCACTAGTTTGACCCTTTCTTTGCCAGTTACTATTTCTGTTATTATTATTTCGAGGCTGAAAATTTTGCGGTTGCGCTCTTTCCATTTGAATTAACCTATTCTGCAAGGTGTTTATCTCCTTGTTATGATTAATTTCCATGGTTTCAATTTTCTGAAGCAATTTCAGAACAAGTTCATTTTCAGGCTCTTGGGCTGCTTTTCCCTTAGTTTCCCTCAGTTTTGTAGCAGCCCTGTCATAACCTGGGATTTCAGACTTCCCAGAAGCTGCCTTGTCCTTCTCAAGTTCTACAGCTAAGGTTTGGCAAGCTCGATAATCAGTAAGTTTAGCACGCCTTAACTCATAAGATGGCTCAGGACCAAAGGCATCAATATAAAAATCCTGGAGAGTTTTATCTGAAGGTTTATAATCTTGAGGTAGTTCTTTAATAATGCTATTAAACCTTCTATTAAATTCCTCAACAGTTTCGTCTTCTCTCTTTCTCATCAGAGTAAGAGCTCTTACAAGATGTCGTCCCTCTCTTTTATCTCCATATTTTTCTCTAAATGAATTAATGATTGATTGTAAAGAGTCAAAAGAATTAGGAGGTTTTTCTGTAAACCAGTCATGAGCATCACCTCCTAGAGTCAAGATAAAAAGGGTCATCCTGACATCCTCATGATCAAAATCAGGAGATCTAGCGTACTTAGCCATCCATATGTTGAAATCTCGCAAATGGGAATTAACAGTAATGGCATTATCTCCATGAAAGCTAGGCAATTTGTCTATCCCAACAGATGGAATATCATTGGGGGCTCCAGGAATGTTAGAGAAATCACAAGGACCCAACAGACTCATGGTGTTGCGCCTAACTTGACCCCTAAAGAGCAGATGAACGTCAGAAAGGGCTTCTTGTCCAAGATTTGTAAGGAGTGCACGAGAAGCGAGTTTGTGTGACCGCACCCTGTAAACCTTTTCAGGATCCGGAGTGGGGTTGCACAGACTGCCTGGATGTCTTCTAGTGTACACTCTCGCAGATAATAATGGAAGTGGAGTCGCCACTTGAACAAGAAGCTAAGCACGGAAAAGCTTGAAAAACAAGGACCAAGGACAGAAAAACTCTATCCCCGGCAACGGCGCCAAAAAATGTTGTCGCGCAAACTGGCACGACAACGCTCAGACCGGGGGCTGTCACTCTGATCCCCGGTCTCTCCGTTTAAGCCTGTCTCCCACGGCTAAGGGGGGTAGACCCTGAGGAAAGATAAGGGCCAACTGCCACAACAGTTGGGCCAGGAGACGAAAAGCACTAAAATGACTTGACGAATTGAGCAGACCAGTGCCTTAAAAGATCTAAATGGTTACTAGCTAGATGATCGAAGAACATGAACCACGGCCAGCAATCATCAGATAAAGAGAGCAATGCTTTAAATATTCAGTAAAACCACAACGCTCATCAAATAGCAATATCCAGAAACTTAAAAGAAACGAGTTTGCTTTGAATAACAGAGAAACCAGATATTTATTTCGCGCTCAGATCTCAGCGTGAAAGATAGGCAGTGATAAGCAACTGAAGATGGTAAAAGTAATTTTCCACAAAAAAGAAATTTTTTTTTTTTTTTTTTTTTTAAAGAAAATTTCTATACTAAAAGGAAAAATTTAAAGTCTAAAATCTAAAATCCTAAATTTTTTTTTTTTTTTTTAATATTTTTTTTTTTATATATATATATATATATTTTTTTTATGTTCAATAAATAAAAAAAAAAAAAAAAAAATCTAAGAAAACTAAAAAAAATTTTAAACTAAAACTAACTAAAATCAAATCTAAGGACTAAATATTCAAATGTAAACAAAACTACAAAATGGAAACTAATTAAATTTATTACAATGCCTAACCCGTTTTCAAAAAAACCTAACTAAGCCACAAAGCTAGACCCTTTTTATTTTTTATTTGAAATATTTAAAAAATGAAAATTTTAAATCTAACTATACCTAAGGTGAACACATTAAAATCTAAATTAAACAGAAATAAAACAAAGTCTAACTGATGCTAAACTAAAGAAAACGAAACGCATTTTTTATTTTCATAAGTTAAAGTATCAAAACCTAAATCTATGACCATACAACGAATTTAAGAGAGGGTCTCACGAGAAGGCTGCGGGCAGACTGACTATGATGGAAACAGCAGAAACGCTGAGGGCGTAAACCAGAATCGTGACCCCAGCAAACAAATCGAAGGTGAAAGCCAAACGCAAATCGCAAGAGGGCCGAGCTGTAATTTTTTTTTTTTTTCGAAGGGTTAAGATGAAACACGTGATGGGCAGCATAAATCGATGAAAGCCTAAACCAATGCTAACCTGGGAATGACGTGCTACCACCGGCTCATGCTCAGCGTGAAACAAAAGGACGGAAAACCCTACAGCTCACGATATGCTGAGTTTCAGCTTAAGGAAAAAACGAGAAAGGGGAATGAGACTCACGCTGAACGAGCTCACCCAATCTTCAAGAGAAAAGAACGGCAGACTTATGATGATCTGCAAGCAAGGTCGATTTGATTTGCTATGAAAACGATGACGGGATTACTGTGGAGACCCTATGACGACCCAGCAACAAAAAATGATTTCAGAAATGCTATACCTGAAGACTGCAAACAGAGGGAAGCTTATATGACGGCTAAGCTATGGCCAGTTTTTCTTGCAGGTTTAAACAACATACATAACCCAATGCTTGCTTGGAAAACAAATTTGAAATGCACAGTCATAAGAAAACGACAGGCAGAGGATGATAGCAGCGAAAGAAATGGTTGGGCACTTACCTGATATGCGTACACACAATGGCGATCAAGACAAATATACTCAGAACGTTTTCTGTTGTTGACTTGCAGGTATTCGACATTAACAAGGATCCACCGCCTTCCTTTCCAGCCAAATGTTATGCTCCTTTTTTTGGAAAATTGCAGCCGGCGGTTTGGAGACAGTCAACAGCTCTCAGATGCACTGCTATTTCAAGTCGAGATGCTGGAAATAAAACCCTGCCGCTTCTAGCAACAATGACCTGCACACTGCCACTGCAAGGAAACCCCAATATCTGGCAGATACATATGCAAAATTTCACAGTAAACCTTTCACAAAAATCGACCAAATTCAAAATTTTCACAGCTCTAGGCAGCCAGATTTAACCATAATGACAGTAATGTTCTTGAAATATCAGAAGAAAATTCACTGTGAACTTCACTGTAAATCAGAAAAATTTCTCAATGTAAAACATGAAATAAACTTGAAATAATTAACCCAGGGCACAATCAGCTGGGCTCTGCACAGAAAAGCCTGTGGGAGTCGGCTGGTTCAGCCCAGAACTTCCCCAAACGCCCACAAATAACCTTCACCTAAAAGTTTCCTGCACACCTCAAGCAAGCATCAGCAAACAAGGGCAAGAGATGCTGCTAGATTTCAAGGGAAAATGGAGATACCTGCCATTTCCAGAAACCCTACAGCATTCAGACCCTAGCACATGAGCAAGATACCTGTACTCACAATGCTCTGAAAAAAAATCAGCTATTTTATCTGTTGAAAAACTGAAATATGCAGAAATTCAAACACCTCACAGCAGTTCCAGAGAGTAACACCAGCCAGTTTGAACCCCAAAGTCTTTTTATTAATCAGAAATCAGTTTACAAGAGAGCTTTCAGTACAGACTCACAGATTAGATGACCTGAAAATGACCTCCTAAGACCCTACATAAAGGAAATGATCCCAACGGCTAGTTTTGGGTGATCCACAAAAATATTATTATTTTATTGCTTAGGGTTTTTGCTTTATGCTTTTTATTTTTTATTATTTTTTATTTTTCAAATTTTTTAAATTTTTTAAAATTTTTTAATTTTTTTTAATTTTTTTTTTTAATTTTTTATTATATATGAATTTATTATTTTTATTCATTAAAAAAAAAAATTTTAAATTTATTTTAAGACGGATCATCAAACCCAGCCGTTGGAATCATCACCTAGCACCTAGGACCTAGGACTCATGAGGGGATTTACAACATTTTCAACCCTCAAGACACATTTCATCATGATTTTTTACAATTTTTACAATTTACATCTCAAAGGGATGAATCCACTTTAACATAGACCCTCATAGACCACCCAGATCTGCGACACAACTATAATCTAGCAGAGTAACACGCTAGGATTCTCCTAAAGTCCTAATGACGAAATGCATCCCGGCTTTGGGGTTGGGTTTGAAGGAAAACTCTGCCGATCCATGGATCGGTGAGACTAAAAACCTCCCGGGACGCAGATTTTCATTAGAAAGTTAGGTCCACCTAGGCAACTTTACATACATGACTCTGATCTGCTTAGATTATTTACAATTCAAACGTGCAGACTGGGTTTACAACAAAAATGATTAAGCTGTCGATGACTGTAGGCTGGCACGGACATGTCGCTCAGGAGCTATCCTTCTCTGCCAACAGGAAGGAGGTGTACTGCATGGGTAGTTTGACCAGTAGTGGTCAACACCTCCAAAGAAATATTCACAACTGGACTCTTCAATATTGTTTCATGCCAAATACATCGACGCGTTTTCTTGTACTGTCGTTTTCAAAGGATCTGTTCCGGCAGCGTTCTGAGTTCTGTCTGCTGGCTCATGTCACTGCGAAATCACGCTGTATACACATAAAAATTTATTGCATTCAGATTTAACAATGAAGCCTGCATCAAAAATTTTGAAGGAATTGCCTGTGGGCCGATCCTGGGCAACTGCAATTAAAAGAAAATAAAACCCTAATTAAAAAAATTTGAAACCCTAGAACAGCTGATTAATGTACAGATTTTTGGCCCCTTAACAGCCAGATTCAGCAATGAGCACAGGAATATTTTAAAGAAATAAAGATTTCAGATTTTCACTGTGAAGAACTTCAGAAAATCTCTCAAGCAAATTAAAAAAAAAAATAAACTGAATGATAGACCCAGGATCAAATCCAACTGGGCTCAGCAAAAAATGCTTGCGGGAGTTGGCTGGTTCAGCCGAGAACTTCCCCAAACGCCCACAAATTCTCTTCAGAAAGGGTTTTCTGCACACCTCAAAACAAGCATCAGTAAAGAGGGCAAAAATGCTGCTAGATCTCAAAAAGTAATGGAGATACCTGCCATTACTTCAGAAATCCTAACAACACTCAAACCCTAGCAAGTGAGCAAGATACCTGTGCTCACAATACTCTACAATAAGCTATTATTAATGGCTGAAAATAAAATATGCAGAAAATTAAACAATCTCACAACATTTCCAGAGAGTAACACCAGCAAGATTTGGACCCCAAAGTCTTCTTTTATTAACCAGAAACAGATTTACAAGAGAGCTTCTTCAGTACCAGACTCACAGATCCAATTGATCTGAAATGACCCCCTAAGACCCTATATAAAGGAAATGATCCCAACGGCTAGTTCGAGTGATCCATATCGAAATGATCTCGACTGTCGATGAGGATCAAGACATCTCGTAATCTCATCCGTCGATTTATTAAAAAAAATGATATTTTGCATGCATTCACAAAAAATATTATTATTTTATTATTTAGGGTTTTTGCTTTATTTTATAATTTTTTTATAATTTTTTATTTATTTCATTTTTTAATTTTTAATTTTTTTTAATTTTTGTTTTTTTTATTATTTTTCTTAAATGGATCATCGAACTAAGCCTTTGGAAACACCACCTAGGACCTAGGACTTAGGACCCATGAGGGGACTAAAACATTTTTCAACCCTCAAGACACATTACATCATGAATTTTACAATTTACATCTTAAGGGGACAAACCCACTTTAACATAGACCCTCATAAACCACCCAGTTCTGCGACACAACTATAATCTAGCAAATTAACACACTAGGATTCTCCTAAAGTTCTAATAACAAAATGCATCCCGACTTTGGGGTCAGGTTGAAGGAAAACTCTGCCGATCGTAGATCGGTGAGACGAAAAACCTTCCGGGACGTAGATTATCATTAGAAAGTTAGGTCCACCTAGGCAATTTACATACATGACTCAGATCTGCTAAGATTATTTACAATTCATACATGCAGACTGGGTTTACAACATAAATCGATCAAGCTGCTGATGACTGCAGGATGGCACGGACACGTCAATCAGGTGCTACCCCTTTTTGCCAAGAAAAGGGGGTGTACTGCATGGGTAGTTGACTGGTAGTGGTCAACATCTGGCTCTACTTGGGGACACGTTGTTGCTCTGTAGGAATGTGAGAATCCAGAATCTGCATCCATACAACACAAAAATAAGTAGCGTCCATCCAAAAATCATCATATACATTAAGCACAGGAAAGATAAAAGCTCTTCATTTATTAACTATCTAGAAAAGTAAATCTAATCCTAAAACAGAAATGAAATGCGGAAAAAACAAGGAGTAGGGTTAGAAATACGATACAAAGGATGCCCCATGGCATTAGATGTGTTCAATATAGTGCATACTGAGCATTTGCTTACTTTCAGGCAAATCTGTCGGTTGCTTATCGGATGTGCCATGTCCAATTCTGCATATGGTAGGACTTTTTCCTATCCGAAAATCAAGCTGCTCGCGGCCGTCTGATGCATCAAATCTTCGTCTCATTTTCTTTCTTTTGCGCTTCTTCTTTCTGGCAGGTTGAATTACTGATGACCTGGAACTTTCTGTTTCAAAGCTATCAGATGAAGTATGTAAGATATGCGTGACATGTCTTTCTTTATTCTGCATCTGATCTTTATCATTTTTAAGTCTATCTGGATCACCTTCAATTAACCATCTTTCAATCGAACCAATGACCTCCTCATAATAAGATGGAACTTGTTGTGACAAATGAGAAGGCCACTGATCTGTTGATGTCCCCTGGTTTCTCTCATCCTTTGACGATTGTTGAAAGTTTTGAACCTGAATTTTAATGGCATCCATCTGACTAGAATGTTCAACCTTTATAGCACTGATTTGTCTGGCATGATGTTCTTCCATGTATTTTGTTACTTCAACCCTAAATCCAAGTGTAAATGCATCTTTCGGGTTCCTTTGCCAAACACAAACCTCCCATCAACAATTGTCACCTTGAAACCTTTATCTTCCATCCCAGAAATAGAGACCAGGTTCTTTTTCAGATCAAGCACATACAACACTTGTTGGAAATGAAGGGTTTGATCTTGATTTAAGTGAAGAGTGAAAGTCCCAATTTCTTTCACGGGATAAGTGGCATTATCCCCAAGTATAATCTCCATATTTGTCTTCTTTTCAACTAAGTTTGTGTAACAAATAAAATATATAAATAATATAAATATAATGTAAATGATAATAATCATAATTAATTATTAGTTAAGTAGTAATTAGGTTGAAGAGGCATGTCTAATAAGACATGACTCTTCATGAAGAGACACTTGCTTGATATATAAGCAAGTCTCTCGTTCTCATTGTAATTCATAATCATTCTTATTCTTATTCACATATTTAATATAATATTTATATCTTTAATGGATAATTTGATATTCCAAGTCTTTTGGAGTAATTAATCTTAAGAAGGAACTTTGTTCGCTTCATGTGGTATCAGAGCCATGTTGGCTGATCACCAGGCCTTTAGCTATCAACCTATCATCAACTTCGTTGCTGTCATAATTGAAGCATTTCGCTACATATTGGGAGATTCTCCATTTTTTAGGTCTTTGGCCATTATTTAAAAAAAATAATAAAGAATAAAGAAGAAGGGTATATAAAAAAAGAGAGGAAAGGAAATAATATATTCTGAACAAAAAAAAAGTGAATATATATATATATATAAAGGGTTTTACATTATTGATAAAAGTGCATAATAAAGATAAGCGGGAATCTTTTCAAGTATATTTAAAAATTTTTACGTGGAGAAGCCCGTGGTTTTAGAAACCAATGGTAATTGCCTGTGGTTTTAGAAACCAGTGGTAAGTTTTACATTTTACGTGGAGAACATTAACCGAGGTTTTAGAAACAATTGCCCATGGTATTTTAGAAACCAATGGTAATTGCCCGTGGTTTTAGAAACCAGTAGTAAGTTTTACATTTTACATTTTACGTGGAGAACATTAACCGAGGTTTTAGAAACAACCCATGGTAATAGCCCATGGTATTTTAAAAGTTAAAGAGAAAACAGGGATACAAAAGCTCTTACGTGAAAGGTAAATATTACTTTTTACTTAAAAAGTATTGTGAACATCGTGACCGTGTCATATGAAAATGAAAAGGCATGACCTTTATATTAAGTGAGGTGACATTAAAAAGTTATCAAGGGAGTAATTAAGTATATAAAAAAGGGACCAATTTATTATTAAATAAAAGTGAAACTATTATTATTTTAAGATAATAAAGTTATTTTGAAAAGGGGTCTTAATATAAAGAAATACATACATATATAGAGGGCAACAATATAAAGGAGCATTTTTTTTTAATAAAAGGGTATTCAAGTTTTTAACAATCCACATTAAGGGAGAATATTGGAAATCTATATATATATATATATATATATATATATATATATATATATATATATATATAAATGGAGATAAAATAAGTTATTAAAAAAAAAAAGAATTCCATACAAAGTTAAAATGATGAAGGAAGAAAGGTTTTCCTATAATGGTCTTTCAGTTACAGATCATAGAGTAATTACATTAAAAGGAAATATCCAAGGAAGAGAAGTTAATGTTGCCATCAACCCAAGCAATGATAAAAATTATATCAACATCATCTTGGCAAATCAACTATTAATTCTAGAGCTAAGAATTAGTGTAAAGAAAAATATTTTTGACCAAAACAAGTATAAAATTAGTGATCTACAAATGACAATAGGTCATTATGACTACATATCTCAATTTCATGTTGTAAGGACGGATAGAAACACTGACATCTTACTCGGTCAACCTTGGTTTAAGGATTTGGGTACATTCATGTTAAACATAAAGAAACAAGTTTTGACGTTTCCTTATAAAGGGAAGATGGTTATGTTTCGAGACATAACAAGTAAATCAAAATCAATAAAATCTTTATTAGAAGACCTTAAGGATATCTTAGATTTGATGTTTCAAGATAACGAAAAAACTATATCAAAGAAGCAAAAAGAGCTTGAAGAAGTCATCTGCAGCAGAGACAAAGAAATTTTGCGCCTAAGAGATCACCAAGAAAAGCTACTCGAACAAGTCAAGAAAGCTAAAGCATCAAAGAAGAAACTCAAGGAGCACTTATCAGAACAAGAAGAGGAAACTTTGCGTTTAAAGAACCTCAATAAAAATTTATTAGAACAAATCAGAGATCTAAAAGATGAAAATTTTAAAATTCAAAACACTGAAAATAAGGTTGATGAATGAAAAACCAAAGAACTTTTACGTCTGAGAAACCATAATCAAAGTTCTCTCAATCAAACTAAGAAACTTAAGGAGGATAAGAAAGCATTAAAAGATAAGTTGGAACAAGTCACTCAAGAAGAAGTATCAAAATCACCAGTTACAACAATTTAAGTTGAAAATAAGGGAACGAATACCGATCCAGTGAATATGACAACTCAAGAAGACAAATCAGTTGAAGAAACGACATGCTTAGATGTTGCAGTTTAGACAATGGAAATCCCAAGTGAATGTTCCATAACCAATTCAACAACATCTTCACGAAAAGAAAATCTAAAAACTTTATATCAGCATCCGAATCACGATAGTAGACAAATCGGCCAAGCTACGTATCAGGACCATTCAAACCAAAGACAACAAATTAATGTTTCAGAGAATAATGACGTAACATCCATCCAGTGTTACACTGACAAGTCGTTACAAAATTCCAGTGATCAGAATACTATACAAAAAATTAATCTGGGATGGTCTGATCCCTTCTTAGTGCGACAATTCTGTTTGTCACTAAGAAGATCATATCAGCTTGTATCGACAAAGATGACTGTTCCAAGAGAGAAAGACTTTCAAAGCCGAAAAAGAGATCAAGCCTTTTTTCATCGACAAGCTTTGAGGACAAAGCTCTTTGAGGAAGGAGGCATTGTAACAAATAAAATATATAAATAATATAAATATAATGTAAATGATAATAATCATAATTAATTATTAGTTAAGTAGTAATTAGGTTGAAGAGGCATGTCTAATAAGACATGACTCTTCATGAAGAGACACTTGCTTGATATATAAGCAAGCCTGTCGTTCTCATTGTAATTCATAATCATTCTTATTCTTATTCACATATTTAATATAATATTTATATCTTTAATGGATAATTTGATATTCCAAGTCTTTTGGAGTAATTAATCTTAAGAAGGAACTTTGTTCGTTTCAATTTGAGAGGGCCTCCTTGTACCCAGTGAAGTGCCGTGAAGCACCACTATAAATCAACCAATGATCCAATGTATCCGGAGGAGAGGCGGTGGTGAGGGTAGAAATAAGATAAAATTATTTTTGCTTTTCCACAAGATTAGATTCTTAATACTTGGAGTTTCTCGACTTCTTGGGAGGATAACCATTTCGATATCGAGTAGCGGGAGAATTCCTCTTTCCTTTGTTGTTGAACCTGTTGTTCCTTTGATTGCCATTGACTTTGTAAATGTTGTGGTTATTGTTGTCATCATCCCTTGGAGTATCCTTCTTGTGAGGACACTCTCTAGCAAAGTGGCCAAACCTATTGCAAATTAAGCATCTTCCTTTTCTTCCTTCTTTGAATGCTGGCTTGGATCCTTGACCTTGTCTTCTTGGACCATCATTGTTCTACTTCTTCCTTTTAGCATACGCTGAGAAGGCGGTAGGATTGTTTCCATTTGAGTGCTTGTCTCTTTCCATCATCCTTATTTCTTCTTGAGTCACAAGGAGGGTCACAATGGACTAGGGGCAATAGATAATCACCAAGGTGAATCTTGGGAACAAGAGTACAACCAAAAACAATCTGTCATTCAATTCAACCTAGGATCCATACTAGAATTCCCTCAAACATCAAATGAAAGCACTTCAATACAAAATGGTTGATGTACCTTACAATGTATGACCCACCTTCTTTAGATGAGTACGCTAAATGAGAATAAGAACTGACAAGTGCATGGATGAGAGGCAATCTGAGGCTAGCTATCTATGGATCATCATAGGGCTATTGGCTGACAAAATGAAACATCAGGGGAAACATTTTCTCCTAGGGGTCACCCATAAGGGTGGGTAACATGGAAATACATAGATATGCTCAAGACATGGGCTAGACAAGTCCTACATAGTGTTATCACCCATGTAAAACCAATGGCTCCCCTAAACCATGCGTCCCAATATATCCATCTCAAAGTCTCCAATCCTCGCCATATTGAAAGGACTTAGGAATGGAGGCTAAAGGTATTGAGCATGGCCAGCCTTAAGAGGCCTAGGATGCCATCTACATAATCATCACATGTTCGACATGGATTTGGGACTTGCATCTCATTGGACTTACAATGGTGTTGTTATGAAAAATACTAGAGTATCTCCTTGGAGGTAACATGAACTTTTTTAGTTTCAAGTGTTAACAAGTGGGATGAGTTATTTTTGGGTTGACAATCCAACAACAATATGGGTTTTCATTTTTTTAAATGTTTCTATCTATCTTTGACGAAACATCACCTATTATGTTCACGGCCTAGTAAGCGAAGGCCAAATTTCAAAAATTCCTTTTTGGTATATTCATATTAGTTAGTGGGAGAATAGATCTGTGAGAAGGACAAACGACTTGTTATTTGTAATAGTAACTTTGGGCTTTATTCTTCTATTTATTTAATGATCTTTGATGGTGAATCTTTAATTCATTTTGTTATGTTAAACTAGTTTGGGCCAGGCCCAAGTGTTTCAATCAATTGTTTATAGAGATTTAATCTATGAAGCTCAAGGGTTTCCAAGAACTTAGGATTTCTCCAACCTAACTAAGATTTCCATCTGGAAATTCAAGAGCAGGCTACTTAACAACTTTGCAGTGACATTGTTTAAATAATGATTTAAAGGATTTTGCAGTGAAAATTTTATAGGTAAGTGTTATTTTTAATAAGATGAAAATGACAGCAACGATGTGATATGAATTGTCTGTCTTTTGTTTCTAATAAGTCTTTTTTTGACTTATACAGAACCTGACCTAGTTAAGGGAACAATTGCTGCCTACCTAGAAGCTGACCAGTTAACTCTGGTATGAAGTAATAATGATCTATCATTAATTACCAATACATTTTTTATAACTATAATAATGTTCATCAACCTTGTGTTTGTAAATCCTGAAATTTTACTGTTGATATTGCTCTTGTCTCACATAGGTTCAACCAAAAGGTCTTTTTGGGGCATTGAGGGAGAGGGGATTGGGTGGATCACAATGTGGAGCTACTGCAGCCACTGTTGTCTTGCAACCTTTGAAAGGTTTGTTTCTTTCTAACACGCAAGGTCAAGTTGGTTTTGGTTTTAATGTCTGTACAAGAATGTAAATGTGAACTTCAGAAGCAATTTATGGATATTGGAATAATTTTTTGCAAGTTCCTAATTACTAAATTTCATGATTCCAGGTAGTCAAAAGATTTTGATTGCAGCAAATGTTGGGGATGCACGTGTTGTCCTTTCTCGAGGAGGTCAGGCAGTGCAGCTAACTTTTGATCACAAGGTGAGACTTCTAATTAGTTTGATGGGTTTATGAACAAGACCAGAATTATTATTAGCACCTTCGCTGAAATAGAACAAACGTTATATTTTGGATGTTTAGTATTATATTCTACACAAAGCAATCATGATAATATTGGCCTAACTTTATCACATCATACTTCATGCAATCATTAATTGTTCACCAACGGATACAATCTCTTCATATGCCATTTCCCCTAGAATCATTTCTGCAGTTTGGTCACTATGCTTTCTAGCTTAAGGTTTCTTATTTTCCCATTCTACATATATATTTTCCATAGAACTCATTCCTTTATCAAAGGCCATTCTCAAACTAAATATATTATTAAAAACAAACTACAATTACTCTACTAAGTACTAATATGTTAAAATTGGCAACTAGGGCCAAACTCCATGTGGGTCATTTTATTTATGGCAGTCGATATTTTTCTTGGATCCCTCTCATCGAGAGATGTAGGATTGATCTAAAGATCATCCGATTCTGATAAGTATTCATGGAGTTATGAATTTATTTGTGTTATAAGACAATTCGTTAAGGTCGGCCAACAACCAAATAAACCCCACATGTGTTCAACGTTTTAGCATAGAAGGAGATGTATTGAAAGTCATTTCTCACACACACTTCTATCTTTGTTTCTCTCCACCTGTCTTGGGTTTTAGTGGAAGAGAAATCTAGGAGTGGAAGCCCTAAACGTTGGAGGAAAGAAGACTAAGGGAGCTGCCCTAGAGGAGATGCCCTAGCCCTAGACGCAGTCAAAAGGAAGGCTCTATTCAGGTTTCTATAGCTATCAGCGGAAGCCCTAGACACTGTCAAAAGGCTGCCCTAACACAGACCTAAAGGATGCCCTAATGCAGTCCTAAAGGGTGCCCTAACGCAGTACTAAAGGCAGCCCTAAACGCTGTCCTAAAGGCAGCCCTAATGCATCCAAGAAGGCAGCCCAACGTATCCTAGGGCAGCCCTAACCTACGCTATCTCAAGGGTATCCTAGCCGCTGTTCAAATGAAGATAGATGCTGTCCTAAACATACCAACGATGCCCTAGCCGCAGGCATAAGGTGCCCTAGACACAGGCCTAATGCGGCTGAAAGGGAGGACCGTTTGAGGAGAGTTTGAGGGCTCTAACATGCCCAGGACAGCAGTGCTAGTAAAAGGGATAGCTGGGCTACATGGTGCTGCTAAGACACATGGGACAGCAGCAAGGTATGGCAAGGCTAAGGGGACAGCAGCAAGGTATAGTATGATAGTTAGGGACAACAACTACAACAATATATTTAGGCAGCAGTGGCAAGGGACCACTGCATAGTAAATGGGACAGCAAGATATGCTAAGATTAATGGGACAGCTAGGCATGGTGCTTGGTGAGAGAACAGTGGGACAATAAGCACTCATAGGAGCAACAATGGACAGCTGCATAGTAATTGGGACAGCAGCTAAGACATGGCAGCAAAGGCACAATTGGGACAGCAGCTAAGACATGGCAGCAAAGGCACAATTGTGATAGCAGCTAAGACATGGCAGCAAAGGCACAATTGGGACAACAAGTAACACATGGCAGCAAATGCACAATTGGGACAACAACTATGACATGGCAGCAAAGGCTACAATGGGACAGCAACAAACGCATGGTGCTGCAAACTCAATGGACAACAGCAAGGTGCAGTATGGCACATGGGACAGCTGTGGCAGCATGGTGCAACAATGGCACATGGGACAGCAGTGCAGCATAGGTGCAGCGGTATGATGTGTACAACATGGTCATGAGGTCTAGCATTGTGATGATGGGTGCAACATGGTGTAGCACTGTGAGGTACAACATGATGACGAGATGCAGCACAATGATAGGTGAAGGAGTCACCTTGGAGAATTAGTTGAAGCAGCATGTCTTCAACTGATCTCATGTATCATCTTCTTAGAGATGATCTATGCTCTTATCTAGATAAGTCAAAGTGTTGACTTCTGTTGTAAATGTACTCTCTCTCTCTCTCTCTCTCTCTCTCTCTACTGAACTATTAAAGAACATATAAGAAGAATTGATCAAGGGTCTCCCCACATTGAGGTTTGTCCTTGGCTAGCGCCACATCTTGTGTCCTCTTGTCTTGGCTTGTCTTCTGCGATTTATGTTTATGTTCTATCTGCAATTTACTTTTAATGTTGATGTGATTGCTAATCTGGAAAAGATATTGAACTAACTATGAAAATTGAAATAAATTGCTCTAAGCATAGAACATACCTAAAATTAACCTGGTATCAGAGCTGAGGTGAAGACAATGCCCAAGCAAGAGTGAAAGAGCAATCACCGAAGGCAGTTGAGAAAGGACAAAAGGATCAATGGATTCCTCATCCCTCTTTAAATTCGCCAAGGGTGAAGTCGAAGCAGAGAACATTATCAGAATGGCGCAGCGGAAGTTTTTGATGGCCTACCTAAAGACCACTTCATTGGGAAGTCCGAATCTAAGGGTGGAAAGAAAAACAAATGCCTTGTTTGTAATAAGTTCGTCCATTAAGCGAATGAGTGTCAGAATGGCAGGGACACATCTCTTGATGAAGATAGCAATCATTCCAGGGACATCTTCAATGATAGAGGGAAGGGAAGGTAATGCAGGTCATCAAGGAAACGACCGACTCTTCAAGAAAGCAAGGAACCCCAGGTATGAAGAATCAAATGTTGTTTCTGATAAGATAAAGAAGTGTTATCTTGTATTGGTCCTCTCCTTCAGATTCTGTGGGAATCTAGCTTATTGATTGTAGTGCTTCAAGGCACTTCATCGAATAGAAGGGTGCTCTCTCTAATTTGGTAGAGATGGAAACAATTGTGGGATTATACTTGGAGTCGACGCCACCTATCCCGGAAATGGTGTAGGGAATGTTACCCCTCAATTGAATGAGGGTAACTCGATTCATTTATAGAATCTCTTTTATGTACCTAATCACAAGAAGAACCTGGTGTCCATTTCGGCAATGGAAGTCAAAGGTTTTAAGGTGGCATTCATCGATGGAAAGGTACCTATTTAAAAATAGAATTTTGAAAGATGCTTTTTCTCATGGATTTAGGGTTGGCAATTTGTATCAAGTTGCAGGATGGTCCATTGGGGATCATGTCAATTTACATATCTCATCTATAACACCGGAGGTCTACTTATGGGGCCCTACCCGATGTAAGTCAGATGGTGACAGGGATGCCTGAATTCAAGAAGAACATGAAGGTACATGTTTGAGATGTATCGAAGGGAAATCTTACAAGGGGACCATTCCCCTCATGTAGCAGGTCCACAGGTTTGGAAAAACCCGAGGAGTTTGAGATTCATGATCGGGAATCTCATGTATATAGGTGGAAGAAAGCCCTCTATGGCTTGAAGCAAAACACCTCGGCGTAGTATGAGAGGATTGATAGCTATCTGATGCAACTGAGATTCACTAGGAATGAAAACAATCCAAACCATTGCTCGAAGGTTGTGGATGATAGACCTCTCATAACTACACCTTTTGAGGACGACCTATTTTTGACAGGTGTAGACCCTCTCATTTGCAGAAGTAAGAGGGAGTTGGATTTCGGATGTGGAATGGTAAACTGCAAGCTCGTGACTACCTCGAGGATCTTAACTTTTAGAAGTTATATGGTAGTGATGCTAGACCAGATTTGGGAAATGCCTCTGAGTTTCATAAACTCATTCGCGTTGATGTTCTTGGTGAACTTTTGTCCGAACATATGTTTTGCAGTTAGCATGATGAACTCATGTTTGGTTGAGCCTCACTGGATTGGTGCCAAGAATCTTCTGAGATATCTTTGGGGCACAATCTCTCATGGATGGAGATACATTGCCGGAAATGTGAAGCTGCATGATTATTCGAATGCTGACAAAGCAGGCAGTGTGGAGGATCTCAAGAGCACTTCTGAGTGTTGATTCTCTTTGGGTTCTGCTCAATATCTTGGATGAGCAGGAAGTAGAAGACGGTTGCTTTGAGCACCGCTGAGACTGAATACATAGCTACGAGTATGACCTCGTGTGAAGCTGCCTAGTTGCGGGATCTCTTCAGTGAGACATTTGTACACATGATGGATACCACCGTGATATTCTATGTCAGCCAGGGGGGGATTTGATTGTTGAGGAATCCCGTATTCTATGATTGCTCTAGCATATAGACATCAGATGCTACCTTATCTGGGATATGGTACATCGATGAGCGAGGAGGTTCTATTGCATTGAGATTGATGTACAGGTCGCATACATTTTGTCTAAGCCTCGGGGAAAGGTCAAATTTGTGACTCTCTCGAACGACTTGGAGTCGTTGAGAGACCCTCTTATGAGGGCCATGCATGATGCATGCATTGTGCTCTGGGAGCTCCGGGGGGCTTGGGGTACTGCCTGGAGAAACAAGCAACCATAGGGCGACTCACCCTCCCCTAATGGTGCGTTGTGTATAGGGTGAATGGTTCAGCCTTCCCCTGTGATACCTCATGGCGACTTAGGGACAGGATGAGTGGTTCTCCTATCGAGGCATCCTACCCATGCAGTCTGGGACTCATGGGAAGTACCTCTCATCTGGTCAATGAGCAGGGAAATGGGGTTAGGGACCATAGTAGTACTATCGATGGACGCATCGTTGTATCTACCATACTCCCTATGCTAGGATGACCTCCATTGATCTGGGATCAATGAAACTGATCTAGGATCGATATGAGTGGTTTGAAACACTCTCTTGTGATATTCTGGGATCAACAAAACTGACTTCGGGTCAGTAGAGAATGGTATGAGACATTCTCAATCAATTCTTCTTCTTCTCGGTTCAGCAGAGCATAGCAGAGCAGAGTAGTGCAGGGCACTGATGGCAGAGATAGTACACTCAGACATATGGATCAGCGGATGGAGTGCTCCCTAGTTGAGAGGGAGTGTTAAAATTGGCAACTAGGGCCAAACTCCATGTGGGACATCTTATTTATGGAAGATGATATTTTTCTTGGATCCCTCTCATCAAGAGGTGTAGGATTGATCTAAAGATCATCCAATTCCGATAAATATTCATGGAGTTATGAATTTATTTGTGTTATAAGACAATTCGTCAAGGTTGGCCAACAACCAAATAAACCTCACATGTGCTCAACGTTTTAGTATAAAAGGAGATGACTTGAGAGTCATTTCTCACACACACTTCTATCTTGATTTCTCTCCAATTGTCTTGGGTTTTAGTGGAAGAGGAATCTAGGAGTGGAAGCCCTAGACGTTGGAGGAAAGAAGACTAAGGGAGCCACCCTAGAGGAGATGCCCTAGCCCTAGACGCAGTCAAAAGGAAGGCTCTACGCATGTTTCTATAGCTGTCAATGGAAGCCCTAGACACTGTCAAAAGGCTGCCCTAACGCAGTCCTAAAGGCTGCCCTAACGCAGTACTAAAGGAAGCCCTAAACGCTGTCTTAAAGGCAACCCTAACGCATCCAAGAAGGCAACCCTAATGCTATCCTAAGGCAGACCTAACCTACGCTATCTCAAGGGTATCCTAGCCGCTGTTAAGATGAAGATAGACACTGTCCTAAACATACCAATGATGCCCTAGCCACAGGCATAAGGTGCCCTAGGTGCAGGCCTAATGCGGCTGAAAGGGAGGACTGTTTGAGGAGAGTTTGAAGGCTCTAACATGCCCAGGACAACAGTGCTAGTAAAGGGGACAACTGGGCTACATGGTGCTGCTAAGACACATGGGATAGCATCAACGTATGGCAAGGCTAAGGGGACAACAACAAGGTATAGTATGATAGTTAGGGACAACAACTACAACAATATATTTAGGCAACAGTGGCAAGGGACAACTTCATAGTAAATGGGACAACAAGATATGCTAAGATAAATGGGACAGCTAGGCATGGTGCTTGGTGCAACAAACAATGGGACATCAAGCACTCATAGGAGCAGCAATGGACAGCTAAGACATGGCAGCAAAGGCACAATTGGGACAACAGCTAAGACATGGCAACAAAGGCACAATTGGGACAACAACTAAGACATGGCAACAAAGGCACAATTGGGACAACAACTATGACATGGCAGCAAAGGCTACAATGGGACAACAACAAAAGCATGGTGCTGCAAACTCAATGGACAGTAGCAAGGTGTAGTATGGCACATGGGACAGTTGTCGCAGCATGGTGCAACAATGGCACATGGGACAACAGTGCAGCATAGGTGTAGCAGTATGGTGTGTACAACATGGTCATGAGGTCCAACATTGTGGTGATGGGTGCAACATGGTGTAGCACGGTGAGGTGCAGCATGATGACGAGATGCAACACAATGATAGGTGAAGGAGTCACCTTGGAGAATCAGTTGAAGCAACATGTCTTCAACTGATCTCATGTATCATCTTCTTAGAGATGATCTATGCTTTTATCTAGATAAGTCAAAGTGTTGACTTCTATTGTAAATGTACTCTCTCTCTCTGCTGAACTATTGAAGAACATATAAGAAGAATTGATCAAGGGTTTCCCCACATTGGGGTTTGTCTCTAGTTAGCACCACATCTTGTGTCCTCTTGTCTTGGCTTGTCTTCTGCGATTTATGTTTATGTTCTATCTGCAGTTTACTTTAATGTTGATGTGATTGCTAATTTGGAAAATATATTGAGCTAACTACGAAAATTGAAATAAATTGCTCTAAGCATAGAAAAAACCTAAAATTAACATAATCACTTACAAGTGAAATCAAAATTATATGAATTCTGTGGAATGTCTACTAAATGTTGAAGTTTCTCATTTTACTTAGTTAGAAACCGTCCATGCACTTTATCTGATTTATTCCTACCTACTTGTTATCTTCCTTAACAAGTTATTTACAATGTAAATACTGAAAATAAACACTAGTGCATGCTCAAAATATTATAGATCAACAACTAAAAGAAACAAGAACAAACACGCCACATGACACCATTATTTTGGACTAATGTCCCAGAAAAACCCAATGTGGGAAAACCGGTGCAACTATCTGAGGGTTTTCTTATTAAGCAATATCAGAGTACAATCTGGGTGCCGAAACTGGCCTACCCAATAGAGAATTTCCTTAGTAGTAATACCTCTTGGTTTCTGACAAATCTACTGGCTGAAACCCCGAATAATCCTTCCGGCAGCTACTCAGCAGCAATCTTCCCCAAAAACCCTAGCGTCTGCCCAATCTGGACTGCGTCAGCCTCCTTAGCCTAGCGCTGGCACTGTGTCAGTCTATCTTGGCCTGCGTCAGCCCGAGGAGGCCTTGCGTCAGCTCTCTGAGCCTCTGCGTAAGCTACGCTGGCCCCTCTGGTGCTCTGTGCAACACTTAGCTGCCTCTGCGTGAGCACTGGTTGCTCCTGCGTCTCTCTCTCTGGCTACTCTGCTGCTATCTCAACACTATCTCTGCCTCTTAGTCTCTCTGCACACATCTCGTCCCAAGGTGGAAGTGTTCCTTTGCTCAGTATACTCTGGACAAACACTTCCCAGTCTTTTGAGATAGCATTTAGGGCTGTCCTCACCATTAGCTCCTGATCCATTGTCGCCCCTATAGCAATCAACTGATCTCGGATCTCATTCAGTCCTCCGAGGAAGGTGTCAATTGACTGTCCCTTCTTCATCTGATACGACCTCATCTGATTCTCGAGCAGCATTCTTCTCTGCACAGAAGTATTCTGATACAGCTTCTTGAGAGCCTCCCACATCTCAAATGTTGTTTCCTTCTTGGCTATATGTGGTACCACATGATCCTTGACCCCATCAAGGATAATGCACTTGGCCCTTGCCATCGCCTCTTCGTTCCTGTCATTATCATTGGGGTCGACTGGGACATCTATTACATTCATGGTGAAGTTCTTGACACGATTCCTGTCAAGCACTGATAAGATTCTAGCCTTCCAGACTACGAAGTTCGATGCTTCGTCTAGTCTATCCTAGTCTCTTACCCCGTGTAGTCCATGATGCTCCTCTACTTCCCTCCTGGAATTTCTCTGTTCGACTCCTCTGAGTCTCTACTTCCCATCTGGAAGTTCTCTTCTGGACTCCCTCTAAGTCTTGATTTCCCTCCTAGAAATCCTTCTATCTCTTGTTGAGATGCCCCCTACTTTGATCTACTTGTGCAACTGCACTTCTGATCCAGGTTCCTCGGCTAGAAACCCTCGGTAACAACTCCTCTGGCCCTGCTTTGTCAGGTACTGTTCTGACTACAGTACCTCACCAACTCCACTTTGCAATATTCCTGCAACCTTCTAGACCCCAGCAACTGCCTCTTTGTGAACTGCGTCAGCCCCTCTGCCTCACGCTGGCTCTGCGTCACCCCAGATGGGTCTGCGTCAGCCCTGGGATGCCCTGCGTCAGCCCTTTGGCCATCTGCATCAGCAACGCTGGCCTTTCTGGGGCTTTGCGCAGCTCCCGGATTCCTCTGCGTGGCCCTGGCTGGTTCTGCGTCACACTTCTTGGCTTCTACGCTGCTAGAAACAACCTTTGTAACCTCGGGACCGCTGTTACCTCGAGACAACTGTTTTCTGTTGCTATTGCTTCGCTCGGCTGATGTCTCTTAGTCCTCCTGTGATTTGCAATCACCCTCTGATACCATGTTGAAGTTTCTAATTTTACTTAGTTAGAAACCCTCCATGCACTTTATCTGATTTATTCCTACCTACTTGTTATCTTCCTCAACAAGTTATTTACAATGTAAATACTGAAAATAAACATTAGTGCATGCTCAACATATTACAGATCAACAACTAAAAGAAACAAGAACAAGCACACCACATGACACCATTATTTTTGGACTAATGTCCTTGAAAAAACCCAATGTGGGAAAACCAATGCAGCTATATGAGGGTTTTCTTATTAGGCAATATCATAGTACAATCTAGGTGCCGAAACTGGCCTACCCAATAGAGAATTTCCTTAGCAGTAATACCTCTTAGTTTCTGACAAATCTACTGGCTGAAACGCCGGATAATCCTTCCGGCAGCTACTCAGCACCAATCTGCCCCAGAAACACCAACGTGCCCCAATTTGGACTGCGTCAGCCTCTCCTAGCCCAGCGCTGGCACTATGTCAGCCTATCTTGGCCTGTGTTAGCCCCAGGAGGCTCTGCGTCAGCTCTCTGAGCCTCTGCGTCAGCTACGCTGGCCCCTCTGGTGCTCTGTGCAACACTTCGCTGCCTCTGCGTGGCCCTGCGTGAGCACTGGCTGCTCCTGTGTCTCTCTCTTTGGTTGCTCTGCTGCTATCCCGACACTATCTCCGCCTCTCTATCTCTCTGTACTCAATGCCCCTCAGTTGCTCTCCTGATCATTGATTCTATCTCTCTTAGCAAACCCTGCTCTAGAGAATAGAATGACTGATCACTCTGGTGTGTTCTCCAACTGACCCTCAAGCCTCCTCTTATACTTTTTTCGTTGGTCCATTAACGTCTGAGATTAAATCTCTAATCAACGGCTAAGATTATATTTGGCTTGATCCATGACTTTTGGAACCTTCTAACCTAGTTTTATATTAATACCCATTAATATTTTATTTTTCCTAAGTTTAGACTTAGGAACTCCATTAAAAATATTAATTATTTTACTATCTCCCAAACCGGCTAGAATCTACCCAAACCATTTCTGAGTCTTGGAGATCTCATATGTGCCAACCTCTCCACCAAATTTCGTGGCTAGAGCACATTCGATGCTACCCCAAATCAACACTAAAACCCATTAACACTTGGTAAGAGTATAAGGTATTACATATATATAGATATAGTGGGTGTGTCAAAGTTTTACACTATAAAGCAGTGTTGATAATATCGTCGAGATATCGATGATTTTCGGAAATATCGCAATATTTTCAGTGAGCTGAAATATCACCGAAATCTCGGCAAAGTATCGCACGAAGATAGAAAAAATCGTTGGACAGGCTGGGCCGCAGCTAGAAAAGGGAATTTGGTCATTTCATTTGCTCATTTTGGTTTCTGAGTCTTGGAGAAGGAAGGGGAAGAGCTTTGTGGTGGTTGTCAAGGAGGGATTGAGGATCAAACAACCATTATCACCACCAACTAAGAATTTTTTGTGGATCAAAGATTGAAGAACAGTGAGACAAACTTCATTTCTTCCATTAACAGGTATGTTCTTAAAAACCCTTATGTTAATGATTTTTTTCATAGATTTAGGGTTATGCTTGCTTGCCTCTTTGCCTACCAACATTTTGCTTCTTTGTTTTTTTCAATGTTCCACCAAGCTTTCGGGGCGAGGGAGCGAGGATACGCGGGAGCGATCTATGCAAAATCTCCCCACCAATTTTTAGGAAATGTGGGGGGATGTCAGGATCTTAAAAACTTATAAATATAAAATATAATTTAATAATTTATAAATTGAGTCCACTATGACAATTGGGTTTGAATTGAAAAGCTGCAAAGCATGATCATTGATATGAATATAATTATCTAATATCATATAATAATAAATTTAAAATTCTAATTTATTATCATACATCATACATTATGATTAAAGTTTAAACCATATTGATGTTCCACTTCCTACTATGAACATTGAATACTGAACAATGAACAGTGAATATTGACATAAAATTATAAAAGTCAAGTCTGATACATCATACATCAAGAGTCAAAATTTTATAGAATTATAAAAGACTAAAGTCAAGTCTGATACATCAAGAGTCAAAATTTTATAGAGTCAGAATAACATAAGAACATCAACATATCAAAAGATAAACGAGCATAGTTTTGCTTAAGCCTCAAGGTAATGCCCCACTAGTCTCTGGATCCAGCTGCTGCATGAATAAATTAGGATCAACCATATGGTCTATATCACCATCTGAATTTGAATCACTAGCATTCTCAAATATGCTATGTGGCACACCAACCAACCCCATCTGTCTCTCATCAAGTCTCTCCTCCATATCTACCTGTGCATCATCCTCTGGATCAACATCCCATCGTGTTGTTGGTCCCTTCAAATACTTAGGTGTCTTCCTATGCTCAATACGTAGGGCACTGTGCACAACAACTAACTTCTCTGCTCTTTTAGAGGTAAGCTTGTTCATCTTGATAGAGTGGATGAAGCTATATGTGGACCAATTCCTCTCTGCTGCAGAGGAACTAGCAATCTGAGACAACAAACGCATAGCTAGATCTTTGAGCTCTGGAGCACCATCCCCATGCATCCTTCACTAACCAATCGGGTCATCTTGGGCTAGATCTATGCGATCTGCCCGAGCACCACGTGTGTTGAAGGGGCCAATAGGAGATGCAAACTGAACAAACTGTCTTTGAAATCTTGACCCCTCCTCCTCACTGTACATCTTTGCAATTGCATCTAGGAAGCCATTCTTTACCTCTGGATCATCATCAATAGGAGCCATCCTCCCAGGTCTCTCAACATACCATTTTGGGTTTAATGCATATGCTGCCATGTGCAAAGGTGTGTTCATATGATCCCACCTACGCTGAATGATGGGTTGAATCTAGGAAGTATAGAACTCTAATGAGGGCTCCCTCTGCTAAATGGCTACTTTCACACGACCCAACATGCTATCAAAGGTCTCATAGATTTCTCCAAGACTAGGAGCATCTGAATTGGTGTAATGAATGACCTTCACAATAGGGCCCAAGAATGATACCAAATAAGAACAATCTGCCTACCAATCATTGTCCAACACCTAAAGCTTGACCTTCTTTCTCGTGTTTGTCTTTGATTCTGACCACCTTCCCCACTCTGAACTCACAACCAAGGATTGTAGAGGTGCTTGTACCTCTATCATCCTCTCCAATAAGAGAAAATAGCTAGCATATCTAGTATCAGTGGGCTTGAGGAATTCCTTCCTCGTGTGAGCCCTTTACATAGCCAAGGAGGTGTGGTGGTTGCAGAGAAACATCTGCACATCTCTTGCCGCTATCACCAAGTCTTATATCCACTGAGTCTTGCCAATGTCTTTCAGTGCATTATTGAGTG
The DNA here is from genome assembly GCA_031772625.1 of Pinus tabuliformis. Classification (NCBI taxonomy): domain Eukaryota; kingdom Viridiplantae; phylum Streptophyta; class Pinopsida; order Pinales; family Pinaceae; genus Pinus; species Pinus tabuliformis. The sequence continues at coordinate 218,562,356 of CM062804.1, read as the reverse complement.
CATGCACACAACAAGGAGTCCAAAAAATATGTTGATACCTGTTTTGAATCAATAACCCAGCTGATATACAAATTGATGCTGCATCTGTCACAACCTGCACCACACTATCAGGCCCAACATCCTCTATAGCTTCTCGAAGAAGCTCAAATTGGAAAGATGCATCCTTGTGCTTTCCAGAACAGTCAAGAGCTTTAAGAAAGAATGGACCTTATGAAGATGTCACTATGATGTTGATTAGTGGGCGTTTTCGGATGTCAGTCCATCCATCGATAACAATAGAGCAACCAAACCTCAACCATGTTTGTCTCATTCTCTCTTTCTGCACATTAATTTTGGACAGTTGTCTATCTAAAATTATTGTTCGTAGTTTATGTTCTTCGGGTGGTACATATAAAGGCCCTATTTTTGCAATTGCTTGGACCATTTCCTTGTAATAAGGAGAACGAACAACATGGAAGGGAATTCCATTGGCAAAAAGAAATTTTCCAATTGCATCATTTGTGTCATCTCGATCTAGAATGTTGTACATCCCAGACACTGTACCACCCATTGCACAAGAACGAGATGCACCAGTAAAAACCTTTGTCTTTTTTGATGAAGCACTGGATGGAGGAATATTTGTGGATGGATCAACATGTCTGCTAGAAAACAATCATTTTCCAGTGGCTGCCCTTTCTAGCCTCCAAAGTTGCTCTCTTTGCGCTGAATTCAGGTTCTTTGAGGGACACATATTGACTCCTTCACTTGTAATAGCCAAAATGTGTTACTTCACCCTAGTATCGCTGCCAACAAAGTGATGCCCACAAATATTGCAGACCCAATCACGTGAGCCACCACCAACTTTTGGATTATTTTTCGGCAGTCTGGTTGCATAGATTAGAAGTGGTTTTAGAGGATTAAATGTCCCCTTTGCAAATTTTTCTAGCTCTCTTGGTGGGCCTCCAGAATCTACACCATGCCTATTCTGGTATCTTGCCCCCTTGTGACCGCTTTCAACTTCTTCTTGTGCATCTTGTGGCTCACTACCACTGTAGCTGTAGTCACTGTTCCCAGAAGAAGTCTGACTCTGACTCATAGTTGTAAGTTGTAAGTTGAATGACAAATCAAAATGTAGGTTGCAACCTGTAATGAAAATAAAAAAAATTTAAAAACATTACACAGGCTGACTAATACACAGGCTAGTAGCTACAACACACACATTGAACATTGAATTTTCTTTTTTAAATTTACAAGAAAAAAATAAAATTAATACACAGTCAAAAGTTCTAAAAATTTTTAAAAATTAAAATTTACAAAAAAGGTTTCTATTTTTTTTTTTTGAACACAGTCAAAACTGAAAAAAATGTGGAAAAAAAATAAAAAACACAGCCTAAAAAATTAAAACACAGTCAAGACTTCTTACATGGGTCTAAAAAATAAAAAAAAAATAAAGTTTACAAAAAAGAAATTGAAAAAAACAGTCAAGTTTCTAATTTTCTAGAAATACAGTAAGTTAAAAAAAAAAAAATTAAAAAAATGAAAAAAAAACGCAGCTACAGAATTACAAAAATAATGAAAAAAATTTACAAACAACAGTGTAGGTACTTACCTAAGAGGCAGCAGTCAATGTTTAGGTAGGTGACACTGGACAGCGTTCCGCGGACCTGAATGGCGACGTACCGGTGGACTGCTGCTCGATGGGGAGGAGTGCTGCGACAAACCGGTGGACTGCTGCTCGACGGGGAGGAGTGCTGCGACGGACCGGTGGACCGTTGCTCGATGGGGAGTGCTGCTCGACATATGGTGGACTGCTACTCACGGGAGGAACGCTGCTCGACGGGAGGACTGTGCTCGACCAGTGGACTGCTGCTTGATGGAGTAGTGAGGAGCAAATGGTGTGAGGGCGCAGAACTAAGTTACTTAGTTATATTAAAAGTTTAAAACCCTACGTAATTACTAATAGTATGCTGCCAAATTAACAATTAATTAAATTTTATTTATATTAAAACTTAGTTATTTTAGAATTTAACTTAAATTTTAGTTTTAAACCATTTTTTTTTTTAAATCATGCCCCTCGTCCCCCCTCGACCCCCCATGACCCCCCTCGTCCCCCTTTTCAGAAATGACTCCTCAGGACAGGGAAACGACCCCCTGGCATGTCCCCTTACGTACTTTGATTTTTGGGAGCGTGGGGAAACGACCCCTTCTCGTCCCCAAGTCCCCAGAGCGCGGGGGAGGTAGGAAACTAGACCCTTGGTGTGCGGGGGGGGGCGAGTCCCTGTGGAACACTGGAACTTTTTTTCCATTTGCTATGATTTTCATGCCCATGAACCAATGCAAGGGTTTTCTCCATATTTGGACAACAAGCTTCATTTTTTTTTAACTTTCTTATGCACCCTCTTATTGCCATTTTTCATTCACATTGCAAATAATGTAGTAAAAAAAATATTTTAAAAATGAGGTGGTTATTACTTATTATTTTTTGTGTTGGGGTTTTTAATGCCAATTTTTTGTTTTTTTGGTGCCCTACATTTGAATTATTTCACTACAAATATGCCAAAAGCCTTGGACACATTTTGGGAGTATGGGGAGCCTGATGGTGGGACAAATTGGGCATATCTATCATGCAAATTGTGTGGGACCAAGATGGCAGGAGGGGTTACGTGATTGAAATACCATCTGGCTAGACTCCCTGGACATGATGTAATGCCTTGTATGGTTTCTAGTGCGGAGGTTATACAAAAATCTCTTGAAGCAATTGATGAAAAAGACAAAAAGATAGTTGCTAGGGAGAGGGCATTGATCTCAGATAGATAGCTGCTAGTTTTATTTGTTTTGCTACATATAAGTTTATAACTCATGATGATGAGATACTTTTATATATGTGATTTTATTTTGTATTGGTTCTCCACATTTGAGTCTTTAATTGGACAATTATCAGGGATCAACAAGATTTAGTATCACCTTTAATGTATCATTTTTTTTGGTAGGTAAGCACCCACGAGGGATTTGAACCAGTTTATCACAAGGAGTGCCTTAATAGTGCACCCATTCACCGTCAATCCAAAGCCTCGTGGGCGCTTTAATGTATCATTTTTATTTTACATTCACTACATCATATATATTAGTGATTTCTTCATATTTATGTGCCAGTGTGTTTATTTCATGTTGTTATTGCTTTATATATTTAAAAATCTGAAAATAAATGAATATATTATGCATTTTTTATGTTTGCCGATATTTTGTCGAAATTTTCGCCGATAAGATGTGTTTTGGACCCTCGCCGATATTTTGCCGACACTGATATTTTCAACACTGCTATAAAGTGAAAAAGAGAAAAATATCACAAAGTATTGTTTGAAGCAATATGCAAATGGAAACCCAAGAAGGCAGTGGTAATAAAAAAGATTAGATATTAGATACCATGATCATGCAATCCCATTGTTGCCACAAAATCTAGCAAGCCTCATGAGAAGACTCACCAGAAAAGGGATAGACTATATGGCAACAATAAGGGTTGTCACTATCACCTTACCAACCTTACTTTGATGTTTAGTGGGATTTCAACCACAAGGGAGGCTTCCCTATGCCACCTACAAGGTATTCTAATACTATGATTCTAGGTGACTTATTTTGGAGGCCTAGAGATAGATTAAGGGCTTGGCACGACCTAAGATGACCAAGATATTCAAGACTAGCGTTCAAGCTCTCTAAGGCTATACCTATGACAAGGTTGCTATAAGTTAGGTTTGATTGATGTTCTTTATTAGGGCATGCAATGGCATATAGCAGCCTTAGAAAAATCCTTAAAATGATCTTCAACAAGAAAGGAACCAAGGATTTCCAATAGAGACTAGGGCTAATGCAAACAAGAGGGTTTTAAGGTTGTTAGATGTGTGTAACAACAATAAATAAAGATGACATTATCCCTTTTAGGGCATGCAAGATGACTTATGATGCTAGATTTTGTTTCTACAAGGTTTGTATTGTAACGGCCCATCTAAACTAATCCACTATATAAAGTTTCAAACTTTATAATAAAACAAATGTGATGAATTTTAAATAATAAATTTATTTAAGTTTTATAAATATCATTAAAAAAAAAAAAACTTTATAAAATATAATTCTAAACTTCATAAAATATATATATATTAAACTTTATAAATATATAAATTAACTTTATAAAATATAATTATAAATTAAACTTTGTAAAATATAAGTTAACTTTATAAAACTAAATTATATAAAACAAGGACCCTTATACAAGGGGGACGTTTAATTCCAACAAGATATATATCAGAGCGCACAAGACAGCAGAGAGAGAACCGCAATGCGTAGAAGGCGTGTCGGGACAAGGGAAGGCGGTGGTTGCATGCTGGAGGGCGGCCACCGCCAGGCCCGTGGTTAAAACCGGGATTTTGAACGGAGAAGGGGGGGAGAAATTCAGCAGTGAAACCAGAGGAGGAATTCAGCAGTGAGAGAGATTTGCTATTGGAAGAGCTTTAATCCGTCTGAGGTTCTGGGCACGGGGGACAGTGGGCTTCTGTGAGAAGCTTGCTGGATTGAGTAGCCAGCCTCTGCTCAATCAGGCTGGGCGGAATTGGTCTCCCTGGGTAATTGGAGCTCAACATCAACAGTATCGTCAACTGCACGGGAACAGTATCGTCAACTGCACGGGATCAGCTAGCAGTTCAGGTAAGTGCAAATTAAGTTTTTATGCTTCCTGTTTTCCAGTTTATGAGTATTTACATGTTTCCTGTTTTCCAATTTATGGGCATTACACATGGTATCAGAGCCGCGTTCAAACCCTTTGGGACCTCACAGGCCCTACACAGCTAGAATTTCGTATAAACCTCTGTTTGAGCGTATAAACGGCTGTCTGAGCGTCTGTCTGACGGCTAGAATTTCAAATGTCTGGTTAAGTGAGCGATGTGTCTTTTTAAATGTTGGGAGGGAAACCTTAATTCACTCCGCCTTGTCCAGTAATGGCGGAATCATCGATTCTTTAATGAATTTCTTCAGTATCTGTGCATTCGGAACGCAGTGCTCTTCGAATATTTTTATGATATTCGATAGTCAATTTACTTCTCTGCCGCCGACCATACCGCTTGCCTTAATTCAATCTTCGCTGGAGATTGGAGGCCGACTTTTAAAATTTCCGAGTTGATTGCGCGTAGTTCTGTGGCAGCCCTTTTCGTTTCATTGGGAACGAAGGGAATGATCGTGAGTCTTAATCTTCTTAGAGACTTCGCAATCGATACAGACTGAAAGACGTATTCTGGTTAGCGTCATAATGCCTTGGGAATCATCATGGAAAGTAAAATTTTAAGGGCCAACGAGCACGGCAACGGAATCGTTAGATTAGGTATTTGCGGGGAAGTTAAGAGCTCTGTTGACTTCAGCTCAAACAAGTTTCCAACAGGCAGTCTGGCAGTTGAAGAGAGTCACATCAAAACCAGTTCATGGGCTCAGAGACAGGATTGGCAGAATACAGATTTCTATGCAAACTCTGCATCAGATGACATGATAATTCTTCAACACGGGAATGGTTCTGGGAACGATTCAAGCAGTAGCACTGTCTTGACTGGGAGCTCAAAAATTGATTCGATTGTAGATAATTCAAAAGATACCGGGAAGGCAGTCGTAGTTTCTACTGAAGCTAGTGGATCAGGATTTGCTCATGTTCTGACTGATGAGTCGTTATGTCATTCCTTCACGGAATCAAATCTGGAATTATCTGCCAAAGGACAAAAAAAAAAACGATAACAATGCCTAATTTTCGTTACAGCAGATTCAAGCCAATCTATACCAGAGCTCCTATCTTGCAAAGGCTGAAACCCAATAATGGATTTCAATCCGCAATCACGCCGGACACAAATCCCTTTGGTGTTGAATATATTTTTCATAATAGAGGACAAGCAATATATAACAACGTAGGTAGTCTATTGCATTCTTCGCAAGCTTTCTTGAATCCGAATTCAAATGGTATTGGAATCGTGGAACATGGCAGGGGATTCAGTACACAGGCAGGTTCGGAAGAACCCAGAGACAGTTTAGAATATGATGTAGTGATAGTGGGTGCAGGACCAGCTAGGTTATCTGCAGCTATCAAGTTCAAGCAACTCTGTTGAGAGAAAAATAGAGACCTCTCTGTCTGTGTAGTGGTGAAAGGAGCTGAAGTCGGTGCACATATATTGTCAGGAAATGTTTTTGAACCCCTTTCTTTAAATGAGCTCATCCCAGACTGGAAGGAACAAGGAGCTCCTCTCAGAGTACCTGTTTCCTGTGACAAATTTTGGTTGCTTACAGAAAATCGCTCTTTTCCCCTTCCTTCACCCTTCAGTAATGAGGGAAATTATGTAATAAGCTTGAGTGAGCTTGTACGCTGGCTGTCTCAAAAAGCTGAGGAATTGGGGGTTGAAATTTATCCAGGTTTTGCTGCAAGTGAGGACATTGGCCTAGGTTTTACGTGATGCAAGCTCTGGTAAAGTGATTGGAATTGCAATAAATGATATGGGATTGCCAAAGATGGCTCCAAAAAGGAAAATTTTCAGCGTGGAGTAGACCTTAAAAGGCGAGTCGCACTTCTTGGCGAAGGTTGTAGAGGCTCACTTTTTGAGAGAGTGATCAAATATTTTAACTTGCGGCAGCAGGGGAATGGGCAACATCAAAGTTATGCGTTAGGTATCAAGGAGCTAGAATTTCCTACAAAGCAAAGGAAGGATGTGATGCTGCCTCAATCGCTGGTCATGTGGATTGATTGGATCCTTGGTTTTCTCAGGTTTTAGTTCAACAATTTTTTATAAAAAGGATGTGATTTTGGGAGCTCCTTGCCATTAAAGAGTAAGACATGGTAGAATTTGCGTTTTCTGCTTTCAAGGGTAAATTAAAATTGTTATCATTTTTAGGATGTCTAGCTGCTTTACCCATTTCTTACGAGCTTCATTGAGATTATCATCAATTCTTTTTGAGAAATGAAATGAAATTATATCCTTGCCACAAATGACCGAAATAGGTCAATAGGAATTGGACGAACAATGGTTGCCAACAAACAAAAAGGAGTGCCTAGAGCATATCCTAATCAGTTTCTCAGAATCAGATGACAACCTAGACATCCATTTCATTTCTAGGGTCATTCACTTAATAGCAAAAATGGTTAAAATATTTAAAAAAAAAATTGTTTTCTGCTGAATAGGAATTAGTGAATTATTAAACACAATAGAAGTTTGGATACAACGAATGCTTTTCTTGGAAGTTTGAATTGTTTTAGTTAAAGTAGATAACGAATGTTTTTACCTGTTTTAGTAGTTTGAAGAAGAATTATTCTCATTATCACAGCCATACCATGCTACTCTTTCTATCTTTAATATGCTATGTGATTTGGATCATTGGTTGAGTCCAGGGGATTATCACGGTTCTTAACAAGAATTCAGTGATGAGTGAGTGTGTTTGTCTACTGTGTATTAGAATGTTTTAGTAAATTATTTCTGAAGTAGACCAAACCGAAAAGCGAACCACACTTCAGCTGTGCCATCCAACCATTTACAGACGTTATACAATTATTATATTTGATCTTTAGCTGATCATAGGAATGTTATTAGTAAATCAGTTTGTGGCTCTATTGTAAGTGCACCTGTAAGCTTTATTACCTTGAAGCTAAGTATTCGTTGAAACATCTCTTGAATTTAAGCATACTTTGATAAGTTGACTGAGTCTTATAAACAAAAATTAGATATACATAAACGTACTTACATACAACGATTTGTGTTTAGCTACAGAGTAGTTTCAATATAATGCATTGATAGGTCATCTCTAAAGTAACTCTAACATTGCCATGATCTTACAAAGTTTTGATTTTGGTAGTCCCGTTACATTATGCCTGTAGGTGGCTCTTAAACATCTAGAAATGAGATGGTGCACTAATGTAGGAAAGGATAGTATAGATCATTTTATTTGCATACTATTAAACTAACCTCTTATAACCTTTAAACTGCCCCAAATGCATTCAAGTTTACTGAATGCAAATGCCAATTACCCCTCTGTCATGTGCCTTGGTGAACTGCTAAAATTGCATACCTTATATTGCCTTTATGCCACATTATCTGCTGAACTGTATTTCTTCTAGATTGTAATCATGACATGTCTATGGTAAATTTTCCGGCTAAAGGACAAACTGATTAGGAACCAGAACAACCCTCCATGTTATTATAGGTTTAATCCATATCTAAATAATATATTCAAAAATATAAGTATGTATGACCTTCTTTAAAGGAAATAGCTAGATTGAGGTATGACGGGTATGTTACCGAGGTATATTGTAACGAGACATTTAAACATTTTCATGTTGTGGATATTATTTAGATGTTTGATCTTAGGAGCTAATAACCATACACTTCAGCATTATTCATACTAGGATAGAATACCCTGCATTAGGACAAGGAGGTCGCGAGACCACCCTCCTTGACCTCGGTACCAGTAAGATCCGCCTAGCGGATAAAAATAGCAAAACTATACCCGTTTATGAATGTGAAGTCGCAAAAGAAAATTATGCGTTAAATTCGGTTGTCTACCTCAAAATTTTGATAAAATTTTATTACGTGTTCAGGAACCATTACAATGGTAAGGACGTATGAGCGACGACGATGTGATCGGGCAGCATCACCACCATTAATGCCGCCACCGTCGCCATCATTGTCCCCATCGCCACCACCATCACCATCGTCACCACCTAGACCATTGTCAACATCAAACGCTCCAGTGCTAGAATTGACTGTGATAATGAACTCTTTGGAAACCTTATTGGAGACATTAAAGGAATCCACTAAGGCCAGAACCAAAGGGGAATTTCATCATGTAGCCACCAGTTCAGTAGAACCAAATAATTATGAGCCCAGGAGACCAAAAGAAGACATTTCCAGGGAGCTTCAGAAAATTAGACTCCCAGAATTCTCAGGAGGTCGAGCAGGTGAACGCGCTGAAGCATGGTTAGAAGGAATGAACAGATGCTTTAGGTTAAGAGAATATTCGTCTTCGGCAAAAACAAAAATTGTCGTGTTTCAACTAAAGGAAAGTGCCCTGATTTGGTGGGGAAATCTGGAAAAGCAGCTACACCTTACATCAGATAATGCCCCTTGGGAACTATTTGAGGAAAGGTTCCACGCAAAGTATTTACCTCCATACTTTCAACAACAGCAAGCAAGAGCCTTTCATACATTAATTCAGGGAAATAAAACGGTGGAAGAGTACGATATTAGGTTTATGGAGCTTGTAAAATACATTCACTACTTAGATTCTGATGAACGTCAAGCTGAACGCTTCATATTTGGGTTAAATCCTCGCATTAGAGCCTTGGTAAGCATGTGGAAACCGTCATCAGTAGTCGAGGCGGTTGAGTGTGGTCGTTATGCAGAAGAGCACCTTGGAATCAGAAAAGAGATAGGGCTAGCAGAACCTTTACAATCAGGATTTCCTGGAAAGACTCCTCGAAACCTTATCAGCGGAAGTAGCTCAAGGCCACCTTACGATAACAGGTCTACCTCTAGAAATATAGTAACAAGAGCTCCCATGACAGTAAACACTATAGCCTCGGAATCATCAAACGCTAGGTCATGGTCATCTCAAGGGACTGCCAGCAGAGGTAGAAATTCAAGAGAAATCAGCATGAGAGGACGAAGCTCGTTCTCTAGAAATTCACGTCTTGGGTCAAGAGGATCAATGCCGCTAAATTGTTGGGGATGTGGGGGACCGCATTTTCAACGGGATTGCCCTGAAGCTTCGTCGAATATGTCGCATAGGACTGGAGAGGGACCAATATCAAACAATCAAGATAATCATAGAATTCATGCAGTAATCAACAACGACCAAGCAGCGCATCAACCCACTATAGCGGGATCTTCAGGTATGGAACAAGGGAATCGTAACGGTCGAACCATTACGTATACTGGGACGTAGGGTTCGATAGCTGAGGAACCGCCTGGTGGACCAAGTTAGGGTCCATTGGGACAAGTACAGTCCTGGATCAGCAACTTGGGAAAATACAGAGGACATATGTCAAAGATACCCTAGACTATGTCAATTTTGAAGAACTTTAAACTATGTTTAGTATATATTTTTACTCTATTGCAGTCAGAGACCCAGAAACATTTTGAATGATTATAGATAAACGTGAAATTTTGTGACATAATATATGTTTAACTTCTGCTGGTACATGGATACCAAAACGATATATGTGGTTCATTTTATTAAATTATAGTTGTCGAAGGAAAGTTAAGACAGTTAAAGGATTTTACTTCTAATAGAAAATAAGATATTGTAAATCTGTTTTGTTTTTACATGTCAATATGATCAATGGCATAGAAATCAGGAAGTGAATACATTTTAGATGGAAGTCAAAAGACATGCATAGAAAATGGTAAAAATATGTTATACTGTAGTATCATATGTGAATAATACATGAGTTATTTTGAATATGCTGATGCACATGTTACGAATGCATGAGTGAGTGTATGATTGCAGATTCAAGTATCCAATTACCGGGATGACCACGTGATGACAGAACCTCAGAACAATTAAAGCTCCAAGTGATTCTATGATAGGGTGTTAGCCCTAAGTTCTATTGGGAGGGGTGGAGGTGTTGCCCACCGTTTATCCTCCGAACCCTGGGGTCATGGGAGGACTGTGTGAATCACGCTCCCCTAGACGTGTGATGATGACTGCCGGATGCCTACTGGGAATCAGGTCGGTATAATCGACGCTGCCACCTTAGAGTTTATGAATGGTTAGGTCAGTAAAACTGACGCCATGGCATACTCCAGTAGAGGACGGATAGGATGGGAGCGGAAGAGATTAGGAAGGATAGGATGATTTTAGAATAGCTTGGGAACTTGGATAGGGTAAAATTTATCCATCAAAATCATAAACTTAAAACTCTCTAACTTCGGGACGAAGTTTTCTGAAGGGGGAGTGTATGTAACGGCCCATCTAAACTAATCCACTATATAAAGTTTCAAACTTTATAATAAAACAAATGTGATGAATTTTAAATAATAAATTTATTTAAGTTTTATAAATATCATTTAAAAAAAAAAAACTTTATAAAATATAATTCTAAACTTCATAAAATATATATATATTAAACTTTACAAAATATATAAATTAACTTTATAAAATATAATTATAAATTAAACTTTGTAAAATATAAGTTAACTTTATAAAACTAAATTATATAAAACAAGGACCCTTATACAATGGGGGACATTTAATTCCAACAAGATATATATCAGAGCGCACAAGACAGCAGAGAGAGAACGGCAATGCGTAGAAGGCGTGTCGGGACAAGGGAAGGCGGTGGTTGCATGCTGGAGGGCGGCCACCGCCAGGCCCGTGGTTAAAACCGGGATTATGAACGGAGAGGGGGGGGAGAAATTCAGCAGTGAAACCAGAGGAGGAATTCAGTAGTGAGAGAGATTTGCTATTGGAAGAGCTTTAATCCGTCTGAGGTTCTGGGCACGGGGGACAGTGGGCTTCTGTGAGAAGCTTGCTGGATTGAGTAGCCAGCCTCTGCTCAATCAGGCTGGGCGGAATTGGTCTCCCTGGGTAATTGGAGCTCAACATCAACAGTATCGTCAACTGCACGGGAACAGTATCATCAACTGCGCGGGATCAGCTAGCAGTTCAGGGAAGTGCAAATTAAGTTTTTATGCTCCTTGTTTTCCAGTTTATGAGTATTTACATGTTTCCTGTTTTCCAATTTATGGGCATTACATGTATGATTTATCCTACAAATTAGAGACACTCCTATGTAATAAAACAACACTTCTCACACAAATCATCCTTTGAAACCCTAGTGGTTGTCCTACCTGTCTAGGAGAGAGAGGGTTAAGGGAAATTTAATTTGATTTAGGGCGATCAACACACTTATAGAGATTAGTGCCTTAACCTACAATCGAAAAATGAGTCTCTGCTGAAATTTGCTTGCAATATAATTTCTAATCATGATAATTATTTGTGACTGTATATATATGTTTTTCCTTTAGCATTTACTTTATTCATTAGGTCATTAACTATTATACAAATACAATGCACAAAAATACAAGAGACACCAAAATATTAGGCCAGAGGCCAGGGCAAAACCCATAAGGGGAAAACCCGTTAATCCTTTCCTTATAGAATATTTAGTCAACAAGAGAAATTCAAGTCATAAACAAATTGACTAGTAACCCAAGTGCCAAGTCAATCCTCTGCGTGTATGTCCATAATACTGTATATAATAATATCCATAAAATTGTCTTTAGGATGTCTCTGAAACTTGCATCATTATAGGAGAATGTACATTTGAAACTTGAATCGTCATGGGAGAATGTACCTCTGAAACTCGCATCAAGATAGGAGAATGTACCTCTGAAACTCACATACTACATAAGTACTATGCCACAAAAAATTTGCATATCATAGTGCCACGAGAAATTCACAAAATCCGTAGAGAATATTAAGAGCAAATTTCAGCCTTCTTGTCTATTGGAGCAAGGGATAGAATAAATCAATAATAGCTTTTGTTTTCGTCCTCCATTAATTCTTCTTCTTCTTCGTTCTGAATGAGATGTAAGTGCATGTGATGATCTCCAATTGAGAGATTTGAATGGGCTATAAATAGTCTTCTACACAAGAAAATGGGTGCCACATGTAGCTAAGCTGACTTGAGGGGTAGGAGGGTTGACTTGACAAATTTAATATTTATCTCTTTTGCAAGGGACATGAAGAACACACCATTCTAAATTTTCTTTTGATTTATAATAATTTCTTTTTTACTCTCTTTGACTCTAAGCATGAAGAACATGCTTTGACAAAGGTATAATAGGTACATTAATGACATTATGAAGACCAAACCTAGTTACAACTTCAACGGTCTCAAGGGAAAAGAATGCCAAGTAAGGGGGGATGCACTAGGGCATCCACTGGCAAAACCCTAGTTACTATTCTTGTGAGGGGAGAAGTTAATTATAAGGTCTGAACACTAGGAGTTCCTTCATTAGGGGAATTTTGAGGTCTAAAATGGGCTTTCTAAGGAAAATAATAAAATAATAGTAAGAATAATAAAATAAGAGTTGTGAATTTAAAAAAAAAAAGAAAGAAAATTACATTTTTTATTGTATTTTTGACTTATCTCCTTGTAGGTTTACTCAAATTTCAAGTGTGTACACTCATTGAATGCGGAATTATATTATGCGTCCAACCAATACCCAGTTTGTATACTTTTGAGTAGATCCAAATTGAGAAAAAAATTATAATATTTTAAATTTTGAATTTTCATGTATTTTGAATTTTTCTCAGTGTGGATCTCCTCAAAAGTATATAGAGTGGGTACTTGTTGGATGTGTAATCTAATTTCGCATCCAAAGAGTTTACACACTTGAAATTTGAATAAAATTACAAGGAGATATATCAAAAATATGATTAAAAAAATAGTTTTCTTCTTTTCCCTCCAAAAATATTCTCCTCTAGGGATGTCATCATTATTTTGAATCCTATTGGTTATCTTAAAATTCATTTTGTTAGTACATTTTTCATTTTGAGGCCTGTTGACCACTACATGTCAATGACCCATATTAGTACACCCCCCTTTTTCGCAAAAAGGATAGCGCCTGATCGACGTGTCCATGCTGTTTTCATCATGTTATATTGTAAACCCTTTCTGCATGTGTAAATTGTAAATAATCTCAACAGATTTGTGTCGTGTAGGTAATTGCCTAGGTAAACCTAATTTTCTGGTGACGATCTACCTTCCGGGAAGTTTTTTATCTCACCGATCCATTCTCGAATAGTCGGCAGAGTTTTCCTTCAGCCTTACCCCAAAGCCAAAGTGGATTTTGTCACTGGTATCTTAGGGGAGTCCTAGTGTTCTAGATCAAGTCTATGTAAAAGTGATTTGGGAATAATCCTAACTATTTGGTTAAGTTATTTTATTACAAATTGCTTGGTCTGTTGGATTATATTTGTGTCACAGAATTGGGTAGTCTGTGAGGGTCTTTTTCAAATGGGTTTTCCCCCTTAAGATGTAAAAAATGTGAAAATCATGATGTAAAGTGTCATGAAGGTTGGAAAAATAATTTATCCCCTCATAGGTTAATTAATTAAATTTTCTGGCCAAAATTAATTAAAATCCTAAGCCAAAAATTTAATTAATTCTAGGTCCTAGGTAAATTTAAATTCTCCGAAGGCAAAATTCATTAGTCCTTAAAAATTAAATTTTAAGAGGTCCAGAGACTAAGGTAAATTAATTATTTTGCTAAATTTTAAGCCTTTGGTCCCTAGGGTTAAGTCAAAGTCAAAATTTTGAGGAAATTAATTCAAAATTTTAATTTTTGAATTAATTAAAATGCATTTAATTGAAAAATTCGAATTTCCTCAATAATTTAAAATTTCGACGGATGAGATTAAAAGAAATTTTAATCCTCATCAACGGTCGAGATTGCTTTGATGAGGATCACTCGAACTAGCCGTTGGAGGATTTATCTTTAAATCGGAGGTCATTTTATTAGTTGAGATTATCCAATCTCTGGATCGTGTACTAAGCGAAAAGATCTCTTGTAATCTTTTTATGAGCAATAAAGAAGACTTTGGGGTTAATTTCTGTTGGTGTTGCTCTTCGTGGAAATACTGTAAGATGTGTCATTTTCATGTACAGATTTCCTTTTAGCCATTGATGTAGTTTTTTAAAGAGGGATTTGAATACAGATATCTTGCTTAGTCGCTGGGGTTTGAGTGATAATTTAAGATTTGAATATAATAGCAAGAATCTCTATTGAATTTGAATTTTATTATCGTTTTCTCGCTCTATGTTGATGGTTAAATTGAGTTTTGCAGGAAAATCTTGATTTTTTTAAATCATCGGGCGTTCGGGGAAGTTCTTGGTTGAACCAGCCAACTCCCGATCCGTGTTTTCCGAAGAGCCCATCGTAAATTTGATCCCGGGCTTATCATAAGATATTTTTTATGGGTGATGCATGAAGGGTTTCGAGCTCGGTACCTCCTTTAAAAATTCAAAAAATTTAATTTTTATGTGTTAAATCATTAGATCTGGTTGTTGAGAGCCTCAGATCATCAGGTCTGGGAGCGGAGTCAGACTCACACTCCCTAGATCTGATAGATTTGCCATTTATGTACATAGATCTGTAATTTTCTTCAGTTTTCTGACTTGGGTTTTCTGGGTTTTAGTTTTTTGGGTCATTGTCTATATCGTTTGGGTGTTTTATTGTTGTCCTGCAGCTACAGATCTAAAAAAGAAAATTGTGCAGAGTCCAAATCTAGGCCCTGGAGGGTAAGATCTGGATCTGTGAGGTTCATCAACATAATTCTGCAGGGAGATTATTCAATTAATTTTACAGTCTAAGGGTTTTAAGAGCTTCAAATCTGAAAAATTTTGTAAGATCTGGGAATTTCGTAGCAGGTGAATTCAAAATTTTAATTAAAATTTCCAGAAAGACTTAAAAGGGTTTTTGGGATTTGTTCCCTGTTTTTTGGGTTTCATTGAGCAAATTCATTAAAAAAAAAAAACCCTCTCAGCCATAGAACTCCTGTTTGCTGCTTGGGGTTTCTGGGTTTGCTGTAAATTTTCGAATTTTTTTTTGCTCTCTCCAGATCCTCAAACCCTCACTGGCAGCCATATCTGCATTTCAAAATTTCATCCATCGCTATCCCTTTCATCATCCACGCTGCTCTTCCTTTCTCCTGTGTTTTTTCCTGCCCATCCATTGTTACACCACGTGGTTTCTATTCCCTTCTCGCTTTTCCTAGCTTCTTTTTGCTGCTCATCTCCATCTTGTGGCTCCCTTTTGCAGCTTCCTCCTACTCTCTGCGTGAGCCCACTGCCTTCGCGCAGTCTACTCTCTCCTCACCGCTGCCCGAACTATCCTTGCAGCAACCACATTCTCCTTTCCCTCGCAGTCTTCCTCTGCTCCTCACGCAAACCTACACCTAACCCTCTCTTCGCCGCGGCTCGTCCCTGTTCAGACCCGCAGTCTTCCACTCCATCGCTGCTCCAGCTCCACGCAGCTCTCCTTCTGCGTAAATCCCCTTCCTTCTATCATCTCCGCGGCCTCCTATCACTGCGCATTCCCTGCTCCATTCATCGCACTCCCAGCTCCACGCGTCCTGCAAAACAATCCTGCTCACCCTTCGCTGCAGCTCCCTCCACCTGCGTCAGTCCAGCAACCCGCAATCTCCTTCGTCGTTCCCTTTTCTCCACGCAACCTTCGAACCCTTTCCGTTGTCCAGCCAACAACAAGCAAACATACATTCGATTTCATTGTGAGATATGCGTTTGTTTTAGTTTGGTTTAGTTTTAGCTAGGGTGTATGTATTTTTTAATTTCATTAAATTTTAACTTAAGTTAGATCTCATTAAGACTTTAACAAACAAAAAATAAAAATAAATAGTTTCGATTTAGTTTTTTTTTTTTTTTTTTTTTTTTTTTTTTTTTACATTTAAAAATCTAAAAGAAACAAATTTAAAAAATATAAAATCCTAAAAAGAAAATAAAAACTAAAAAAAATCTAAAGCATTTAAATTCATTTAAAAATCTTTAAAAAATCTATAAAAAATTTAAAAAATCCTAAAATATTTCAAAAAATAAAAAGATATATAAAAATTCTTTTGACATTTGATTTTTTACCTTTTTATTTTTATTTTTATTTTTTGGTTTAAAAATCTAAAAACTTTTAAAATCCTAAACATTTAAAAATCTTTAAAAAAATTTCTAAAAATTTTTAAATTTGGGACTAAGGATTTAAAATGAAATAAATTAAGGGGTTTTCTCTTAAACATTAAAATTTTTAATGTGGCCTATGGCCCATTAAAAATTTTGATTTTTTAACCCGTTTATTTGTTAATGTTTATTGCCTAAATTAAAGTCCTTTGGTGTTTCTGATGTTAAATGCTAAATCTTAAATTTTATGATTCTTCTATGGTCAAGGTGCGATAAATCATATTGACTGTTGGTAAAGGTTAATTAATCCTAGATCTGGGCAATTGATAAAAATCATTTTAAATCTGGAATCTCTTGCATGATACATTTTGGGTGTTTATATTGATTGTCATTATTCGTCGCATATTTGAAAAGTGTTCTAGATAACTTGTTTGACTTTATCTACGGTTAATTTAGCATAAAGGCACTGGTCTATAATTGTTCTTGTTGACCACTACGGGTCAACTACCCATAGCAGTTTACCCCCTTTTCTTCGCAAAAAGGGATAGCGCTTGATCGACATGTCTGTGCCATTCGACAGTCATCATCGACTTGATCATACTATGTTGTAAACCCAGTCTGCATGTGTGAATTGTAAATAATCTTAGCAGACATGAATCATGTATGTAAATT
The DNA here is from genome assembly GCA_031772625.1 of Pinus tabuliformis. Lineage (NCBI taxonomy): Eukaryota > Viridiplantae > Streptophyta > Pinopsida > Pinales > Pinaceae > Pinus > Pinus tabuliformis. The sequence goes on along the minus strand of CM062804.1, from coordinate 218,545,003 downwards.
GCCTAGGTGGACCTAATATCCTAGTGACAATCTACGTTCCGGAGGGTTTTTTGTCTCACCGATCCATGATCAACAGAGTTTTCCTTCAGCCTAACCCCAAGGCCGGAATGGATTTTGTCATTAGAATCTTAGGAGAATCCTAGTATGTTGATCTGCTAGATTATAGTTGTGTCGCAGAAATGGGTGGTCTATGAGGGTCTATGTCAAATGGATTTTCCCCCTTTAGATGTAAAATTGTAAAAGTCATGATGTAATGTCTTGAGGGTTAGAAAATGTTTTAATCCCCTCATAAGTCCTAAGTCCTAGGTCCTAGGTGATTTTTCCAAAGGCTAAGTTCGAGGATCCATTTAAAAAAATAAATTAAAAAAAATAACTGAAAAATAAAAATTTTAAAAAATTAATAAATAATAAAATTTATAAAATAAATTAAAAAAATAAATAAAAATAAAAAAAATAATAAAAATAGAGTAAAAACCTAAAAATAATAAAATAATAATATTTTTGAGTAAATAAATGCAGAATTTCAATTTTTAATGCATTAAAAAATTCGACGGATGAGATTAAGAGATGTCTTGATCCTCATCGACAGTCGAGATCATTTTGACATGGATCACTCGAACTAGCTGTTGGGAATTTTTCCTTTAAATAGGGTGCTAGGGGTCATTTGAGAGCAGATTTGATCTGAGAGTCCGGTGCTAAAGAAAGCTCTCTTGTAGTCATTTTTGTGCAATAAGGAAGACTTTGGGGTTAAAAATCTTGCTGGTGTTACTCTTCTGAAAATGTTGTAAGATTGTTTTATTTTTTCTGCATAATTTTATTTTTAGCCATTGATGATAGCTTAATGAAGATTGATCTAGGCATAGGTATCTTGTTTGATCTTTGGGGTTTGAATGATAGTTTAGATTCTGAAATATAGTGGCAGGTATCTCCATTTGATCGGGGTTTCACTATTGTTTTCTCCCTCTATGTTAATGGCTAATTTTAAGCTGTGTAGGAAATCCTTTTTCAGATTACCCCGCGTTAGGGGAAGTTCTCGGCTGAACCAGCCAACTCCCGGATTGTGTTTTCTGAAAGAGCCCAGCCAGTTCTTGATCCCGGGCTAATCATTCGAAATTTTTTTTATGAATGCATGCAGGGTTTTCTGAAGCGTCTTACATTAAACTTATACTCTGAAAATATAACTGTGGATTATTGACAAATCTGGCTGCTAAAGAGCCTTAAATCTGTAAATACTGTAAATTTTTAGCTAGGTTTAGGGTTTTCAGCTTCGTTTCTTGCGCATATTATTTTTTGGGTGATTTTCCTGTCCAGGTTGCAGGATTTCTGAAGATTTCCGAGGTTTATCTACACTATTTTGCGGTCCAAGGGTTTCAAATATCAGTTGTTTTCAGATCTGGAGGGTTTTATTGCAGGAAGAAAGTTCTCGAAGATTTTTTTTTATGAACTGGGTAAAACCCTTGCTGCTTACCATACAGCCAGCTTCAAATCCAATCTGCATTTACTTCTCTTCACTTCCCCCGCATCCAACCTGTAGCATATTCACGCAAAGTCCTATTGCCTCTCCTAAACTGTCACAAAGCTGTTGTTTCGACCTCTCATCTCTGCCATTCAACGCTTTAAAAAAAAAACTGTGGCTTTACTCCTCCACGCAGTCTTCATGCCATCCTCAGCTCCATCGTGGCTCTATCCACCCCACGCAGCAACAACTTTCAGCCGTTACCAAGCCCTCACGCAGACATTTTCTCTGCCATTTCTCTCCTCTCCTCACGCTGTCAGCTTCAACGCATCTCTGCTATCTTTCCTCACCTGCGTCCTTCCCTCAGCTCCGTATCCTCATCCGCTGCAAATCGTTGTCTTCTCATCTGCTATCCAAATCGCAGGCTGCATCCACGATTTTGCATTCCGCCGTCAAAGACTGTAAATCGCACAGTTCTCATGGATTTTACGCTGTGTGTGTGAAGACAAAAAGGGGCTGCGCGCAGTCTTTCAGTTGGCTTTACTGCTGCCGCCGTCAAAACTTATCAAACCTGCAGCTCTTCTTTATCTGCCGCGTCCTCAGGTTGCCCACGCAGCTCCTTCTCCTCCTCATCTCCTCCACGCTGCCATTACTATTCTTTTATACTACGCTTCCTACGCTCCTCAGCTCCCTTCATTACTTGCACAGTCCCCATTGCCGCAGTCTTCACTTGTCCACACACTCCATTTTGCCCTCGGTCCAATCTGCAGCTGTCATAGCAAATTACAAGCATTCGAACCAGACCTGCGTGCTGCGTCCTCGCCCCATCTACATTCTCTCCGTTCGCCGTGGAAGAAAATCTGCAATACGCACTGTAAGAAATCACAGTTTTATTCATACGGGCCAAGTTCTTTTTTATTTGCGTTGAAAGGTAAGGTAACGTTGGCTTAGTTTTAGATTTCATTTTATTTCATGAATATGAGTTAACGTAGGTCCTTTTTTTGTTTGATTTGTTTTAGGTTTATAAAAATTTAAAAATAAAAAAAATTTCAATTTTGCTTTTAGATTTTTTTTAATTTTTGATATATATATTGATGTTTCATTTTTTTTAGGTTTAAATTTTTTTTTAAGCTTTTGATGTTAGCATTAGATCCTTTAGGCTTAGCTTAATTTGTATAGGCTCTAGGTTATTTCAAATAATAATAATAATAATAATAATAATAATAATAATAATAATAATAGATGATTTAATAAGAAAGATGGCGATGTAAGGGCACAACGAGGGACGGAAAAGACTCGGCTCTGCAAGTTTGAAGAAACAATGGCGTTCCCAGCTCCCGCTCTTTCGCTCCCTGGGTGGCTATACTCGCAGGTCTCCTCCTCTGCAGATCCCAAGTTCTTACCCTCGTACGCTCTTTCGAACCGGTCGCGAAGCAGAGATAAATGCAAAAGGAGCGAGAATACTAAGGTAAGGGTTTCGATGGCTCCTGAAGCAAATGCGGGCGAAGATCCTACCTCTGCGCAACTGATATCTGGAAGCGAAAAGCAACTTTCGGGGCCTGAGAATGGTGTCGAAAGTCTGTATGCCCTTGCGAGATACAGGGATTGTGCTGTCATAGTGGCGGGAGCACTGGCAGCTGGATACGCCGCGGGTACCACTTCTAAAAGAACGAGAAATGCTGCATTCGGGGGCGCTCTGGCTCTCGGAGTGGCAGGCGGAGACACTGTTTATGCTTTGAACTCCATAGCTCCCAGGATCGCCGGTGCTGCTCAGCACATCAAGAACGTCAAAGGCGGTGGTCCCAACTCTTTTAACAGGGAAGAGACTGAATCCCTACTTCATAAGTACGGGGAAAGTAAACAGAAAGAAGCTCTCAATGCCGAGCTTCGCAACCTTCATGAACGAATGCGTCGGCAACCCTTTATTGGCGGAACCAAGGAGGATGCAGATGATATGTTTGACAAAATACCCCTGCGTGATTCTAGCCCAAACAGGGGCTTGTTCTCTGTCTCAGCTCAAACGGAGAGCGCTGGAAAGGATTACGGTAGCCAGCGGAAAACAGAAATTTCAAAACCATTCCAGATTCTGATCGCACACATCTCCGGCAAGTCAATGCTGCATTGGGTGAGATCTTCAGATCTGGTGCAGGATCTCAAGCTACTCATGGAAAAAAAGACGGGGATTCCAACAATGTATCAGCGTCTCCTTTATGAAGGTAAACAATTGGAAGATGCCTGTCCCCTGTCCTGTTATAATATTCAAAGAAATGCCTCCATTACCCTGTCCATGCGTTTGCGAGGGGGTGCTGCTGGACAGTCCTCTTCAGCTGCAGCCTTTTCCTATAAAGATGCAGTCCATTCTAAGAAGCCCAAGGAAAGAGCTCCCCCTGCTCCAGCTCCCAAACCCTTCGTAGTGGACAAGTCGGAGGATATTCCTTCCATTGAATTAGCACATCCCATTTTGGACAGGCATTATCAGCTGTATGCAGAGAATGGCATCATCTGCAGGTTCAATGGTCTTTGGCCTAGTACAGCAGATCTGTACCAATGGATTCATGCAAATTGGACCAATAATTGCAAGGTTCTTTTATGCTCTAAAGGCTTCTTTATAACAGTGTTTGTTGACAGTGATGATTACCAAAGAGTCTTAACTAAAGGCCCTCGGTTTTGGAATTCTGCGGGTCTGTTCCTTACTCCGTGGTTCCCAGAGTTTGATCCTTCCACAGCAGTCATCACCAAACTCCCGATTTGGGTTAGACTCCCTAACCTTCCGGCGCATTTATGGAGCTTTGTTGTATTTGAAGCCATCGGCAACTCCTTAGGTCGTTTCCTTGAAACAGATCCCTCAAGAGGGCTAAAAGGAATTTATACCTATGCCAGAATCTGCGCAGAAATAGACATAAGCAAGGGACTTCCTGATCAGATCATTCTCAAAATAGGGGATTTCCATTGGTCTCAACCTCTGGATTATGAGAATACAGCATTTCGGTGCCGATATTGTCATCTCACAGGGCACCTTCAAAGTTCGTGTCCTTCAATGCCATTAAAAAAAAAGAAAGCCAAAAGATAAAAGCTGGAAGCCTCATGTAATGACTGTCCTACTTTAAAGAAGTTAGAGAGTCCTTACCGAAACTGTAAAGATTACTGAAACTGTGAACTGTATTAATTGATTTGATGGAGTACTTACCTGACCTGCTACGACTGTTGCAGTGATGACCTGCTACGACTGTTGCGGTGATCTGCTGCAGAACTTCTCTCGTTACCGAATGACCAAACCACCCAGCCGAACCGAGTATACCTGGATACTCAATCCAGTATGCCTCTCAACCGGAGCATACCGTTCCCCCGTGCCCAGAGACTTCAAAACAAGTAAGGCTCAAGCTCAATAGTTCCGAAATAGTTCCGAATTATAAGAAGTATGGATAATTTCCTCTCCCTCAAAACTCTCCTTCCTCCTTCCTCTCCCGGTTCAGTTTTCCCCCCCCACCTTTATAGCAGAGGTTCCTCCCCCTCTGGCATCCGTTCACCGCCTTTATGAAGGATAAGATTATGTAAGGCGGTCACCGCTTGTTCAGATATTTGTCTTTGAATAGAATCAGATCTTCATATATCGAATGGTGTCACAATCACTTTAATCATGACAGATGGTACTTTATTTTAAATGATATAAAACATGATGATTTTTAAATATTACATATTACTTTATGTCTTATAAAATATCAAGTTTAATCATAAGGTTTATATGGTTTAGTTTATTAGTACACATTTTGGGGGTTATATATGTAATATATGAATAACCTCAACTATATTTCTTACTGAGTGTGTATTCTTCCATTTACGAGAATTAGGCATTTAATTTACACCTTTGATAATTAATTCATTTATCTCAAATTTAGACATTCTCCATGAATAGTCGATATATAGTCGATGTGTATATATATTTATATATACTAGTGCAATGTATATGATGCATGCATATGTAGCTACCATATGCAGGCCTCACATGCATGCTAATATTAATATGTTGCTCGTGATTTGAGATGGGTTGTTACATACACCCCTCCTTCAAAAGAACTTCGTCCCGAAGTTAAGGGTTTATAAAGTATATTGATAATTCCTTTAAGGTATGCAAGGATTGTATTATGTGATTGAATTTTCATTTATGATCGTGAGGACACTTTAAACCTTGTGATTTTGAACGCTGATAGATTTCCGATTTTAATAGCCATGCCTTGCCCAAACCAGGTTCCCAAGCTATTCTAAAATCATCCTATCCTTCCTAATCTCTTCCGCTCCCATCCTATCCGTCCTCTACTGGAGTATGCCATGGCGTCAGCTATACTGACCTAACCATGCATAAACTCTAAGGATGGCAGCGTCGATTATATCGACCTGATTTCCCAGTAGGCATCTGGCAATCATCATCACACGTCTAGGGGAGCGTGGCTCGCACAATCCTCCCATGACCCCAGGTTTTAGAGGATAAACGGTGGGCAACACCTCCACCCCTCCCAGTAGAATCAGGGTTAATACCCTTTCATGGAATCTCTTTGAGCCTTAATTGTTTTGAAGTTTCTGTCATCACGTGGTCATTTGGTAACGGATTTTATCTGCAATCATGCCACATTCGGTACCTCTTATCTGCAATCATAAACACTTGTCCATGCATTTATAACATGTGCATCAATATTTTCAAACAAAACACCTAACATATGTATATTTCATACATGTCATTTAAAGTTTAACATACCTTGTCATAATCTATTCATGTCATTAGCTTTCATATTTACCATATAATCATTCTTTCGTGTATTGCTTTGTGCATAAAACTCATTACTTTAAATTGCTAACTGACACTTGATGTTGATCCTACGAGCACAAATCGTTATGTTCCAATCTTTCATTGATCTGTATGTGTTTGCTCAGTAACAACTAACTGGGTTATTGTCTTACTTGGTAACGATTGCATCATATGGACAGTCATTAGCAAGGACAACTCTCAATTCCTTCTTTTACAATAATGTTTATTTGGTGTATTCTTTTATATATGACTGTTTGAAATACCTAGCTCAAAGTATGGTATGCAACACATTAGGGAACATATTTTGTACTCAACATTTCTTTTAACAATAATACACCGAACACTGCTCTATGTTTAAATGGTAGTACTCTTTCAACACCTTGGCCCTATAGGTTGAATTTATGCTCATGGAACCTTTGCTCAGGCTGTATTCATCACTTATCTTATTGCTAAATTAGGTCTGATGCTGCGTAGTATCCGATCCTAAATTGCATTAATCCAACAGTGAAGAATATATCATTATAGAGCACCACGGATTATAAAAGGCGAGAGCAGACTCTAACCATTCAACAATTTGTGGTTTCTATGCAAGATAAAAGAGGACCGCTTGAGGAGTGAGTCCTCTAGTAATTATAAAGGAGGATGACTAAACAGAATGAATATCTAGAAGTTTGTAAGAATATAAACATCATTACCACTTGTTTGTTACTGGAGCATAAATAATAATAAAACGAATTCATCCAAGCAAAATTTACAATTACAAGAGACTAATAATAATTAAAAACATAATATCAAAATATTCAAGAAGTACTTATCTCTAGAGAATACGTCAACTCCTTTTCGTTCAACTCTTCAAGGAGTTAATCTTGTCCATACTATCCTCATCAGGAAGTCCATATCATCATCGGCAGGAAAGGCCAGTTTGTATCATCAGGTGGGATATCCTTCAACCACCCTTGGTCAATGCTGCCAATGTCTGTGTGAAGCGTCTCAAGAACCGTTTTATTCTCCCTGCAAGAACATTGTTCATCCCTCGGTCCTTGATGGCATCTGCAGTATCTTCAAGATCAGCATATCTGACTGCATCCCAATTCACAGCATCCTCGGTACTTGAGTCCCTTTCTCTTTTAATCTACAATCTTCTACATTTGTATTCTTCGTTATAGTTTCCCAATCAAATTTGTTCTTTCTACAGTTCCCGTCAATGTGATAATGGTTTATGTGATTGCTATTGCAAAATGAAATGGAACTGTTTAATTGGGATAATACGGAATATTGAAGTAGTTGTCCTAACAAAGAACATAACTAAAATTTAACAGAATACCTATCATAGAGATATGTTATAACTTGGATCATCACTAATATAGTTGAAATTGAGGCATATAAGAAGGAAAGGTCGAACTCGTCATATAAACTTCAGAATGATAGAAGTTTCATGGTAGCATGATCTTGATTGCAAACCTACAGAGATGCCCTTGCCAACCAATAGATCTTTCCAGAAAAATGCCTCAGATTTAAAATGCCACAAAGATTATAACTTGGCTACAGAGGTAGATACGAGTTCATCAGAGAGACTTTGTTTATTGGATCCAAGGGACTTGATTTTGATTGCAGAGATTCAAGAGAACCAATACCATGACTTCTTGATATCGATTCGTCTTACTCATATATATATATATGGACCATACCCTAGAGAGGTTAAATCACTGAAGTAAAAACCAATTCGGATTTCCATAAGATGCCAAGAAGTACAAAAACAAGGATGATATATGATGTTAATACTTTGTTCAATTTGATCTCTGGTTTTTTTTTTTTTTTTTTTTTTTTTTTTTTTTTTTTTTTTTTTTTTTTTTATTTTTTATTTTTAATTTAAGAGCCACAGATACATTACTTAGAGATCACTGAGTATAGAAAGGTTAGAACAGATAGGTGATCATACCTTTAACCATTCTTTCACTGGTACCTTCCAAGATTGAAACTTCTGAGAAATACCACTGATGATTCCAAGTGCAAGGATTGATACTCCAATTTCCACTTTAGGAACCAAGTAATCTTCGACTTTCTTCCTTAACCTAGCTCGGGTTCCTTGTTAGAAAACCAAATATAGTGTAGTACAAGCGATATTTTCTGAACTTCAGATATTATTGGTGAGGTTAACAGTACTTTTTTTTTATTTATTCTTCTATCAACAAACAATTATACCTCAGAAATTAACCACAGTAGTAAGGAGAAAGCAGAGATCACAATACACAATAAGAGATACCAGGAATTAGGTCCAAGACCAGGGCAAAACCCAACCAAATCCTTCTTAGAGAGATCCTTCAAAATACATAAGGACAAGGACTATACTGACCCAAGAAGACTTCCACAAGAGTAAGGTTTCCACAATTGAATGTCCTATAAAGATCACAAAGGAAAGGTTGATTCTCTCACAAGACTGGAATGTACCCTCCCTAAACATCATTAGATCCAAATCTTCAGGTTCTAAAGCTCGAAGAAACTGATGGAGTGTTGAATTCCCAAGCAAATCAGAAACCCCTGGGTAAAGCATGTAATTTGCTCTGCAACAGGTGTCACAAAATGACCTTGAACCAGCAGTTTAACATATCGATGTCGATTCTTACTGATTACAACCAAGTCCCTGACTTATGAAGTCATTACAAAATGAGAATAGAAACATCAAATACGGAGAAACATCGATAACTTGGTGAGCATTTGAGATGAAAGACAAGAAAAGTTCTGTTCTGTAAAAGTTCTGTGTCACAGGAGATTTATACAAGTTGTTGTAGAGCTTGTTCTTTACCAACAGATGAAAACATATTTTATCTATCATAGATATAAGTTGCAATCATCTGAATCTTGAGAACCCCTTGAATCTATTGTATACTTGCAATATATGCATTTGAAATTCCTTTTTGAAAACCATACACTATAATTTCACTTCATAAACATAAAACATGAATGATATAAATTCTCCTAGGAATGAATAATGTTAATTCAGAGAACCACTGAGTTACTTGATAGTTCCTTCCTCGGGTCTCAAATCACGAGCAACATATTAATATTAGCATGCATGTGAGGCCTGCATATGGTAGCTACATATGCATGCATCATATACATTGCACTAGTATATATAAATATGTATACACATCGACTATATATCGACTATTCATGGAGAATGTCTAAATTTGAGATAAATGAATTAATTATCAAAGGTGTAAATTAAATGCCTAATTCTCGTAAATGGAAGAATACACACTCAATAAGAAATATAGTTGAGGTTATTCATATTTATATATACTAGTGCAATGTATATGATGCATGCATATGTAGCTACCATATGCAGGCCTCACATGCATGCTAATATTAATATGTTGCTCGTGATTTGAGATGGGTTGTTACACCTCATGATCCTCCCCCAATGGACGTGTTTTCCAGCTCAGATGAAGAGGACGTGGAGGAAGATGTGGAAGTCGTAGAAGAAATGACAGAACAGGTCTCTCCCGCGGTGCATCACGAGGAAGCAATAGTCCCTCCCAACACCCAGAAACGAACTCATGAGTCATCTCCTTCGGATTCAGACAAGGAGCTTTCGCCTCCAGTCCAAAACAGTCTTCAAATTGTTCTTGACCAACATGGTCCTAATGGTTGGGTCAAAGTCGGCAAGAAGAAAGGGAAGAAAAGTCGACCAAGTGAGTCCACACTCGGTGGGTAGCTCCTTGGGCTTGGTCCGGACTCCCTTCTTCTAGTTCTGTAGGTTCAGCTCTGCTTTAGTCTCTTCTTCTCTTGGGAGCCGAGGTGGGTATTTTATCCTTTCCGGCTGCCCCTTCAGTCTTGTGGTTCTTGCCGCCCTGCGTGGTGGGCTGTCTTCTCTCTTTAGTTTCCTGAAGTCCAGTTTGATAACGTTTTTGATTGTTGGAAGTATAGGAGCCTCAACTCTGTTTTCCCTTCGGGGCAGACTGAGGCCCCTAAGTTTTGTACTTGTATAATTGTTTGTAGATAATAGAATCACCGCAGCTTACAAAAAAAAAAATAATAATAATAGAAATCCTTTTTAGACTTTAGTTTTAGTTTTAATTTTGATTTCAAGTATTTTTTTTTATAATCATAAAATTCATAAAAAATTATAAAATCATAAAAGAAAAAGGGGTTCTAGATTTTAATTCTATAGTTTAGTTTAAGTTTTATTTTTATTAATCATTAAAAATAAAAATAAAAATAAAAAGTATAAACATTAAAAATCATAAAAAATTACGAAACTTCAAAAAAAAAAAATCATTTTCTTAAAGTTTAGATTTTGATTTTTTATTTAAAAGTTTCATTTAGCTTTAAAATTTTGCTTTATCTGAAAAACATAAAAATATTTTGGAAATATTTTGCCAGATTCAGTCTTGGCTCGGGGACTTATCACGTTTTATTTTTTCCTGCTGAGATTAAAATTTTGATGTGGAATTAATGTTTATCATTTTTATGTGATTTAGTATGCTTGAATGATCATGAATGTGATATCTGGTTAGCGTTTAAAATTTCGTGGTTGTGTATCGAACTTTATCTTTCGAAGTTTTGAATTGCTGGAGTATCATTTAAGCATTTTCTCGCATTTAATAAAAATTAGTCTTTGTTTGAGTTATTTGATGATAAATGATTGCTCTACATGGTTTATATTTCTGCAGCATCTGATAATTAATCATTTAAACATTAACTCCACAAGGCACTGGTCTATTAATTCAATAAAATCTATCTAGTGCTGGTTTCCTTTCGTGTCTCCCAAACCAACTAATTCGCAGTTGGTCATCCATTTTCCTATAGGGCTACCCCCCTTAGCGGCAGGAGACAGGCTTAAACAGAGAGATCAGGGATCAGGGTGACAACCCCCGGTCTGAGCGTTGTCGTGACAATCTGTGCGACAACATTTTTTGGCGCCGTTGCCAGGGAGAGAGTTTTTTCTGTTCCTGGCGTTTCAGCGACATTCATATTCTCATTTCTCATCATTCTTTCATCTTTCTCATCTTGCGTTTGAGCTGGCAGATTCAACATTTTTTGGCATCATTTGGATCTCTTTCATCACTTTATCTTTCGTCATATCAACAACTTCTCTTTAGTTCGTTTCTTGTTTGGGTGGCGACTCCATTTCTTTTCATTTATTTTCCCAGACAAGAAGCCTCTCTCATATCAGCTTGTTGGTTACTTTTTGGATCCTAGAATTTGACTCATTGTTCAAGTGGCGACTCCACTTCTTTCATTTATTAATTTTCTTGAGCAGAGATCTCTTTCTATCATCCATTTGATCCCTTATTATTCATCATGGATTATTCGTTTAAACCATGTCATTTTACTGGTGTTCGCCATGATATTCCAGAGGTGGCCATTTCTAAATTACCTGTGTTCTTAGGTGGTGATTCAGTCGCTGTTAAAAAGCATCTAGGCTGGTTTACTCGTATAATGATCATGTATTGTAGGTCTCCTCAGTATAATCATGAAGATGTCAAAATGCGTCTATTTGTCCTCTCTTTAGAAGATGATGCTTTGAATTGGTTTAATAGTTGTCCTGAAGATTTCTTCACTTCTTTGCAAGACATTGTCGATGCTTTTAAAGATAGATATGGTGATCCAAATAGCTCGCCTTGTGCCCCTAAAATTGTGCAACAGAATGAAAGTAATCTTATAAAAGGTTCAGCTGTCGATGAAAGATTTCAAGACAATGCTTCATATCAGAATTTGCCATCCACTTGTACCATTGCAGATCATAGTGGAAAAGTAGGAACAAATTGTAAAAACAATGTTGACAATGAAGATCATAAGCAGATTATACAAGAACTAATGTTGCTGGTAAAAAATATGGAGATTAATTAAACTAATTACGCCAATGATGTGAGAACTTTATGCACGCACCTTGAAAAACGTAATAGGGAGATGGAAATCATGCAAAATCAGCATACTAAGGAAATTGAGGCCATGAAGATTAATCATGACACAGAAATTAGTTTTATGCAAAGCAAGATGTTAGGCTTAGAGGAAAATATGACGACCATGCAAGAAAATCATAAGAAAGAGATAAACTCTATGCAGCGTTGTTTGATGACCATAAAGGAAAAGGACGATACAGTAATAAAAGATATGGAAGCTAATCAGATATGTCTTCAAAATAAGTTACTGACCATGGAGGAAGACCATGCAAGGGAAATCAGTGCTATAAAGGTTGAGCACTCTAGTTAGATGGATGCCATTAAAATACAGTTTCAGAAATTTCAATAGCAATCGGAAGATGAAAGAAACCAGGGAACATCAATAGATCAGGAGCCTTCTCATATGCTGCAACAAGCTCCATCTTATTATGAGGAGGTCATTGGTTCGATTGAAAGGTGGTTAATTGAAGGTGATCCAGATAAAATTAAAAACGATAAAGATCAGATGCAGGATGAAGAAAGACATGTCACGCATATCTTACATACTTCATCTGATAGCTTTGAAGCAAAAAGTTCCACGTCATCAATAATACAGCCTACTAGGAAGAAAAAGTGCAAGAGGAAGAAAATGAGAAGAAGATTTGATGCATCAGACGGCCGCGAGCAGCTTGATTTTAGGATAGGAGAAAGTCCTACCATATGTAGAATTGGACATGGCACATCCGACAAGCAGCCGACAGATTTGCCTGAAAGCAGGCAAATGCTCAGTATACACTATATTGAACACATCTGATACCATGGGGCATCCCCTGTATTTCTAACCTTACGCCTTGTTTTTTCAGCATTTTTATTTCTGTTTTAGGATTAGATTTACTTTTCATGTAATTAGATAGTTAATAAATGAAGAGCTTATATCTTTCATGTGCTTAATGTTATATGATGATTTTTGGATGGACGCTACTTATGTTTTGTTGTGTGTTGCGTGGATGCAGATTCTGGATTCTCACGTTCCTACAATGCAGCAACGTGTCCCTAAGTAGAGCCAGATGTTGACCACTACGGGTCAACTACCCATAGCAGTACACCCCCTTTTCTTCGCAAAAAGGGATAGCGCTTGATCAACATGTCCGTGCCATTCGACAGTCATTGTCGACTTGATCATACTATGTTGTAAACCTAGTCTGCATGTGTGAATTGTAAATAATCTTAGCAGACATGAATCATGTATGTAAATTGCCTAGGTGGACCTAATATCCTAGTGATAATCTACGTTTCGGAAGGTTTTTTGTCTCACCGATCCATGATCGGCAGAGTTTTCCTTCAGCCTAACCCCAAAGCTGGAATGGATTTTGTCATTAGAATCTTAGGAGAATCCTAGTATGTTGATCTGCTAGATTATAGTTGTGTCGCAGAACTGGGTGGTCTATGAGGGTCTATGTCAAATGGGTTTTCCCCCTTTAGATGTAAAATTGTAAAAGTCATGATGTAAAGTGTCTTGAGGGTTAGAAAATGTTTTAATCCCTCATAAGTCCTAAGTCCTAGGTGATTTTTCCAAAGGCTAAGTTCGAGGTTTCATTTAAAAAAATAAATTAAAAAATTAAAAAAAATAACTGAAAAATAAAAATTTAAAAAAAATAAAAAATAATAAAATTTATAAAAAGAAATTAAAAATAAATAAAAAAAAATAAAAAAAATAATAAAAATAAAGTAAAAACCTAAAAATAATAAAATAATAATATTTTTGAGTAAATAAATGCAGAATTTCAATTTTTAATGCATTAAAAAATTCGATGGATGAGATTAAGAGATGTCTTGATCCTCATCGACGGTTGAGATCACTTTGATGTGGATCACTCGAACTAGCTGTTTGGAATTTTTCCTTTAAATAGGGTGCTAGGGGTCATTTGAGAGCAGATTTGATCTGAGAGTCTGGTGCTAAAGAAAGCTCTCTTGTAGTCATTTTTGTGCAATAAAGAAGACTTTGGGGTTAAAAATCTTGCTGGTGTTACTCTTCTGAAAATGTTGTAGGCTTGTTTTATTTTTTCTGCATAATTTTATTTTCAGCCATTGATGATAACTTAATGAAGATTGATCTAGGCACAGGTATCTTGTCTGATCTTTGGGGTTTGAATGATAGTTTAGATTCTGAAATATAGTGGCAGGTATCTCCATTTGATCGGGGTTTCACTATTGTTTTCTCCCTCTATGTTAATGGTTGGTTTTAAGCTGTGCAGGAAATCCTTTTTTCAGATTACCCCGCGTTAGGGGAAGTTCTCGGCTGAACCAGGCAACTCCCAGATTGTGTTTTCTGAAAGAGCCCAGCGAGCTCTTGATCTTGAGCTAATCATTCGAAAGTTTTTTTATGAATGCATGCAGGGTTTTCTGAAGCGTCTTACATTAAACTTATACTCTGAAAATATAACTGTGGATTATTGACAAATCTGGCTACTAAAGAGCCTTAAATATGTAAATACTATAAATTTTTAGCTAGGTTTAGGGTTTTCAGCCTCGTTTCTCGTGCATATTATTTTTTGGGTGATTTTCCTGTCCAGGTTGCAGTATTTCTGAAGATTTCCGAGGTTTATCTACACTATTTTGCGGTCCAAGGGTTTCAAATATCAGTTGTTTTCAGATCTGGAAGGTTTTATTGCAGGAAGAAAGTTCTCGAAGATTTTTTTTTATGAACTGGGTAAAACCCTTGCTGCTTACCATACAGCCAGCTTCAAATCCAATCTGCGTTTACTTCTCTTCACTTCCCCCGCATCCAACCTGCAGCATATTCACGCAAAGTCCTGTTGCCTCTCCTAAACTGTCACGCAGCTGCTGTTTCGACCTCTCATCGCTGCCATTCAACGCTTTAAAAAAAAACTGTGGCTTTACTCCTCCACGCAGTCTTCACGCCATCCTCAGCTCCATCATGGCTCTATCCACCCCACGCAGCAGCAACTTTCAGCCGTTACCAAGCCCTCACGCAGACATTTTCTCTGCCATTTCTCTCCTCTCCTCACGCCGGTAGCTTCAACGCATCTCTGCTATCTTTCCTCACCTGCGTCCTTCCCTCAGCTTCGTATCCTCATCCGCTGCAAATCGTTGTCTTCTCATCTGCTATCCAAATCGCAGGTTGCATCCACGATTTTGCATTCCGCCGTCAAAGACTGTAAATCACACAGTTCTCACGGATTTTACGCTGTGTGTGTGAAGACAAAAAGGGGCTGTGTGCAGTCTTTTAGTTGGCTTTGCTGCTGCCACCGTCAAAACCTATCAAAGTTGTAGCTCTTCTTTATCTGCTGCGTCCTCAGGTTGCCCACGCAGCTCCTTCTCCTCCTCATCTCCTCCACGCTGCCATTACTATTCTTTTATACCACGCTTCCTACGCTCCTTAGCTCCCTTCATTACCTGCACAGTCCCCATTGCCGCAGTCTTCACTTGTCCACGCACTCCATTTCGCCCTCGGTCCAATCCGCAACTGTCATAGCAAATTACAAGCATTCGAACCAGACCTGCGTGCTGCGTCCTCGCCCCATCTACATTCTCTCCGTCCGCCGTGCAAGAAAATCTGCAATACGCACTGTAAGAAATCACGGTTTTATTCATAAGGGCCAAGTTTTTTTTTTTTTTGCGTTGAAAGGTAAGGTAACGTTGACTTAGTTTTAGATTTCATTTTATTTCATGAATATGAGTTAACGTAGGTCCTTTTTTTGTTTGATTTGTTTTAGGTTTTTAAAAATTTAAAAATAAAAAAATTTTCAATTTTGCTTTTAGATTTTTTTTAATTTTTGATATATATATTGATGTTTCATTTTTTTTTAGGTTAAATTTTTTTTTTAAGCTTTTGATGTTAGCATTAGATCCTTTAGGCTTAGCTTAATTTGTATAGGCTCTAGGTTATTTAAAAAATAATAATAATAATAATAGAAATCCTTTTTAGACTTTAGTTTCAGTTTTAATTTTGATTTCAAGTCTTTTTTTTTATAATCATAAAATTCATAAAAAATTATAAAATCATAAAAGAAAAAGGGGTTCTAGATTTTAATTCTATAGTTTAGTTTAAGTTTTATTTTTATTAATCATAAAAATAAAAATAAAAATAAAAAGTATAAACATTAAAAATCATAAAAAATTACAAAACTTCAAAAAAAAAATCATTTTCTTAAAGTTTAGATTTTGATTTTTTATTTAAAAGTTTCATTTAGCTTTAAAATTTTGCTTTATCTGAAAAACATAAAAATATTTTGGAAATATTTTGCCAGATTCAGTCTTGGCTCGGGGATTTATCACGTTTTATTTTTTCCTGCTGAGATTAAAATTTTGATGTGGAATTAATGTTTATCATTTTTATGTGATTTAGTATGCTTGAATGATCATGAATGTGATATCTGGTTAGCGTTTAAAATTACATGGTTGTGTATCGATCTTTATCTTTCAAAGTTTTGAATTGCTGGAGTATCATTTAAGCATTTTCTCACATTTAATAAAAATTAGTCTTTGTTTGAGTTATTTGATGATAAATGATTGCTCTACATGGTTTATATTTCTGCAGCATCTGATAATTGATCGTTTAAACATTAACTCCACAAGGCACTGGTCTATTAATTCAATAAAATCTATTTAGTGCTGGTTCCTTTCGTGTCTCCCAAACCAACTGATTCACAGTTGATCATCCATTTTCCTATAGGGTCTACTCCCCTTAGCCGCCCGAGACAGGCTTAAACGGAGATATCGGGGATCAGGGTGACAGCCCCCGGTCTGAGTGTTGTCGTGACAATCTGTGCGACAACAGTTCCTATCTATGGTCAAGGTGCAATAAATCATATTGACTGTTGGTAAACGTTAATTAATCCTACATCTGGGTAGTTGATGAAAATCATTTTAAATCTGGAATCTCTTACATGATACATTTTTGGGCGTTTATATTGATTGTCATTATTCGTCGCATATTGGAAAAGTGTTCTAGATAACTTGTTTGACTTTATCTACGGTTAATTTAGCATAAAGGCACTGGTCTATAATTGTTCCTATCTTGTGGTCGTGTCTTGTTTACGTTGGCATTTGATCTATTCATCTGATTTAATTGAGATTCATTTAGCTTCATCAAGTTGTGCATCATTAAAATCTCCTAGAGTCTGTTTTTCACAGTTTATTTCATCCATTTACCTAGGGACTACTCCCCTTGACTTGTATAGGAGAGAGTCTAAATGGAGTGAGTAAGGATTTAAGAGTGACAACCCTTTGAGCGTTGTCGCGGTGCATAGACACTTCGTGCGACAACAAGGCCTGTTGCACTCATTTTGTCACAAGTTGAAGGGAGTAGTGTACAAAATTTTTCAAAGATTAGAATCATCAGCTAACAAATTGTTGTATCATTGTAAACCCAAATTCTGCAAGTTGTAATGTAAATGACTAGTATGACTGTTTTATTTTGTAACAACACCTAGGTAAACCTTTGATTTTGGCGACGAATTTCTTCGTAGGAAGTTTTTTAATCTCACAGCATTATTTGTGTTTCTAAACACAAAAAATCGGCAGAGTTTTTCCCTCTAGCTTAAACCCTAAAGCTAGGGTGGAATTTATTGACAAGATCTAAGGTGAGTCCTAGTGTTATATCAAGTCTTTGTAAAAGTGGTTTGGGGATAATTTAAGCTTTTTGGCTAAATTGTTTTATTACAAATCACTTGGTCTATTAGATCATATTGTGTTGCAAAATTGAATAATTATTTTGGGGGTCAATATGTAAAAGTGTATTCCCCCTTTAAGTAATATCTGATGTAAAAAATATTTTAGTGCATGGCCCCTCATACTTAGACACCATGGCTAAAATATTTGAGAGGAAAAAATAATTAATCCCCTCTTGTGTCAATTAATTAAATATTCTGGCTAAAATAAAATTAAATCCTAAGCTAGAAAATTCATTAATTTAGAGTCAAAAAATAATTTTAGAGAAATTAATTTCTCCAAGTGGAAAATGACCAAAAAAATTCATGGCTAAAAAAATATTAATTTTTGGAGGTCCCCCACCAAGAGGCCATGGGAGGTCGTATGCTATTTACAACAAGGAGATGTTGGCTATCATGCATGCATTGACCAAATTTCAGCAGTATCTGGTGGGCAACAGATTCCGAGTGAAGACTGATCACAACAATGTTTACTATTTTATGGGGCAGCAAGGCCTTAGTGACAAGCAACAAAGGTGTGTCATCAAGGTGCAGGCCTACGACTTTGATTTTGAGTATGTTAAGGGCAAACACAATGTGGTAGCAGATGCATTATCTAGGAGGGTTCATGAGTATTTTCCATGATTGAAAGGCACATTGTTGGTGGAATACTCCAAAGATCGGCGGGCATGTGAGATTTTGGAGGGGTACACACACTGATGAGCGTTATAGGGTGATGGTTGACATAATATACTACAAAGGGCACATATTCTTGGTGTCGGGTTCACAATTGAGGGAGAGGATTCTCCATGCAACTCATGACTCTCCATTGTCATGGCTCCAGGGGTTGTGGAAGACATATATGACGGTCAGAGAGTGTTTCACATGGAAAGGACTCAAGGGGGGATGTCTTGAGATATGTGTAGGAGTGTGAGGCTTGCCAGAGGAATAAGGGGGAGTTGACCCATCCAGCTGGGTTGTCGCAGCCACTTTCCATCTCTGAGGGGAAGTGGGAGAGTATCTCCATAGATTTTATCACAGGGCTCCTTGTGGTATAGGGAAAAGATTGTATTTATGTGGTGGTTGATCGGTTGACCAAATATGCTCATTTCTTCGCCATTCCAACACGGTATTTAGCATCACAAGTGGATGAGTTATTCTTCAGGGAGGTCTTTCCCTTGCATGGACTCCCTAAGATCGTAGTCATTGATAGAGGCAGTTGGTTCATGGGGGCATTCTCGTAGGAGATTTTTAGATTAGTGGGCATTGAGCTCACCCCCAACACTAGCTACCACCCATATACGGACGGTCAAACTGAGAGGGTCAACAAATGGTTGGAGAGCTATTTACGGAACTATGTGACTGGGCAGTAGAGAGCATGGATTCGGTGGTTGCATTTGGGCCAGTATTGCCACAACACCACCCACCACATGTCCATTGGTATGTCATTGTATGGTTATGATGCTTTGTCTTTTGCTGACATTGTTTTTGGAGACAGTCGGGCCCCAAAGGCCAAAGATTAGATCCAACAGAGCCAAGATATCCTCAAGGCACTCAAGGATAACTTATTGACAGCTCAAAATCAATAGAAGGTGTACGCAGATAGGCATAAGATTGAGAGACAGTTTGAGGAGGGGTAAATAGTTTTCCTGTGGCTATAGCGATACCGCCAGTCTACATTGAAACAAAAGGGGGTTGAGAAGCTACAATCCCATTTCTATGGGCCGTTTCGGGTGATTAGGAGGGTTGGAGAGGTGGCCTATGAGTTGGATCTTCCGCCGGGGAGCAAGATTCATAACGTCTTTCATGTCTCATGCCTCAAGAAGGTGTTGCGACAGCAGGTGACGGTAGCTATGGAGTTGCCTCCACTCGATGATGAGGGGCATCTGGTTCTGGAATCAAAAGCCATTTTGGAGCCTAGGGAGAGGAAGCTGAGGAGCAGAACCATTAGGGAGTACTTAGTACGCTGGAGAAACTTACCGGATGAGGATGCCACTTGGAGGGTGAGCACATACTCGAGCATACAACACTAAAGTTGCTTGGGGACAAGCAACATTTGGGAGGGGAGCATTATAATGTCCCTTCCTAAAATAATTTTCCTTAAGTTTATTTCCAAAATTTTGGCATTTTTGTTGACTATGGAACCCATGAATTTTTGGAGTAAGACTTAGGAAAAAGGGGAGGCCGAAAATTGAAATCTTTTTGCTAGTGGAGGATGGGGACCACACTCATTTGTAAAACACACTTGTTTAAGAGGAAATTCAAATTGCCAAGGGGTTGTTAGTTTTCTAGAGCATCAGATGTGTTCTAGCCATGAAATTTTGTGGAGAGGCTAGAATATAGGAGATCTCCAAAACCCAAAAATCGTTTCTGGAAATTCTGTCTAGAAATGACTTAATTAGATTATTAGTCAGTTTTTCAATATTTCCGAAGTCTAAACTTAGGGAATATGACTAATTAATTAGAATTAATTAAGTTAAGGTGTGAATATTTTAGAAACTTGCACAGATAGACTTCAAGTTAATCCTAGCCATCGATTAAGATCTAATCTTGGCCGTTGTAGTCTCAATAGAGGATTATTTCTTGAGATTTGTCCCCATCAGTATTTATTCTATCTGAAGCGCTCTTCTTTATCATCATTCTTAATCCCTGAAGATGGATCCCATTTGGGATTTGAAACGTTGGAATAAAAATGTTCAAATTGTGGATTCTCCGGTCAATAATTCGAAAGATACAAACCACAAATCTCTTAAATCCAGGATTATAAGAAGCCGATGGGGCTTGGAGAAATCACTTGAGCAGTTCGATTTCATGAGCAAATCGATTTCCTAAGTAGCAACAGTAAGTCGCCGAAGAGAGAGTCAGAGAGATCGAAGCAGTGAGAGAGGGGCAAGGACAGTGAATTCGGAGGAAGGATTCCTGTTTTAGTGAGTTCATTTGTAGAGAGGCAAAGGAGCCACAGTGAGGTTGATGCAGAGTAGCGCAGTAGCCTTTAGAGGCAATTTCGAAACTGTTGGGGAAAACCGAGTTTCAGTGCTAGAAGTTGGATAAAGGTTCCAGAGGCCAGGAGAGACATTTTCCCAGACGGCAGCACACCAGACGGCTTGTGGAGAAGCTGCTTCGAGCTGAGTGTAGAAGTGACTGCGCTAGGCTGATGCAGTAGCAGCGCAGAGCCAGTTTGGACGGCTCAACTTGAGCTAAGTTCAGAGCCTGAATTGTCCTATGAAGTGAGGAAATTCCTCACTAGATTTTTCTTGCCAGTTTTTCTCTATAGGATTGCCAGTTTTGGCATCTAGTTGTAGTCAAATTATTTTATTGTTACATAATAATAAAACCCTCAGCTGCTACATTGGTTTTCCCAAGTTGGGTTTTTCCGGGGACATTGGTCCAAAAATAACAGTCATTTTATGTGTGTGTGCTAGTATTTCTTCCAACGTTTATCCTTCCACAGTTTATTTGTGTAGGTTGCAGTGTGATTGATTTAGTATTTGCTGTAGCAAACAACAAATAAATTATTAAAAATTAATTGAACAATTATGAGAATTATTTCTAGTTGCTGCAATAGGATTTGGGTTTTCGAATTTTCACATGGTATCAGGGAGCAACTGATCAGCTGGAGAGCTCAATAGCGAAGAAAGGAGTTTCGTTGTTCATTGTGGGTAGCAGATCGAAACCCTAGAGGGAAATGCAGTCACTTTGCCAAGAGGCTAAGTTTCTTGAGGAGATTCCATTTTTCTGAAAGAGGGACAGAAAAATTCAATCTCTTTAGATTGAGGGATTCCAGAGGCAAAGGGAGCAGCCCAGTATTTTCACAGAGGAGATCTCTAGTTGGACGCAGTAGTTTTACAATAGTTTTCTATAGCAAAACTAGTGTCGGGTGGAAGAAGAGCACACGCTGACGAAAAATTTTCCTTGGGGAATTTCTAGTCTCAAGAAGTTCGATTTACCTTGCAAATCAACAGTCTTTGTGAGCAAAGTTTCTCACTCTAGAAGGGAGTGCGAATAGCCTAGCAGAAATTGAGCAGAAGGGAAGAGGAGATTTTCGACATTGTTTGAGATGGCCACAACTGGACTTCGAGATTAGCACAAGTTGGATGGTGCTTCTGACTATGTGATCTGGAAGGCAAGGATGTCCTTCCTTCTAGATGAATATGGCCTAAAACCATTCATAGATGCAGTGGTAGCTATCCCCACAGATGCAGATCAGCTGAAAGAGTACAAAAAGGAGATGGTGCGGGCGAAGAGGTTGATCCTTGATGGTGTTCGGGATCACATTGTTTCTCACATAGTTGGCAAAGGTACTGCCAAGGAGATGTGGGATACACTTTCCACGCTGTACCAGGGCACTTCCGAGCAGTGGAAGATGTACTTAGAGGAGAAGCTAAGATGCACCAGGATGCAGAAAGGGGAACGCATAGACCCATTTCTCACCAGGACTCATGAGGTCCGAGACTAGTTGTCAGTTGTTGGGGCAGTGCCTCAACCCACAGAGCTAGTGTGATTGGCACTAAACAATGTCTCCGAGGAATCGCAGGTATTCGTCCAAAGTATTTTGGGCAGAGATACCTTGCCAAGATGGGACAGGATGTGGGCTGATTTGCAACAGGAGGAGTTGAGATGAGCTCTATTAAAGAGCTCCATTAGTGGCAGCAAAATTGGATCGAAGCTGGTGAAGGAGGAGGAGAATGTGGCCCTCGCATCTAAGGGCCCCAGTCAGGGAATGGGGGAGCAATGACAGAAAAAGGACTTGTCGAAGGTCAAGTGCTTCATATGTGGTGAGATTGGTCACTACAGTACCCAGTGTTCTCTCAGCAGGAAAGACGAGGAGGAGAAGTAGGACCAGCAGGCAACATCAGTAGAGATCGATAGGATGTCCTTCAGGCTGGAGGAAGACTTCACCATGTTTTCTTACATACCCCTAGGAGTGAAATGGGGTGACTTGGTTTTGTAGCCTAGAGCGCTACATATGGGCAGGATTCTTGAGGAGGTCCAGCTCTTGAATCAGTACCTTGCTACGAGAGCCCACAGTATTTGGTACCATGATGGATCGGTGGCAGTAGATGCAGTCAGATGCCAGAGTGACAAATGCGAAGTCTAGTTGCAGTGAGATGCTAGGGAGCGCAATGTAGAGTTGGCAATAGTGTAGGTGGCATAGTACAGAGTCAGCAACAACGCAGATTCCTCTATGACAACGCAAATACTAGCAGCAGTCAGAGACTCGGGAGACAGATGCATCACGCTGGTCACAGTTGATTCAGTATTTAGGATGCTTTTTAGTTGCAGTTGCAGCAACAACAGATGAAGAGGGATTTGTAGTACAAATGCAGTGTTGGCAACAGTTCAACAGGGTCAACAATAACACAGATGCAATAGATATCAGAGTTGCGCAGTAGTTGGTGGGCAGCAGAGGCAGACATCAGCAGCGTGATAGGAGATGATGCAGAGACAGTGTGCTGTCACAGGATGTGCAGTAGAGCACTAGAACACATTCCTTTCTAAGAGGGAGTGTTAGTTTTTTGTAGCACTGAATGTGTTCTAGCCACAAAATTTTGTGGAGAGACAAAAATACAGGTGATCTACAAAACCCAGAAATCGTTTCTGGAAATTCCGCCTAGAAATGACTTAATTATATTATTAGTCAGTTTTTAAATATTTCTTAAGTCTAAACTCAGGGAATATGACTAATTAATCAGAATTAATTAAGTTAAGGTGTGAATGTTCTAGAAACTCACATGGATCGACTTCAAGTTAATCTTAGCCATCGATTAAGATCTAGTCTTGGCCATTGCAGTCTCAACAGAAGATTATAAGAAGTCGTCGATGGGGCTTGGAGAAATCACTTGAGCAGTTTAATTTCATGAGCAGATCGATTTCCTAATTAGCAGCAGTTAGTTGCCAGAGAGAGAGTCAGAGAGATCGAAGCAGTGAGAGAGGGGCAGGGACAGTGAAGCTGGAGGAAGGCTTTCTGTTCTGGTGAGTGCATTTGCAGAGAGGAAAAGGAGCCATAGTGAGGCTGACGCAGAGCAATGCAGTAGCCTCTAGAGGCAATTTCGAAACTGTTGGGGAAAGTCGAATTTCAGTGCCAGAAGCTGGACAGTGGTTCTGGAGGCTAGGAGAGACATTTTCCCAAAGAGAAATAGACTAGATGGCTTGAGGAGAAGTTGGCTCAAGCTGAGTGTAGAAGTGATTGCGCTAGGGTGACACAGTAGTTGCGTAGACCCAGTTTGGACGACTCAACTTGAGTTGAGGTCAAAGCCCGGATTTCCCTGTGGAGTGAGGAAATTCCTCACTACATTTTTCTTGCTTGTTTTTCTTTGTAGGACTGCGAGCTTTGGCATCCAGTTGTACTAAGATTATTTCACTACTTCATAATAATAAAACTCTCATTTGCTGTATCGGTTTCCCAAGTTGGGTTTTTCCGGGAACATTGGTCTTGTTACCCATCATTTTACGGGTAATATCCTTAGGATAATTTTTTTCTCCAAGATTGTCCTTAGTTGACAGCCAGTAGCCACTTGCAGCCACCAACTAGCTCATTGTGCCATTTTCGCCGCCACCAGAGCTAGCCATGTGGTCGCTCGCCCATTTGCTGTGATTGTATGTTTGAAGGTTGGCCTCCCAAATCTAAAGGCATGCCTTATCATTTGGAAATTAAGTATTGTAGTTTTCTTCTCATGGACACTTCTGGGCATGGATTAATGTGGGGATTCAGCGGAAAGAATGGGCTAGGTATGTACTTTTGTCCCCTAGACCCATTTTAGGAATTAACCTTGGATTCTAATCCTGTGGGATCTTTTTTACTGACCATTTGGTTCCAGGGATGGTATTTCACGAGAAACCCCGATTTTGGTTGCATGGTCCCACTCCCTTATCTGCTTATATTACCCTCTTTCCATTCATTATCACCCCATTCATCATTTCTCCCGCCTGGGTCCACATTCCTCCATTGGGTCCACATATGGTTAGCTTGCCCTTTCCCCTTGCCCACACCTTGGGTCATGGCCTGGAATGAAGCCCGAAGGTTGATGCAGCTAAAAAGAAAGATAAAAGCCTATATGTCTAGATTCAATAGGAAAATGTACCACAAAATGAAAAATATGGTTGGGACAAATACATTTAGCACCTGCGAAAAAGCTAATACATGAGCTCTACCCCATCATCATCGCCATCACCCTGGCTCCTACAGGTTTTATGAGCTTCTTCATCATATAGGAACCCATGATTGTTCCAACACCCGGTGGGCGATGAACCGCCCCACCTTAAAAGGGGGAATTCACTGCTATATCTTATACATCATGCTCTAACCCCTTGAGCCCTAAGCAGTTAATCAAAGAAAACCATAAAAATGCAAAAAGGCATAAAAGAAGGGTAGAAAAATCAAGGCCGAGGCACCTCATCTATCACGATTTCTCCCTCCTACACATTATAAACCCAAGTGTGGGCTTCCCTCTTATTAACTACCCTTGTACCCTGACATTTGACCCAGGGCTGCCCCTTCTCATTCCCTACTTCATTCACCTATCTGACACATACCACCACCTATTGAAGGATGTACCTTGACTATATTATTCCCTTTAGAAGTAGAAACCACCTAATAGGATTATTGGTTAACCCCATTTGGAGTTTAGAGACATTGGCACATCCTGAAGCCCATTATGGAAGGGCAGGCCATTATGAAGTCCTCACCTGTGGTCCGTGATTATGTAAGCTCATTTACTTGATTTCTCTATTGGCTTGTTGTACTGGAATGCAAGGGGATGCATTGAATCTTATGCAGGATTGTAGATGGTTTCCATCTTGGATTTGGTCTCCATATATGGGTTCCTAATCCTCCAGAGGGCTACACTGGCACATGTAGGGTGAGTGTTGAGAACCATGGGTCTCCACAACAATAGATTCATGGATCCCCACAGTTGTTTAGAGATTGCTGGTGGCTCACTTATTGGACGAGAAGGATGGCCCTGATCCATCATGCCTAGCTAGCCCCAAATCTACACCATACACTTAGTAGATGATCCAAGACTTGCACAATGATGTGACATCACATACACCATCATCCTATCCCTTGTAGACGATCTACAAGCATCTTCGATTTGTTTGGAGACCTACGAGGACACTAGTGTGCCCCCACATGTCATTTGGAGCACCGCAGGTTATTACAAGGGGCTAACCCTTTGTCTACTGCTTTTGAGGGTCCTATTCTTCATTGTGACACCCATGGACCTCATTAGGCTTCTTAGAGGGCACCACAACATGCATAGATTATTATTTGACCTCTTGAGAGACTTACTTTTTCATTTATGAGCTAGTTTGGTGGGCTTGTCGCAAAAAGTTGAATTATTAGAACATTATTTTATTTTTGGGGCTTATATAGGCCAAGGAGGCTAATTCAAGCTCCTAAGTTGTGTATAAATACAAGTGAGATGAACTCATTTACTCATCATCACTTGGTTTTGATCTTTTTTCTCTGTTGAGATTGTCACACTTTTTCTAGAGGATGAATTGGAGCTTTATGGATGAGTTTTGATGTGTGGATATTGGTCTTTCTTCTTTTGGAGCTTCTCTATTATCAATTGTGAATGGTTGGATATATTCTATTACATGTAAGTACATTCTTTTTAGTGTTATTCTTGTTTACTTTTGTCATATACGTTGGACTGGGATTTTCGTTGTTCTAGGGCTAATTGTTGCATGCTTTTACTGTTTAAATTTGTGGAATTTCTTTTTATTATAGCATCTCTCAATGTATGGGCCATGTAATATGAGCGAAATCTCCTAGGGGGAATTCTATCAAAGAATTTGACCTTGATAAGAGATTTATTTTGCACATCAAAGTATAAAGCTGCAAGGTTGCTTCTTCTTGACCTAGAAGGTAAGCAAAGTGATCTTGAGGCCTCCTTGATTGGGAACCAAGAAATCCTACTCATATTCATCATAAGCTCCATTCTCCCAAAGATTAAGGCATTGATCTACCAAGGGTGGCCAGTAAAAGTCATATTCTTTCACCTCCTTCCAGGTCTAGCCAAGTTGGGGTACCTAGGGCTCAATTTCCCAACAAGCTAGCCATAAAAAAAATTCGATCCTCTAGGGTCTCCTACACTAGCCGTTCTCTAACTCTCCAATTTTGAAGCCATTCCGACGATGGAGTTGGGAGAAAAGCCAAGCCCTAGCTCTGGGATCAAAACTTGCACTGCCATCCCTAAGGCTAGTACCTCATAGGGTCAAAACAACATCTTCAAGTGAAATTATTTCTTTGATCCTTTCCCCCACCTTGTCTAGGGTAAGAATATCATTGGTTGTTACATACTTGACTTATACCCTAGACCGGGTCCACTTAGCCTCGTGTGGTCCCACTCCTTTAAAAGATCATTCTTCAAGAACCATCCCGAATACCAATTTTAAAAGGGATTTTAGGGATTGGGGAACCCTTTCACAAGTCTTATCGCATAAACCTAACCCTCAAATCCTCTCTTCCTTTCCCTTGAATACATAGTACCTTGCTTAGAAAGGAAGCATGTTCCATCCTTCAAACTCTTCTGGGAAAGGGTTCATTTGGGTCACTCATATCCATTGACTTATCCTTTATTGGTGACTCCATACATATTGGTTCTCCTCCCAACGGTGAAAGTCTGTAAATAGAAGGGAGCCTTAGATGAAGTGACAATGGGCTAAGTCTCCATTTGTTGCCCTTGTCCTAGCATTTTCCCTTTAGGGTTTCCCCCTTAGGTCCCCTGCTAGTTTGAGCGATAACGTTTTGGTGTCGTTGTCGGGGAGGGAGAAGGTCTACCTCCCTAGTGAATCATTGAGAAATTGATTCATTAATGACATTTATAAAATTTTCCTCTAGCAACTCCACTCATTGTCCAATCCCCTAGTTTACTTGGAGGCGACAACATTCCTCCTTTAACTAGGGCTGCTACGAAAAGGGGAATCGAACTCCATCACCTGTTGGTGTTGATTTGGGGTAGCATCGGATGTGCTCTAAGCCTCAAATTTTGAAGGGAGGCTTGGGCACAGGTATTCCAAAGAACCCAAAAAGCGTTTTGGGAAATTCCACTGAGAAGTTATTTTATTAAAATAATTAATATTTTTAATGGGGTTCCTATGTCCAAACTTAAGAAAATTAAAATATTAATGGGTATTAATCTAATCACGGGCGAAACTTTTAGAAAAATCCATGGATCAAGTCAAAATGATCTGAGCCTTTGATTATGTTTTAATCTAGGTCGTTGATTGCCCAATAGGAAGATATAAGAAGGGACTTGAGGGTCATTTGGAAGATGCACTAGGAAGATACTCAGTTGCCCAAGAGAAATCGATTTTCTCATTGGTCGAAGTTCGGCAAGAGAAAATCGATTCAGAGGGAGAGTTGCAGGTGGAGGAGAGACAGAGAGGGTTCAACATTAGTCAGGGAGATAGGGACGAAGACACAGAGCAGTAGAAGGAACAGTGCTGGGCAGATTGACGCTGGGAGAGGCGGTGGCCTGGGTGACGCAGGCATTGTGTAGGCCAGTCTAGAGGCCAGAGAAATTGACGCTGGGCAAGCCAGAGAGACGCAGAGGCACAAGGAACCTCTCTCTCGGGTCAGACACTTGTTTAGGAATGTCTGTAAATATTTCTCAGTTCTATACTGCTGGGTGAAATTTTGTACATGTTGATTTTTGCTAAAGAATAATAAAACCCTCATCTGCTGCACCGGTTTTCTTGCATTGGGTTTTTTCGGGGACAATTGTCCAAAAATAACTGTGTCATTGTGTTTGTATATGTGTCGGCATTTTACTTACATTTAATTTCTGCAATGTTTTAATTGTGAAGGCTGCAGTAGAATATGTTTCGATATTTTCTGTAAGAATACAATAGATAACTTATCTCTGAAGTAATAAGTAGAAGAAATCATATTAATCACTGCAGTAGGATTTCCATTTTAGAAATTTTCACATGGTATTAGAGCCACAGGGAAACAAAAGAGAAAAGCTGGAAGATCCAAAGCTGAGAAAAGAAGGGAATTTGAAATCCCTGCAAGCACAGAAATTCGAATCTCCTAGAGGATTGAGCAGTTCAAACCAAAGAGATTGGATTTCGTGGAAAAACTCTCTCTGAGTGAGCCAATAGAGAGGTAAGTCTTTTCCAGTCAAAATTCATCAGTGGTTGAAGGAACAACACAACAGAAGACTCAGTGAGGAGGATTAGTTTAGGTAGGACGTAGTTTTTCCTACAGGAGTTGTTGGGATAGGTTAGCATCAGAAAATGGATACTCAAAATATCCAAGATTTGTCTACTAGATTAGATGAAGAATTCACACGCTTAGCGAATTCAGCATCAGTGAATGTTTGGTACATTGATAGCTGGGCTTCAGCTCATATGACTAGAGTACGAGAACATTTCTCGAGCTATCAAGAAGAACAAATGGACTTCCAAATAACTATGGGAAACAAAACGAAGTGTACTCCCGTAGGGAGAGGCACCATAGCTTTTCAGACAGAAGCAGGGATTGACATCCGAGCCACTAATGTTCTGCATGTGCCAGGATTAGGGATGAATCTAATTTCAGTGTCTCGGTTACAGGACAAGGGATATGATGTATACTTCATTGGAAAGAAAGTATATGTTAAGCATCTAGGCTGGAAGAAGAAAAAACAGATTGGGGTTCGAAGCAACAAGTTGTATAGGTTGTAGCTCGAATTGCCAATGGCACTGATGGGCAACAACTATAATGGTGAGGAGCGAAATGAATTATGGCACAGGGAAATGGGACAGTTACACCATGGAGCACTGAGGATGCTTAGAGAGACTGTTACAAGGGTAGCAATCCTAAGCAATGAACATGATGACTTATGCAGAGGATGTGTACTAGGAAAGTATGCTAAAGCAACTTTTCCCAGAAGTAACAATAGAGCAAAGGATGTATTAGGATTAATACACTCAGTTTTCTGTGGTCCTATGTCCACAAGGGCTCTTGGTGGTGGCAAATACTTTGTCACATTTATCAATGATCACTCCAGAAAAAACCGGATCTATTTCCTAAAGACCAAGGATGAGGTCTTTGATCATTTCCGAGAGTTCAAGGCTCTTGTTGAAAATATGACATGGAAAAAGATAAAGGTATTGCGTTCAGATAACAGTGGAGAATATACAGACAAGGATTTTGTAATGTTCCTAAATAGGAATATAAGTGATATACAAAACATGCAAACAATCTAGTAACTAGAAAAACAAAATATACATTAAGCACCCATGGAAACTCTGGAAATAGAGAACTGCTGAGCCATTTTATCACTTCTTCAGGAGCAAATACAATAGTAAAATAGAATGGTGCACCTGGGCTTGTCTCAATGGACAAGCATGACAAAACCCAGGTGAGAAAATGCTAAACTAAAGGCTGCTACAACTGCTGCACCAAACTGAACTGCGCTGCCCCAAAAAACTATTATGTCTGCTGACTTCGAAGGGCTGGAATCACTGCTTCTCGTGCTCAGAAAATTATGAGATTTCAACTCTTTTCTCCTTGGCCTAAACCTAGAAAAACCCACGAAGGACTTGGCCAAATGTTGACCTCGGAATAATGGCCCACATTCCCCTTAGCTCCTCTAGCTGCTGGCTCAGTTGGGACCCTTGTTTGACCCCTTAGATCTGCCCAGAAAATTCTATAAAATTAGGAGTGTGATCCTTGCCCAAAACCCAGAAAAACCCAGAAAGGAATTTGGTTGGTTTAGACTTCTAAAATTCGACCCCCTTGGAGCCCAACTTCAGCTGCAACTGCAAAACTCGGCCTGTTGGAATCTGCCTGTAAATCCTCCCAGAAATGGACCCAAAGAGCTGGGCTGACCTCTGCTATCAATCCCCTGACATCCTGGATGGGCTTTCAGCCTATGGCACCTACTCCTTAGCTACACGAAATTGCTGGACTGGCCCTCTACGCTGGCCCCAAGCCTAGTAATTCGAATTGTTTGGACGCTAAATCTGCTGGCTCCGAAACTCATAAGAAAGGCTGGCCCTTTGCTGCGCTCCCAATCCTCTAACTCTCTCAGCAAATGCTTGATCATTGATAGCTCCAAACTCCCCCTGCGTATTCTCCTGCTAGCTAGAAATACACACTCCCTATTGTGGCTGAATGGTAGTGCTGTAACAAACTCCCGGAACTCTTGAAATGCTTATGGAACGACCTCTCTAGGGCAGGCACGAATGGTCCCCCGAAGTAGAGGTTGAATCTCTTGCTTGAGAGGTTTGTGGCTAAACAGCCAGTTGACTCAGCGAAACAAGCAGAGTGAATAGTGAAGTAATTTTGATTGTAAGGCGTTAGAATGAATCGAAAATTAGAGATGCTCCCTCCTTATAACTCCTTGGGCCTCCCTAGCCTCATGTGGGCCCCTCCATCCACCTATTCGACTTTCCCTCCAAGCTATTCGAATGGGCCAATTCGAACTCCCATGTGGGTGGCCCCCACATTGCACTAGCAACCAAATAAAGTCGAATTGCCTCCCAAGTCCCTAAGTAAAAAATGATGGGTTCTTTTCCTTAGCCAAAATTGTGTAGCAACACCCTGTTACAAATGTATTTGAGAAGTGACATGATAGATTTCATAGATTTCTGCGCAAAAGAGGGCATAAAAAGAGAGTGGATAGCTCCATATAATCCGGAGCAGAATTGAGTGGTAGAATGGAAGAATCAAACTATTGTTGGGGTAGCCAAGGCCATGTTGTATGATCAGGATCTACCTAAGTATCTATGGGCAGAAGCTTGCAACATGACAGTGTATATTCAGAATAGAACTCCTCATAAAGCATTGGGGAAGAGAACACTCGAAGGAGTATTCACAAGGAAGAAGCCGGAAGTCAGTCATCTCAGGATATTCGAAAGCGTGGCTTATTGCCACATTCCAGACGAGAAGCGCAACAAACTGGATCAAACTGCAGAGAAGGGGTATCTCATAGGATACAACGAGACCTCAAAGGCATATAGAATCTACATTCCAGGCAGCAGGAAGATTGTAGTAAGACGAGATGCAAAGTTCATGGAAGATAGAGCTTTTAGGAAATCTCGTGAAATGCCTGCAGAAGATCAGTCAGGAGATGTTTTGTTAGTCCAAGAGCAACAGGGGTGGCAAGAAGGACAGGTAGGAGAGCGTACACCTGGGACAAGTATAGTGACCAGTACTGGTATTTCCTCTGAGGGAGGAAATGCAGATGCTTCTCAATAGATGGAAAAACAAGGTTAGGAAGAAGAATTGGTTGAGCCTCCCACCACCAGTGGTAGAATGAACAGAGAAGTGCAGCAGACACTGAGGGATGCAGAGGAATTGTTTGGAGCTCCTAGAGTCGAGAAGAGGCAGTGCAGACAACCAGATAGATACCAAGCATTGGTAGCTTAGGTTGGAGAACCCTCTAGCTTTCAGGAAGATGTTCAACACCAAGTATTGGTGGATGCCATGGTGGAAAAGTACAACTCCATCATGACGAATGATGTCTAAGAAGTAGTACCTAGACTGGAAAATAGATCAATTGTAGTGTAATATTCCTAACCCAGAATATTCCTCAATCCCCGACAAAAACTCCAACTAAATAGATGCAAATGATATAATAACCCAGAAGTGATAAAATAACAGTGGAACAACATATAATAATGTACACCAGAAATATAAGCAGATACACAAGAAATGTAGCAAGAAAAGCTAAGCCATTTTATTATACTAAGCAATAAAATGAGTACAAGAGGTGATTAGACAGATGGCACCTCGACTTGCACAAGGCAAGTGAAGAAATACTCTCAGAATGACAAGAATGGCCTCTCTGCATGAATGCTGCTGCTGTACTACTGTTGCTGCTAGAAAACAAATGATGATTTGGGGCTACTCCCCTCCTTGGAAAAAGCTGAAACTTTAGATTCGGGCTCTACTCAAGAAACCCAGAGAAACCCAGAAAGCTTTCCTGGAATGGTCGACCTCCGAAAAACACCCTCTTGGGGTTCTGCGTAGTTCCTCAATGCCCTGCGCTGCCACTGAAGAAACCCCTCTAAACTCTGCCTGAAACACTGCCTAAAACCCTGCCAAAAATCCTCCAATGAGACAAGAGCAGGTCCCCTGCTAAATCTCCCAGCATAAATCCACCTGCAAAACCCCAATCCAGCACTACAACCAAAAAGAACTGCGTCCCTCTCCAAGTACTGCGCAGTCCTCCAAAAATGTTGATGAAACTACTGCTGAAATGCTGATAAAACTACTGCTGAAATACCAATGGAAATACCTTGCGCGAGCAGGCACTTGAAGTGCCCCGGGGCTAAGGGTGAGATCTCCGAACGGAGACACTCAATGCACTAAACAGTGCCGCAGACCAGTTAAACAGCTAGCGTGCTCAAAAGTCGAAACGACTAGCTCAAAGTGCACATAACTGAATGATCCAAAATGAGGGGGCTCGTCTCTATTTTATAGCCTCTGCCTCTCACAATCCCTAAGCTCACTTCCTCCTGCGTGCTTCTCCTCTTGCCACGTGTTCTTCCCTCCTGTGCAGTCTCTCCATGTGTCTGTGTGGGCTCCATTTCTGTGACCCCCTTTGGCCCCCTTGGCTTCCCTTTAAGTCACAACGTTGTGCTACCTAGGAAGTGACTTTTTATTCTAAAGTGAGTTATGCCCCCCTTCCTCACTTTTTATTTACAAATAACTGTAGAAGGCAAAAATTGAACAAAATAAAATATTCCAATTAGCCATAGCTAATTAGGAATATTACAGTCTCTCTCGGCAAAACGTTGCTTGTCCTCAAGCAACTGAAGTGATGGATGCTGCAAGATCCTCTCACTCTCCCAAGTGGCATCCTCATCCGGCAAATTCCTCCACCTCACCGAGAATTCTTGGACCGTCCTGCTCCGTAGCTACCTCTCCCTAGTATCAATGATAGCCTCCGGCTGCAATACCAAATGCCCCTCGTCATCCATGGGTGGTAGTTCATCTGTCACTGTCACTTGCTGCCCCAATGCCTTTTTCAAGCATGATACATGAAAAACGTTATGAATCTTGCTGCCTTGGGGCAGCTCCAGCTAATATGTAATCTGTCCAACCCTACGTATCACCCTGTACGGCCCATAAAAGTGGGGCTTGAGCTTCTCAGCCCCCTTCTGCTTTAGTGACGACTATCGGTATGGCTGTAATCGTAGGTAGACCATGTCCCCTACCTCGAACTGTCTCTCCACCCGACCCCTGTTGGCATACAGCTTCTGCTGGTTTTGTGCTGTAGCCATGTTATCCTTGAGAGCTTGGAGAATATCCTGACTCTCTTGGATCCAAATCTTGGCTCTAGGAGCCTTGCTATCACCAAACATCACGTCAGCAAAAGATAAAGGATGATACCCATATAAGGCATAGAATGGTGACATACCAATGGACATGTGATGTGAAGTATTGTAGCAGTACTTCCCTAGATGTAGCCACCTCAACCATGCTCGCTGCTGCCCACTGACATAGTTACGCAAGTAGCCCTCTAGCCACTTGTTAGCTATCTCTGTCTGCCCATCTGTCTGTGGGTGATAACTGGTACTCTGTGTCAACTCCATCCCCACCAATCGGAAAAGCTCCTGCCAAAATCCGCCCATGAAACGGCTGTCCCTATCACTGATGATGGTCTTGGGAAGACCATGTAGCCTGAAAATCTCTCTAAAGAACAACTTGGCCACCTGTTTTGCTGTATAATGTGTGGATATGGCAAAAAAATGTGCGTACTTTGTCAGTCGATCAACGACGACAAAGATGCAATCCTTGCCCTGTACCGTGCACAACCTTGTGATGAAGTCCATCGAAATACTCTCCCATTTCCCCTCCAGAATGGGAAGAGGCTGCAATAATCTCACGGGATGGCTCATCTCTCCCTTGTTCCTCTGGCAAACATTGCACTCCTGGATGTGCTGGAGTACGTCCTCCTTGAGCCCTTCCATGAGAATCTCTCCCTAATGGCCCTGTAGGTTTTGGTGAACCCCTGATGGCCTGCCAATGGTGAATCATGTGATGCCTGGAGTATCTTCTTCTTGAGCTGAGACCCCTTAGTCAAGAAGATCCGATCCCTGTAATAGATGATCTCATCGACCACCCTGTACCTGTCATCTGCCACCTGCCCATCCAGAACCTCACATGCAAACCTGTCCTTGGAGTACTCTACTAAGAGTCTCCAATCTGTATACAAGCTCATAAGAGACAACGTGGCTGGTCTACATGAAAAGGAATCTGCTACCACGTTGTTCTTACCCTTGACATACTCAATGTGAAAGTCATATGCTTGGATCTTGCTGATCCACTTCTGCTGCCTCTCCTGTAGCTGCTTCTGCTCCAAAAAGAACTTGAGGCTGTTGTGATCAGTCCTCACCCTGAACCTCTTACCCACTAAGTACTGCTGGTACTTAGCCAATGCATGCATGATGGTCAGCATCTCCTTGTCATATATAGAATACAACCTCTCATGCGAAAGGAGCTTCCGGCTCTCAAAGGCTATAGGGTGACCTCCCTGCATCAACACTGCGTCGATCCCCTCTCCCGACGCATCACACTCCAAAATAAATGGCTGCATAAAATCTGGCAACGCAAGCACTGGGCAGCTGCTCATAACCTCTTTGAGCCTATCAAAGGCTTGCTGCGCCATATCTGACCAACTGAATGCCCCGTTCCTCGTCAAATCTGTCAGGGGTGCCGCAAGTTGCGAGAAACCTTTGACAAACCTCTGGTAGTAAGTAAAAATGCCAATGAATCCTCGAAGTTCCGTCACATTTCTCGGCTCCGGACATTCTCTGATGGCCCTGATCTTCTCCTCGTGGACCCTCAGTCCGTCCACCCCTATGATGTGTCCCAGATACAACATCTTCGTCAACCCAAACTCGCACTTGGAGAGTTTGGCATAGAACTGCTGCTCCTGTAAGATACGTAATACCGTCTCAATGTGCTGGAGATGCTCCTCCCAAGTCCTGCTATAAATGAGAATGTCATCAAAGAATACCAACACAAACTTCCTCAAGTGACTATGGAAGATGTGATTCATACAGGACTAAAATGTAGCTAGGGCGTTGGTTAGCCCAAAAGGCATCACCAAGAACTCAAAGTGCCCATAGTGACACCTGAAGGCGGTCTTAGGAATGTCCTGCTCCCTCACGCGAATCTGATGGTACCCAGATCTCAAATCAATCTTTGAGACGAAACGTGCCCCTCTCAACTCGCCCATCAACTCATCAATCCTGGGTATGGGGTACCTGTTCTTCAGGGTCTTCTTGTTCAGGGCCCTGTAGTCAATGCACATCCTCAATGTACCGTCCTTCTTCTTCACCAACACCACAGAAGAAGCAAAAGGACTCATGCTCAGTCGGATATGCCCAAGAGCTAGCAACTCCTGGATAGCCCGCTCAATCTCATCCCGCTAGGCCTTGGGGTGCCTATAGGGGGTGGTGATCACGGCTTGTATGCCTTTCTCAAGCTTGATGGTGTGCTCAAACCCCCGATCCAGTGGCTGTCCTGGTGGAATCTCCCCGAACACTATGGAATACCGATTAAGGATGGACTGTATATCTGGATGTACTGTCTGCCCTATAGTCCCTGCCTCTGATGCACGCAGTGCCATTGCCCACTCTATGTCTCCCTTCCGAAAAACTGCCTCCATCCGATGAGCCGAAACAGTCTGAGGCGGATATGTGTGCTATACTCGTATCTTCTCATGCCTCCCTATCTTCTCATCATCCCACTCCATCTCTAGGGTCTTCTAATCTGTTGTTACCTTCCCTAGAGTGATAAGCCACTGAACACCCAGTATCATGTTGGTGTCCGGAATATCGACCACGAAAAAGTGGTCAGTTAACGTGTAGGTGCCCATCGTCACTGAAAGCTCTGGAACATAACGAGCACACGTCTTGGTATGATCTCCTAGGACCAAGACTGAAAACCCATCGAAACTCTTTGTCTGTATACCTCTCCGCTCAACCATCTGGGCATCGATGAAGTTGTGGTTCGCTCCACTGTCCACCAAACTGATACTCGCTGGCCACGTACTATCCCTCGTACGTGTAGCATCAGATACTTGGGAACTCCTCGCAATGCTGCAAGGGCCCCTCCGGTAGGTGCAAAAGATGCACCACCTGTTGTTGGTGGTGGAGGTGGCAAAGGTCCCTGTATGGCATGGCTATCTCCTGCCTCCACATCATCCTCTTCATCCTCTTCTCCATTGCGCTCGGAGAAGACTTCAATAAAATATGCTTTGCCAGCAGCACATCTATGTCTTGGTGCCCACGGCTCCTGACATGTGAAGCACAACTGCTTTTTCTTCAGCTCCCTCCTAGCATCGTCATCAAGTTGTACTTGTCCTGGATTCCCCTTTGGAGGAGGAATCCTCACATCCTTCCCTTTAGACTGAAAAGTTTGTCTCTGGGGGAAAGGTGTCCGGGTCCTGGGTAAAACATCCTGTAAGTCCCGGGTCCTACTGATAGTGTCCTGGAGTGTGGCCGGTTTAGTGGATCAGACTAAACCCCGAAGTGGCTCTGCTAACCCCTCAACATACATATAGACCCTCTGTGTCGTGGATAGATCTGGCACCATCACGGAGACCCTCAAGAAATTTGCAATGTAGGTCTCTAGGCTCCCTGTCTGTTTGAGCCTCGTCAGCGCAACAAAAAGCTGCTCTGGATCCCTCCGATCAAATCGCTCCATCAGTCTCCTGGTAAACTTGGTATATGTCATCACTGTGGAGTGCCCCAATGTAACATTCCCATGAAACCACCAATCCTAAGTCTCGCCATCCAAATGCAATGTTGCCACCTTGATGGCCTCTGCCTCCGACATCTGGATAAGCTGGAAATAAATGTCCAGCTTCTCCACCCAAGACTTTGCTGAACTGTTTGATGAACCATCAAACATAGGCAAGTGGAATCTACTCGCTGCACGGTGGGTGTCACCATCATGATAATGCTGGTACCCTCTGTGATGGTAGCAGGGTCCACTATCCTGCTGGAGCTGAACAAAATCTCTGAATGAGAGGGCTTCGCTGAACTCCTGCCCATAGGCCTGGTACTCTGCAAAATAATTGCCCATATGTTCGGGCTCTGCCTCTTGCTGGGCTACGACCCCCATTTCGCCTCCTAAGAAAGTGGGCATGGTAGAGCATGTAGGGGCATGTGAGGCCAGCTGCTACGCAGTATCACGCTGCTCTGACAAATGGTGGGATGCCCCTGATCCCTCATCAACCTGGAAAACCCGTTGGCTCTCACGCTGTCTAGCCTCTACTGCCGTGAATCTCTGCCCCATCACCTCAATCTGTCTCGACAGATCCTGTACTGATTTGAGGAGCATATCTGCAAATCTCTTCCCATCCTCGTCTGCCATTTGATCATTCTGCTCTGCGTCCACCATAGGCTCCTCTTGTTTTGCGTCCACCACCGGAACACAGTCTCCCTCTCCATAGGTATTCTCCAACCTACGCTCACTGTCTCTGTATTTCCTACCTCTGTAACAAATCTAGGGTTTTTTCCCTAGTGTCATAGATTGCTAGCTCCACAGGCTGAGCCAGATCTATGCTCTGATACCACTGTAATATTCCTAACCCAGAATATTCCTCAATCCCTGGCAAAAATTCCAACTAAATAGATGCAAATGATATAATAACCCAGAAGTGATAAAATAACAGTGGAACAACATATAATAATGTAAACCAGAAATATAAGCAGATACACAAGAAATGCAGCAAGAAAAGCTAAGCCATTTTATTATACTAAGCAATAAAATGAGTACAAGAGGTGATTAGACAGATGGCACCTCGACTTGCACAAGGCAAGTGAAGAAATACTCTCAGAATGACAAGAATGGCCTCTCTGCGTGGATGCTACTGCTGTGCTGCTGCTGCTGCTAGAAAACAAACGATGATTTGGGGCTGCTCCCCTCCTCAGAAAAAGCTGAAACTCTGGATTTGGGCTCTACTCAAGGAACCAAGAAAAACCAAGAAAGCTTTCTTGGAATGGCTGACCCCCGAAAAACACCCTCTTGGGGTTTTGCACAGTTCCTCAAGCACTGCGCTGCCACTGAAGAAACCCCTCTAAACTCTGCCTGAAACACTGCCTAAAACCCTGCCAAAAATCCTCCAATGAGACGAGTTGGACCCCTGCTCAATCTCCCAGCATAAATCCACCTGCAAAACCCCAATCCAGCACTACAACTAGAAAGAACTGTGTCCCTCTCCAAGTACTGCGCAGTCCTCCAAAAATGCTGATGAAACTGCTGCTGAAATGCTAATAAAACTACTGCTGAAATACCGATGGAAATACCTTGCCCAAGCAGCCACTCGAAGTCCCCTGGGGCTAAGGGTGAGATCTCCAAACAGAGACACTCAATGCACTAAACAGTGCTGCAGACCAGCTAAACAGCGAGCGTGCTCAGAAGTCGAAACAACTAGCTCAAAATGCACATAACTGAATGATCCAAAATGAGGGGGCTCCTCTCTATTTTATAGCCTCTGCCTCTCACAATCCCTAGGCTCACCTCCTCTTGCGTGCTCCTCCTCTTGCCACATGTTCTTCCGTCCTGCTCAGTCTCTCCATGTGTCTGCGTGGGCTCCATTTCTGCGTCCCCCTTTGGCCCCCTTGGCTCCCCTTTAAGTCACAACATTGTCCTACCTAGGAAATGACTTTTTATTCTAAAGTGAGTTATGTCCCCCTTCCTCACTTTTTATTTACAAATAACTATAGAAGGCAAAAATTGAACAAAATCGAATATTCCAATTAGCCATAGCTAATTAGGAATATTACATGTAGGTTCACGATGGATCTACAAGATCAAGTGTGCTGCAGAAGACAACATAGAGAAGTACAAGGCAAGATTCGTGGCAAAGGGGTATGCTCAGAAATAAGGGATAGACTATGATGAGATCTTCGCCCCAGTTTCTCGTTACACCTCTATGAGATCTGTTATATCCCTAATGGCTCAAATGGGATGGGAGATTCACCAGATGGACGTCAAGACAACATTCTTGAACGAGGTGATAGAAGAAGAGGTGTATATAGAACAACCTGAAGACTTCGAAGCTCATGAGAAGAAGTCTCATGTTTGCAGGTTAAACAAAGCCCTGTACGAGCTCAAGCAGGCACCTAGAGCATGGTATGGTCGAATTAATAGTTACTTGCAGCTGTTGGATTTGTCAAGAGTGATGTTGATCCCAATCTCTACTATTTACTGATAGATAATGAGCCACTTATTTTGGTACTATATGTAGATGATTTGTTTCTAATTGGATCATCTAGGCTCATCCAGGATTATAAGAAGAATCTTGAAGTCGCATTCGACATGAAGGACTTGGGATTGATGCATTATTTTTTGGGGTTGGAAGTTTGGTAGAAGAATGGGGAGATCTTCCTTGGTCAAGGAAGATATGCTACAGAGATTCTGAAGAGATTCAAAATGCAGGATTTTCGACCCATGGCTACTCCCATGATCACCAACTAGAAAAAAAAAGATGCATCAGAGGATAAATAAGTAGATCCCAACTTGTACAGACAACTCATTTGGTCACTTATGTATCCGGTCAACACTAGGCCAGACATTTATTTTGTGGTCAACACTCTTAGTCAGTTCATGGTGGAACCAAAAAGGGTGCATTGGGCAGCAGCTAGACACATACTTAGGTATGTACGAGGAACAATTAGATATGGGTTGAAGTACTCTAGAGGAGAGGATATCAACTTGAATGGGTTCACCGATGCAGATTGAGCAGGTAATTCAGTAGACCGAAAAAGTACCTTTGGGTACTGCTTCAGTGTTTGATCAGCCATGATATCCTAGTGCAGCAAGAAGCAGAAATCGGTAGCACTGAGTTCAACAAAAGCATGATATGTGGCAGCCAACATAGTTATATGCGAAGCCTTATGGCTTAGAATATTGCTTGTGAGCCTATTTAGGAAAAGAATGGAGGTGACCAAGGTTTATTGTGATAATCAAAGTTGCATCAAACTCTTTGAGAATCCAGTATTTCATGATCGGTCAAAACATATAGATATTCGTTGTCATTTTATCAAACAATGTGTTTAGCATGGGGCAGTACAGCTACAGCATGTTCCCACAGGAGAGAAGGTGGCCGATATACTCACAAAGGCTCTTAGAAGAGCTAAGTTTACTCAGTTCAGAGAGAAGTTGGGTATGATTGAAAATTCATTTCAGTAGCAGGAGCAGGATGCAGTGCAGATTCAGTGTTGGGTGGCAGGACTAGCAGCGACGTGAATGCAGAGGGAGCTGTAGTACAGATGTAGCAGTGACAGTGGAAATATCAAAGGCAACAGTACAGTAGCAGTAGTAGCGCCGTAGTTGGTGGACAACAGGTCAGGCATCAACAGCGCAGAGACGATGCCTCAGAGTCAGAGCAGTATGCAGAGAGGCAATGTATTGCTAGAGCACATTCCTCGCTAAGAGGGAGTGTTGATTTGGGGTAGCATCGGATGTGCTCTAAGCCTCAAATTTTGTAGGGAGACTTGGGCATAGGTATTCCAAAGAACCCGTAAAGCGTTTTAGGAAATTCCACCCGGAAGTGATCTTATTAAAATAATTAATATTTTTAATGGGCTTCCTAAATCTAAACTTAGGAAAATTAAAATATTAATGGGTATTAATCTAATTAGGGGTGAAACTTCTAGAAAAAGCCATAGATCAAGTCAAAAATGATATGAGCCTTTGATTATGTTTTAATCTAGGTCGTTGATTGCCCAACATGAAGATATAAGAAGGGACTTGAGGGTCATTTGGAAGATGCACCAGGCAGATACTCAGTTGCCCAAGAGAAATTGATTTTCTCACTGGTCGAAGTTTGGCAAGAGAAAATCGATTCAAAGGGAGAGTTGTAGGTGGAGGAGAGACAAAGAGGGTTCAACATCAGTTAGGGAGACAAGGACGAAGACACATAGCAGTAGAAGGAACAATGCTGGGCAGATTGACTTTGGGAGAGGCAGTGTTGGCTTGAGTTACGCAGGCATTGTGCAGGCCAGTCCATAGTCCAGAGAAATTGATGTTGGGCAAGCCAGAGAGACGCAGAGGCACAAGGAACCTCTCTCTCGGGTCAGACACTTGTTCAGGAACATCTGTAAATATTTCTCAGTTCTATATTGCTGGGTGAAATTTTTTACATGTTGATTTTTGCTAAAGAATAATAAAACCCTCATCTGCTGCACTGGTTTTCCCGCATTGAGTTTTTCCAGGGACAATTGTGCAAAAATAACCGTGTCATTGTGTTTGTATATGTGTCGGCATTTTACTTACATTTAATTTCTGCAATGTTATAATTGTGAAGGCCGCAGTAGAATATGTTTTGATATTTTCTATAAGAATATAGTAGATATGTTAAATTGGCAACTAGGGCCAAACTCCATGTGGGTCGGCTTATTTATGGCAGCTGATATTTTTATTGGATCCCTCTCGCCGAGAGGTGTAGGATTGATCCAAAGATCATCCGATTCCAATAAGTATTTATGGAGATATGAATTTATTTTGTTTATGTAATTATTATCAAGCCGACCAGCTCTTATGTAGGCTCTAGAAGCCCAACCGACGTGTCTATTCATCATCCTTGTTGTGGTATAAATAGATGAGGATTTGGAGTCATTAGTACAACACATTCTCCATGTGAACTCCTCCTCTACACGTCTTGGGTTTTTGGAGAAGGAGAAGACACAAAAGAGAATACGTTGGATGCCCTAGCTGCAGTAGAAAGAGCAGCAGTCCATACACTATAGTGAAAGCCATCCACGCTGTAATGGTGACCTTATCCACGCAACCATATGTTGAGATGCACGCCGAAATGAAATATATATATATATATATATATATATATTGCTCGTTGGAAGACCTTGCCACAGTAAATACATGTACGCTGCTCGTTGTGTATATATGCATTGCTAGCCACAGTAAATACATATACGTTGTTCATTGAATATATATATATATATATTGCTCGTTGGAAGACCTAGCCGCAATCAATACATATACGCTGCTCGTTGAATATACAATCATACGTTGAAGCACAGTGCATAGAGATCAATACGCAGGCATATGGTGACATTTAGACCTAGCCGCAGTAAAGAAAAACATTTACACGCTGGTCATACGCTGTTCAGGCAAACATTTACACGCTGGTCATATGTTGTTCAAGCAAACATTTACACGCTGTTCAGGCAAACATTTACACGTTGATCATACGTTGTTCGAGCAGACATTTACACGTTGATCATACATTGTTCAGGCATACATATATACGTTGGTTGTGGAAACAGCTATACGCTGTTCAGGCAGATATCACGATGGAGCGGAGACAGCTATATGCTGTTCAATATATATATATATATATATATATATATATATATATATATATATATATATTCGCAGGGCTCCATACTCACAGTTCAGCGTGGATATGGATCATGTAGCTGCAATCTATGTATCAGGTCAATGCATGAAGTTGTAATCAATGTACGTAGCCACAGTCATGGGTTCATGGTTACGCTGTTCATTTATACAGTCAACGTGATGCCCCATACACAAGGCAGAGGACGCAGCGATACACATAAACACAGTCATGGTTATAGCCGCAGTTATGAAGAGGGCAAAAACACTGTAATTCATATGACACCTATATGCACAAGAAAACGAAGCCACAGCCATAACAGAGCCGCAGTAAGGAATGAAGCTATAGTCAACTGCAGTCAAGGTTGGATCTAGGGTTTGGCTGTGTCCTCGGATTGGTTAAGGAACTGCAAAACTAAAGAAGCAATCTTGGTAATGAGATAAGGCTTCAATGAAGTGATTTGTAGCATACAGCGGTCTCAACATGTTTCAGAAAACAGTGACAAGCATCATATATATATGCATGATCAGTAATGGACTGCATAATGATGGATGAGAGAGATGATGATGAATGATGCAGAATAATGGGCATGAGCAGCTTGATGAATAGGGCTGCATAACGATGGAAGATGTTGAATAATGGGAAACATGATGATGCAGCAAGATGGTGCTACACAGTAAAGTGCAGCAAATGGATGAATTGCAGCACAATGATAGGTGAAGGAGTCACCTTGAGAATCAGTTGAAGTAGAGTGTCTTCAACTGATCTCATCATTATACGAAATGATCTATGCTAGATACAGATAAGTCAAAGTGTTGACTTCTGTTGTAAATGTAATCTCTCTCTCTCTCTCTCTCTGCTGAACTTTGAAGATAAAAGAAGATTTGATCAAAGGGTTTCCCCACACACTGTGGGGTTTGTCCCTGGCTCGCGCCATATCTTGTGTCCTCTTGTCTTGGCTTGTCTTCTGCGTTTTATATTTATGTTCTATCTGCAGTTTATCGTAATGCTGATGTGCTTGCTAACTGTGAAAATTTAAATAAATTGCTCTAGCATAGAACATACCTAATCTTAACATGGTATCAAAGCTCAGGTGAAGACAATGCCCAAACAAGAGTGAAATAGCAATCACCGAAGACAGTTGGGACAAGACAGAAGGATCAATGGGTTCCTCATAATTCACCGAGGGTGAATTCAAAGCAAAGAATGTTATCAGAATGGCGCAGCGGAAGATTTTGATGGTCCATCTTAAGATCACTTAATTGGGAAGTTCGGATCTAAGGGTGGAAGGAAAGGCGGATGCCTTGTTGAAATAAGTTCGGCCGTTATGCAAAGGAGTATCCGAATGGCAGAGACACATCTCTTGATGAAGATAACAATCATTCTTGGGACATCTTCAATGATCAAAAGAATGACTGGTAA
Organism: Pinus tabuliformis; assembly: GCA_031772625.1. Classification (NCBI taxonomy): domain Eukaryota; kingdom Viridiplantae; phylum Streptophyta; class Pinopsida; order Pinales; family Pinaceae; genus Pinus; species Pinus tabuliformis. The sequence continues at coordinate 218,500,445 of CM062804.1, read as the reverse complement.
TGCAGGTCATCAAGGAAATGGTCGACTCTTCCACGAAAGCAAGGAACCCCAAAATCTCTTTTATGCACCTGATCGAACCTGATGTCCATCTCGGAAATGGAAGTCAAAGATTGCAGGGTGGCACTTATCGATGGAAAGGTACGTGTTTGAAAATAGATGTTTTTGAGTTTAGGGTTGTATCAAGGTGCAGGAAGTCTACTGGGGACCATGTCAATTGACTCAGCTCTAGAGGTCTGTAAGTCAAATGGTAACTAGGATGCCTGAATTCAAAAGGAAGCATGAAGGTACATGTCTGAAGGAAAATATTATAAGGGTACCATTCCCCTCATGCAGCAGGTTCACAGGTTTGGAACAACCCGAGGAGTTTGAGAATCATGATCAAGGAATCTCATGTATACAGGTGGAAGAAAGCCCTCTATGGCTTGAAGAAAAGCACCTCAGGCATAATATGAGAGGATTGATAACTGTCTAAAGCAACTGAGATTCACTAGGAGTGAAACCGATCCAAACCATTACTCAAAGGTTGTGGATGATAAACCTCTCGTACCGGCACCTATGTCTGACAGTTGCAGACCCTCTCATTTATAGGAGACAGAGGGAGTTGGATTCTGAATGTGGGAAGATAAGATGCAAGCTTGTGACTGCCTCGAGGATCTTAACTTTCAGAAGTTATATGGTAATGATGTCGGACCAGGTTTGGGAAATGCCTCTGAGTTTCATAAACTCATTCGCGTTGATGTTCTTGGAGAACCTCCGTCCGGACATCTGTGTTGCAGTTAGCATGGTGAGCTCATATTTGGTTGAGCCTCACTAGATTGGTGCCAAGAAGCTTCTAAGATATCTTCAGGGCACAATCTCTCATGAATTGAGATACACTGCCGGAAATATGAAACCACATGATTATTCGAATGATGAGTGGGCAAGAAGTATGGAGGATCACTAGAGCACTTCTCAGTGCTGTTTGGAATCTGCCTTGATATCCTGGATGAGCAGGAAGCAGAAGTCGGTGACTCTGAGCACCACCAAGGCAGAATACATTGTTGATAGTATGGCCTTCTGTGAGGCAGTCTGGTTACTGAAGCTCTTCAGTGAGCTGTTTGTACACATGATGAATACCACTGTGAATCTCTGTGACAACCAGAGATGGGATTCGATTATTGAGGAATCCCGTATTTGACAATTGCTCCATCAGATAGACATCAATTACTGCCTTATCTGGGATATGGTAAGTCGATGATCAAGGAGGCTCCATCACACTGAGATGATGTACAGGACAGAGCCCCGAGGAAAGATCAAATTTGTGATTTTCCCGAACGACTTGGAGTCGTCGAGAGACCTTTGTAAAAGGGTCTTGCATGCTGCATACATTGAGCTCTAGAGCTTTGGGGGGCTTGCAGTTCTATTGGAGCAACATACGACCACAGGGTGACTCACCCTCCCCTGGTGGTGTGCACTGAAACAAGATGATTCGCTCTCTTGTGGGACAAGATGATTCACTCTCTTGTGTAGCAGGATGATTAGTTCTCCTGTGAGGCCTGGATTGATGTGTTCTCCATGGTGATTGTAGCAGGATTGATGTGTTCTCCTGTGAGGCCTGGATTGATGTGTTCTCCATGGCGATTGTAGCAGGATTGATGTGTTCTCCTGTGAGGCCTGGATTGATGTGTTCTCCATGGCAGCCTGGATTGATGTGTTCTCCATGGCGATTGTAGCAGGATTGATGTGTTCTCCTGTGAGGACAGGATTGATTAAGTTCTCCTGTCGAGGCATCCTACCCATGCAGTCTGGGACTCATGGGAAGTACCTCTCATCTGATCAATGAGCAGGGAAATGAAGTTAGGGACCATAGTAGTACCGATGGACGCATCGTTGTATCTACTGTACTCCCTACGCTAGGATGTCCTCCATTGATCTGGGATCAATGATACTGGTCTGGGACCAGTGGTAGGAGTTGTACTTGCTATGACGCTGACTTCGGGTAGGCTGAGACTGGTCTGGGACCAGTGGTACATACTCCGAGACTGACTTTGTGTCAGTGCAGTAATGGTTTGGGACCAGTGAGAGTGGTACATACTATGACGCTGACTTCGGGTCGGTTGAGACTGGTCTGGGACCAGTGGTACACTCTCTGAGACTATGATACTGGTCTGGGACCAGTGGTAGGAGTGGTACTTACTATGAAGCTGACTTCGGGTCAGTTGAGACTGGTCTGGGACTAGTGGTATGCACTCTGAGACTGACTTCAGGTCAGTGGAGAATGATATGACTCATTCTCGATCAATTCTTCTTCTTCATAGTTCAGCGGAGATGAGCAGAGCAGAGCAGAGCCAGCAGAGCAAAGCTAGCAGAGCTGAGCTGAGCAGAGCAGAGCCAGTAGAGCTGAGCAGAGCAGAGCCAGCAGAGCCAGCAGCGCTGAGCAGAGCAGAGCTAGCAGAGCCAGCAGCGCTGAGCAGAGCAGAGCAGAGCAAAGCCAGCAGAGCTAAGTAGAGCCAGCAGATCTAGGCAGAGTAGTGCAAGGAACTAATGGCAGAGATAGTATAGTCGTACATATGGATCAGCGGATGGAGTTCACCCTAGTTGAGAGGGAGTGTTAAATTGGCAACTAGGGCCAAACTCCATGTGGGTCGGCTTATTTATGGCAGCTGATATTTTTATTGGATCCCTCTCGTCGAGAGGTGTAGGATTGATCCAAAGATCATCCGATTCCGATAAGTATTTATGGAGATATGAATTTATTTTGTTTATGTAATTATTATCAAGCCGACCAGCTCTTATGTAGGCTCTAGAAGCCCAACCAACGTGTCTATTCATCATCCTTGTTGTGGTATAAATAGATGAGGATTTGGAGTCATTAGTACAACACATTCTCCATGTGAACTCCTCCTCTCCACGTCTTGGGTTTTTGGAGAAGGAGAAGACACAAAAGAGAATACGTTGGATGCCCTAGCTGCAGTAGAAAGAGCAGCAGTCCATACGCTATAATGAAAGCCATCCACATTGTAATGGTGACCTTATCCACGCAACCATATGTTGAGATGCACGCCGAAATGAAATATATATATATTGCTCGTTGGAAGACCTTGCCACAGTAAATACATGTACGCTGCTCGTTGTATATATATGCATTGCTAGCCACAGTAAATACATATACGCTGTTCATTGAATATATATATATATATATATATATATATATATATATATTGCTCGTTGGAAGACCTAGCCGCAATCAATACATATACGCTGCTCGTTGAATATACAATCATACGTTGAAGCACAGTGCATAGAGATCAATACGCAGGCATATGGTGACACTCAGACCTAGCCGCAGTAAAGAAAAACATTTACACGCTGGTCATACGCTGTTCAGGCAAACATTTACACGCTGGTCATACGTTGTTCAGGCAAACATTTACACGCTGGTCATACGCTGTTCAGGCAAACATTTACACGTTGATCATACGTTGTTCAGGCAGACATTTACACGCTGATCATACATTGTTCAGGCATACATATATACGTTGGTTGTGGAAACAGCTATACGCTGTTCAGGCAGATATCACGATGGATCGGAGACAGCTATATGCTATTCAATATATATATATATATATATATATATATATATATATATATATTCGCAGGGCTCCATACTCACAGTTCAGCGTGGATATGGATCATGTAGCTGCAATCTATGTATCAGGTCAATACATGAAGTTGTAATCAATGTACGTAGCCACAGTCATGGGTTCATGGTTACGCTGTTCATTTATACAGTCAACGTGATGCCCCATACACAAGGCAGAGGACGCAGCGATACACATAAACGCAGTCATGGTTATAGCCGCAGTGATGAAGAGGGCAGAAACGCAGTAATTCATATGACACCTATATGCACAAGAAAACGAAGCCGCAGTCATAACAGAGCCGCAGTAAGGAATGAAGCTATAGTCAACCGCAGTCAAGGTTGGATCTAGGGTTTGGCTGCGTCCTCGGATTGGTTAAGGAACCGCAAAACTAAAGAAGCAATCGTGGTAATGAGATAAGGGTTCAATGAAGTGATTTGTAGCATACAACGGTCTCAACATGTTTCAGAAAACAATGACAAGCATCATATATATATGCATGATCAGTAATGGACTGTATACTGATGGATGAGAGAGATGATGATGAATGATGTAGAATAATGGGCATGAGCAGCTTGATGAATAGGGCTGCATAACGATTGAAGATGTTGAATAATGGGAAACAAGATGATGCAGCAAGATGGTGCTACACAGTAAAGTGCAGCAAATGGATGAATTGCAGCACAATGATAGGTGAAGGAGTCACCTTGAGAATCAGTTGAAGCAGAGTGTCTTCAACTGATCTCATCATTATACGAAATGATCTATGCTAGATCCAGATAAGTCAAAGTGTTGACTTCTGTTGTAAATGTAATCTCTCTCTCTCTCTCTCTGCTGAACTTTGAAGATAAAAGAAGATTTGATCAAAGGGTTTCCCCACACACTGTGGGGTTTGTCCCTGGCTCGCGCCATATCTTGTGTCCTCTTGTCTTGGCTTGTCTTCTGCGTTTTATATTTATGTTCTATCTGCAGTTTATCGTAATGCTGATGTGATTGCTAACTGTGAAAATTTAAATAAATTGCTCTAGCATAGAACATACCTAATCTTAACAAGATAACTTATCTCTGAAGTAATAAGTAGAAGAAGTCATATTAATCACTACAGTGGGATTTCCATTTTAGAATTTTTCACAGTTGGAACCTCCCTTTTCCCCGAATTCGAGAAGGTCAGTGATACATCTCCAAAAATGGCATCTACTTCAAGCACTGACTTCGAAAGGGATCAATCCAATATGACCAAGAGTGAAAGACACTTGGTTAGTGTCTTTGCCCCATTGAAATTGAGTAATAATCCCAAGCCAATACTTGAAAAATTTAATCGATGGTTGCCCAAATTCAAAAGGGATGCTACTTGGATTGCCCATGGTTTTATTGAAGAATTCTACTACAAAATGTCCCCTGGAATGATATTTGATGAAGATAGGATCATGATGATTTTTGCCTTATCACTTGAGGGATAAGAAAGAGATTGGTATCTTAGCCTTCCCCTTGGATGCATAAATACCTCCGATGAATTTGAGGAGCTATTCATGAAAAGGTGGTCATGCAATGCCCAGGGGACCTTCAACATTGAAAAATTCTACCAAATAACCAAGGGAAGGGAAGATGTGGGAGAGTTCGTTCAAAAGTTTGATAGTGTAGTCAAAGATATCCCTGATCATTTGAATCCATCTGAAGACACACATCCTTGACAAATTCATAAAAGCTGTGGGTGGCCACCTCACCTATGTGTTGAGGGATAAGAAACTGTCCACTTTGGCCGAGGCTAAAGAAATGACAATGGAAGTTGAAGAAAACCTGTGAATGTAAAAGGTTGGCATCAATTATCATCTTAGAGCTAAATTTGAAACCAAGAAGGAGAAGTCCAACGATCAACATAAAGAATCTCTCCTTACCATCCTCAAAAAGATGAAAAGGTTAATCGAAGAAGGCAATGCATGTGATAGGGTTATCATGAACAAAATCACTGCCTTAGAAAAGGCCCAAAATCGAGTTACATCCCTAAAGGAAAGCCTTTTCCCAAAAAGAAAAGTGAAGAAGATAGGTCGAGCTCTTCTCAAATCCCAAACACATTGGCTCCAACTAATGCTGTTGAGCTGGATTCTTCATCTGAGGATGAGGAAAGTGAAGGAGATGAAAGTGGGGATGAACAAATTGATGAGAAAGCCAATCTTGTTGGATCTGACATCTTCAACATTTTGCTAGGAGGATCATACACGCATCCTTCCATTAGTGAGGTCACCCTTAAGGAAGAAAAGGAAGCATCCATTATTAATTCCGATAGCCTGGGAAGATTCAAAGGGGTCCAACATTCTCGAAAGGAAAAGGACAAAGACCCCTCACCTCCTAACGAGTCACCCAAGGAAGATCCATCACTTAAGCAAACTCCTCCTAAAGAATCCATCTCGAAAGTTCCTTCCAAGAAGGATCCCCCAACAAAGGTCAATCCTAAAAAGGATCCTCCTAAGAAAGAATACAGGAAGAAGGAAAAGGGGAAGGAAATTAAACTTGACATCAACATAGGGGCCGTCGTAGGAAAGATGATTATATACGTTCCCCTGAAGTAGATTGCTAAGCTTCTTGAGCAACAACAATAACTTAAGAAGTCTCTCAGGACTCAAGATGAAGAGTTACTTGAAGAATTGCAAAACATTCATATTCCTGACCGAAACCCTGGGCACGAACCTTTCTTGCTTACTTTGACTATCAATGACCGCTTCTTACACAATTGTATGTTAGACTCAGGTGCTTTCGCCAATATCATGCCTTTGACTGTTATGAAGAAATTGGGTCTCAACATCACTTGGCCATATAAAATAGTGTGTGGTTTTTAATTCCAAGCCTGTGGAAGTGGTAGGCATCATCAAAGAGCTTAAGGCCTCTGTTAAAATTGGCAACTAGGGCCAAACTCCATGTGGATCACCTTATTTACGGCTTCTGATATTTTTCCTAGATTCCTCTCATCGAGAGGTGTAGGATTTATCTAAAGATCATCCGATTTCAATAAGTATTTATGGAGATATGAATTTATTTTGATTATGGATAAATTGTCAAGGTCGGCCAGCAAACTTATGTAGGCTCAGAAGCCCAACAATCATGTCTATTCAACCTCAATGTTTGCAAATAAATACAAGGAGCATTCTCCTCATTTGGATAATTCATTCACTCATCTTCTCTCTCTCTCTCCTACGCATAAAAGGATCTTCTCTCTCTCTCACACGTGTGGCTGAAAGGAAGACGTCCTAGGGCAAGGAAGACGCAAAAAGAAGGACGCTAGGGCAGCAGGTCATCTCTTTGACCAGCGTTGACCAACCATTGACCTTCCAGAAGTGCGGATTGGGTGTGGTTGCCTCTCCTAGGCAGGGCGCAATTTTTGGCACAAAAATAGAGGCAATCTGACGTCTGGTTTGACCGGTATTGGCTGCCCTAGTTTAGGACTGCAGCTGACTTCAGAAATCTGCAAATTGACTGAACTTTTGGGGCTGTTTCTTGAGGCTGTTCAAGGACAAGTTGACCGGAAATTGACCAAGTATTTTAGAGGTCAATTTCAACTAGTTTGACCAAGATTGACTTTGTTGATCTTGGGTTTGTTGCTGCTGATATAAAATTACAGAATTCAGATTTTGTACTATTTCTCTTTGCTGAACTATTGAAGATAAAATAAGATTTGATCAAAGGGTTTCCCCGCATTGGGGTTTGTCCCTAGTTAGCCGCCACATCTTGTGTCTCTTGTCTTCGCTTTTTTTCTGTTGATCATTTAATGTTTTATCTGCACTTTACTCAATGTATATGTGATTGCTAATCTGTGGCTAATAAGAAGAAAAATAAGTAAACTTCTCTAAGCATAGAACATACCATAATTTAACATGGTATTAGAGCTGAGGTGAAGACAAAGCCCAAGCAAGAGCAAGAGCAAGAGCAATCACCGAAGAGAAGGTTGGCAAGGCTATCTTAAATAAATCATGGGGTCCTCAACACACTTCCTTGCTGAAGACAAAATCCGTGAGAAGTCTGACTATCATGGATGGAAGATGTCTCTCGATCTAACATTAGAAGAACAGGAAGTGTTGGACCATGTGAGAGGCGGAATTGTTGAGCCTCCATCAAATGCATTCACTGTTGCTAGGAACAAATGGACCAAGGGAGAAGTCAAAGCAAGGAAGATCATTCGGGACTCTATCGACAAGCGCTTGGTGGCCTATGTTTCCGAGCTGAACACCTCCAAGGAAATCTACGATAGACTGGTGAGTTTATTTAAAGTTAATGATGCAAATCAAGTCTTGTTTCTTAGAAATAAGCTGAAGGAAATTAAGAAGGGCAAAGATGAGAGTATGCAAGCATATTTCTTAAGGATCACCGAGATCAAGAACGATCTCCTATCTATTGGGGAAGTAATTCCTGATAGGGAAATGACACTCACAACTCTTGGAGGACTACCATCTGAATGGTATATATTTAGGACTACTCTTCTCAACAATAACGTAATTCCTGGATTTGAGGAATTAATGGCCAGATGCATTCAAGAAGAAACGAGGATGGAAGAGCAAGAAGTGTCGATACTTAAAGGTCATCCCTTCGCCTTTTCTTCTCATACTAAAAGAAGAAACAATTCCGGGGCTAAATTCAAAGGAAAGGCTGGACCAAAGGGTGGAAGAAAAGGACGATGTTACAATTGCAATAAAAGTGGTCACTATGCAAGGGAGTGCCCTCATAAAAGGGACTCACACCGGGACGATGATCAAAATCCCTCTCAAGGCAATCAAAGGAATGGTAGGTCAATTGGCAGAGTTAAAAGAAGTGCCGGAAATCAAGGAAGAGGACAACCATTCAAGAAGGCAAGAAATTCCAGGTATGAATCTAACACTGTTAACAATAAGCAAGATGAATATTATCTACTAGCTACTCTATCTATTACTACTCCCCCGGATTCGCTGGGAAATTGGCTTATTGATAGTGGTGCCTCAAGGCACTTCATTGGTTACAAAGACACTCTCTATAATCTGATAGAGAAGGAAACCAACTTGGAAATTGTTCTTGGAGATAATTCAAAGTATCCCATGAAAGGCGTAGGAAATGTCACTCTTCAATTGAATCAGGGTAATACCATCCACTTACAAGATGTATTATATGTACCCAATCTCAAAAGGAACCTGGTGTCCATTTCGGCAATGGAAGACAAAGGCTACAAGGTGGCCTTCAGCAATGGCAAGGTACGTGTATGGAAAAAGAACTTTAAAGATGCTTTTACTCTTGGGTTTCGAGTTGATTCATTATATCAGGTCGGAGGAAGTCCGCTGGTTGTCATGTCTTGTGACACATCTCTTCAGTCCGAACTATGGCATCAGAGGTTTGCTCACCTTCATTATGAAGCTCTACCCGATGTAAGGAAAACAGTGATCGGGATGCCCGAGTTCAGATTAGAGCAAGAAGGTGTATGTCCAGGATGTGTTGAAGGAAAGCTCAAAAGGGGACCATTCCCCTCAAGCCAAAGCAAGACCTCCGATATATTGCAGTTGTTTCACTCATACATATCCGGTATGATGCCTGTGAAATCCTTGGGAGGATATTTATATTACCTCACTTTTACAGATGATTATTCTCACAAGACTTGGATATACTTCTTGAAAAAGAAGGATGAAGTGTTTCAACACTTCAAAGCCTTGATCGAGAATCAAACTGAAAAGAAGTTCAAGACCTTAAGGACTGATAATGGGACTGAATATGAATCCAATGAGTTTCATGAATTTTGCAAAGAGGCTGGCATTAAGAGGGAGACTACTACACCATATACTCCTGAGCAGAACGGTGTGGCAGAAAGGAAGAATCGTGCAATTGTGGAAGCTGCCCATGTTGTGCTCCATGATCAAAGACTTCCAAAGTTTCTATGGGCCGAAGTTGCAAATACTGCTGTATATGTACAAAACCGATGCCCTCATGAAGCATTGGGTTCCAAGACTCCCGAAGAAATGTTCACTGGTAAGAAACCTGACGTATCTCATTTTAGAATTTTTGGAAGCCTTGTATATTTTCATGTGCCGAAAGAGAAAAGGAATAAATTGGGTGCATTTGGAAAGAAAGGAATCTTCGTGGGCTATAGCGAAAATACTAAAGGCTATAGAATCTATGTTGCTGCTCAAAAGGAAGTCGAGATTGGTCATGATGTCACCTTTGACGAAGATATGGCTCTTAGCAAAGTAGACAATCTTCCTATTTTAAGGGGATCTAAGGATGCTGACACTGGGGAACCGAAGGAAAAGGAAGATGAAACGATGCCCGATGTGGAAGAACCTGTGGATCCTATTGATCCTCCTCTGCAAGAGCCTTCCTCTTCTAGGAAGATGCCTTCATGGCTTAGGGGAACACTTGATGATGCTGAAGGACACATTGCACCTAGAGGAACCTTTCGTGAAAGTAAGAAGCCAAACAGGTATCAGGGATACTTGACCATCATGAGCACGGTCATCCAAAATGAGCCTTCGTCATTCACAGAAGCTGTCAAACATCAAGTATGGAAGGATGTTATGACCGAGGAATATGAGTCCATTATGAAAAACGATGTTTGGGATGTGGTCCCTAGACACCAGGACAAAGCAGTTGCCACTTCAAAATGGCTTTACAAGATAAAGCATGCAATTGATGGAAGTACGGAAAAGTATAAGGCTCATTTTGACGCTCGTGGCTTCTCCCAGAAGGAAGGTATAGACTATGATGAGATATTTGCACCTGTTGCCCGATATACCACCATCCGCTCGATCATAGCCCTTGCTGCTTCACAAGGATGGAACCTACATCAAATGGATGTCAAGAATGCGTTTTTACATGGTTCGATCAAAGAGGAGGCCTATGTGGAGCAACCCGAAGATTTGAGATTTATGATTGAGAATCTCATGTGTGCAGGTTGCAGAAGGCCCTCTATGGGCTAAAGCAAGCACCCGAGCATGGTATGAGAGGATCGATAGCACTTGATGAAGCTGGGATTCACTAGGAGTGAAGCCGACCCTAACCTTTACTTTAAGGTTATAGATGACAAGCCTCTCATACTGGTGCTATATGTTGACGACCTCTTTCTAACAGGTGCAGACCCTCTCATTCATGAATGTAAGAGGGAGTTGGCTTCTGAGTTCGAGATGAAAGACCTAGGACTTATGCACTATTTCCTAGGACTAGAAGTTTGGCAGAAACCAGGGGAGATTTTCCTATCTCAAGGAAAATATGTGGTGAAGATATTGGAGAGATTCAGCATGGTGGACTGCAAGCCCGTGGCTACCCCGATGGAGCTTGACTTCAAGAAGTTAAGCAGTAGTGCTACTGGACTTGTTTTACGAAATGCTACCGAGTATTGTCAACTCGTCAGAGCATTAATGTTCTTGGTGAACTCCCATTTGGATATATGCTTTGCAGTCAACACATTGAGTCAACATATGGTTGAGCCTCACCACTCACATTGGATTGGTGCCAAGAATCTGTTGAGATATCTTCGTGGCACAATCACTCATGGGTTGAGATACACTGTCGGAGATGTGAGACTACTTGGGTATACTGATGCTGATTGGGCAGGCAGTGTGGTGGAACGAAAAAGCACTTCTGGGTGTTGTTTCTCTTTGGGATCTGCCTTGATATCCTGGATGAGTAGGAAGTAGAAGTCGGTGGCTTTGAGCACCGCTGAGGCAGAGTAAATTGCTACTAGCATGGCCTCTTGTGAGGCAGTCTGGTTGCGAAAACTCTTCAGTGAGCTGTTTGGATTTACATTGGATACCACTGTGATCTCGTGCGACAACCAAAGCGGGATCCATTTATCAGAGAATCCCGTATTTCATGATCGCTCCAAGCATATCGATATCAGGTACCACTATATTCGAGATATGGTGTAGTGAGGAGCAATAAGGGTCTAACATATCGGTATAGATGAACAGGTCGTTGACATTTTGACAAAGCCCCTAGGAAAGGTCAAATTCTTGACTTTTCAAGAATGACTTGGTATCATTCAGAGACACTCTTATGAGGGTCGAGTATGATGTATTGAGCTCTGGGAGCTCCAGGGGGCGTGGGGTACTTCTTGGAGTGACATGTGACCACAAGGTGACTCACCATCCCCTGGTGGTGCACTATTTACAGGGTAAATGTTCAACCTTCCCCTGTGGCGACTGTGGAACAGGATGATTAGTTCTCCTGTGGGCTAGGATGATCTCCGTGGCAACTGTGGAACAGGATGATTAGTTCTCCTGTAGGCCAGGATGATTAGTTCTCCGTGGCATCCACTAGACAGGATGATTCATTCTCCTGTGGACAGGATGATTAGTTCTCCTGTCGAGGCATCCTACCCATGCAGTCTGGGACTCATGGGAAGTACCTCTCATCTGATCAATGAGCAGGGAAATGAGGATAGGGACCATAGTAGTACTATCGATGGACGCATCGTTGTATATACCATACTCCCTATGCTAGGATGACCCCATTGATCTGGGATCAATGATACTGATTTGGGATCAGTGAGAGTGGTTCACACTTTGAGACCGACTTTGGGTTAGTGAAATATGGTATGATACATCCTCTATCATTTCTTCTTCTTCATAGTTCAAGCAAAGCAGAGCAGAGTGGGGTCAAGCTGTACATGACAGTGCATTTGATGGATGGATAGCAGCGACGGTCTGACGGATTGCAGATGAAGTTCTCCCTAGTTGAGAGGGAGTGTTAAAATTGGCAACTAGGGCCAAACTCCATGTGGATCACCTTATTTATTGCTTCTGAGTTATGATATTTTTCCTAGATTCCTCTCGTCGAGAAGTGTAGGATTGATCTAAAGATCATCCGATTCCAATAAGTATTTATGGAGATATGAATTTATTTTGATTATGGACAAATTGTCAAGGTTGACCATCAAACTTATGTAGGCTCAGAAGCCCAGTCATGTCTATTCAACCTCAACGTTTGCATATAAATACAAGAAGCATTCTCCTCATTTGGACAATTCATTCACTCATCTTCTCTCTCTCTCTCTCCTATGCATAAAAGGAGCCTCTCTCTCTCTCTCACACGTGTGGCTGAAAGGAAGACATCCTAGGGCAAGGAAGACGCAGAAAGGAGGACGCTAGGGCAGCAAGTCATCTCTTTGACCAGCGTTGACCAAGTGTTGACCTTCTAGAAGTGCGGATTGGGTGTGGTTGCCTCTCCTAGGCAGGCCGCAATTTTTGGCACAAAAATCGAGGTGATCTGACCTCTGGTTTGACCGATATTGACTGCCCTAGTTTAGGGCTGCAGTTGACTTCAGAAATCTACAAATTGATTGAACTTTTGGGGCTGTTCAAGGGCTATTTCTTCAAGTTGTTCGAGGACAAGTTGACCGAAAATTGACCAAGTATTTTAGAGGTCAATTTCAACTAGTTTGACCAAGATTGACTTTGCTAATCTAGGGTTTGCTACTGCTGATATAAAATTACAGAATTCAGATTTTGTACTATTTCTCTCTGCTGAACTATTGAAGATAAAAAAAGATTTGATCAAAGGGTTTCCCCGCATTGGGGTTGGTCCCTGGCTACCCACCACATCTTGTGTCTCTTGTCTTGTCTTGTTTTCTATTGATCATTTAATGTTCTATCTGCACTTTACTTAATGTATATGTGATTGTTAATCTGTGGCCAATAAGAAGAAAAATAAGTAAACTGCTCTAAGCATAGAACATACCATAATTTAACAGCCTCTTTAGCTAGGAATCCCGATGTATCACTCCTCATGGATGTTATTGTTTGATATTCCTGATGTGTGGGGGATGTTATTGTTATTGTTATCTTGGAAATGTTGAGCTATTGTTGGGGGCATGTTCAAATGGACCTATCATATACCGCAATTCGATGGCACCTATTTTATCCTTTATAGGGAGCCTGCTTATTTATTGCATGTGATCAAGCCTGGACCATACTATGAGACATGCGAGGTCGAGAAACCTTCCCATATCCTCCCTACCCAGGAAATTTGAATGCTTAAGTGGACAATCTCTCAAACAAGCAAGAAGTGGAAGCCTAAGAAAGAATATAAGGTTGGGGATTTAGTCTTGGTAGATAAAGATCCCGTACCTATCAGGATTCATGGAAGGGTTGGGGATGACTATTACTACATTGTTAAACTTAATGACAAACTTTGGCTTGAGCTAGTGAAATTAAGCTGTATCACCTCCTTCCTTGAGACTTGACATTGTATCATATGCATGGTAGAGTAGGATGCATTGCATGACGATTTCTGCATTAGAAATAACATCATATGATTTTTCTCATGGTAGATAGATACATATTTGCATATTTTATTTTTTGTTGATTTTATGGCCTAACATATAGCATGTGCGATCATGAGACGCCACGAAAGCATGCTGCCCCGTGTTTTTGCATATATTTATGTGCAGGTGACAAGTCTACGGTAACCAAGAGATTGTTGGAGTTCTCGTGACCTCCCATTTGAGTAGCTTCGCCCACTTCTTTAAGAGATCACGTCCCAGTTGGAGCCAGATGTTACTCACCATTTTGCAGGTAATATCCTTAGGAGAAATGTTTTCTCCAAGACGGTCCTCAACTGGCAGCCAATAGCCCTTGTAATAACTAGCTAGCTCATTATGTCATTTTCTCCGCCACTTGAGCCTGCCATGTGGTCCTGTTGACGACTGGAGTGGCACCTGATGATTATATGAAAGACTCCATGCCCAAGGATGATCCAAAGGACACTTGTACCATCATATATCATCAGTCAACAGAGTTTTTTAAACTCTACTTCTATTTTCTCATCGTCTTTCTTGTACCCAGATTCCGCATCTTGTGGGGAATTGTAATAAGTGATACTAGTAATGATGAGTTTTGAGTCTGTAACAGGCCTAGGATGTTGGGACTCAATCAGCGAATAAGTACACCTTGGAGTGTTTTTTTTATCTGGTTAATTATCCCTCTTTTTCAGAGGTAGATTATTTTTTGGGTTTTTTCACTCGCTTTTTACCCAAAAGTCAGGGTGACTGTTTGAAGGTTGAGCCCCTAACACATCTTAGTTTTTAGAGTCGATGTATATTATTTTTTTTTACAAGAACGGTTATGGGATTTCATTAACTGATTGGCTAAAAGCCACAAATTCGGTTACAAAAGGAGAAGCAGATTTCTGCATAACTTTCCAACAAGAGGAATATAACGCCTACTCTAATCAGGTTCCTCTTTTTACATTTAATATAGTGCACTTCTGCTGCTAATTTCCCGAGCTGAAAGATACAAACAAACTGTTGCAAAAGAATGCAATAAAACATGGCTCTTTAGGGGATTGGTTCCCAAAGGATTTCCTTATCTCTGAGAATAGTACCGGCAGCTAAATGGACTGCCTTGTTTGCCTCAATGTCTACTTCTCTGTTATTGGTTCTCAAAACATGAAAATATTTCAGATTTAGGGACTTTGCCATGCCTTTGATCCTTGTAATTATCCTTGCTAACTGCAGGTCCGCTGGATTAGAATTGGTCGCCACTGCTTTGATGATAACCTGGGAGTCCCCAAAGACATTTGCCTCCTTCAGGCCCAACACTGTGAGGAGTTTGATTCCTTGAAAGAGGGTCATCGCTTCAGCTTGCATGCTTGAGGAGTGCCCTAATCCCCAAGCAAATCTGTGCGAAGATGTGTCATCTGGATTTATGATGAGCCCTCCAGCTCCAGCAATTCCTGGATTCCCTTTGGCTGCCCCATCAAAGAAGAGAGAGGGAATTGATTGATTGGACAACCAGGAATGAAAATCTTCTTCGTTTTTCTTGATTTGCCATTCTTTGAGGGTTGGCGAAGAGCTGTTCTATTTTTGAAACTTGAGATTGAGGGCAGTACCCAATTCTATGTCCTGCTGGCTTAGATTTGAATCATCTCCTTTGTCTTCCAGCCACTCAACTAGCTGAGTTTTCACAGTATTGGCAACTATTCTCTAATCCTGTTCCTTATTCCTGAATATCCTTCTGTTCCTTTCCAGCCAGACTTGCCAGCTAATGAATTTTGGCAGAGCACTCCACGCTGTCTTGATTGTTTTATTTTTTGGAACTGAGCCTGGATATTTGGCCATCCAGCCTGCGAACAGATCTGAAACTGAGGAGGGGAAGATGAACTTGTAATTCCAGGAAACAAGAAGCTCCTGCCATATAGAAGCTGCGAACTTGCACTCGATCATGAGATGGAAGGCGGATTCTGAGTTTTCCTTGCACAGCGTGCATCTAGAAGGCCCATAGAAGCCCCGTTTCTGAAGCCTGTCTTCAGTGAGAATCTTTTGATGGCAGAGAAGCCAACAGAAGTGGTCAATTTTAGGAATGGAAGGGATTTTCCATATGCCTAACCAGGGGGCAGGGTTGGGAGGCACGTAGGGTCGCTCTAGACATTTAACGTATCCCTGAGCTACCGTGTAGCCAACCTGATTTGTGCCCCAACCTCTCACGTCCTGCCTGCGCGCATGAATAGGAGCCAACCCGTGCATCTTCGTGGTGAGCGTTGCCAGCTCTGGTTGCAAGTCGGGAGGAACTGAAAGCTGTTTCTAGCCTGTCCAAACATCGTCCTTCCAGTTCGAGAGGTCCCACAGTGTGTTGATGTTAGCATCTGACATCCAACGTTTCAGCTCTGTCATGTCTCTCGAATCTGCTAGCGGAGGTCTATTCAGGATACTGTCTTTCCACAGATGAATACGTTTTCCATTTCCTGGTATCCAGAAGGAGTGATTTCTTATCAGCGGGCCGATTCTGTTGATGAACATGCTAAAGGAGTTCTGAGTTGATTTTTGGGCTGGTCTAGGCATCTCAGCCTCGTTCCTCTGAAGTATTTCCTCCACAGTGCAACTTGTACCCAACCTGGATTAGGAGCTATTGTTTTCCAAATCAATTTGGCTCCCATGGCAAGGTTTTGGGAACTGAGATCTTTGAAGTTCATTCCTCCTTCCTGTGTTGGTCTGGTGACTGTTTCCCAATTGACTAGTGAAATTCTCTTCTCATTTTGTTTGCCTCCTTTCCAGAAAAACTGTCTGATTTGCTCCTCCATCTTTTTGATGATTCCCACAGGCGCCAGGAGAACAGAGAATTTGAATAGCGAAAGGTTGCTGAGCACTGCTTTAATGAGGACTGATTTTCTGGCAATGTTGAGCCAAGAGGAACCCCAGGCTTGCATTTTTGATTTGAATTTGTCTAGCTGTGAATACCAATCTTTGCTCAAGGCCCTCTTGTGAAAGATAGGCAGACCAAGATATTTAAATGAGGACCAAGAAGTTGAGGCTACAAATCCGAGGCATCTGGCAATAGAGATAGCAATTGAAGCATGAATATTCCAACAATAGATGTGGCATTTGCCATTGTTTAATACACTGCCTGAAACCTTACAGTAGTCTTCCAGAACTTCTTTGAATTTAATAGCTTAATGAAGAGAAGCAACCCCCAGCAGTAATGTATCATCAGCGAAGAGGGCATGGTTGATGCTTTTTACCCCTCTTGCAATGCTCAGACCAGCGATGTCTTGATCTTGCTGCTTTTTGTCTAGATAAAAGCTGAGGACAGAAGCCTGAAGGATGAAAAGGAGGGGTGAAAGGGGACACCCCTGCCTCAACCCTCTAGTGGCTTTGAAAAACTCGGCAGCCCTACCGTTCACCAGAGGAGCAATCCAAGGCTTTGAAATACATGCTCTGATCCACTTGATGAAATTTTGACCGAACCCTAGTTTTTGCAACACATCAAACAAAAACCCATGTCTAACACAATCAAAAGCATTTGCTAGATCTAATTTAATAACCATACCTTTTTCCTTTCGGTGTAGGCTGGAATGAATCGCCTCTTGAACCAGAACGGAGTTGTCGACCAGTTGCTTGCCTTGAATAAATCCACCTTGATTATTCGGGATGATTTTGGGGAGAATTCTTTTCAACCTGTTAGCTATCACTTTGGTTATCACTTTGTACCCAATATTGCATAAGGAGATTGGGCGGAATCTGCTGAAAGAGTTTGCTCCTTTCTCTTTGGGAATGAGGGCGAGAAAGGCTGAATTTGTGTAGCCTCCTATCTTCTGACAATCTTGGAACTTCTGAATCATTTTGAAGAACTCCTTCTCAACAATCTACCAACAGGTCTGAAGAAATCTAGGCGTAAACCCGTTCGGTTCCGGAGCTTTGTCGGGATCCATTGTGAAAAGGGCCTCCTTGGCTTCCTTTTGCGTGATTTTGCTTTCAAGTGCCTTGTTTATCTTGGAGGTGATAAGACTGGGGACAACGTCAAATAGAATGTCATTTTGCCTAGCTCCTAGATCTTCCCTATACAGCTTCTCAAAATGTTCTGAGGCTGCCTTTTTTATGCTTGTAAAGTCCTTAAGTATGCAATTGTCTTCTTTTATTTCAGTGATGGAATTGTGGCCTTTCCTGGCTTGGGCTTGTTTGTGGAAAAAGGAGGAGTTTCTATCACCAGATTTGAGCCAAAGACTTCTGGACTTGAGCCTCCAATACTCTTCTTCTGCCAGACAGGCCTTATGGAAACTTTGCTAAAGCTTGGCCTCCTTACCTAACTCGTCCTTAGTGATTTCAGCTGTTTCAAGGTGTAGATGCTGACTTTCTAGAGCAATTTATGTTTTTTTCCTTTCAACAGCAGGGCTGGGCAAGGTCTTAGCCCAATTTTTTACCATGGCTTTAACCCTTCTGAGTTTTTCCTCCCAAACAAAAAAAGCTGATCCCTTGACTGGATCTTTCCAGCAATCTCTGACCTTTTCCATGAAATCTGTCTCCTTGATCCAGAGAGAGCTGAATCTGAAAGGAACAGGCCCCAGATCCTTGGGGGGCAGCAACTCTAGGCTAATAGGCATGTGATCTGATACGCTGCTGTGAAGAATGTGCATTCTGGCTTCTAGTTCGAGAAGTAGAAAGGAGCTTTGCACCAAAAATCTGTCAAGTCTTGCCGCTATGTAACCTGGGCCGACTCTCTTATTTGACCACGTGAACTTGCCAGTAGTCGGCTTAATGTCTATCAGATCCCAATCTTGCATGAGATCTTCCGCTAATTCTCTTGCTGGATCCCTGACGATACTGCCTCCTCTTTTTTCTGACGAGAGGAGGGTGAGGTTGAGGTCTCCGGCTATGATTATATTCTCCAGATTCTCTAGATCTGCCAAGTTTTTGATGGAGTCCCAGCATAATTTTTTCTCACCTGCATTGTTAGGAGCATATACATTGAATAGGCAAATAATTTCCTTAGATTCTAAGTGCTGCATTTTTAATAAAATCCAATGAGTGTTCCGGGACTCAGAGATTAATGAGAACTTATTTGGATTCCAGAGTGACCCAAGTCCTCCCGATGCTCCACGGGCAGAGGTTGCTTGCGCTCCATCTTTTTTCCAAAATTTTTTGCTTGCCTGGAGGAAGGCTGAATCCTCCAATTTAGTCTCCTGGATGAGAAGAATGTTCGGGGCTTCCAGTCTTATTAAACTATTCATTGCTTCTTCCTTAGCTTTAGTGCCCATTCCCCTACAGTTCCAGGAGACTATCTTCATCATTTACTTTTGCTGTGATGAGCTCCTTTGGAGCTCTGGGTTTGGATCCTCTTCATCTTCGGGGTTTTTGCTAGGAGTTTCTCTAGTGTTGGCTGGCTACTCTGGAGCTTGTCCTTGTAAGTTTCTTGGTCTCTTTCTTCCTTTGCTAACATGTGCCCTCTTGTAGATCTTCTAGGGGTAGACTGTGATTCGCCTATGTTCCCTTCTTCCTCCGATTCCTCGGATTCTTAGGTTTCCTCTTCTTCTTCTGACATCTTCCCTTTGGACTTTCTAGTACACTTTTGGATTTAGATGGAGAGATCTCCTTCAGGACTTCTGTCTCCTACGTGTTCATGATTTCTGATCCAAGGATCTCAAATTTATTTCCTTGGCTTTCCATGGATGGTTTCTGGGCAGGGCCCGCTTGGGGAGCTTTTGCAGTTGCATTAGCATTCTTCTTGTGTGAATTTTTGGGTCTCTTTGCCTGATTCCATCCTTCTTTCTTCCCTTTTTCTTCTACCCCTTTGGACGGGCAGTCTCTAGCGAAGTGTCCGTAGACGTGACAATTCCGGCATTTGAACGACAGTTGTTCATAGTCCAGTTTCTGTACATGCGTCCAGGGGCCTACAATTATTTTGATGGCTTGTGGTAGTCCAACCTCTAGATCTGCCTCCAAACAAATTCTGGCGCAATCGTATTGTCTTTGCTGTTGGCCTTGTCTATAAATTTCCCAAGAGTGTTTCCTATATGTTTCAGAGAGTCCCAGTTCCAGTAGTGGACGGGAAGATTAGGGAGTCTTACCCACACCGGGACCGCTGAAGGCTGTAGAAATTTCTGTTTTCCCACCCCGGTTTTCAGTTTCACCTTATTTCTCCCTTGTAGTTAAATGCCCTTTCCCATAACCATACATTTAACAAGCTGAAAAAAAAATATTGCTGAAAACACAAATTCTGGAAATTTTACAAAACGCTGGAAATTGCATAAATAAAAATCAACAGTAATAAACAGCCATTAAAACACATTTAAACACTGAGATTTTTGGTCAACTTGACCCTAGAAAAACCCCCTACAATTCTTGGGGAAAACCAGTTCGAGAGCTCTTCTTTATTTCTGAAAATGCCTTTTTTCACAGTGAGAAATATTCAGCGAAAAATCAGCAAACAAATTTACAACTTATCTCTTTTACCATGCCTCACAGCAAACTGGAAATTACAGCAAACAGGACAGCAATAAATGTTGTACGGCCTCCTCGATTTTCGTGCCCACTTTTAGCATTAAATGCTGTTGTACGACCAGCATTAAATGCGCTGTACGGACTGCAATAAATGCGTTGTACGACCTACAATAAATGCGTTGTACGACCCTCGTTTTGCATGCAGAAAAATCAGCAAACTGCTCCTTGATTTTTGTGCAAACCACTCCTCAAAAATCGTGCCAAAATCTGCCTTTCACTGTGCGCTGAACCAGCTGTACAAATCTGCTCAACTGCTGCCTTGGAATGTGTGCCAAGCTGCTATCTCCTTCTCCTCCCTGCTCAGAAATCTCCCTTGCTCTCTTGCTCTCCTTCTCCCAATCTGCTCATGAAAGAATGAATGACCTTTTCCTCCTTTAATCTAACCCCAAGTGACTTTTGGGTGATCCCTAAATCCAATGGTTGAAATAGATTGAGATCTAAGGCTGAAATTAAATGCTCATTTAAATCTCACTTTTTATTTTTTAAATCACCCCACTTTAATAAAGACCCACTTAGTCATTTATTTCCAAAGTCACTTTTCCTTTCTAATTTTTCATTGACTTTATAAAAGTCAATTTAAAATTAGACTTAGTAACTTTATCACTTAAAATCATTTTTAAATTAGATTTAACTTTATAAAAAATTACAAAGTCACTTTAGGAGAAAAATTAAATTCATTTGAACACTTTTCCCTAGGCCAAAGATCAAAGCCTTAGGGAACCACCTGTCCTCTGGTACCAAATTTCAACACTCCCTCTTACCGAGAAAGGTGTTCCTCACCACACCCATCTTGTCTCTGAAGTAGACATGCTTGCCCCGTGGTAAGGCTTTGGTAAGAATATCTGCAACTTGCTCATCAGTGGAAATCTACTCAAGCTTCACAGCTCCCTTCTGAACATAGTCTCTGATGAAATGATATCTGATCCCGATATGCTTTGACCTGTCATGGAATACTGGATTCTCCGTGAGTTTAATGCAACTTTGATTATCACAGTAAATCACTGAAGGTCTCAACGGCTGACCAAATAAGCCAAACAACATCTTGCGAAGCCAGATAGCCTCACAACTAGCTAGACTGGCTGCCATATACTCTGCTTCCGCTGAACTCAGTGCTACTGACTGCTGCTTCCAGCTGAACCATGACACTACTACTGAACCCAACCCAAAACAGCACCCTGAAGTGCTCTTCCTATCAGAAGCACAACCTGCCCAATCAAAATTAGTGTATCCTGCCAATCTCACTCCATCTCCCTGCCTGTAGTCCAGACCATAATCCACTGTCCCCTGCAAGTACCGCAAAATGTGTTTTGTAGCGACCCAGTGAACCTTCCTAGGCTCACACATAAACTGACTCATCGTGTTGACTGCAAAACAGATATCTGGTCTAGTGTTGACCAAATACATCAAGGAACCAATCAGCTGCCTGTACAATGTGGGATCCACCAACTCGGAATCCGAAGCATGAAGCTTCTTCCAGTTGGTGATCATCGGTGTCGACATGGGTCTATAATCCTCCATGTGGAATCTGCTAAGGATGTCCACAATATACTTCCCCTGCCCCAGGAAGAAATGCCCCTCCTCCTGCCACACCTCCAAGCCCAAAAAGTAATGCATCAAGCTGATGTCCTTCATCTCAAACTCCGTCGCAAGATCTCTCTTGCAATGCTCTATGAGTCTCTCTGCACCTGTAATGACCAAGTCATCCACATACAGCACCAGAATGAGAGGCTCCTCACCAATCACAATAAAGTAAAGGTTCGGATCTGCCTCACTCTTTGTGAAACCCATCCCCTGCAAATATGTATCTATCCTGGAGTACCAAGCTCTGGGAGCTTGCTTTAGGCCATAAAGGGCCTTCTTCAGTCTGCATACATGGGAGCCATTGAGAAATGCGGTCTTCACATCCATCTGGTGGATCTTCCAACCCATCTCTACTGCTATTGATATAATGGAGCGGATCGAAGTATATCGAGCCACGAGAGCGAAGGTCTCCTCATAATCAACTCCCTCTACCTGGGAGAACCCTCTAGCCACAAACCTTGCTTTGAATTTCTCAATGCTGCCATCTGCAGCATGCTTTACCTTGTAAAGCCATCTGGAAGTAACCACGGATTTTCCCTCAGGCCTCGGCACCACCTCCCAAACATCATTCTTCATGATAGAAGAATACTCCTCCTGCATGGCCTCTCTCCAGACCTGCTGGCTAGCTGCCTCCTCATAGCTAGAAGGCTCAGAATCAAGGATGCTGGTAACCATCGCCATATAGCTACAAAACCTCTCAGGTGGTCTACTCTCTCTGACCGGCCTCTTCGGCTCAGCAACAGATGTGGCATCTCTCAAGGTGTCTTGAAGCCATTTGGGCTTCCTCTTCCCTGAGCGCACTTCTCCCACCGGAGAATGAAACTCCTCGTCATCATCATCAGGAGCCTGAACTCCTGACTGTCTGTCTGCTGTCCTCCTGCCTGCACCTGAACCTGTAGAAGCTAAGGTACCATGTGAACTGTCCATCAGTGGACTCCCTAGTGAACTGCTCTGCATGCTGCCCGGAGCACCACCCCTCTGGCTCGGTGAGCCACTGCTCACTGACGGACCTGACATCCTCATAGATGTACCTCCTGATCCTCCTGATCCTCTTGATCCCTGCCCATTGGATCCCTGCGACTGACTCAACTGCTGCTGAGGGTCTAGCTGATCCAGATACTCTAACTCCTGTGACCTCCTAAAGGCCCTGTCCTCCTCGAACTTCACATCCCGTCTGACAACAACTCTCCTCTGTGCAGGAATGTAAATCCGAAAGGCCTTTGAGGTCTCACTGTAGCCCACAAAGATACCCTTCTCTGCGGTGGGCTCTAGTTTGGTCCTCTTCTCCTTGGGTATATGGGAGTATGTAATGCATCCAAAGATATGAAGATGACCAATATCAGGCTTCTTCCCAGAGAAAGCCTCCTCCGGAGTCATGTGCCCCAGGGCACGATGCGGACTCCTGTTCTGCAAGTAAACAGCTGTGTTGCAGGCCTCTGCCCACAAGAATAATGGCAACCCCTGATCATGTAACATGGCTTTGGCAGCCCCTATGATGGATCTGTTCTTCCTCTCCGCAACCCCGTTCTGCTGGGGGTTGTAAGGAACAGTGAACTCCCTCCTAATGCCTGCCTCCATACAATAATCAACAAACTCTCCAAGGGTGTACTCTCCTCCATTGTCCGACCTCAGGGACTTGATCTTCCAACCTGTCTGTGTCTCCACAAGAGCTCTGAACTCCTGAAACTGCTTGAAGACCTCACTCTTGGTTTTCAAGAAATAAATCCAGGTCCTCCTGGAGTGATCATCAATGAATAAAACATAGTACTCATATCCACTCAAGGAAACATGAGACATCCGACCGCTCACATCAGAATGAATCACATCAAGTATCCCAGTCGCTCTACTGTCACTGCTGGGAAAAGGGGATTTGGAAAACTTGCCCATCGCTCAACTTTTGCAAGTATCAAAGTGATCAGTACTGAAATCTGGCACACCTGTAGTGATCTCCCGCAATGTCCTCAAGGCTCCATGATACATATGTCCCATCTTGCGGTGCCAAATCTCACACAGCTCAGAACTGCTAGCTCTGCTGTCGGTACTACTGCTCAATGCCAAAAGGGGCTGGAATGCAAACTTGTACACCTTTGCATGGCGTACATCTATCATTCTAGCTGAATCAGCTGGAGTGCCCTTGGGATACATCAACACCTATCCTCCCCTGAACAATACCTCATATCCTCTGTCCTCCAAAACTGAGACGGATATGAGGTTCTTCCTCATCCCTGGCACATAAAGAACATCTGACACTTTCAAGGGAGGTTTGGACTCCCTCTGAAATGTCAGTGTCCCCACCCCGACTGCTCTAACAACTCTGTCATCACCGAGTATTACCTCTATATCAGTGCCACTCTCTGAAAGCTCTGAGAAGTACTCACGGACTCCTGTCATATGACGTGAAGCCCCACTGTCCACATACCAGATACCTGAAGATGCTCCGCTAATCGAGGGAAAAGCATGCTCCATCTGAACCTGTGTGGCAGGTAATCCTGCACTAGAGGACTCACACGTAGTGAACGCAAACTCCCGGTCAAAACGACCTGCAAAGTCCTCAATCTCTGCTGAAGCTGCCACGTCTTGGTTCTTCCCCTTCTTCTTCTTCTTCTCTAGACACACAACTGCATAGTGTCCCATCTTTTGACAATTCCAACACTTCACCTTGGAATAGTCCTTCTGTGTGTTCCCCTGTTTACCTTACCTTTGCCTTTGCCCCCACCACTGCTTGTGGAAGCCTGCTTCTTCCCTTTACATTTCTTGCCTCCTGCCACCAGTGCTGCATCCTCATCCTGCTCAACTGGCTTGGCTGCCCCAAGCTGACCTTTCCTGATTTCTCTCTGAATGCAATCATCCCAAAACCTCTCCCATGTGGGAAGGGTCTCACGTGCACAAACCCCATTACCAAAGTTCAGCCATGAACGGGGGAGGCCATTCACTGCAATCCGCACCAACTCAGTGGGTGGAATGGCCTCTCCAATCGCTGCCAACTCATCTCTCATATTAGTAATCTTTGTGAGATATCCAACTGCACTATCATTATCCATCTTAATGTTCTTCAGCTTCTCCTTCAGGACCATCTTCCGGTTCTCATTGGTACTCTAGTAGAGATTGGACAATGCTGTCCACATCTCATGGGCATTGGTCTTTCCTCTCACATGAGGAATGCAATGGTCTTTGATTTCGTTTAGAATCAACCTCTTACCCTTGTTGTTCTTTTTATTATAAGCTGTCAATTGAGTAGCATCAGTAGGCACAACAACAGGGTTCTGTGTGGTATGCACCATGATATCCCAGACTTCTGCCTCCTCAAAGATACTCTGCATTCTCTCCTTCCAAACGCTGTAATTTGTATGCCCATCCAACCTATCTTCCACCCTCAATCCCAATGACATCCTGTTGTCCTAAAACTGAAAAATAGCACTGCTGCAGTAAAGATAAAACTACTGTTTATGAAAAAATCAGCTTGCTGGAATTTTTTGAGTGAAAAATCAGCAGCTGTAATTTTTTCTTTTGTTGTCCCAAACTGCCCTTCAGCACTCAAGCTCCGATACCATGTAGAAATTTCTGTTTTCCCACCCCGGTTTTCAGTTTCACCTTATTTCTCCCATGTAGTTAAATGCCCTTTCCCATAACCATACATTTAACAAGCTGAAAAAAATAAATATTGCTGAAAACACAAATTCTGGAAATTTTACAGAACGCTGGAAATTGCAGAAATAAAAATCAGCGGTAATAAACAGCCATTAAAACACATTTAAACACTATTTTTGGTCAACTTGACCCTGGAAAAACCTCCTACAACTCTTGGGGAAAACCAGTTCGAGAGCTCTTCTTTATTTCTGAAAATGCCTTTTTCACAGTGAGAAATATTCAACAAAAAATCAGCAAGCAAATTTACAACTTATCTCTTTTCCCATGCCTCACAGCAAACTGGAAATTACAGCAAACAGGACAGCAATAAATGCTGTATGGCCTCCTCGATTTTCGTGCCCACTTTCAACATTAAATGTTGCTGTACGGCCAACATTAAATGCGCTGTACAGACTGCAATAAATGCGTTGTACGGCCTGCAATAAATGCGTTGTACGGCCTGCAATAAATGCATTGTACGACCCTCGTTTTGCGTGCAGAAAAATCAGAAAACTGCTCCTCGATTTTTGTGCAAACCACTCCTCAAAAATCGTGCCAAAATCTGCCTTTCGCTGTGTGCTGAACTAGCTGTACAAATCTTCTCAACTGCTGCCTTGGAATGTGTGCTAAGCTGTTGTCTCCTTCTCCTCCTTGCTCAGAAATCTCCCTTGCTCTCTTGCTCTTCTTCTCCCAATCTGCTCATGAAAGAATGAATGACCTTTTCCTCCTTTAATCTAACCTCAAGTGACTTTTGGGTGACCCCTAAATCCAATGGCTGAAATAGATTGAGATCTAAGGCTGAGATTAAATGCTCATTTAAATCTCACTTTTTATTTTTTAATTCACCCCACTTTAATAAATACCTACTTAGTCATTTATTTCCAAAATCATTTTTACTTTCTAATTTTTCATTGACTTTATAAAAGTCACTTTAAAATTAGACTTAGTAACTTTATCACTTAAAATCACTTTTAAATTAGATTTAACTTTATAAAAAAATTACAAAGTCACTTTAGGAGAAAAATTAAATTCTTTTGGACACTTTTCCCTGGGCCAAAGATCAAAGCCTTAGGGAAACCACCTGTCCTCTGGTACCAAATTTCAACAAAGGCACATCCACTGCCGAATTGAAGTCTGGCATCCATTTATTTAGATACAGGCCTTGAGGGCCCATGAAGTAGGGGCCATTCTTGAAGATGAGATCCTTGTCTTCTTTTTCAAGAAATTCAAATAAGAAATATTCTCTTTCGAGGAAGTAAGAGGTTACCTTGTTTTTTATCAGGGGAGCCCAGTTCCTAGCGACCCAGTTTTCCGTTGATTTCGAGGAAGGCCAAAGACCTGTAAACTGACTGACCAGAGCACGATCTGCCAAGGATAAGGCTACCTGAATCGGACTTTCAGGCGGAAGGGCAATCTCGGGGATATCTTCTAGCTTTTTCATCAACTTAGCAGCTTCCACGCATTTCTTCTTAGGCAAAGAGGCCAATAAGGATCTGAAGGCCTCAGCGGCGGAAGGCGGAGGGGAGTAAGACCCCTGGGGGGGAGTCAGCTCCTCCATGCAGGGCCAGCAGGTCCAACCAAATCAGCCGCAACTTGAAGCGAAGCCCTCGGTAGCCACGCCCACAGGGATTGGAGCTCGCAGAGGGCGGGCGCGCTCGCAGTCTTCAGATCCCGCGAAATGCAGATCTCGCAGGTTGCAGAGCGGGAGTCGAGCAGCCTAGGATATCTTCTTAGAAATATGGAGTCAATGTATATTATTACCATACTAAATCACACAAAAAAATTTGTGGAATTTGGTTAGGTCTAGGTAGTCATTTTTATAATTTTTAGATTTTCTGCACTGCGGAAATTGCAATAAAAATTGTACTTGTATTGTAATAAGTGATGTCTAAAGAAGTTGTAGGGGCTATGAGTAATGAAATTTGCACCTCTCACCCTCAACTTTCTACTATGACACTTTGAGGGCCTAAAAATGTGTTTTTAACCCTCAAAACCCACTTTTCCTAAGTTTAGTGGGAAATTTGGCAGTTAATTAAGTCATAAATTAAATAAATGGAGAAAAATAAATATCTACACATGTTAAATGTTGTGGAAATGTGGTGGAAAATTATGGGGGAGTTAAAGTGAAGTTCCAAGGTGATGTGGACTCCTAAAATCAATGAAAGGACATGTGTTCAAATAAAATCAAATTTCTAGCATTAAATGAGAAAACTGCTTACTTGGAAATTCGAATTTGTGAAGAAAATGCACATTTGGGAGGATTGAGGACAATATTTGGTGGAGAATTTTGTGAGAAATTGTCCCCACATGGGTTACTACCCATATACACTTGTCATTCCATCATAAAATTCGAATTTAGCACATAAGGGAAGATGAAATGATGTCCACTTGCCAAAATTCAATTTTTACGCTTGGCATTGGAGCTCCATTCAACAAATTCAAATTTCTTTTTGGGCTTGTCAACTCATGGTACTTGTTTAATCACTTCTACATTGGGATTGGCTCCCATAGTTCTATATAATAGAGCCTTGAGCTCTCATTTGTATCATATTGTTACTAGCTATTGTGCTTGCGGAAGCGCTGGTGCCTTGTACACTTTCAAAAATATCAATAAAAACTTTGGGGTTTCATTCACGAAGTGTTCCTCCTTTGCGAGTGATGAATTGTTGATCATTGGTATAATTCCTTTTACTCATGCTTTGATCTAATTTGTTTCCATATGCTCTTGTAGATTTTTTAATGTAGGGCTATCTTGCATTAACATTTGATTTAGAAGTATGCTCTAGGTATAGAATACTATAGTTGGTTTTAAATAAATCTCTAGAGTTTCTTATCATTGTTTATTGTTAAATCTATATGGAACTAATTCTTGATTGAAGTTTTGTAGAGGGAACATCTTGTTGGGATCACAGAATCAAGCATGGTGAATTCTTTGGAGAGACCAACCCACTCTTGATATATTCTTAAAGGAGCTCTCATTTTTTCTTTGAACCTTCATAGTCTTATCTTACAAAGTGGTTTTGTAGGGGTTTTGGCACATAGCTTGTACACAAGCTGAGCACTTCTAAATTTAAATCTCTTATAAAAAACATTGTACTTCATTTCTTTCATTTGCTATCTAAGAGCTTGAAGATGGCTAAGCAAAGACAAGAGTTTACTTTCACTCTTTAACTTAGCCTTTTGTAAATTATAATTGTACATATACATTTTATCTTGTTGATTTTTTCACTAATACTTAACTTATTTTGTAGCCATTGTTTGGATTGTTTGCTAACTCGTGAGTGGCAGATTTTGAAGAGCAACCTCTTGCAACATCCATCAAGTGTTTGTAGGACCTTTCGAAAATGTTGTGGGTTCAATTTCCAAGGATGTCGTGAGCCCTTTTGAGGCTTATTTTTGCCAACTCGAGTTCACTAGAGGGATTCCCATTTTCCTCTCTAAGTCGTGGGCATTTGGAGGAAACTCACACCTTGTTTCCCTTGCATAAGTTTTGTAAAATCTTGTCACTACTTTCTTAAGAAAGGAGGTCTAGTGTCCATGTTTCAAGCAATTATTGTGAGGACACTCCTTGAAGTTTAGTTGAGGACTTTGAAGGGCCCTCTTCTCATTGTAAGATTAATAAAAGATCTAATTTGCTTGTGGGAGCTTGGGATTTCTCTCATGGCATCCTATCTTCCCATTTAGAGGGAGGCTTCTCTGGGGTGGATTGGCATTTGCATGGTTTAAGCTTTCATACTTCATTCACTTACATGCTTGCTTTAAATGAGAATTAACACAACCTCACTATCACATTTCATTAAGTTAAAGTTTGTTACAATTTCATTTGAGCTTTGCATTTTCAATCTCGTTGTTGCTTGAAGCTACAGGCTTACACTTTACTTTGGGCAATTCATCCTTTACATGCAAGCATTTTATATTCTGAACAAACTTTGATTCGTTTCCATTTACCTTGGTAAATTGTTTCATGAGCACTTGAATACATGCTTCATTATTCCTCCAATTGAAGTTATAATTGCAACTTATGTTGAACACTATTTCATTTTCAAGCATTGCAAATCAATCTCTTTGAAGCATTAGCATGGTTTAAGCTTTCATACTTCATTCACTTGCATGCTTTAATTGGGAATTAACACAACCTCACTATCACATTTCATTAAGTTAAAGTTTGTTACAATTTCATTTGAGCTTTGCATTCTCTATCTCATTATTGCTTGAAGCTACAAGCTTACACTTTACTTTGGGCAATTCATCCTTTGCATGCAAGCATTTTATATTCTTAACAAACTTTGATTTGTTTCCATTTGCCTTGGTAAATTGTTTCATGAGCACTTGAATACATGCTTCATTTTTATGCTACATTGTTATCTTGAATATTGGAGCAATTTATTGTCATTGTCTATTTGAAACAAATTTTACTTTACTTGTATCATTTTAATTCATCGATGAGACACATGCAAGACTTGTAAGCTAATTTTATTCCTCCAATAGAAGTTATAATTGCAACTTATGTTGAACGCTATTTCATTTTCAAGCATTACAAATCAATCTCTTAGAAGCATTTGCATGTAGCATTATTTTATTTTGGGGAAAAAACTTACATGCATTTCATCTAGGCATTTTAGTATAGGAAGGCCCCAAGCCTCATTAAAATCTTATTTTCAACATAAGTTGGTTGAAGTAGATATGTTAGGGATCCTCTACTCCTCTATTGACTCCTCGCTGTGAGATCCATATCTTTGAGCGATGGTGAGGTTTGAGGATTGAAGAGTTAAATTGTAATATTGTTGTAGAGATAATTAATAAAATTAACCAAGAACACTTTCCATTACATTTACTTTACTTGTCTCTTGATGGTTTGAATTTTCATATGCAAAGTCTATTCCAAAAGCAAGTATTGTAATCCTTTCAAACAAGTGTTTTCTTTTCATGCTTCAAGTTTAATTGCATATTGATGTCTTGGTTTAGCACTTCCTTTCTTTTACATTTCCAAGTTACTTACTAATTTTTGGGTTTTGGCAAGATATGTTTCACATGTTTTGATTTATAAAGAGTATTATCTTAGAAACATTTTGTATCGTACATATCTTGTGCTAACAATTTTTGTTTACATTTTAGGGTTACTTTGCTTTCTCTTTTGAGAGCATTGCATTTTACTTTGAGCAAATATATCTTTAAATTATTGAGCAAATTCCTTATAAGGCATTGGTTTTATGGGTTTTGTCATATTAATAATTGGCATTCTCATTTCAAGTTGCTTACTTCATATTTGCTAAAAAATCCTTAAAAGTAATCCATTTTCACTATAACACTCTCCTAAAAACTCACATCTTTTAGCTTAACTTTTCATTAGGGACCACCAGCCTTAGCTAACTTAGGAGATAGCTCAAACGAAGAGAGTTGGGATTAGTGTGGCAACCCCTTCTCTGAGTTCCCTGCCACCAACCACACCTTATGGGGTTGAAGGCTTGTCTCACTGACTTATAGGTAGGTGTAGGCAGCAGGGTCAATAGGTCCCATGCCCATCTGCCATGATCGTATGTTTGAAGGTGGGCCTCCCGAATCTAAAGGTATCCCTTGTCATTTGGAAATTGAGTATTGTAGTTTGCTTATCATGGACACTTCTAGGCATGGATTAATGGGGGGATTCAGCGGAAATAATGGGCTAGGTCTGTACTTTGTTCCCCTAGACCCCTTTTAGGAATTAACCTTGGATTCTAGTCCTATGGGATCTCTTTTATTGACCATTTGGTTCCAGGGATGGTATTTCACGAGAAACTCGGATTTTGGTTGTGCGGTCCCGCTCCCTTATCCGCTTATATTACCCTCTTTGCATTCATCATTTTTCCCGCTTGGGTCCACATTTCTCCATTGGGTCCACATAAGGTTAGCTTGCCCCTTCCCCTTGCCCACACCTTGGGTTATGGCCTAGAATGAAGCTCGGAGGTTGATGCAGCTAAAAGGAAAGATAAAAGCATATATGGCCACATTCAACAGGAAAATGTACAACAAAATGAAAGAGATGGTCGAGACAAATACATTTAACATGTGGGCAAAAGCCAATACATGAGCTCTACCCCATCATCATCGCCATCACCCTGGTTCTTATAGGTTCTATGGGCCCTCTTCATCATATAGGAACCAATGATTGTCCCAAACCTTGGTGGGCGATGAATTGCCCCACCTTAAAAGGGAAAATTCATTGTTATATCTTATACATCATGCTCTAACCCCTTGAGCCTCGAACAGTTAATCAAAGAAAATCATAAAAAGGCAAAGGCATAAAAAAAGGGTGGAAAAATAAGGTTGGGGCACCTCATGTACCATGATTGCTCCCTCCTACACATTATAAACCCAAGTGTGGGCTTCCCTCTTATTAGCTACTGTCATGTCTCTTCTCAAACACATTTGTAATAGGGTGCTACTACACAATTTTGCATAGTTTTGACTAAGCAAGAGGACCCCACACTTTCGACTTAGGGACTCCAGAGCCAAATCGACTTTATTTGACTGCTAGTGGAATGTGGGGGCCACCCACATGGGTGTTCGAATTAGCCATTCGAACAACTTGGAGGGGAAGTCGAATGGGTGGATGGAGGGGTCCACATGAGGCTAAGGAGGCCTAAGGAGTTATAAGGAGAGATCAACTTTCATTTTGTTTTCATCTTTGACATTTTGCAAAAAACTACTCAATTGTTCAATTTGCTATTTTGTTGAATCAACCTGCTGTTTATCCATGAGTCTCTCAAGCGGGAGATTTAACCTCTACTTCAAGGGACCATCCTTGCCCACCCTAGGAAGGTTGTTCCACAAGGGTTTTAAGGAGTTCCGGGTGCAGTGACATAGCACTAGTAACTAGCGCAGAGCAAGGAGTGCATATTTCTGGGCAGCCAAGAAACACATGGAGGGAGATTGAGGCTAGCAAAGATCATATTGCTTGTCGAGGAGTTAGGGAGCTGAGGTAGCAGCACTAGACCAACATTCTTGTTGGGTTTTACAACCAGCTGAGCCAACATTCCAGCAGTTCGAATTGCTGGGCTGAGGGATAATGCAGAGGCCACTTAGCAGATTTTCGTGGAGCTTGGGAGCAAGTGATTTTGGCCAAGAGCTCATCCGGGAAGTCAGGGTTGGATAGCAAGGGTGAACTCGGCACTTGGGAGGAGTTTTCAAGAGGATTTACAGGCAGTGTCCAGCAGGACGGGTTTTGCAGCTACAGCTGAGGTGAGGCTCCAAGGGGGTCAAAAATTAGAGGTCCAAACCAGCTAAAATCCCTTTTGGGCTTTTTTGGGTTTAGGCTAAGGAGTTCGGGGTTAAAAGCATACAATTTTCTAGGTAACATAAGTGCACTTTCCAGCTATTCGAACTTCAGTAGAGAGGCAGTTTTCTGGGCAGTGCAGTGCAGATTGGTGCACCAGTTGGGAAACCTTCAGCTCAGCTATTTTCCCACCTCGAGTTGGTCATGCTTGTCCATTGAGACAAGCCCAGGTGCACCATTTTGTTATCTATTGTATTTTGTCTTCAGAAACTTAATAAAATGGCTCAGCAGTTCCCTATTTGCAACTTTTCTATGGATGCTTGATGTACATTTCGTTTTTATAATTTACTGCACAGATTATTTGCTTGTTATCACTTATTTCCCTATTTAGGATCATTACAGTGGTATCAGAGCCTAGTTCTTGGCTCAGCTGTGGGATTGTCTCCTTTGAGAGAAGGGGACCAACAAAACATCACCTACTGAAGACAGAGGTATCGTAGCAGAGAAAGAGAGTTGGAGATTACTCCAGACATGGAGGACAAAGGGAAAGCAGTAGCAGAAGAGGAGGAAATGGCATAGCCCAAGAGCAGGGAAGAGACGGCTTTCGACAGCCTCCTGAGGGTCTTGAGTGACTTGGCCAAGGGTCAGAAAGACATGCTGGAAGAGATCAAGTCGCAAAATAGAGAGAGGACCACTCCTAGAGGTTTTCTGTTTGGGGAAACTTCCGAGGCCTCTCAGCCATTCAATCATCCCTCACTAGCAGCACAACGCCCTTTAGCTAGTGGCAACTCGTGCTACACTACCTTCTTTCGTGCCAGTGGCACAAATCGAGCCTGCAAGGGAGGAAGACTCCCCTCAGATAGGAGATTACTTTAGAGTGGCAATCTATGGATGAAGAATTTAAAGAAGCCCTCTCCTTCAGAGATTACTACAAGCTCAAACAGATTGAGAAGAACCATTGTTTTAAAATTCGGCCGAACTGACTCCGAAATAGCCGAGCCAAACCGAGTCAAAGCCTAGCCGGGTCAGCTCGGTTTGGCCGACCGGGTTGTTACCGAGCCATCCGAGTCGATTACCAACTCGGTCGGCCGGGTTGTTACCGAGTCGGCTGAGTCGGTTACCAACTCGGCTGGTTCGGTAACAACCTAGCCGGCTCGGTCGAGCCCAAGTTAACTCGGCGGACTCAGTGGGCACAGCTGAAAAGCGGTTTTTTTTTGTTGTTTGATTTTTTGGGGACCCCAAAGCCCATTCTTATATGCCTTTAGGTTCTTTGGGGTCCATTTCCCTCCCCCAAACCCTATAAAACCTACTCAACCCCTCTCATTTCCTCACAACCATCTCATTGCATTTGAGTGAGAATTTGTGAGGAGTTTGTAAAGAGTTGTGGAGTTTGTTTTGGAGCAGCAGTGAGGAGTCTTGGGCAAGCATTGGAGCAGGAGTGAGGAGCTTCTTGGGCAGCCATTGGAGCAGCATTGAAGAGTTGGTTTGTTGCAACATCTTTGAGGAGACAGTTTTTTCTTAGAGGTATTTTTTTTTTCACTTCTAAAAATCTGTTTTTGCTTATTTATTTTTTGTGCAAATCTGGAAATTGAAAAGAGTGTTTTTTGTGAAAGAAATGAACATTGAAGCAATTCTATTTTTTTGTTTTCATTTTTAGAAATTTTCTTTCCATTTCCAAGTCAAAAAATGGCTCCTAGAGTGAAAGATGCTGCTTGGGCATATGCTGAAATGGTTGATAGTCAAATGCATTGCAAATTTTGCCCTAGAAAAGTTAAGGATGATCCTGGGGGCATTAATAGGCTAAAACAACACTTGGCAGGGATTAGAGGCCAAATTACTCCATGTGAATCACCACAAATTAGGGAGATTAGGAAGGAGTTGTTAAATAGCTTTGAGAAGTTTCAAGAAGAAAAAGCTAGGCAAAAATAAATAGAGGCTGAAATTGGGAGGAAGAGGAGTATACAAAAAATGATGGCTATCAACCTCCATTTTGATTTTGAGGGTTCTTCTTCTATCCCTTGTACTGATGCATCCAACCGCTTCCGCTATGTTCCTCCCTCCTTCGAGTCTATTCAAGAAAAGGGTAAGGGTAAAATGAAAAAGAAGGGTGATATGAATATCAAAAGTTATTTCACTGTCACACCCTCCTCCCTATCAGATGCACATGGTCCTGAAGCTAGTAGAACTTTGCAGCCCACTTTAGATGACCATTGGAAGAAAGAATTGAGGGAGGCTACTTGTGATTACATATGTAGATGGTGGTTTGATGTTGATATCCCCTTCAATGCTTCCCGTTCACCATATTATGAGCCTATGTTTGATGCCATATTTGCTGCTTGAAAAGGCTTCAAAGGCCCTACTATGCATGAGATAAAGGGGTATTGTTTGCAGAAAGAAATTTCCTCCATTAATGAGTATTTGAAAGATTTCAAAAACTCATGGGCAAAAACAGGATGTACCATCATGTCAGATGGATGGACTGATCAAAGAAACCGTACCATCATAAACTTTCTTATCTTCTACCCACAAGGAAGCATGTTTTTAAAAGCAGTTGATGCATTTGATAGGGTGAAATATGGACAATTGTTGTTTCAGCTATTGGATGAGGTTGTTGAGGAGGTGGGGGTGGCTAATGTTGTTCAAGTCATCACATATAATGCCTCTAACTATGTTCTCGCTGGTAAACTATTAGAGGAAAAACACAAAACCATCTTTTGGACCCCATGTGTTGCACATTGCTTAGACCTCATGCTTGAGGATATTGGAAAATTAGATTGGGTCAAAAACATTGTCAATTATGCCAAAAGCATAACAAAATTTATCTACAATCATTCATGGATTTTGAGCCTGATGAGGAAACACACAGGGGGCAGGGATATTATTAGGCCTACCATCACTAGATTTGCAACTCATTTTTTGACATTGCAATCTATGCTTTCACAACATAGAAACTTGCAAAAGATACTTTCCAGTGATGAATGGAATCAAAGCCATTGGTCTCTCAAATAGGAGGCAAAGAATTGAAAAAGAAAGTTAATGAAGAAATATTTTGGAGAAAGGCAACATAGATTGTGAAGGTTGCTGAGGCACTGGTTAAGGTGTTGCAGTTGGTGGATGGGGAAAGATTGGCTATGGGCTTCATTTATGAGGCTATGGATCAAGCAAAGGAGCAAATAAAGAGGGCATACAACGATAGCGTTGCTAAGTATGGGCCCATTTGGGCAATCATTGATGAAAGATGAAATAATCAACTACATCGCCCTATACATGCAGCTGGGTATTTTTTGAACCCACTGTATCATTATAAAGCTCCGGCGATAGGAGCTTTCAGTGGGGAGGTTAGAGATGGATTGATTGACTGCATTGATTGCATGATCCCATTGGAGTGTGATTAGTTGGAGATACACCAGCAGATCAGAACCTTCAACAAAGCCACAGGTACCTTTGGGAAGAACCTAGCAAAGATTGCAAGGGAAGCAGATGAGCCAGGTAAACAAAAATTTCAATTTTCAAATTCTTAATACTTATTTTGTTAAATTGTTTATAATTTGAAAGTTGGATATAATTTGTTGAAAGTTGAAAGTTGAGCTAACTCATTACACTACTATGATTTTTGCATCACAATGGTGGGAGGCTTTTGGTAGCCATTGTCCTCAATTGTAGAAGTTTGCAATTCGTATTTTGAGTTAAACTTGCAGTGCTAATGGGTGTGAGCGCAATTGGTCTGTCTTTGAGAGGATTCACACGAATAAGAGAAACCGTTTGGATAAAAAACAGTTAAATGATCTAGTCTATGTCCAATACAACCTTCGGCTTAGATGCAACCAATTGCTGAACAAAAGACCTGATTCAGACCCCATTGTGTTGGAAGATATTGATCCAACATCAGATTGGGTAGTGGAGAGTTATCCAACAGAGTTTGATTCTGATGAGGATCTTGATTTGGATTTACAGGCGGTGGCATCACTTCAAGAAAATGTTCAGTTGAATGCAGATCCACTTGTACCAGCCTTAGGCCTAGCCCCAAGTCCTCCAGTTGCAGGCGCTTCCTCTGCTCATCCACGAAAAAAGCACATATCTCGTCTATCTCAGCGTGCAACTGCTGCACAGCTTGCTAGTGCTACCACTACTACAGTTGCAGTTGGAGATGATGATGAGGAGGAGCCATGGGTTTCCCTGTCTGACTCTGATTCAGAGGTTGAGCTAGATGATATTGGCTCCTCTAGCAGTAGCCAGTAGTACTAGTCAGTGGTGACTAGTGGTGTTTCAAAGTTTACTTTTGTTGTAGACGCCATTTCTAGCCTCCTTCGTTATGTGTTTTTGTTTTGATCTCTACATCATCATCATGTATGTATTAGGCAGTGCACTGGGTACCATTTTGATATAATGGATATATTCATGAGCCTACTTTGATCATATGTTGTCTTCTATCTATATTCTAAAGCTTTTTGTTTGGAAACATAAATGAAAATCTTTGAAATTATGCTTTTTTTTTATAAAAAAATAAATATTTAATGTATTTTTTACAACGACCGTGTCATTGAAATCAAACCGGCCGAGTCGATACCGAGTCAGAGTCGGAGTCAACCCTCGGTTGTTTTCAAGTCAGAGTCAGAGTTTTAAAACATTGCTCTGGATGGTATCCTTGCCCCTCAACTGCAAGAAATCTTCTCTGTTAGACTTTCTTCCTGAGAACTTCTCACTTCAGAAATTCGATCTCTTGATCTCTCAATGTGTTTTCCAAATGACCCTCAAGCTCTCTTAAATATTCTTCTCGTTAACATTCAACGATCCAGATTAAAATCTAATCAATGGCTAAGATCATTTTAGCTTGATCGTCGTCTTCTTCTAAAAGTTACACCCACAATTAGATTAATACCCATTAATATTTTTAATTTCCTAAGTTTAGACTTATGGTCTCATTAAAAAAATATTAATTATTTTAATAAAATTGTTTCTAGGTGGAATTTCTCAAAATGCTTTCTGGGTTCTTTGGAATACATGTGCCCAAGGCTCCTTGCAAAATTTGAGGTCTAGAGCACATTCGATGCTACCCCAAATCAACACCACGAATAGTGGTAGAACCAACAAAGAAGTACGACAGACATTGAGGGATGCAAAGGAGTTTGTTGGAGCTCCTAGAACCGAGAAAAGGCAGCGTATACAACCTGACAGATACCAGGCATTGTTAGCTTAGGTCGAAGAACGCTCTAACTTTCATGAAGCCATTCAACACCAAGTGTGGGTGGATGCCATGGTAGCAGAGTACAACTCTATCATGAAGAACGATGTTTGGGAAGTAGTACCTAGACCAAAGCATAGATCAGTGGTAGGATCACGATGATCTACAAGATCAAGTATGTTGCAGATGGCAGTATAGAGAAGTACAAGGCTAGGTTCGTGGCAAAGGGGTATGCTCAGAAAGAAGGAATAGACAATGAAGAGACCTTAGCCCTAGTTGCTCGTTACACCTCTATCAGATCCATTATATCCCTAGTAGCTCAAATGGGATGGGATATTCACCAGATGGATGTCAAGACAACATTATTGAATGGAGTGATAGAAGAGGAGGTGTATATAAAACAACCGTAAGGCTTCGAAACTCATGAAAAGAGAACTCATGTTTGTAGACTAAGGAAAGCCTTGTATGGGCTCAAGCAAGCACCCAGAGCATGGCTTGGTTGGATTGATAGTTACTTGAAGCAGTTGGGATTTTTCAAAAGTGATGTTGATCCCAATCTCTACTATTAATGATAGAGAATGAGCCACTTATTCTGGTATTATATGTGGATGACTTGTTTTTAATAGGGTCATCTAGGCTCATACAGGATTGCAAGAAGAATCTTGAAGTTGAATTTGACATGAACGACATGGGGTTGATGCATTATTTTCTAGTGTTGGAAGTTTGGCAGAAGAATGAGGAGATCTTCCTTGGGCAAGGAAGATATGCTATAGAGATTTTGAAGAGATTGAGAATGCAGGATTGTCGACCCATGGCTACTCCCATGATCACCAACTGGAAGAAAATAGATGCATCAGGAGACAAGGAAGTGGACCCCACCTTGTACAGACAGCTCATTGGGTTGCTCATGTATCTGGTCAACACTAGGCCAAACATTTGCTTTGTTGTCAACACTCTTAGTCAGTTCATGGTGGAACCAAAAAGGGTGCATTGGGCGGCAGCTAGACACATTCTCAGGTATGTGCGTGGAACAGTCGGATATGGGTTGAAATACTCCCGAGGGGAGGATGTCAGATTGAATGGGTTCACAGATGCAGATTGGGCAGGTAGTTCAGTAGACCGAAAAAGTACCTTAGGGTACTGCTTCAGTGTTGGATCAGGGATGATATCTTGGTGCAATAGGAAGCAGAAGTCGGTAGCTCTGAGCTCAGCAGAAGCAGAATATATGGCAGCCAGCATAGCTACGTGCAAAGCTATATGGCTTAGAAAACTACTTGTGAGCTTGTTCAGAAAAAAGGATGGAAGCGACCAAGGTTTACTGTGATAATCAGAGTTGTATCAAACTCTTCGAGAACCCAGTATTTCATGATTGGTCGAAACACATTGATATTAGATGTCACTTTATCAGATACTGTGTTCAACGTGGGGAGGTACATCTACAATATGTCCCCATAGGAGATCAGGTAGCAGACATACTTACAAAGGCTCTAGGAAGAGCTAAGTTCATTCAGTTCAGAGAACAGATGGGTATGGTAGAGAATTTGTTTTAGTAGGAGAAACAGGTGATTTCTTAGTTACAGTGGCAGAGGGAGTTACAATACGAATGCAGTGTTAACAGTGGCAGGGTCAACAACAGTACAGATGCAACATTTGCGCAGTGGTTTGTGGACAACATGTCAGACATCAACAATGCAGAGGGAGATGTTACAGGACAGAGTGATGCTTCAACAGGTTGTATTGCTTGAGTACATTACTCGCTAAGAGTGAGTGTTGATTTCTAGTACCATCGGATATGCTCTAAGTCTCAAATTTTGCAGGGAGGCTTAGAAACATGCATTCTCCAATACCCAGAAATCGTTTTGGAAAATTCCACCCGGAGACAGTTTTACTAAAATAATTAATTATTTTTAATGGGACCCTACATCTAAGCTTAGGAAATTAAAATAATTAATACATATTAATCGAAACTGTGGGTGAATCTTCTAGAAGAAGGCAGAGATCAAGTCAATATGATCCTAGCCATTGATTAGGATCTAATATGGGCCATTGATTGATCAACAAGAGGATTATAAGAGAAGGCTTGATGGGCACTTGGAGAACACACCACAGGTAGATAATCAGTTACCCGAGTAAGATCGATTTTCTCACTGGTTGAAGTTCAGCGAGAGAAAATCAAATCAGAGGGAGAGTTGCAGTGAGAAAGGAAGAGAGGGCATCAACAACTATCGAGAGTTTAAGGCAAGAAGACGTGAAGTAGGGAGAAACATCGCAGAAGCAAGTTAACGTAGAAAGAGGCAACACAAAGGCTGGGACTGCGTGGGCAGTTTAA
Source organism: Pinus tabuliformis (assembly GCA_031772625.1). Taxonomy (NCBI): domain Eukaryota; kingdom Viridiplantae; phylum Streptophyta; class Pinopsida; order Pinales; family Pinaceae; genus Pinus; species Pinus tabuliformis. The sequence goes on along the minus strand of CM062804.1, from coordinate 218,460,140 downwards.
CATTGGGCCAGTGTGGGAAAATTTGGTGCAGAGGGATGCAAAAGGACTCAGAGGGAAGAGGAGTACTTCTCCTGAATTAGAGATTTGTCAGGAAGGGTCTATAAATTTTCTCACTTCTGTCTTGTTGGTTGCAACTTGTACATGAGATTTTGCTAGAGAATAATAAAGAAAACCTCATATGCTGCACTGGTTTTCCCACATTGGGTTTTTCCGGGGACGATTGTCCAAAAATAACTGTCATTGTGATTGTATTTGTGCTAGTATTTTTCTTTGCATTTACTTTCTACAATATTTTAATTGTGAAGGTTGTAGTAGAATATATTTCGATATTTGTCGTAAGAACACTGTGAATAACTTATTTCTGAGATAATAAGTAGAAGAAATAATATTTATCAGTGAAGTTGGATTTCTATTTAGAAATTTTCATAGCCACATGCCATGGTACAAGGGTAGATGAAGGAATCCCACACATGGGTGCATAGATGGAGGGAGCAATCGTGGTACATGAGTTACCATGACCTTTTCTTTTCCAACCTTCTTCATATGTTGTTTTCCTTTTATTGATTTTTCCTTTTATAACTGCTTGGGGCTCCGGGGAATGAGAGCATGATGTGTAAGATATAACAACGATTACTCTTTTAAAGTTGGGCGGTTCATCACCCAGTAGGGGTTAGGACAATCATGGGTTCCTTAATGATGTTGGGGGCTCATATAGGAGCCCTAAGAACTAGGGTGATGGCTATAATGATAAGGGTAGAGCTCATGTTGGTTTTTGCCCACATGCTAAATTTGTATGTCCCTACCATCTTTTGCATTTTATAGTATGTTTCCTATTGAGAGTGGCCAAATTATGCTTTTTAATTTCTTTTTAGATGCATCAATCTTTGGGGCATCATTCCAGGCTCGACCCAAAGTGTGGATAAGTGGAGGGGGAGGCTAACTCCTTGTGGACCCAATGGACAAATGTGGACCCAGATGGGAAATATGTGGAAAGGGGCTATAATGAGCAGAGGGGAGTGATGTATGTGGTGTTGGGAAGCGGGACCACACAACCAAAATCGGGGTTTCCCATGTAGTGCCACTCCTAAAGATAATTTCCAATAGAGGAGATCCCACGGGACTAGGATACAACACTAACCACCAAATTGGAGAAGTGAACAAGAATACAAACCAAGCCCATTCTTTCAGCGGAATCCCCCCACTAATCCATGTCCAAATGTGTCCATAATAAGTAAGCAAAGGTACCTAATTACATAAATGAAAAGCCATACCTTTAGGATTAGAAGGCCCACCTTCAAACATGCTATCATGACAAAATGGGCGAGGGCACATAATGTCTAGCTTAGGTGGAGGATATGGTGGCACATCGAGCTATCTAAGGGCTGCAAGGGGTTGTTGGTTGCCGACTAAAGACAATGTAGGACAAAAATTTCTCCTATGGGTGTCACCCACTAGTGGTGGGTAACATTGGCTCCAACTAGAACATTATCTCTTAGTAGAGTGCATGAATGTACTAGAATGGGGAAGTCAGGAGAACACCAACAATCTCTTGGGACCGTAGACCTGTTACTTACACATCAAAGACCAAGCAGATGGGGCAACATGTTTTTACAACGTCTTATGATCGCCCATCCTTTTATTAGGACATGAAAACAATAGGAAAGAAAATTTAATTCTAAATGCAATCTAACCTAGCATGATAACATAATATGATGTTAGTTCTAATACGAAAATGAATATGCAATGCATCCTACTCTAACATGCATATTACATTATGCTAATACTAAGTGTAGTCATGGAGCCAATGCAACCAAGACATCACTAGATTAACATAAAAACAATTGCCCTTATGAACCATCATGAGGCAGGGGACCCAAATATTACATTTCCCATTGCAATATTTTCTTGATGAATGGTAAGGTTGGGGGGCAGGAACATTTGAGGACCATGCATCAAGGGTCATCGATGAGGAGGGAAAAGAAGAATCCAACTCGTGCAACCTTTCTTGCAATGAGAATATGGAGAACTCAACAACCAAGCTCATAAACTTTCGATGGATAACAAGCTCAAGCATATCCTCCTCATGCAATAAAGAGACAAATTGTTCATACACATCCATAATCACATTATCCTGATTATCGAGGAAGGAATAAGGTGGACTACAATCATTGTATTTTGGGAAGAAACACAACCCCCTTTCGGGGCATCGGGGAGGCTCCTCAACTTCATGGTTCCTAAGAGATTCACTAAGAGGGGCACTAAACTCATCTTGGCTACTAATGACATAGTGATCACTGGATCGAGGATTATCTTGAAACATATAAAATAGGCCTTTCTAGTGAGCCATTTACAACCATGCAAATTTTCATAAGATTCTAGATATGGAGTCACCAGGGTGAATTTAGAGATGCCCAGAGAGATTCTTGCTTCACCCTACAAGCATTGACCTTAAGGTTCAATGAGGAACTAGGGCTTTGTTGTTCCAATGGAGTCGCCAAGAATGATATGTCAATATTTTTGTATAGGGAATACGACACATTTTGTGTTCACGACAATGACGCCAAAAATAATACCACACAGTCTAGGAGGGGTTCCTAAGGGACTACTACTAGACCAAGTGACAACAACGGGACAAAAACCCACTGTCACCTCAGTTAATGTCCCCTACTCTTTACAAACTTTCATCGATGGGAGGAGTTCCAATATAAAGCGAATCACTTGAATGATACGATCAATGCCAAGTTATAACATGATTTCCAAGGTTTGTTCAAAGGAGAGGCTCAATTAATGGTTCAAATGCTTAAAGAAAAGATGAAATGCTCCCCATTGTCGCACATAATGTCTAGGCACCATGACAATGACTCAAATTGGGGATTGTCACACTGATCCCCAATCTCTTCGTTTGAGTTGTCTCCCAATAGCAAACTAAGGGGGTAGACCCTATGGAAATGGAATGAGGGAAGATTAGTTGGGAACCAACCAATCTAGGAGACACAATTAAGCAACCACTACTTGTTTAGATTGTGCAAGATTTTGAAGGATTCAATTTGATTTGAGGAAAATGATACCAGTTTTTTGTGGAGTCAACTATCTTGCGAAGGAAATGAAATCCAAGTAAAGGATGAGAAACTGTTGCTAAATGATTCGACTATCTTATATGCAAATGCAAAACTTAAAACTATGTGAAATGCAAGGACTTGGTTAATTTTGGTTAAATGTCTGGTCTAAATTTGATCCTTTAATGTTTCTATCGACCAAGCTTATGCTGGGAAGTAAAATTTAATGTGCAAGTACTAGCTTAGTATGCAAATCCAAAGTGAAATGATTTGATGGCGAAAGGAGGGCCTAAAATACTAGTTATTTCTGAAATATGTCATGAGTGTTTTTCAACTCAAGGCTCAAAAAAATGATCTTAATGTGAAAACCAATACTTATCCAACATTGTAAAATATGAAACCTGCACAAGTAATCACTGAAAATATAATAGGAAACCAATGTAAAACGCTGGAAATAAAACACTTTATATTCAGAAATCCATTTGTATGAAGTATTCAATCAGAGATCATTAGATGCACAAGTAAAACTAAATTAATCCTTCCTGAATGAGCATGTACAAACAAAGGTACTTCAGAAATTAAATTAAGTGTTTAAATTCAGATCACAACAACTAGGTGCAAAGCCTGAAATATTAGTTCTAGTAATCTGTTCTTAAAACCAAATGACAATGCCAAAAATTTATTTTAATCCAGAGGTCCTATTAACATGCAAGATTCAGATTTTTTTGTGTAATAGCAAAAACTACAAATGAAAAACTGATAATTAATAATTCAGAAAATTTCTAAGTTTAAATATCTCCAATCTAGTGATGCATTTGATCTAAAACTCAAAAATAAATTACTGAAAAATCAGTGAAATAATATTCAGAAATTTGTCAATTAGCATGCAAAAGTTCCTGAAAATAATTCTATTTCTGAAATGCGCTGCAGTGAAAGATGCAAACTAAATTTGTTGCTAAAATTTAGTTAGTTGAAATTTTATGCCAATAGTAGTCTTTCTCTCAATTAGATCAATGAAATGAGGTAAGGGCTTAGAGGATGTGCACCAGTCAGCTCCTAGGAGCTTGAAGATACTTGGAGATGAGTTGCCAAGTCACTGAAAATCTTCAAATCCAAATGCCAACTCAGAATTTTTTTTAGAATTTTTTGTTAAAATTTCAAGGAAATTTTTAGGAAAAATTTAGTGAGAAAATTATGGTGGAGGGTGAAGGAAGAGAGGTTGAGAGGGGAATGCCTTGAGGCCGAGAGATGGAGAATGAGGGAGGTCAAGAAGAGGTGAGGGAAGAGGTTGAGAGGAAGGTGAGGGAAGTGGCCGAGGGGAAGAAAGGGAGATAAGGGGAGGCCGAGAAAGAAGGCAGTGGGAGAAGGGGAGCCGAGGGAGGAGGCCGTGTGAGGATGCCAAGAGTGAGGACCGAGAGGAAGGCCAAGAGTGAGGGAGATAGGTGTTGATTTTGGGTAGCATCAGATATGCTATAGCTCCAAAATTTTGTGGAGGGGCTAGAACACATGAGATCTCCAAAACCCATAAATCGTTTGGAGAAATTCCACCCGGATGAGGAGTTAAATAATTAATATTTTTAATGGGTTCGTAAGACTAAACTTAGGAAAATAAAAATATTAATGGGTATTAATAAGAATATGGGTGAGAAACTTCGAAGTGACAAGGATCAAGTCTATTTTAATCTTAGCCGTTGATTAGAGACTTAATTTCAGTCGTTGATTCATCAACAAGAACAGTGTAAGAGGAGACTTGAGGGTCAGTTGGAGATACACTTAAGAGATCAGTCAGTTCGATTTTTCTGCGGCGAGGTTTGCTGAGAAAATCGAACAAGTGATCTGTTGCAGTGAGAGGGGGAGTTCGACAGAGGGACTTCAGTCCAAGGCCGAGAATACATAGCAGAGAGGCAGAGAAGCACTAGGAGAGACAACGTAGAGGGAGAGCTTTGACGTAGTGACGCAGTGGAGGCTAAGAGCTCTCAGTGACGCAGAGTGAGAGCTCTGACGTAGTGGAGGCTAAGGGGTCTTAGTGATGTAGTGACGCAGTGTCACACTGACACAACTCCTAGAGGAGGTGACGTACTTTCAGCGCATAGCTTGGAGCAGCCATTGCTGCCCAGCACTGGGAACAACACAGTCAGCTATGGGGTTTGTTTATCTGTCTCTGGATAGAGCTACTTCTGTCGGGTTTATTCTTTGTTGGGTGAGCCGGATTTGTCACCCTAGTTGTTTTCAGAAATCTGCTTAATAATACAAACCCTCTATATGCTGCATTGGTTTTCCCGCATTGGGTTTTTCCGGGGACGATTGTCCAAAAATAACGGTGTCCCTTGTGTATTTGTCTCATTTCAATTCAATTCATGATTTGTATGTATGTGTAGTCTACAATAGTGTTTCCATGGCTATTTAAATAATTAAATAACTTGTTGAATGAAAAAAAAAAAGTAGGAGATGGTAAACCAGTGATTGCAGTAGGATTTTTGATGTGTAGATTCAGAAATTTTCACATGGTATTGGAGCATTGCAGATCATAGAATACTGAAGACATCAACCGAGAGATCTAGAGAATTTGTTGCAGAGAACCAGTTGCCTTGAGTGACAGCGTTGTTTCAGAGGCAGAGGAGCAACTGAAGGAGTGACGCAGAGCCAAAGAAGTGACATAGAGGTTCACGCAGTGCTTGCGTCAGCATTTCGAGCCTGCAGAGGGTGACGCAAATCTCGAGAGGAGCTCATGCAGTGACTGCGTTAGCTCTCTGGGTCAGCGCAGAGCCTAAGAAGCTTGAATCAGATAGTGGCCGGGGCTGGAGGAGCGGAGCAGATTTGATCTAAGAGTTGGTGGGATGCTATTTCTGTTGGTTCAGAACAGTGTCTGTGGAGACAGAGCCAAGGTAGGGTGAGTCATGTGGGTAACCCTGAATGTTAGCGAAATTGCAAGTAAGATACAAGTCACCCATGATGTATTGCTGAATGCAATCTGGAAAAAGTGAATGGATGTCAGAGAGAGCTTCCTGTCCAAGATTATCAAGGTGTGGACAGGAAGAGAGCCTGTTTAATCGAACTCTAAAAACCTTTTCAGGATTCGGAGTGGGATTAATCAAGGTACTTGGATTCCTTCTAGTGAAAACCCTTGTAGGAAGTGAATAAAGTGGAGTCGCCACTTGGACAAAAATCTAATTCAGATACTTGAGATGAAAGATGAAGGATAGAAGATGAAAGATGAGAATTGTTGTAAAGCCAAGGTCTATTAGTTTTTGGTAGCATTGAAAGTAATCTAGCCTTGAAAATTGGTGGAGAGGCTAAGGCACATGAGTTCTAAAGAACCCAGAAACCGTTAGGTGAAATTCCACTCGGATTGTATTTTATTAAAATAATTAATATTTTTAATGGGGTTCTTGGGTATAAACTTAAAAAAGTTAAAATATTAATGAGTATTAATCAAAATATGGGTGAGAATGATCTAGAAGGCGGATCAAGTCATGTTTTAATCTTAGCTGTTGATTAGAGACTTAATCTCGGCCGTTGAAGACTCAACAGGAAAAATATAAAATGGAGGCTTGGGGTTCATTTAGAAATACACACGGAGAGAACGAATTGATCAAGAATTCGATTCCTAGGGCAGGGTTTGCTAAGGATTTCGAATTAAGTGATCATTTTGCAGCAGAGGGGCAGTGAGAATCTGGGAGAAGGACTTTCCAGAGAATACAGACAAAGAAGTGGAGAGAGCTAGTAGAGCAAAAAAGCTGCTTGTCATGAAGAAGCATGAACTGCCAGGAAGTGTTGGGAACGCTGACGAAGAGGGCAGAAGAAGCCGAAACTGTCGAGAACAGCCGAAACTGCCGGGAAAGCTGACGCAGATGGCAGAAGCCGAAACTGCCAAAACAGTCAGGAAAGCCTGATGCAGAGGGCAGAATAGGTGACGCAAAAATAACCGGGGTTAGCCAATCTTGTGTCGGATCAGCAAGAATTTTGCCAGGTGAAGAGAGGTAAAACTCACTAAGATTTTCCACCAGTATTTTGTTTGTAAAGGATTGCTATATGAGCATCCTAGATTTGTATTCAGATATTTCTCCTGCATAATAATAAACCCTCAGAATTGTTGCACTGGTTTTCTCGCATTGGGTTTTTCCGGGGACTATTGTGTCCAAAAATAAGTGTCCTATGTATCTTGTTCTTTGCTCTGTTTTCTGTTTCATGAGATCAAATATTTAATTAGTGTAGGTTGCAGAAGTAATTTTCTTCAGTATTCAGAAGAATAACTTGATGAATGTAATTTAAAAATCATGTAGGTGAAGTAGATTCAGATTTACTGCAGTAGGGGTCCCTTCTAGTCTAGGAATTTTCACAAGGTCCAATAAATTGGTCCCCAACAACAACGCCAAAGAAATGTTGTTGCACAAAATGTCTAGGCAATGCGACAACAGCTCAGATCGGGGGTTGTCACACTGATCCCCAATCTCTCCGTTTGAGTTGTCTCCCAATAACAGACTAAGGGGGGTAGACCCTATGGAAATGGAATGAGGGAATATTAGTTGGGAACCAACCAATCTAGGAGACAATTAAGAAACCAATACTTGTTTAGATTGCGCAAGATTTTGAAGGATTCAATTTGATTTGAGGAAAATGATACCAGTGCCTTGTGGAGTCAATTATCTTGCGAAGGAAATGAAGTCCAAGTAAAGGATGGGAAACTGCTGCTAAATGATTCGACTATATTATATGCAAATGCAAAACTTAAAACTATGTGAAATGCAGAGACTTGGTTAATTTTAGTTAAGTGTCTGTTCTAAATTTGATCCCTTAATGTTTCAATTGGCCAAGCTTATGCTTGGAAGTAGAATTTTAATGTGCAAGTACTAGCTTAGTATGCAAAGGCAAAGTGAAATGATGTGATGGCAAAAGGAGGGCCTAAAATATTAGTTATTTCTGAAATATATTGTGAGTGTTTGTTAACTTAAGGCTCAGAAAAATGATATTAATGTGAAAACAAATACTTATACTAGCAATATAAAATATGAAGTTTGCACAAGTAATTACTGAAAATATAATAGGAAACCAATGTAAAATGTTGGAAATAAAACACTTTATATTTAGAAATCCATTTGTATGAAGTACTCAATCACAGATCATTAGATGCACAAGTAAAACTAAATTATTCTTGAATGGGCATGTGAAAATAAATGTGCTTCAGAAATTAGATTAAGTGTTGAAATTCAGATCACAACAACTAGATGCAAAGCCTGAAATATTAGTTCTAGTAATCTGCTCTTAAAACCAAATGACAATGCCAACAATTTGTTTTAAACCAGAGGTCCTATTACCATGTAAGATTCAGAGTTTTTCTATGTGTAACAACAGAAACTGCAAATGACAAACTGATAACTAATAATTTAGAAAATTTCCAAGTTTACCTATCTCCAATCTAGTGATGCATTTGTTGAAAATAGCAACAAAAATGCTAAAAATAACATTGCTATAAATAGCCTTTCAGGATATACTCCAACTCTATTGGAAATAACAAAAAAATAGAAATGTTAAAAATAGCATTGCTATAAATAGCATTGCTATAAATAGCATTTCGGGATAGATTTCAATTTTAATTAGTCCTTGAATTAAAATTGAGAATAAAATTCGAATTTAGTCTCATTCGCTGTTTGAAAAATAATTAATTAATTCATCTTGAGTTAATTAGTTGGAGAAAATCAAACATGAAGTCTATGTGAAGATACGCAATCGTTATCCCTTTGATTGAGGAAGTTATCCCTTAATTAAGGAGATAAGGATGAGTTGTAATTAGTTAGCTCAGTTAACTGAGCTAAGTCCAGTGAAATTAGTTCCAAACAGTTGGAGGAACTAATTGTGAGTTCAGTCAGTTAATGCATGCATGCATGCAACTAGTGTTCTCCAAATAAATGAATATTCTCTCATAAATAACTCATGCATGTTAGTTCAGAGAAAGACCCAATTGAGATTAAAGGAAGGGACAATGTACTATCAGTTGGAGGAATTTTCTTATAAAGGAAACTCATCCATGCAGAAGGAATCATCTCCTTCAGGGTTGCGCAGTTATTTTAGAGGTCAGTGTTATGTGTGAAGTGAGAATCACACAAGTTGCAGTTGGAGGACCCAGGAGAAACTGCATAAGGAAATAGGAGGCTTGGAGGGCAGAGGAGAAGGTTTGTGATAATCCTTTGACTGTCTATGAGCAACAGAGAGATTGTACTGAGCGCTGGATAGCTTGTGAGCTAAAGCTTTGTGTAATCCGGACATATTTCCACTTGTATGATAATACAAAGATCGGGGTTTTTAACTGAAGCTTTCCCTGGAGTATTCTTCTGTGTTTCATGTGTATGATTTCTTCTTCTCTGTTATATGTGTTATATTTGATTTTGCTCAAAATCGATTAAGCTTCCGCAAGTTTGTTTGTAGAAGTAGATCAAGTATTTTGCTTTAGTATATTGCATTATCAGGTGATCTACAGTGAGAATTTCTACATGGTATCGGAGCCAAGTTTATTGGAGCAAATTTTATCAGAGCAGTGAACAGTATACGAAGAAGAGAATTCGAAAAAATAAAAATAAAAATTTGGGCCGCGAGTTTGTAGAGCAGATCTGAAATTTTTTGTGAAAAATTTTCAGAAACAAATAGCAGATCTGGATTCCTTGTGAAAAATACCCAAATTCAAAAAAAAAATCGGCTGAATTGGAGTTCGGATGAGGGAGATATCGCTAATTTAAAATCAGCTCTTTTTCCGGAAAATTTCGTAGCGGCGGGAAAGATGAAATAGATTGGTGTGCTAGCCAAGAATTTGTATGCACTTGAGGTACAAGATGCATGCAAAGCCTTGAGGAGCAAGGCAAAGGTTACATACATGGTGGTTGAGAGGGAGAGTAAATTACCTCTCAACATGCAGCGACAGAAGAAGTCTCAGACAATTGTGGAGGAACCACAATTGGTGAAGCAGCTTCAGGAAGTTGTGGAGTAGCCACAACTAGAGAAGTCGAGAGGAGACTGAGTGGAGGCATCCACTCATGTAGAGACCTTCAGTAGGGGGGAATTTCGAGCCAAGTGGGCAGAGGGATCACATGCATCCATACCTCCAGGTGTGAAGTGGGGCGACGTGAAGTAATTGTCCAAAGAAGGCTGAAGTAGGGGTAGGATCCTTGAGGTACCCAACCTCTTTGATTAGACCTTGCTATGGGAGCTTCGACGAGGAGTAGCAGGATTGGCTGAGTGGGTAGAGACAGATGTGGATGGAGCAGTAAAGAGAGTTACAGTGAAGGAGTCCCAAAACAACGCAGAGCTAGCAGGCTGCAGCGATGCGAGAGGCACAGGAGTGGTGCACCAGTGCAGGATGGCATAGAGAGGTGTGTAACGGTGCGAGATGCAAGGAGTTGTTGCAACAACTCAGAGGTCAAAGATGGAGCACTTGTCAACGATAGGGGGAGTTTCAGCATCAGAGGGTGTTTCTAACCCAACAGGGAGGTCAGTTGGGAGATCAATTACTTCTCAGTAATTGAGTTGCAATGCAGCAGTGGGCAGCACGATGCAACATGATGAGAGGAGGTGCAGTGCGGATGCAGTGTTGGGAGATAGAACCAGCAACAACATGGATGCAGCAGGAGGAATCAGTGTGATTGATGCAGTCAGAGATCAATGTGACAGAGGTTAGAGCAGTCAGATGCTGAAGAGCACAGAGGTGCAGAGTTTTCAGCTGACAGAGGCATTAGCAGTCAGAGACTTTGATGACAGAGGCATCATTCTGATTTAGGTTGGATATTTTTGTGTTCCTAGAGTTGCTGGAGCAACAACACTTGAGAGAAGTGTTGCATGCAGAACATTCCAAAGGTTCAGGATCAGAGTTGAGTTGAATGCCTTTCTTGCTGAGAGGGAGTGTTAAAAATAGCAACAAGAAATGCTAAAAATAGAAATGCTAAAAATAGCATTGCTATAAATAGCATTTCAGGATATACTCCAACTCTATTGGAAATAGCAAAAAAATAGAAATGCTAAAAATAGCATTTCGGGATAGATTCCAATTTTAATTAGTCCTTGAATTAAAATTCGAATTTAGTCTCACTAGTTGTTTGAAGAATAATTAATTAATTCATCTTGAGTTAATTAGTTGGAGAAAATCAAACATGAAGTCTATGTGAAGACATGAAACAGTTATCCCTTTGATTAAGGAAGTTGTCTTTTAATTAAGGAGATAAGGATGAGTTGTAATTAGTTAGCTCAGTGAAGTCTAGTTAAATTAGTTCCAAATAGTTGGAGGAACTAATTGTGAGTTTAGTCAGTTAATGCATGCATGCATGCAACTAGTGTTCTCCAGATAACTGAATATTCTCTCATAAATAACTCATGCATGTCAGTTCAGAGAAAGACCTAGTTGAGATTAAAGGAAGGGACAGTGTACTATCAGTTGGAGGAATTTTCCTATAAAGGAAACTCATCCATGCAAAAGGAATCATCTCCTTCAAGATTGCGCATTTATTTCAGAGATCAGTGTTGTGTGTGAGATGAGAATCACACAGGTTGTAGCTGGAGGACCCAGAAGAAATTGCGCAAGGAAATAGGAGGCTTGTAGGGTAGAGGAGAAGGTTTGTGAGAAGCTTTTGACTGTCTATGAGCAGTAGAGGGATTGTATTGAGAGCTGGATAGCTTGTGAGCTAAAGCTTTCTGTAATCCAAACATATTTCCACTTGTATGATAATACAGAGATCGGGGTTTTTAGCTGAGGCTTTCCCTAGAGTATTCTTTTGTGTTTCATTTGTATGATTTCTTCTTCTCTATTATATGTGTTCTATTTGATTTTTCTCAAAATCGATTAAGCTTTCGCAAGTTTGTTTGTAGAAGTAGATCAAGTATTTTGGTTTAGTATATTGCATTATCAGGTGATCTACAATGAGAATTTCTACATGGTATTAGAGCTAGCTGATCCATAGAGAAATTTCTATAGGATTTGATCTAAAAACTCGGATATAAATTATTGAAAAAACAGTGAAATAATATTCAGAAATTTGTCAATTAGCATGCAAAAGTTCTTGAAAATAATTCTATTTCTAAAATGTGCTGCAATAAAAGATGCAAACAAAATTTGTTGCTAAACTTTAGTTAACTGAAATTATGTAAATATTAGTCATGCTCTCAATTAGATCAATGAAATGAGGTAAGGGTTTAGAGGATGTGCACCAGTCAGCCCCTAGGGGCTTGAAGATACTTGGAGAATAGCTGCCCAAGTCACTAAAAATCTTCAAATCCAAATGTCAACTCAGACAATTTTTTAGAATTTTTAGTTAAAATTTTAGGGAAATTTTTAGGAAAAATTTAGTGAGAAAATTATGGTGAAGGATGGTGAAGAAAGAGAGGCTGAGAGGGGAATGACTTGAGGCGGAGAGATGGAGAATGAGGGAGGCTGAGAGGAGGTGAGGGAAGAGGCCGAGAGGAAGGTGAGTGAGGTGGCCGAGGGGAAGAAAGGGAGATAATGGGAGGCTGAGAAAGGAGGCAGTGAGAGAAGGGGAGCTGAGGTCGTGAGAGGATGACGAGAGGAAGGCCAAGAGTGAGGGAGATAGGGAGGTTGTAAGGCTGGAGGGATAAGGGGGGCGAGAGGAGGAAAGGAGGGGAGGCCGAGAAGCCTGGCCGAGGAAGAAAGAAGAGGGAGCAGGGGGCTAGAGATGGCCAGTGCCGGGCTCCAAGGCCCTAAAAAAAAATTCCCATGATCTTTCTGAAATTTCTCTTCGACCTGCAAATAAAATGGAGATCAGATCTTTCCCTTTAGGTCCTAGATCTGTTTCCAAAATCTACAAAAAAGCCTGCAATCTTCAGATCTGTTCTTACACAAGCAAAAGATAGAAAACTCCAAAACATGTATATACAAAAATATGAAATACCCAAAACCCCAATGAATTAAAAATTTTAAAATTTACAAATCTATAATAATATTCGACAGATCTAGCAGATTTGCAAATCAAAGCCCTCTATTAGCCAGATCTAAACAATTTTGCACAAATTTATAAAGAAACTGGAAATTTTAAAGAAACCCAAGCCCAAGAAAAACCCTGGAAATAAAATATTTTGTAAGATGACTTCAGAAATTAAAAGTAGTAGGGTCTTTAGATTTTGTAATCTGAGAGTCACTTGGTCCAGCTGAGGACTTCCCCAAATGCCCAAATCCTGAATGATAACTTTTGCCCACTTAGATCTGATTGTTAGATTAATAGAGATTCAAAATAATCATCAAATTATCAAGAAATAGTGATACCTGCTAGTTCTATCATATCAAAATGATAGTCTAAAACCTTAGAAATCTGTGCAAGATAGTTGTGCACAGATCAATCCTCAAAGGCTATTATCCAACAAATAGAAATAAAAGCAAAAGAATATTAAGAGCAGTATTACCACATAAATCTAAAAGGGGAACAACACAGTCTGAAACCCCAAAGTCTTTGTTTTTTATTAACAAAAAAAAAAGTTATAATAGTTTTCTCAGATCAAGAACATGATTCAAAAATCGGATCCAAATAATGGAGAGGGACCTCTAATCTATAGAGATATTCTCCAACGGCTAGATGGCTTGATCTCCGTCAAAGAAATCTCAACTGTTGATGAAGATCAAATGATCTTTTAATCATCACCATTGAAATTAAGTTATTTTTTGAGGAAATTCGAATTTCACTTTTAATTAACTCAAAAATGATTATTTTGAGTTAATTACCTAAAAAAATTGACTTTGACTTAACTACTAAGGCCCAAGGGTCCAAAATATCTTTTTCAATATTCCCTTGGTTAGGGACCTCCAAAAATAATTTTTTTTAATCCCACGAATTTTAAATGTTGGAGGATATCATTTTTCCTAGGACCTAAATTAATTTAATTTCTGGATTTAGCATTTTAATTTATTTTAGTCAGAAATTTTAATTAATTGACTCATGAGGGGATTATTAATTTTTCCAACTCTCTAGTACTTTAGCATTATAGCTAAAATATTATTTACATGAAATATTACTTTTCTAACCCATGAATGGGGAACACCCGTTCGTTATAGATCCTCTATAAGTTACCCATTTCTACGACTCAAAATATGATCTAATAGACTAAGTGACTTGTAATAAAATAATCTAACTAAATAGTTAGAATTATTCCCAAATCACTTTTACAAAGACTCGATAAATAACATTAGGACTCATTTAAGATCCTGATGACAAAATTCACCCTAGCTTTTCTGAGAATTTTTGAATCTATACATCAGAAACCCCTACTGGAATCACTGGTTTATCATCTCCTACTTGTTCTTTGCTTAACAAGTTATTTAATTACATAAACATCGATGAAAAACACTATTGCAGCCTACACATACATACAGATCATGAACTGAAATAAACTGAGACAAACACACAAGGGGCACCATTATTTTTGGACAATCGTCCCTGGAAAAACCCAATTCGGTAAAACTGGTGCAGCATATAGAGGGTTTGTATTATTATGCAAATTTCTGAATACAACTAGGGTGCCAAATGCGGCTCACCCAATAGAGAATAACCTTGGTAGAAGTACCTCTATATGGAGACAGATATTTCGGCAAATCCAACAACTGGATGATCAAACCCCACAAATGATAAATGTTGTTCACAGTGCTGGGCATCGATGGTTGCTCCAAGCTCTGCATTGGAACTGCGTCACCTCCTCTAGGAGCTGCATCACCCTCTCAGTGAGCCTCCCTCGCTCAAAAAGTCGATATGCTGAACTGCTGTCACTTTGTCTCACAAAAAAACATTAGCACTGCCTCTAAGGGACTGCGTCAACTCCTCTGGCTTTTGCGTCACCTGCGTCAGCCCCTCTGGCCTCTGCGTCACCCTCTCTAGAGCTGCGTTGTCTCCCCTAGTGTTGCTCTGTCTCTCTGCTATGTATTCTTCGGCCTTGGACTGAGGTCCCTTTGCCGAATTGCCCCTCACTGCAACTCAGATCACTTGCTCGATTTTCTCAGCAAACCTCGCCCCAGAAAAATTGAATTCTTTAGTCAATTCGGTGTATCTCCAACTGATCCTCAAGCCTCCTCTTATACTTTTCCTGTTGATGAATCAATGGTCGTGATCTAATCTCTAATGAACGGCTAAGATTACAACTAGGGCCTGCATCAGCTCCTTTGGCTTCTGTGTCACTTGCGTCAGCCCCTTTAGCCTCTGTGTCATCCTCTCTGGAGTTGCGCTGTCTTCTCTAGTGCTACTCTGCCTCTCTGCTATGTATTCTTCAGCCTTGGACTGAGGTCCCTCTGCCGAACTGCCCCTCACTGCAACTCAAACACTTGCTCGATTTTCTCAGCAAACCTCGCCCCAGAAAAATCAAACTCTTTGATCGATTCAGCGTATCTCTGGCTGACCCTCAAGCCTCCTCTTATACTTTTCCTGTTGATGA
This sequence comes from Pinus tabuliformis, assembly GCA_031772625.1. Lineage (NCBI taxonomy): Eukaryota > Viridiplantae > Streptophyta > Pinopsida > Pinales > Pinaceae > Pinus > Pinus tabuliformis. Next base: position 218,444,679 of record CM062804.1, on the reverse strand, counting down.
ATCAACGGTCATGATCTAATCTCTAATGAACAGCTAAGATTAAAACAGGCTTGATCCTCGTCACTTAGAACCTTCTCACCCATATTTTTATTAATACACATTAATATTTTTATTTTCCTAAGTTTAGACTTAGGAACCCATTAAAAATATGAATTATTTTCATAACACCTCATCCGGGTGGAATTTCTCCAAACAATTTTTGGGTTCTGGAAATCTCATGTGTTCCAGCCCCCCCACCAAATTTTAGAGCTAGAGCACATCCGATGCTACCCAAAATCAAAACTCCCTCTTAGCAAGGAATGTGCTCTAGCAATATTTCTCAATAGAAGTACTACATTGATCCACTGCATTGGTCCTCCGTGTTGCAGATGCTTGGCTTGCTTCCCTTCATCCACTGCACCGCTGCTTCTTGTACTGTTGCCCATGACTTTGCCACTACCACTGCTACATCTATACTGCATCTCCCTCTTAAAATGCTACATCATGCTTCCCATAGCACTCCCACTGCTAATTGATGCACTACAACACGGTGGCTGAGAAGTAAGCAACTGAAACTTCACCCAAACACTTACATCCTGATCAGTATGGATGCCTCGTTATCCTGAAGCTACCTCTGCTGCTAAACTGTGCTGACCCTCTGCTGCCACTGCACTGCTGCAAATTGCTCTATGCCTCTCACACTGCTACAACATCTACTGCGCTGCCTTGGACTTTAGCACTCTAGATCTGGCACTATCGCTCCATCACACCTCGCTCCAACCGACACCCATCGTTATGCTACTGTCGTTAAGGGCTCCCGTAGCCGTGTATGTGATCCAAGAGTTTGGGCACGTCAAGGATCCTGCTTGTCATGTAGTCCTCTCGACTACAACTCCATGTCGCCCCACCTCTTCTCCAGAGGCGCATGAGCACTCATGGCACAATCGTCATCCTCGCCTTCCTTGTCAGCGTTCGCTGGAGCAGCCTTTGAATCAAAAGCCCCCCCCTTGCCCTTCTTCAGGGGACACCGAGTGGCATAATGTCCCAGTTCCGCACAGTTGAAGCATCTGATCTTGGTGATGTACTTCTTCTTCCTCTTCTACTGCCTTTGTTGTCCTGACGATGTGAGAGCTGCATCCTCCTCCTCCTCCTTCTTGACTCGAGCTCCTTTGTCGCTACTCCCTACCTTAGTCAACCTCCTGAGCTCTTCTTGTCTAAGAGCTGCCCACATCTCCTCCCAATTGGGGAGAGTTGCTCTGCCAAAAATACTTTGGACAAATGTCTCCTAGTCCTCGGTGACTGCATTTAGGGCAGTCTTGACCATGAACTCAGGATCTAGTGTAGACCCCACAAAGGTCAACTGGTTGTGAATCCCTTGCAACCTGAGAAGGAAGGGATCTATCTCCTCTCCTTTCTGCATCTGGTACTGTATCAACTGATTTTCTAATAGCATCTTCTATTGCACGGAAGAGCCCTGGTACAAGATGGTCAGGGTTTCCCACATATCGCTTGTTGTTTCCTTCTCAGCAATATGTGGTACTACATGATCTTTGACCCCGTCTAGGATCATGCACTTTGCCTTTGCCCAGGCCTCCTCTACTTCTTTGCTGCATCAACGTCAACCAGAACAACAACCACTTTCAAGGCATAGTCCTTGATGCGATGTTTGTCTAGGATTGCCAGGATCCTGGCCTTCCAGATGACAAAATCGGATGCTCCATCCAATCTGTTTTGATCCCTCTACCCATTCATTGCCATCTTTGCTCAAAAAATAGGATTGGTTCTCTTCTCCTTCTCCTATCGTCAATCTAGCAGGACTTGGATCTAGATTCCTTGAGCGCAAGAAACCCTCTAAGGAACAAGCTCCTCTCTAGACTCCCTTGGATTCCTGATTTCCCTCTCGGAAATCCTCCAACCAACTATCGAATCGCTCCTCTCCAATCCTCCTTTGCTGCTGCAAGCTGAATCTAGATTTATTGGCTAGAAATATGTCAAGGTAGTGATTCCCTCTACCTTGGCTCTTTCTCCACAGACATTGTTATGCACAAACAAAAACAGCTTCCCACCAGCTCCTCAAATCAAAATCTTCCTTGCTCCCTTAACCCCAGCAACTGAAAAGTCTGAGCCCTTCAGGCTCTGTGCAATCACTGCGTGAGATAGATCAACTCCTCCTGGCCACTGCATTAATCCTTCCTGGCTCAGAAAGATGACGTGGCACTGCGTAAGCTTGATCTTCCCCCCTCTGCGTCTGCATTAACCTAGATTGTTGACGCAGCTACTGTGTGGGCTCGTCCTAGCTACTGGGTCATCCTCACCTGGCTCAGATTGCTGATGCAGGCACTGTGTGAGCCTCTGCGTCACCTTCTCTGCACTACGTCACTCCTCCTTCTATGTCTCAGGCTTTGGAATAGTGCTGTCTCTCAGGACAACTGCTCTCTGCAACAAATTCTTCTGGATTTCTCGGCTGGTGTCTTCAATCTCCTATGATCTGCAATGCTCTGATACCATGTGAGAATTTTTGAATCTACACATTAGAAACCCCTACTGGAATCACTGGTTTATCATCTCCTACTTGTTCTTTGCTTAAAAAGTTATTTAATTACATAAACACCGATGAAAAACACTATTGCATCCTACACATACATACAGATAATGAACTGAAATAAACTGAGACAATCACACAAGGGACACTGTTATTTTTGGACAATCGTCCCAGGAAAAACCCAATTCGGGAAAACCGGTGCAGTATATAGAGGGTTGTATTATTAAGCAAATTTCTGAATACAACTAGGGTGCCAAATGCGGCTCACCCAACAGAGAATAACCTTGGCAGAAGTACGTCTATTTGGAGACAGATATTTTAGCAAATCCAGCAATTGGATGATCAAACCCCACAGATGACAAATGTTGTTCCCAGTGTTGGGTAGCGATGGCTGCTCCAAGCTCTGGACTGGAACTGCGTCACCTCCTCTAGGAGCTGCGTCACCCTTTCAGTGATTCTCCCTCGCTCAAAAAGTTGATATCTTGAACTGCTCTCTCTATGCCCCATAGAAAAATCCCAGCGTTGCCTCTAAGGACTTGCGTCAGCTCCTCCGGCTTCTGCGTCACTTGTGTTAACCCCTTTGGCCTCTGCATCACCCTCTCTGGAGCTGCATTGTCTCTCCCGTCGTTGCTATGCCTCTCTGCTATGTATTCTTCGACCCTGGACTGAGGTCACTTTGCCGAATTGCCCCTCACTGCAGCTCAGATCACTTGCTCGATTTTCTCAGCAAACCTCGCCCTAGAAAAATCGAACTCTTTGATCAATTTGGTGTATCTGCAACTGACCCTCAAGCCTCCTCTTATACTTTTCCTATTGATGAATCAACGATCATGATCTAATCTCTAATGAACAGGTTGAGATTAAAACAGGTTTGATCCTCGTCACTTAGAACCGTCTCACCCATATTTTTATTAATACACATTAATATTTTTATTTTCCTAAGTTTAGACTTAGGAACCCATTACAAATATTAATTATTTTAATAACTCCTCATCCGGGTGGAATTTCTCCAAACGATTTCTGGGTTCAAGAGATCTCATGTGTTCTAGCCCCTCCACCAAATTTTGGAGCTAGAGCACATCTGATGCTACCCAAAATCAACAAATTTGGGGTGAGGTTGGAGGGAAAAACTTTGTCGATCATCCATGTTTAGAAACACATATGAATCAGTGAGACAAAAAACCTCCTAGGATAGAAATCATCATCAGAAATATAAATTTATCTAGGTTGTTACATACATTTGTCTTACTAGGATCATTTACATTACAAAATGCAGAATGGTTTTACAAAACTCCAGTGTACATATAGCTGAGAATGATGAATCTGTGGATGATCTGAGTCCTCGGACATGATGGAAATCCTTGCGCGAAAAAATGTACAACTATGGGGTAGTTGACATGGAGTGGTCAACACTGCCTAAGAAAGACCTATGATGGATGACCTCAGGCTTAGGAATATTGAATAATGATGAATACCTAGGATCAAAATTTCCAAAATCCCTCACTTGTGATTGATGTGTCTATACTAGGGTTCAAAGTGAGGCAAGGATGGCTCATTCAATGGAAAGATTCAATTAAAGTGTGAGCTTTGGGAGAAGCTAGGGTGACTTTCCACGAAAAACCCCTTGAGAGAAATATTATAAGAGACCAAGGGTTGAGAGATATATTGTGGTAAAGGCTCATCCAATGATCACCTATAGTTAAGAGAAAAGGTTTTGAATGATGAAGTACAAAGTGAAAACCTTCAAGAAATCCCCAAGTCAAAGTAGCTTCAAGGGTTCCCACTTGGTGTGATAGCTAGGGCATCAATTTATTTGAAATTCCATCGTCGGAATTCGTTCAAAACTAGAGGATGCCTAGAGGAGACATAAATGAAGAAACTTGTCCGGACGGAATCCTAAAATTCCTCCTCCCTAAAATTTTGCACCAAGCCCTAGAAAATCTCCTTATCCTTAGAGGGACAAAGAAAAGAGGTGAAAGAATGATATTTCGTTAAGTTAATGTGATCACCAAGGATCTAGGACTAGTGCCTAGCTATTGGGAAGATTGGAGTCAAAATGATCAAGATTTAGGAACTTCGCTCTTCAAGGAGGCCTAAAGAAGCAACTTCACTATCTATTGATGCAACTACATGACAACTTTAGACTTTTACACTTCGATGGCAATTATTATGGAGTTTCAAGGATGCAAATGCAAATTATCCCCTAGGAACATTCATTCTTTCCTTGTCCAATGAATAACACATGCAAAAATCTCCAATAGTTTCAATGATTCCACTAATTCACATTAATTAGGGCACATTATTTCACCATAAGAAAATAATTCCATGCATTAGACATCCATTAAAACAGAAATATAACATTATATTTCACTTACAAGACAAAGAAGAATATATCCATCCACAATCTTGCCAAAGAGAAGCTCCAAGAGAGATAGCGAAAACTTTCCACACATCAAAATGCATTTAATCATCCAAAATCATTCCACAATTACAAGTCCGAATTCTTTAGAGAGAGATATCCCAAATCCAAGTGATGATGAATGAGAGAGAATGCCTCTCTTATATTTATACAATCCTCTAAGGGATTCGAATGGCCTAATTTAGCCTAATGATGCCCCTAAAATAAAATAATGTGCAAAATAACAATACTATTGGTGACAAGCCCACCAAATAGCTCCATATTAAGAGTAATAAGCCTCTCAAGAGGGCCAAAATGATAGTTACGTATCTAGAAGGGTTGTTGGAAGGTCAAATGAAGTCCCTCATGTGCCATGATGAATAAGGGGGCTCAAACAAAAGTGATGAAGGGGGTGGTCCCTTGATCTCCAAGCAAATGACCTGTGGTGCTCCCAAGCAGCTGTGGGGGCACAAAGAACATCCCCATGGGTCTCCAATTGAATCAAACAAGCATGTGCTCCATCTGTAAGGGTTAGGACAATGATGCAAGCCCTCCCCTATCTCCCTAAGCGAGACAAAACCCCATCTAGGCCATGGATCATCTGCCAAGTGTGTGGTGCAAGTGTGTAGTCGGCCGGGAAAGGTAGTCCAGGTGCATCATTTGTCGCATTTGGTGTACAATTCGGGCGACAACACGCCCCTCAATAACTGACTACAACTAGTTCTGCAACTATTCCTCAAAATCTGACTATGCCAACTGAAACTAATCAACCTGCTACTGAATATTGTGGGCCCCTGTAACAAGAGTAATGATCCATGAGGAAGCACCTATCTGAAGCTATCCTCCTTGGACCCTGCCCATAATTTCTGCAACTCTAGGAACTAGAGTTCAAGGTCTTCCCACCTCTCTCCTGGAGGAATAGCTGCATATAAAGCAAATTTGTCCTCCAACCTGTTAGACAAATTATCGATCTCTGTCGAAGCTGATGTCTGCTCCTACTTCTCCTTCTTGTCCTTCTTCTTCTTGGGACATTGAATACTGTAGTGACCAAACTCACCACTTCTGAAGCACTTGATCTTCGACGAATCTTTCTTCTTCTTTTCTTCTCCCTTTGAGCCTTCCCTTTCGATACAAGGGCTACTTTATCCTCGTCTTTCACACTCTTTGGTCCTTCGCTACTATTGTTGTTGATATTACTCGCAACAAGAACAAGGCTCATCTCTTCCTGAGTGAAATCGCTCCACAACTGATCCCATCCAGGTAGTTGATCTCGTCCAGTGATACCTTGGACAAAATTTTCTCACTCCTTGGTGAAACCATTGAGAGTTGTACACACTAGCTAACTCTCGTGAGCTGTCTCTCCAACTATTGCAAGCTCATCTTAGACATTATGAATTCTTGTGAGATAAGGAGTGACTCTCTCACCCTTCTACATCCTGGTGGTCCTCAACTTCTCTTTCAAGAACATCTTCTGGTTCTCAGAAGGATTATCAAAAAGTGTTGCGACAACATCCCACATTTCTTTGGCAGTATTCTTGCTAGCTAGATGTGAGACTATATGATCTCGAACTCCATCGAGTATCATTCTCTTTGCCTTGGCCATCTCCTTATTGTAATTCTCTAGCTGTTGTGGATCTGTAGGTATGGCTGTAACTCTTTCTGCATACATCTTCAAACCATGATCATCTAGCAGGAATGTCATTGTGGCTTTCTAGATACAATAGTTAGAGGCTCCATCAAGTCTTTTTTGATCTTGAAGTCCTGCTAAGGCCACTTTTGCAAAACTCAAATCTACGAAAATAAACAGGAATCTCCTCCCTTTCCTGCTCTGCTACTTGCGCTCCCTCCTGGAATGTGCAAATTTTCCCTGCAGTTTTCTATGGCAAACATCAAAATACATACACTGCAGCCTACACCATTTAAATAATATGTCGAAACAAGAAACTGAACAATAGAGAAAGATACACACAAATGACACAGTTGTTTTAGGACAAACGTCCTCGGAAAATCCCAATGCGGGAAAACCAGTGCAGTAGATCTAAGGATTTTTATTATTATGCTGAAGTATTTTTGAATACAACTACTGGATGCCCTCTCGGCAATCTAGTTATAGAGAAAATCACTTAGCAAAAGAAACTAGTGAGATTACCTCACTCTACACTGCAAGTCTCGGCTGATGCGGCAGCTGAACTGCGAGTTTGCTGGTTACTTCTGCGCTGGCTCTGCGTGGGCCCTGTGTTAGCCTCTAAGTCATCGCGTCAGCTCAACTAAGAATCGATTTGCCCTCAGGAGCCTATTCCAGCTCTCCCGATTCAGAAACGTTAGCTTCCCCAGCAAACTCGGACTTCTGTGTTGGAAGCTACTGCGCTGCTCTGCGTGGGGCCTGCGTGAGCCCTTCATGGCTATGTGTCACCCTCTGTGCCCTCTATGTTGCCTCCTCTGTGTGTCTCTCTGCCTCTGTGCTGAGTATTCTTGGCTCTGAAGAAGATCCTCCAGCCAAAACTCCCTATGCCCCTCTCTACAAAAGCTCACTATCGGAATTCTCACGGCAGCTGCTCTGCTTCAGAAAATCGAATTTCTAAACTCAATGTGTGTGTGTTTTTCCAAATGACCCTCAAGCCTCAAATAATCTCCTCGTTGACATTCAAAGACTTAGATTAGAAGTTAATCAATGGCTAAGATATTTCTGCTTGATCCTCGTCTTCTTCTAGAAGTTACACCCATAGATTATACCCATTGGTTATTTTATATTCCGAAGTTTAGACTTAGGGTCCCATTAAAAATATTTAATTATTTTAATAAAACAGTTTCTGGGTGGAATTTCCCTAAACGCTTTCGGGGTTCTTTGGAATACATGTTCCCAAGCCTCCCTGCAAAATTTGAGACTTAGAGCATATTTGATGCTACCAGAAATCAACACTCTCTCTTAGTGAGGAATGTGCTCTAGTAATGCAACCTGCTGAAGCATCACTCTATTCTGTAACATCTCCCTTTGCGCTGCTGGAGTCTGACACGTTGTCCACCAACCACTGCGTAAATTTTGCATTTGTACTGCTACCTGCCCTGCCACTGTCAATCCGCTCTGCAACTCCCTCTGAGTTTCTGCATCCATGCTGCTACTGGCACTACCACTGCCAACTGCCCCTGCATTGCAAATTGTTGCTGCTACTGCATAAGCAATGGAAAAACATCTTAAATTACTAAAATAATTGTGTTCAATATGACACCATGTGAATGCTGGACCCTGACTGCTGCTAGTCTCTGCGCTGACCCTCTGAATCCACTGTGTTGTTGCTAACCTCTGCTGTGTGCTATCTGCACTGCTTCAAACTCTGATCTATGTTGTTCAGTCTCTGGCGCTCCTAGCCACTGCAACTGTCTCTCTAACACTCGTCAGCACCATCTGACACTAGTCCATCCTACTACTTCTGATCCGGGCCCCCGTAGCAAGGAATTGATCTAAGAGGTGGGTTCCTCAAGGATCCTGCCCATTTGTAGCTCTTTCGAACTACAGCTCTAAAATAGCCCACCTCCCTCTTGGAGGTATCTCGGTTGTCATGGTGAACTCCTCCTCCTCGATCTTCGCGAGTACAACCTTTAGATCGTGCTTCTCATCTTTGTCCTTCTTCATGAGAGGACACTGTGTTGCGTAGTGACCCATCTCACCACACTTGAATCACTTTATCTTTGAGATGTCCTTCTTTCGCCTCTGCTGCTCTTGCTACCCCTTCAATGCAAGGGTTTCATTCTCATCCTCCTCCTTGGGCTTCGACCCATTGCTACTGCTTCCGTCAAGATTACACTTGACCTAGTCTCTCCTAAGCTCCTCTTGCTTGAGAGCTACCCACATCTCATCCCAATTCGGCAAACTCATCCTGCCCAAAATACTCTGGACAAAGACTTGCCACTCATCTGAGACAAAATTGAGGGTCAGTCTAACCAACTTGGAATCTTGAGGTGTAGACCCCACAATTGATAACTCATCTCGGGTCTCCTAAAGCTTCGTGAGGAACGGATCTACGCGCTCCCCCTTTTACATCTGAGTAGATCTCAACTTCTGCTCTATATACATCTTTCGCTGCTCAGAAGAACCTTGATACAGTGTAGATAACACATCCCACATGTCCTTAGCAGTTCCTCTATTAGCAATGTGACAGACTACATGATCCTTCACTCCATCGAGGATCATTCTCTTTGCCTTTGCCATTTCTACCTTATACTTCTTCAGCAGATCTGCAGGCACAACCACCACACTGTCGACATATGTCTTGAGAGCATGCTCATCTAGAAGGAATGACATCCTTGCCTTCCAGATGACATAGTTGGATGCTCCATCTAGTCTATCCTGATCCCTCAATCCACTAGTTGCCATCTCTGCCACAAAAACTGTTGAACTGCTCCTCTTTGCTTCTTACTGTTGCTGCTCAGCCAATAAGAAAACAGACTTCTTGGTGGGAAGTCTTCTGAGAAAAAATTCCCTCACAGTGCTTCTCTTCTCTTCTAACGTCTTTCTGCCCAGCAAAACGACCTGCAGAAAAACTGCGTCCCACCAACTCTTCCTCACGCTGAGGCTTTTGCGCTGCTCCCTCTGCCATGGCAAGATCTCGATCTGGAAGCCATTCTTTATGTTGAATCACTCAGAGAGACACTGCCTCGAAATTATGCCCTCCTGGCTTGGACTGTGCAAACCCCTATGGGAATTCAAACTGCTGCCTCTTGCAGCTTTTTCGACCTCCTTTTTCTGCTTAGCACTGGGTTCTCTGGTACTTTTCTTCTTGATTCACCTGCACTCGCTCTGATACCATGTGAAAATTCCTTAAACCCAGTAATTCCTACTACAACAATGGTGATATTTCTTCTACTTGTTAGATTTACATGAACAAGTTATTTGCAATTTTCTACGACAAACATCGAAATACATATACTACAGTCTACACCATTTAAATAATATGCCGAAACAAGAAACTGAACAATAGAGAAAGATACACACAAATGACACAGTTGTTTTTGGACAAACGTCCCTGGAAAAAGCCAATGCGGGAAAACCGGTGTAACAGATCTGAGGGTTTTTATTATTAAGCTGAAATATTTCTAAATACAACTATTGGATGCCTTCTCGGCAATCTAGTTACAAAGAAAATCACTTTGCAGAAGAAACTAGTGAGATTACCTTACTCTAAACTGCATGCCTCGGTTGATCTGACAGCTGAATTGCGAGTTCCCCGGCTACTTTTGCATTGCCCCTTTGTCAGCCTCTAAGTCATTGCGTCAGCTCAATTGAGAATCGATCTACCCTCAGAAGTCTATTCCAGCCTCTTGGCTCAGAAACGTCTGCTTCCCCAACAAACTCGAGCATCTGTGCTGGAAGCTACTGCGTTGCTCTGCGTGAGCCCTTCCTGGCTCTACGTCACCCTCTCTACCCTCTACGCTGCCTCCTCTGTGTGTCTCTCTGCCTCTCTGCTGAGTTTTCTTGGCTTCGGAGAAGATCCTCCAGCCAAAACTCCCTCTGCCCCTCTCTACAAAAGCTCACTATCAGAATTCTCCCGACAGTTGCTTTGCTTCAGAAAATCGAACTTCTGAACTCACTCTGTATATGTTTTTCCAAATGACCCTCAAGCCTCAAATAATCTCCTCGTTGGCATTCAACGACCTAGATTAGAAGCTAATCAATGGCTAAGATCATATCTGCTTGATCCTCTTCTTCTTCTAGAAGTTACAACCATAGTTAGATTAATACCCATTAATTATTTTATTTTCCTAAGTTTAGACTTAGGGTCCCATTAAAAATAAATAATTATTTTAATAAAATTGTTTCTGGGTGGAATTTCCAAAACACTTTCTAGGTTCTTTGGAATACATGTGCCCAAGCCTCCCTGCAAAATTTGAGACTTAGAGAACATGCGATGCTACCAGAAATCAACAATTTGTTGTTGCAAAACTGTTGCAAACCAACTATGCCCAAATGTGCTCAACAAAATTAATGACCTGGTCACTGAAACTGCTTCTCGACAACAACACTGCTTAGAAATCACTACAACTGAGGCTCTTTTAATTTTCTTTTGTCTACAAACTGAAAATCTAACCCCTACCTCTGCTAATTTGCACCCTTGACTGGCCTCTGTGCAGATCCATAAATTTTTCCTAGAGACTCCCTCTAAAGTTGCACAATTTTTTCCTTGTTACTAAGCCATTGATCTATGTTCAACTTACTCTAATACCATGCAAAACTTTCACTATTGTAGCAACTGGAAATTATTCTTCTAACTGAATATTATTATGTGCAGTTTATTTGTTATTACGACAAACAATGAATAAAATCACTACTGCAATTTTCACCAAAAATAAAATGCATTGTGGAAACAAAACTGGAACTGAGAAAATAGAGCACACACAGTAAAATTAACACCGTTATTTTTGGACAATTGTCCCTGGAAAGACCCAATGTGGGAAAATTGGTTCAACAGGTGAGGGTTTTATTATTATTATTCAGCAGCAAAATCTGAGTACAATGTTTGAATTCCAAACTGGCAATCGTCTCTTGAGAAATCACTAGCAAAATATTTGAGAGAATTTTCTCTCTCCACAAGCAATCCTCGCCTGATCTGGCCTTAAAAACTGGCTCCTGGAATACCCCTACGCAAGCTCCGTGCAATGCTTGTATAGTCTCTCACACACATTCTCCAAATCTGCCTCTGAATCAGACGTCTTGCCTGTTGCTGCCTCTGGAAGTAATTCGCTTTAGCTCTTGGAAATTTTACCTAGAAGCGCTTGGCCTAGTACACAACATACTCAGCCTCCATTACAACAGTTCAAACCCTCTAATAAACCCAAAACACTCCTCCTTTGTCACATTGTTCTTGCCATAAATAAGATGACCCACATCAGAAAAATATCAGTTGCCATAAATAAGAGGAGTCCAAGAAAAATATCAGCTGCCATAAATAAGATGACCCACATGGAGTTTGGCCCTAGTTGCCAATTTTAGCACATCTAGTAGTCATCATCACACGTCCAGGGGAGCGTGACTTGCACAATTCTCCCATGTCTCCAGATTTTGGAGGATAAACGGTGGGTAACACCTCCACCCCTCCTAGTAGGGCCAAGGTCAACATCCTATCATGGAGCCTCAATTGTTCTCAGAGATTTTGTCATCATATGGCCGCTTTGGTAACGGTATTATCTGCAATGTAAACACTTGTTCATGCGTTATAACATATACATCAATATATTCAAAATAATAGCTCCTTGTATTTCTATCATGTAAACAGTTATGAGATTGATCTTTAAATTCATATAACATCATTCATAATTCATTTTTCATAATAATGTTAGTCAAATACTAGACTTCATATTGGTATCCATATTGAGCAAATAATATATTTCATATTGGTATCCATGTACCAACAAAGTGAAATAAAATTCATTTTTACATGTAATAGTTCAAAATGATAGTTTTTAGTATCCAACTAAAATAAAGTAAACATATACAAAATAAGGTTCTAGATTTCTCAAAATTAACACAAGTTGGGGTATTTTTGACATATGGTCTCTATATCTTCCTAGGTAGCTGATCCAGGACTATACTTGTCCCACTGAACCTTAACTTGGTCTACTAGACAGTTCTTGAGCAAACGATGCACACATTTGTAGCTATGATATGCATGCCTTGTATGCATGCTAATAATTCACATTTCGTTTGTAATAGTAGGTGGGGTCATTACATAAACTCAGTTGAAACCATTGAACCTTACATTTGTTGACACGTTTCGAACCAACCAGTGTGGTTCATCGTCAAGACAAGTTGAAGAATCAGATTTAGGCTACAAGTTAAATAGTTAGAGCAGGACCTCCAATGGCTATATTTGACCAGGCAACAGCTAAATTGACCATCTAACGGCTAATCTTGACTTGGAAACGGCGAGCAAGATAGGACCAAGGGAAAAGAGAACAACTTAATTAAAAATTAAAATAAGTTAAAGTTAAATTCAATTAAATTAACCATTTCAAATTTGTTTTAATTTTAGAGTTTAATAAAAAGAAAATCCTATTGTTAGGATTGTTATAAATAAATATACTAAGAATTTATAATTTAATTTAATTTAATTGTTTATTTATTTATTAATTTGTTAAAAAAAAACTAAAAAATAAATAAATAAATAAAATAAAAATAATAATAAATAAATAAATACATAAAAATAAAAAATAAAAATAAATAATAGTATACATAAATAGATAAAATAAAATAAAAATAAAATCTTATCGTTAGAATTGTTATTTTTAAAGTTTAATATAAGGAGCATTTATATTTTAATTTAAAAAAAATAATAATAAAATAAAATAAAATCTACTCTTAGAATTGTTATTTTAGAGTTTAATCTAATAACAATTCTAAGAGTAGTTTTTTTTCTTTTTTTTGTGTGTATAAAATTAAAATATAAATTGTCATTATATTAAACTTTAAAAATAACAATTCTAACAATACGATTTTATTTTTATTTTTATTTTATTTTATCTATTTATGTATACTCTTATTTATTTATTTTTATTATTATTATTATTTTTATTGAATTTTTATTTATTTATTATTATTTTTATTTTATTTTATATTTTTATTTATTTATTTGTATTTTATTTTTGTTATTTTTATTTATTTATTTTTTAGTTTTATTTTTTTCATTTTTTTTAAAGCAAATCAATAAATAAATAAACAATAAAATAAAATAAAATTATAAATTCTTAGTATATTTATTTATAACAATCCTAACAATAGGATTTTCTTTTTATTAAGCTCTAAAATTAAAACAAATTTGAAATGGTTAATTTAACTGAATTTAACTTTAACTTATTTTAAATTTTAATTAAGTTGTTCTCCTTTCCCTTGGGCCTATCCTGCTAGCCATTTCCAAGTCAAGATTAGCCGTTAGTTGGTCAATTTAGTCGTTGGAGGTCCTGCTCTAACTATTTAACTTGCAGCCTAGATCTGATTCTTCAACTTGTCTTGACGTTGAACCACATTGGTTGGTTCGAAACACGTCGACAAATGTAAGATCATGTGATTTACGCCGAAGAATTTTCTCATAAACTTGATATGGATCACAAAAGCCTCAACCCAACCATTGAACCTATTACTACGTAATATGTTTTTCATTGCTATGAATGTTTTAGTTTGTGTTTGTCTAAGCACATTCTATTCAAATGATCCATCTCATGTCATTGTTTGTCAAGAGGGAAGGCGAATTGGTCACACCATGCCCTTCACTATGCCAATTTTCAATATACCGAACACTTACGACTAGTTCCTATAATTCTAATACATTTGCTCTAGCAAGTATAATCACGACTTAATTAAAAAACTATTTCTAACCAGTTTATCTTTAAATTTTCTCCTTTTATTTCTTGAAAACACCTAGTGGAAATCAATATATGGCATCTAGTTATGATGTAATATAACTGAAATGGTTTGAGGAAATAATTTTCTTTGGGAAAAATTATATTGATCACTTAAAGGAGAGCATCATTTCTTTCCAATTACACCTGTTTTAATGTTGTTGACCTGAACAATTGCACTTAGAAAAATATTTCAGTGGAAAAACATGGTATTCTGAAAATATTTTTTTTCTGGTATATATAAGGCCTATTATTTATTAGCATCATGTCTCATTATTGTTTTTATTTTGCTTACCTGTTGGATTTTCGTGTTCATGCAGCCTGATGTGGAAGAAGAAAGGAAGCGCATTGAAGCGAAGAATCCATTTCCAAAAAAACCACTAGTAATATTTTTTCACTTTATTGACTGTTACATGTGTATGGTTCAAGGGTAGATTTGTTTTACAGTTTTGCATAAAAAGGTCTCGCTATTAAATTAATGAACTCTATGCACTTTAGGATCCCATATCTGCATGTTTGGAAGTTATAAATTGTAGTATTATGCTTTTGGTCCATGTTTTCTAATAGAAAAAAGTATAGTTTTCTTATACAAACAGTGAGAATCCACTGAGATTTAGTTTTGTCTGCTTCATTTGTGAAATAAAGGTTATTAACTTATTATCATTTCTTTGGTTACAAAAGTAAATTAATTGTTGGTGTTCTTTGTTGTAGCTAAGAGTGTAAAACTTGTGTAATTGAAGTACCACATAGTTGCTAAGGGATCTCAATTATAGATTCAATACAAGATATCTTCCTTTCAACAACATTCTATGCAGAGGCTACCTACTTCGTGATGCAAGTATTTTTATCATATACATGTGAAGGAAGATATCAATCCCTTAAAGGGAGTAAAGGGGAAAACCCTATGTTTTCACTTGTTAACCCTAGATATCATTTTATGAGGGGAGAAATTCACTATAAAAATGCTCTCTAGGAGGTTTTCTAGGGAGTTCAAGGATGCAATATTAAAGCATGAAAAATTACCAAGCATTTCATGTAAATATAAGCATTTAAACAAGAAACATAAAAGCACTAGCAATTTTTCACTACATGCAATAACCATAAAAGGTACTCAATTAAAAGTTACACATAATATAACCAAGAACAAGCCTTCTTTCAATCGCAAAATGATGTCTCCACAACAAGCACTAGTCTCCAGTAGCCAAACTCCACATAAGATCACATCTCCATAAATAGCGAATTACAAAAGACAATGCCAAGTTCTCTTTAAGAGAGACCAAATTCCACACAAGTTGTGTTAATTTTAGGTATGTTCTGTGCTAGAGAAATTTATTTCAATTTCTTTTCCACATTAGCAATCACATTAGCATAAAGTAAACTACAGATAGAACATAAATATAAATCGTAGAAGACAAGCCAAGACAAGAGGACACAAGATGTGGCGCTAGCCAGGGACAAACCCCAATGTGGGGAAACCCTTGATCAATTCTTCTTTTATGTTCTTCAAAGTTCAGCAGAGAAAGTGAGAGAGATAGTACATTTACAATAGAAATCAATCACTTTGACTTTTGATATCGGCATGAGATTAGTTGAAGACATATTGCTTCAACTGATTCTCTAAGGTGACTCGTTCACCTATCATAGTGCTGCATCTCGTCTATTTGTTGCACATTATCGTGTGACACCTTGCTGTACTGTCACATGTGTTGAACGTTGATGACTGAGCTGCTCTCATCTTCATGCTGCTCATTATGTTGCATCTTCCATGGTCTTATTCATCATCAAGCTGCCCATGCTCATGATCTCATTCATCATTATGCTACCGATGCTCATATCATCATGCATCATTATGCTGCCCATGCTCATATCATCATGCTGCTTATTACGCTGCCCATGATCTCATACATCATGCTGCCTTCCTTCAGAGACAGATGCTCCGGCTGTTTCGGCAGTTCCCAGTAGTTCCGGCTTTTCCGGCTTTTTCAGCTTTTCCGGTATTTCCGACGTTTCTGGCTTTTCTGGCAGTTCTGGCAGTTCCAGCTTTTCCGACTTTTCTGGCTTTTCTGGTATTTCCGACTTTTTCGGCGTTTCCAGCTTTTCCGGTAGTTCCGACTTTTCCAACAGTTTTGGCTTTTCCGGCTTTTCCTTAGGATCTCTCCTCCTACTAAAACCCAAAGACAAGTAGAGAGAGGAAGAGATCCAAGTGTGTGTAGAAATGACTTGAAGTCCTCTTCTATTTATACTAAAATGTAGAGGTTGAGTAGACATGACTGTTGGGCTTCTGAGCCCTACATAAGTTGTTGGTTGACTTAACAATTTGTCCATAACATAAATAAATTCATAACTTCATAAATACTTATCGGAATCGGATGATCTTTAGATCAATCCTACACCTCTCAATGAGAGGGATCCAAAAAAAATATCATCTGCCATAAATAATATGATCCACATGGAGTTTGGCCTTAGTTTCCAATTTTAACACTCCCTGTCAACTACTGAGAACTCCATCTGCTGGTCCATATGTCCAACTGTACTATCTCTGCTATCAGTGCCCTGCACTACTCTGCTCAGCTCTTCTCAGCTCTGCTCAGCTTTGCTAGCTCTACTCAGCTCTACTGGCTCTGCTCTGCTCTGCTCAGCGCTACTGGCTCTTCCTTGCTCTGTTGGCTCTGCTCTGCTCTGCTCAACTCTGCTGGCTCTGCTTTGCTCTGTTGGCTCTGCTCTGCTCTGCTAAGCTCTGTTGGCTCTGCTGGATCTGCTCTGCTCTGCTCAACTTAGCTTTGCTGAACGATGAAGAAGAAGAATTGATCGAGAATGTGTCATACCATTCTCCACTGATCGGAAGTCAGTCTCAGATTGTGTACCATTGGTCCCAGACCAGTGCTCAACCAACCTGAAGTCAATGTCATAGTAGGTACAACTCCTACCACTGGTCCTAGACCAGTACTCTGCTGACTCGAAGTCAGTCTCAGAGTATGTAGCACTGGTCCCAGACCAGTCTTCAACCGACCCGAAGTCAGTGTCATAGTGGGTACAACTCTTACCACTGGTCCTATACCAGTATCATTGATCCCAGATCAATGAAGGTCATCCTAGCATAGGGAGTATGGTAGATACAACGATGCGTCCATCGATACTACTATGGTCCCTATCCTCATTTCCTTGCTCATTGATCAGATGAGAGGTACTTCCCATGAGTCCCAGACTGCATGGGTAGGATGCCTCGACAAGAGAACTTAATCAATCCTGTCCTCACAGGAGAACTAATTATCCTGCTACACAATCGCCATGGAGAACACATCATCCAGGCCTCACAGGAGAACTAATCATCCTACTACACAATCGTCATGGAAAACACATCATCCAGACTGTTAGTGTCGGTCTTGAGCCCTCCATCGGTGATCAAAAGCTCTTTGCATTTTGCATAAGTAGGTGTCTCATCAGTGTCAGTCTTGCATCCCATTAGGCATGCCATAACACTGATGGAGGAGTTGGTCTTTTGTTCCCTTCTTGGTTTTGCTGGAGCAGGTCATGTCATTTAATGAGCTTGTGTTATACTTGTTTATTTTGGTCTTGAGATCCCAAGTCTTAGGTCTAGGGTTTTAAGTCAAAAATCACTGCAAGGTCATGAGTCAAAGGTCCATGAGTGCCCAGCAAGCCAGAAGGAGGTATGTACATATGTTCCATTGATATTTCTCATCAGCTACAGATCATTTATACCTTGGTTTTAAAAACTCTGTTTTTAAACCCAAGGTCATGTGAAATTTGCAAAAATAAAGAAAATTTTCAAAATTCTCCAAAATGCCGGCAATAACCCTGGTCTCCTCACTAGCATCCCTCAGATGGCTAACCTGCAAAAAGAACGGAGTTAAAACATTCAAAAGGCCAAAATCAGGACAAAATGAACTCAAAAACAGTGTTAAAATGAATGCCAAAGCAAAAACATTACAAAGTGGGTTTGGTAAGTTAATTTTTTCAAATTTGGGCATATAAAGGCCAAATTTCCCTCTAAGGAGCCTCATTATGCATTTGAGAGCAAGCAAACACACTTGAGAGGTCGAAGAAGGCGATTTGCAGCAAAATTGGGTATTTGCCTGGTGCGCGACCACTCAGGCAGGGTGCGCGACCACTTGGGTGGGGCGCGACCACTCAGCGCAATTTTTGCTGTGTAAATTTACAAGGGCGCGACCACTCAGCAGGGGCGCGACCACTCAGCACGGGGGCGCGACCACTCAGGCCGATTTGCCCAGGAACCTCCAAAATCGACCCAAACTCTCTCTCATTCACTCAATCGGTCGAGGTAGGGTCTCTTTATACATTTGAAAGCTAGAGATATGAATTCATGGGCTTGATATGTATGTTATCACAGAAAAAATGCATGGAGAAAGGATAGGAATGATTGTTTGTGTTGTAGGCATTATGCTATGGTTATGTTTGTTTTTCAAGGTTTATAATTCCTTTTTCCCTCCTTGGTTTCCCATTTTGGTTCACAAATGTCAGTGTGTCTCTCTCTTTTATCTCATTTGCAAACTATACTAAAAATCCCATCCCAAAGTTCCTAAAACCCTAACCCCTCCTCAAAACCCTAATGCCTATCTATCCTTCCCAAACCCTAATGCCTATATACCCTACTCAAACCCTAAAGCATTATCACACAACAGTTAATAAAACAAAAGATATATAAAAACACAGCAAAGATAAAAAGAAATGTTATGAAAAAGAAAAGAGTATATATATATGGCAAATGCATGTGCATGTTCACCACAAAAACAGAGTCAAGTATTACCATGCCATAGCCTAGCCACTACAAGAGCAAAAAGACATATTGTTGTGTAAAAATCAGAGGCAAGGATGCTGTGTAAACATTCATGCCAAAATCAACAATATACAGCTGTACATGATGCTCAAAATGGACAGTTTGCTGTGATAGGGTTTGCACAGGAACAATTGTTGCATCTCCCCAATTTTAAACTCTGTTTTCCCTACTTTTCCCTTCATTAAAATCCCAGTTCAATTGCTCTATTCCTTCCCTAAAAATCCCAGTGCAATTGAAATCCCTCTTCCCTTTTGTCAACATGTAACTAAAGCCCCTTTTTCCCTCATGACAAATGCAAACTAATGCTTTGTTTCCCCTTAGCATCAAAAGCACATAAACTTGAAAAAACAGAGTATGCTTATAAAGTATAGTCAAAGACAAATTAAAGGAGCAGCCTGTTGATGCTAATGATTGATGCTACCCCATACCCCTATGATCATGTTGTCCTTTACCCCATGTTAAAAAAATATATATATTGTCCTTTCCCTTGGTGATCATTACACATATTTTCCCTAATAAAGTATTTATTTGCAAATGATTTCCAAATGATAAGAGATGAGGAACATGTTTGATATTTTGTGAATCAGTCCTTTAAATTCCCTGTTTTTATATATTTCCCTTTCCTTATTAAAAGTCCCCCCCCTAACATTTCCTTCATGATTTTTTTCCCTTGAAAACAGCATACTTCTCAGCATTTTGCAGGCAGGGCAGCAATCAGTTGTGTTCTTTTTCTCCACCTTGCTCAATAACATCATGTCAACCACTGAAACTAATGAGCAAGGTGATGACCGGTCTTCTTCTTCGGAGTCTGAGGTACAGAGGCCTCGGAAGGGTGGCAAAGGTGGTCATCATAAGAGAGAAGAGCCCACTTCTCTAGCAGAGTTACAGGCTTGCCCTTTGGCAGTGACTTTTTTCCGGTACATGTCATGTCTTGAGTTTTGTGAGAGGCTGGCCCAGATTCAGCACCACAGGGAGTTGGCCCGATTATTTGTTTTGCACCTTCATGATGGGCAGGTCACTCTTGCAGGGGTGAATTTTGTACTATCTCCGGAGGTGATTTCAGAGGCTACCGGGATACCAAATGTGGGTGAGGTGTGGCCCAAGCGCAAAATGCTGGATTATGTTTATTTTGAGCCATATGTCAGGCCAGCATTCATGAGTCATTTGTCGGGGATCTTTCCTTTCAGGTTCCTCCGGGCGGAGTATGCTTCTATTATGCGGCTTATCATGCACTACTTCACATGCGAGGGGAGATTTTCTCGGGTCTTCTCTTATCACATTCGCTTGCTGATGCACTTCACCCGGGTGAGGATGATGAACATCCCGGTTTTCTTTTTCCATGATATTCAGAGGATGGTGTCAGTGTTCCAGAGGCGGTCTCCAGCTCAGCAGTATCGGAGTTTGTGCCATCACGGTCTTATCCAGCTTATTGTTGCCCATCAGTTGACTCAGCAGGGCATTGCATGGGCAGACTTCATTTCTCGGGATTTCTTCACAGAGCCACAGCCAGAGCCACAGCTAGAGCCACAGCCAGAGGTCATTTTTGAGGAGGGAGGTCCTTCACATCAGCCTGAGATCACTGTTCCGAGACACATGGCTTCCTCACCTCGCCTCACTTATCAGAAAGGCCCGAGGGCCTTGTTTGCAGCAGCTCGGCGAGTACTTTCTCCACAGCAGGTGGAAGGGGTCTCGCCATCATCATCAGCTACAGGTCAGCGAGTGTTATCTCCACATCAGGTGGAAGGGGCCTCGCATTCTTCATCAGCGGTACGAGAGGGCAAACAGCCCGTGACAGAGGAGGAGAGAGCCATTGACATGCCGGTTGACATCATTGATCTTAATGCTCGCTCCCCTACATCAGATTTGCACGAGATCATCCGACAGAGAGAGGCGGAAAACCGCTTGCTGCAGGAGAAGCTTGATATGGCCAAGTGGACAATAAATTACTTGGAGCAGCGCAACAAGCAACTAGAAGAGGAAAAAGAGTTGGATGAACTATGGAGAATTCGTAGCAACCGAGACTTGAACCGTAGGAGGCCGGGTGACTTGTGGCCTAGGGACTGGGAATCAAGGCTCATCAGTTCAAATGTACACTTGCAGCAGCTGTTGGAGAAAGCCAACCGAGACAAAAGGTTGCTCAGACACATGAAGGATCATTATTGGGCAAGAATGCATGTTTGCAAAGCAAGGATGAAGATCCTTCAACGGCGGTTGAACGAGGCTCTTTCGAGGAAGAAGAAGGCCAACCCACTCCGTATCTTGGCTGAGGCATCACTCACTCACCATGATACTCATTAGTATCCTCCCAGTAGCAAACACAAGAAATTTTGAGGATTTTGAGGCATTTTTGGCATTTTTTAGCATTTTACAGGTTTTGGTCATTTGAGTGGTCTACCGTCTCACCCCCCGCGCGACCACTCATGGGGACAGCTCAGATTGAGGAAAACTCTACATATTTGGATTTGTCATGACAAAATACACTTGGATATGGATGGGTTTCAAATTTTATGGAGATTTGGGCCTCCAAAAGCTCAAAATACATGCAAATTTTGACTTTCTGCCCCTTTTTTTGAGTTGCAGAAAGCTGCCTTGGGAGAAATGATTTTTGAGGGGTCAAATCAACTCCAAATTCAGAAATTCCACTTGGGTTGGAAAGTAGACTCCCAGACCTTTCCAACGAGCTATCTTGCACCTGATTTGGACACTGGGAAGGCCTTCAACCAGAGCTGCAAAGGGGCGCGACCACTCAGGATCAGGGGCGCGACCACTCAGGGAAAATTGCCAGATTTGACCATTTCGGCCAGCAAAACACTGTTTTTACTCTTGGATGACTTTTGGGCATGTAAATAAGAAACTTTGGTGTAATTTTCATGGCACATGGATGCATTTACTCTCCTTTGACACTTCTAGAACTTTCTTTGATGTAAATAGTGAAAATTTAATGCATGGATTAGTTTCCTAAGTTTTAGAGGCAAGTTGTTTTGACTGCCTATTATCTAGTTCTTAGTTTAGAATTAGTTCAAACTGCTCCTAGGAAGCTGAGCTCGACCCCTAGAGGTGGGGAAAGGAGTTAGATCAGCTATATGATGCCTTCTCATCCTCATTTTGATGGTTGGACTCTTGAGGGAGAAGCTCTATTGTATATTTTACTTGTATCTCTGCAATTTGAGGAAAAGGAAGGCCAGGGTTTTGCAGACATCATTGTGGATTCTTGTGGATTATTGTGTTGATGGTGTGTTTCCTACTTGTCATTGTAAGTGTGTTTATGTGTTCCATCTCTTATTCTATTGCTGCCAATTAAACAAAAGAAGTGATAAAGTTTGAATTCATGCATGCCATGCTCAGCTTTCAATTTTGTTTAATATTTATGTTTTCCACTGTCTAAAGAGGATTCAAAGTCATTGTTTGCCCTCTTTAGCTCCCTCTCTTTCTTCCTTGATCATCCATCTCAGCTTAAGGCATCAGAACAAACTCCTTCCTTGCCCCAAAGACCCACCTGCAAAAACTGAGCTCAATCCCCACACCCTGAATTGCACTCCCTCCAATTGCCACCAAAAATCCCAAAAACTTTAAATCAACCCTCCTCATCAGTTTACTAGCCTAATATCTTTGATCCTAATTGGTCAGCTCACCCCATTGAGAAAATACCTTGAGTCTGACCGGAGAGAGCCTTCTCCTTCCTCGTAGGGCTAGCTACGAGGTGTAATGGTTTGATGTAGCCTTGAGATTTGTCTATCTCAGCCTAGGGTGAAATCTCAAGTGCTAACACAGACCTCACAGAAGAGCTAATCATCCTACTACACAATCGTCATGGAGAACACATCATCCATACCTCACAGGAGAATTAATCATCCTGCTACACAATTGTCATGGAGAACACATCATCCAGACCTCACAGGAAAATTAATCATCCTACTACACAATTGTCATGGAGAACACAACATCCAGACCTCACAGGAGAATTAATCATCCTGCTACACAGGAGAGCGAATCATCTTATCCCACAAGAGAGCGAATCATCTTGTCCACAGGAGAGCGAATCATCTTGTCCACAAGAGAGCGAATCATCCTGTCCCAGTGTGCACCACCAGGGGAGGGTGAGTCACCCTGTGGTCGTATGTTGCTCCAGTAAGAACCACAAGCCCCCAAAGCTCCTAGAGCTCAATGTATACAACATGCAGGACCCTTGTATAAGGGTCTCTTGATGACTCCAAGTCATTCGGGAAAATCACAGATTTGACCTTTCCCTTGGGGCTTAGACAAAGTGTAGCGACCTGTACATCATCTCATAGCGATGGAGCTTCCTTGCTCATAGACTTACCATATCCCAAATAAGGTAGTATCTGATGTCTATCTATTGGAGAAATTGTCGAATATGAGATTCCTCAATAATCAAATTCCACCTCTGGTTGTCACAGAGAATCACAGTGGTACAAACAGCTCACTTGAAGAGCTTCCCCAACCAAGCAGCTTCATACGAGATCATACTCGTAGATATGTATCCGCTCTCAGTGGTGCTTATAACAACCGAATTTTGCTTCCTGCTCATCCATGATATCGAAGTAGAATCCAAAGAGAAACAACACTAAGAAGTGCTCTAGTGATCCTCTACACTGCCTGCCCAATCAACATTCGAATAATCATGCAGTTTCATATTTCCGGTAGTGTATCTCAATCCATGATAGATTGTGCCTCGAAGACATCTTAGAAGATTCTTGGCACCAATCCAGTGAGGTTCAACCAAATATGAGCTCACCATGCTAACTGCAAAACATATGTCCGGACGGAAGTTCACCAAGAACATCAACGCGAATGAGTTTATGAGATTCAGAGGCATTTCCCAAATCTGGTTCGAGATCACTACCATATAACTTATGAAAGTTAAGATCCTCGAGGTAGTCACAGGCTTGCAGTTCACCATTCCACATCTGGAATCCAACTCCCTCTTACTTTTGCAAATGAGAGGGTCTGCACCTATTAGAAGTAGTTCGTCCTCATAAGGTGCTGGTATGAGAGGTCTATCATCCACAACCTTAGGATGGTTTGGATCCGTTTCACTCCTAGTGAATCTTAGCTTTATCAAACAGCTATTGATCCTTTCATACTATGCCCACGGTGTTTTGCTTCAAGCCATAGAGGGCTTTCTTCAACCCGCATATGTGAGATTCCTGATTATCAATCTCAGACCCCTTGGGTTGTTCCAGACCTGTGGACCTGCTACATGAGGGGAATGGTCCCCTTGTAATATTTTCCTTCGGTACATCTCAGACATGTACTTTCATGCTCCTTTTGAATTCAAGCATCCCTGTCACCATCTGACTCACAGACCTTCGGTGCTACGTGACAATGGACATGGTCCCCAATGGACTTCCTGCAATTTGATACAACCCTGAACTCAAAAACATCTTTGAAAATTCTATTTCCAAACACATACCTTTCCATCGATGAGTGCCACCCTGAAGCCTTTGACTCATTTCTGAGATGGACACTAGGTTCTTCTTGCGATTAGGTACATAAAAGTGATTCGGGGTTCCTTGCTTTCTTTGAAGAGTTGACCATTTCCTTGGTGACCTGCATTACCTTTGGACACTCCTTTGCATAATGCCCGAACTTATTGCAACCAAGGCATCCACCTTTACTTCCACCCTTAGATCCGAACTTCCCAATGAAGTGATCTTTAGATGGGCCATTAGAAACTTCCGCTACGCCATTCTGATAATATGTTCTGCTTCGACTTCACCCTTTGTGAACTTAGAAGAGAGATGTGGAACCCATTGATCCTTTTGTTTTGTCCCTATTGTCTTTGGTGATTGCTCTTTCACTCTTGCTTGGGCATTGTCTTCACCTCAGCTATGATACCATGTTAATTTTAGGTATGTTCTATGCTAGAGCAATTTATTTCAATTTCTTTTCCACATTAGCAATCACATCAGCATAAAGTAAACTGCAAATAGAACATAAATATAAATCATAGAAGACAAGCCAAGACAAGAGGACACAAGATGTGGCGCTAGCCAGGGACAAACCCCAATGTGGGGAAACCCTTGATCAATTCTTCTTTTATGTTCTTCAAAGTTCAGCAGAGAAAGTGAGAGAGATAGTACATTTACAATAGAAGTCAATCACTTTGACTTTTGATATCGGCATGAGATCAGTTGAAGACATTGCTTCAACTGATTCTCTAAGGTGACTCGTTCGCCTATCATAGTGTTGCATCTCATCTATTTGTTGCACATTACCGTGTGACACCTTGCTATAATGTCACGTGTTGAACCTTGATGATTGAGTTGCTCTCATCTTCATGCTGCTCATTATGCTGCATCTTCCATGGTCTTATTCATCATCAAGCTGCCTATGCTCATGATCTCATTCATCATTATACTGCCCATGCTCATATCATCATGCATCATTATGCCGCCCATGCTCATATCATCATGCTGCTTATTATGCTGCCCATGATCTCATACATCATGCTGCCTTCCTTCGGAGACAGATGCTCCCGCTGTTTCGGCAGTTCCTGGTAGCTCGGCTTTTCTGACAGTTTCGACAGTTCCGACATTTCCGGGTTTTCTGGTATTTCCAACTTTTCTGGCGTTTTTGGCTTTTCCGGCAGTTCCGGCTTTTCCGGTAGTTCCGACTTTTCCGGCTTTTCCGGCAGTTCCGACTATTCCGGCTTTTCCGGCAGTTATGGGTTTTACGGCAATTCCGTATTTTATGGCTTTTCCGGCTTTTCCTTAGGATCTCTCCTCCTACTAAAACCCAAAGACAAGTAGAGAGAGGAAGAGATCCAAGTGTGTGTAGAAATGACTTGAAGTCCTCTTCTATTTATACTAAAACATAGAGGTTGAATAGACATGACTATTGGGCTTTTGAGCCTACATAAGTTGCTAGCTGACTTAACAATTTGTCCATAACATAAATAAATTCATAACTTCATAAATACTTATCGGAATTGAATGATCTTTAGATCAATCCTACACCTTTCAATGAGAGGGATCCAATAAAAATATCATCTGCCATAAATAATATGACCCACATGGAGTTTGGCCCTAGTTGCCAATTTTAACAAGTTGTCATGTCCCTTCTCAAGTAATGACTACAGGGGCCAACTTAGTAGCCTATTTGATTCTCTTAGGCTATAGTTGGAAGGAGATCAATTAATTTAATTATAAATATCATTCCTAAGGCAACGTTGAGTAATTAAATTAAAAAATGTTCTTTCATAACCCATGGTATTTTGGTGACCCATGGTATTCTAATGATAAAATTGTAAAAAGGGAATGGTAGCTTACCTTTGATTATGTATTGGTTATTATGTGAATTTGAATTGGAAAGCTATTGTAGCTTGTTTTGCTGTGGTAAAACCCTTGTGAGAAATTAGTTTTGGTGGTGAAACTAATCGACCCTGGCTGATCCAAAGGAGGAATCACTCACGTTCTTCACGAGTTTTCAATGAGAAAAGGAGATTTCTTTGCTAGAGGATGTGGAGTTTTGAGGAAGAATATCCTATTTTTGGCAATGAATTTTGGGTTTCCTTGGAGGCCAAATTCACCTTGGGGATCAAAGTTCAATATAAAAGCAAAGTTTGATTTGAGGAGACCAAATTCCTTCATTCATGGATACCGAATTACCTCGGAGGCCAAATTCTATTGTGGCAACTAAATTTTATTGAGAAGATTGAATTTAACTAGTGGGGTGGCACCAAGCCACTGTTCAAGGAGATTGATTTCTTCTGGAGGTCAAATTGCATTTTTGTGAAGGACCGATTTCTGTAATGTTCCAAATGGAAAAATACAGTAGATAACAAAAGCAAAGAACTAGCTACAACTATAAAATCCAAACATGCCCGGCCATACACAAATAAACACTGAAATGTGGGAAAAACTTTGAGACATTGTATTAATATAATAAATTATGATATCGATAATTGTGATAAGAGAAACTTGGGCTTGCTACAACAAGCAAGGCTAAAATCAGGTGTCAAATCAACAGCTCCAAGTGCCGAAAAAGCTCCTAGAAGAAATTGCGCCCTGCTTGGTGTAAACCACTGCTGCATCTGGAAACAACCCTATATTTGACTCGTCAAAAGTGCCTAGACATTTCTGCAATTTTAGATGGAGTCTCCCCACATAAAACCCACAAAAACCCAGAAAAGGTTTGGGCAAATTTACCAACCACCCGGACCCAAAATTTAAGCTCACTCCTCCCAATTGGCTGCCAAATAATTTTGTTGTTTGGGACACCAAAACTCCTCCAAAAATTCTGCAAAATTAGGAGCAGACTCCTTGATGCTAGTCCAACAAAACACATAAATGTTTTGGGCTAATTCCGACCTCCCAGAATTACCCAAAATTGGTGCTACGCCCTCTCCCACTGGTTTTGCACCCCCCTCAAGCTATTGCTGCAAATTTGGCCATGTTTCCACCCTCGACGCTGTAGAATTTTCTGCAAATTACTCCCAAAAGAAACAAAGTCAGACCCTTTGACAGGATGAGTAGAATTATCCCCAAGTATAATTTTCAAATTAGACTCCCTCTCAACCAAATTTGAGAGGATTTCACGATACCCAATAAAGTGTCTAGATGCCCCACTATCCACCAACCAACTATCAATGCTATCTGAAGATGAGCTAGAAAGAGAAGCAAGAAGAAAAGATTCAGATTGAGTATTAGCAACATTATCTAATATCAACATACCTTGTGTCCTCGAACCTCTTTTGAGGCATTGAGTCTCTTAACACTTGCATGGGCAGGAGGACCTCTTCCTCTCCTTGTATTGTTGTTGTTGTCATTGTTGTTGTTGTTGGACCTCTGAGCACTTCTTATTTCAGGACAATCTCAAGCTATGTGGCCAAATTTGTCACATCTATAACATTAGACTTTGGAAAAGTCCCTTCTATTATTGCTAAATGTTGGGGTTGGCTTCTTTGACTTCCATGTGGAAGGTCTTCCTATTATAAATCAGGAGGTTTTTCTTTTTATCATTAGATTTCCATTACATGATAATTACTCATGATAATGTAAACATTTTATTATTATGCTTTCTTTCTTCATCAAGCAATTACCATAAAACATGAAGATCACAAAAGATAATAAAACATAAGATATAGGCTCCAAGCCAGGGAAAAACCCCTCCAAGCAGAAAACCCATAAGATCTCTTCTTATAGAATTAGATCAAATGATAAATCCAAGACCTCAAAACCATTATCCCGACAAGCACCAGGTCTGCCCTCCACTTTGCATATCTGCCACAGATAATCCATGAAAAACTTGTGCACCAAAATGGAGGAACACAATGGGTTATTTATAGTGATTTGTGTGTCCAAAAGGTCACGTCCTTTAGGCAGGTTGACTTGATCATTTTGGAGGGCCGACCTGGTCTTGGGGATAATTTTATTTCTTTTAATACAAATAAAATCCTTTTTCTTCTTTCTTTTACAATGGGTCCAAAAATTGGATTTTGACTTTTTGACTCAAAACCTAGAAGCATGAAGAACTTGCTTGTCTAGAAAAATAACAATCTTATTTTTCTTCTCTTTTTACATCAAGTTACAAATTATGAAAACCGAAACTAGTTACATTCTCCAACACTCCCTCTTAACTAAGGAAGTATTCATAATTGTACACTAGGTACATGGATACTCTCAAACTGAAATATTCTCATAATAAGAGTCAAATTGATAAGCCATCTTTAAGTAACAACATCATGACCAGCATTTCCAACATAGTAAGGCCTTAACTTGACAAGCTCTTTCTTATACAAGAGCATAATGTTAGGATATTCCGACACATAGGATATAGTTAAGTTCAACTTGGTCTAGTGTAGAGTTAGGTAAAGTGTGTTTCTTTACTGTTGTACATTTTGTAACTTACAATCCGACGGTCACGATATGTAGTGATCTGACGGTTCATTCTCTCCTCGGTATTACCGACACTTGATCCGTGGCTTGACACCCGATTGGTCTATGAGTTCTATTTAAACCGCATGGAGGGTCTTTGTTCGTGTAATCCGTGCATGAGAGAAGCTTATGTAACTTTTCATTCTTTGATTAATAAATTGCCTGTAGTACCCACGTTGGGACAGGCCGTGGACTGTTTCCCTCCTTGCACTTTGAGGGTTTTAACCACGTCAAAAATACTGGTGTATTGATTTGAGATCTGGTTGTGAGCGGTGTCCTTTTGGTGTTCTTTCTGAGGAACTTACCCTGTAAATTCCTACTTGGTATCAGAGCTATTTGAGGGCCGCGTCCGTTGGTGATCCGAATTTGAAGCCGGTAGAACTGCATGCGGCTGTCGTTTCCTAGATCTGCTGTTTTTGACTGCTTTCGGGCCGAGATGACTGCTCTGTTGCGTTCGGAGCATCTGTTCCAGTGAGGAACCCCTTTCGTTTCACGCGAAAAGGTTTCCGGTAGCCCTAGCTGCGTCATTTTTCAGATCGGGAGGTATACAGTGTTTTTTTGCAGTTTATTGTTATTTTCTCTCTGCTTATTTCGGTTTCGGTTTATTTAGCCTTTTTTTAACCGGATTTATACCTTTCATTTCTGCGTATGCTCTTTGCCCTGCGACTCTGTGCGATCTGGGCAAATCAGAAACAGAAAGGAAGGATTTTTCTCATGCGTATGCTCTTTTCCCTGCACCTTAGTGTGATCTCGGAAAATCAGAAACATTGAGAAAAATATTTAGTTTTTCGGCTAAAGCTAACTTTGAGATTTTTTTTTTAAATTTCTAGTTTTTTGGCTAAAGCTAACTTCGAGCCGCAAGGTTCGTTTTTCTTTGCATATTCGTGTTGGGTTTTGTGTTTTGTGTTTTGTAGGGAAAAAGAGCTTTCTCAAGGCAAGCACGCAAACCAAGGCCCCCCCCCTCTCTTTCTCTCTCTCTCTCTCTCAAATTTTTTGTATAGATCAATTGGTTCAAAGCTATTTTAAGAGAGTAGAGGTCTTGGGTTCAAGTCTCCATTTTGTGGGGGCGGATTTTTTCATTCCCGCACATTCGCGCACTTTGCCGGCAACTTCAACAATTTTTTTTCAAAAAGCCATAACTTCTTCATCCGGAAGCCTTTTTCAGAGCCGTTTTTTTAAAACCGCCTATTTTTTCGAGATCTATCCATTGGAACACTTACTTTCAGCATCTTCAGCTTCAGTTTTTTTTTAAAATGGAAAGTCCATGCCAAGTCATTCTTGACAGCACTAACTACTTCCAATGGGTAGCCTACATGGAAGATTTACTTAGAAGTAAAGGTCTCTTCAGAATAGCCACAGACCAAGAGAAGAAACCAAAAGATGAAGACAAGGCTGCAAAATGGGAAAATAGACAAGATCAAGCACGTGGTTTGATAGGGATGTCTATTTCTCCTGATCTTAGATTCCACATTGCAGAACTTGAGACTCCTCATGAAGCATTAGAAAAACTCGCTAAAGTTTTTGGGATTAAAAATGAAATTAGAGCCCATCAACTTGAAAATGAGTTGCTTACTTTGGATCCTAATAATTTTTCTTGCATTGAAGATTTCTTGTCCAAATTCAAGACCCTTAGATATCTCTTGGAAGGTGTTAAAGTTAAGAAAGAAGATGGTAACCTTATTTATTCCATCCTTACTAAGTTGGGACCAGCCTACTCTGTATTTGTTTCCACTTTCCATTCTACAAGGGAAGCTTTCATTTGTCAAGGAAAAGACTACAAGGCCCCTTCCTTTGACTCCTTTTGTGATTCCTTAATAAGAGAACAAGAAAAACTCTTACACCTTGGTCTTCTTAATCTTGGAAACTCTTCCACGAAAGCGTTAGCCGCCCAGCAGCAACCAAATTCAAAGAATCCTAAGAAGTCATATCCTCAAAAGAATGGTCCTAAACCAACTCAGCCTCAAAATGAAAGATCATTTCAGCAAAATGATAAGACCAATAAAAACAAATGGAAGAAGACTGATAGACATTGTAACTTTTGTAATCGAGATGGCCACTTAGAATCTAAATGCTTTAAGAAGATGGAAGCCTTGGAAGCCGCAATGAAGAAACATAACATCCATGTGGAGCCTACTTCAACTTCAACTTCCGGAATGGCACTTTCTGCATGTCGTTGTCAATCATCTCAGTCTGGTTATGCATTAAATGTATCTTCTTCTTCTTCTCATTCTCATGAGTGGCTCATTGATTCTGGAGCCTCTTATCACATGGCCAAAAACCAAGCCATGTTTTCTTCTTTAAATGATTGTAACACCAAAAATATATATGTTGGTGATGATAGATCTCTTAATGTTGTAGGGACTGGAACTGTTCATCTAGACAATGGTCAGTTTAATGATGTATTATGTGTTCCAACCTTATCCTGCAACCTTCTATCTGTCTATCAGATAACTCATTCAGGTGAAGGTAAAATTGTTGAATTTTCACCTCATGATGTTGTAATCAAGGATCTAAAAGATCCTAAACAGATTCTAGCTACTGGTCTTGCTGATGATTCCACAAGGTTGTATAAGTTTCACAACTTTGGGTCATCAAATCTTCCCTCAGTATTTGTTGCTCATAATGATGAAGTGAGCAAACTTTGGCATGAGCGATTTGGTCACTTAAACTATCGCTCCCTTCAGCATCTATGTAAAGAAAATATGGTGACAGGTCTTCCTATGGTATCTTGCAGAGATGGTGTTTGTTCCGGATGTGTACTCGGAAAACATCATCGGGACAGTTTTGACAAACGTGCCTCTTGGCACGCCTCAGCCCCTTTACAGCTTGTGCACAGTGATTTATGTGGTCCTCTTCCTGTTGCTTCATTCTCTGGCTGCAAGTACTTCTTAACTTTCATTGATGATTTCTCCAGACGCACTTGGGTATACTTCTTAAAACTCAAGAGCGAAGTATTTAACACATTTTTGGCCTTCAAAGCCTTTGTTGAAAAACAATCTGGACATCAAATTCTTAAGCTAAGAACTGATAATGGTGGAGAATATGTTAAAAACACATTCATCAACTTTTGCACCGAAAATGGAATTCAAATGCAACATACTGTTCCATACACTCCACAACAAAATGGTGTAGCTGAAAGGAAAAATCGCACCTTAAAGGAAATGGCTAATTGTATGCTGCAATCTAAAGGACTCAGTCTTAGTTTTTGGGCCGAAGCAATTAATTGTGCAAATTATATAATCAATCGCACTCCTACTAAGGTTCTAGAGAATATCACTCCAGAAGAAGCTTGGAGTTCCATTAAACCAGATGTAAGTCACTTTCGTGTGTTTGGAAGTGAAGCATGGGCCCATATTCCAGATGAAAAGCATAAAGCTTTAGAACCTAAGAGTGAGAAATGTACTTTTGTTGGATATTCTGAAGATGTAAAAGGTTATAGACTTATTCCATTTAAGTCCAAAAATGTTATCATTAGAAGAGATGTAAAATTTGATGAAAATAAATCGGCCTGCGAGCCTAGTCCGGCGGATGTGCCACCTCTTCCTATCTCTTCTACTTTTGAAAACATTTCTTCTTCAGATGATGAAAGCGAGGATGATAATCCTCCCCCACCTTCTCAGGATCCTCAACTTCCAAGATGGGTCCGTGCTACTCGGGATGCAGCAGGTGATCTTGCCGGTGATCCTACAGATCAGCGACGTACACGTTCTCAGTTTGAAAGAGCCTCTTCTTTACTGGCTCAAGCTCCAGTAAATCATGATCCTGACACTTTTGCAGAAGCTTCAGGCCATCCACATTGGGAAGCAGCTATGAATGAAGAATATCATTCATTGATGACAAATGATACATGGGATCTTGTTCCTCTACCAAAGGGACGCAAACTTGTTAGATGTAAATGGGTTTACAGAACCAAGTATGGACCAGATGGGAAAGTTGATAAACATAAAGCTCGTCTCGTTGCTAAGGGCTTTTCACAGGTTGAAGGCATTGACTACACTGAAACCTTCTCCCCTGTTGCCAAAATGAACTCTATCCGCCTTGTTCTTTCCCTTGCTGCCTCTTTAAAATGGGAAGTCCATCAGATGGATGTTAAATCTGCCTTCTTGCATGGGGACTTGCAGGAAGAAATCTATATGGAACAACCCATTGGCTTCATACAAACAGACTCCAGCCTTGTTTGTCGACTTAAGAAATCCCTTTATGGCCTCAAGCAAGCTCCTCGGGCTTGGTATGCCAAAATGGATAGCTTTCTTTTAGAATCTGGCTTTTCTAGGTGTCATTCTGACAATACTGTCTACACCAAGAAAGTGGGCAACTCTCTTATCATCCTTGTTCTTTATGTTGATGATCTTATTCTTACTGGTAGTGATCCCAACCTTATAAACCATGTGAAGTCCAGCCTTAAAAAGAAATTTGAAATGACAGACTTAGGACACTTACACTATTTTCTCGGTCTTCAAGTCTTGCAATCCACGGAGGGTATTTTCCTTTCCCAGTCCAAGTATGCTTGTGATATTCTTCGTCATTTTCACATGGAAGACTGTAAGCCAGCCCCTTCTCCCTTTCAGTCTGGAGTCAAACTTTCAGTCTCTTGTACTTCTCCTGAAGTTGATGCTACCTTATACCGTCAACTTGTAGGAAAACTCTTGTATTTAACCCATACTCGTCCTGATCTTTCCTTTGTTGTTGGCCTTGTTGCTCGTTTTATGCAAAACCCCCGTGAAAGTCATTGGAAAGCAGCTAAAAGAATACTTCGTTATGTTCGAGGTACAGTACAGTTTGGGATTCATTACAGTGCCAAAGCAGCTCCTCTATTAGTTGGTTTCACTGATTCTGATTGGGCTGGTGACCCTGATGATCGGAAGTCTACTGCCGGTTATGTCTTCACTCTTGGTTCAGGACCTATTACATGGGCTTGTAAGAAACAGGCTGCCATTTCTCTTTCGTCAGCAGAAGCAGAGTATCGTGGTGCCGTGGAAGCTAGTAAGGAAGCCTTGTGGCTTCGTCAGATCCTATCAGAGTTTGGCTTTGAGCAGCAGCATCCAACCACACTTTGGTGTGATAATCAAAGTGCCATTCAGCTATGCAAAGATCCAGTCCAGCATCAGCGCAGCAAACACATTGAACTACACATGCACTTCATCAGAAAGCTCATTCATGACCATGTTCTTGAAGTGCAATATTGTCCAACAGATGATCAGGTTGCAGACATCTTCACAAAGGCTCTCACAGAGGCGAAGTTCACTAAACTTCGATATATGCTTGGAGTTCAGGAAGTTGTCACTAAGGGGGGATAGGCTCTAGTGCCTCCTTCCTTCTCCTATTGTGTCATATTTGTAAATCCTTCAATCCTATCCCAAGTTGTTCTTAAGGGGGGATGTTAGGATATTCCGACACATAGGATATAGTTAAGTTCAACTTGGTCTAGTGTAGAGTTAGGTATAGAGTTAGGTAAAGTGTGTTTCTTTACCGTTGTACATTTTGTAACTTACAATCCGACGGTCACGATATGTAGTGATCCGACGGTTCATTCTCTCCTCGGTATTACCGACACTTGATCCGTGGCTTGACACCCGATTGGTCCATGAGTTCTATTTAAAGCGCATGGAGGGTCTTTGTTCGTGTAATCCGTGC
Source organism: Pinus tabuliformis (assembly GCA_031772625.1). Classification (NCBI taxonomy): domain Eukaryota; kingdom Viridiplantae; phylum Streptophyta; class Pinopsida; order Pinales; family Pinaceae; genus Pinus; species Pinus tabuliformis. The sequence goes on along the minus strand of CM062804.1, from coordinate 218,410,024 downwards.
ATGAGAGAAGCTTATGTAAATTTTCATTCTTTGATTAATAAATTGCCTGTAGTACCCACGTTGGGACAGGCCGTGGACTGTTTCCCTCCTTGCACTTTGAGGGTTTTAACCACGTCAAAAATACTGGTGTATTGATTTGAGATCTGGTTGTGAGCGGTGCCCTTTTGGTGTTCTTTCTGAGGAACTTACCCTGTAAATTCCTACTAATACTGGGAGGCTTTACGTGATATACCAGACTACCTCATCAAGGCACATACCCCATCTAGATGTTTGCTAGGTATGTCCTTTTAGGACTGTTCTTATCTTGGATTGCCCATTCTCAAAGAATTCTAGTCCTCTTCGACCACTCTTATCTTGGATACCTGCCCAATCCTCAAAGAGTGTTGGTCCACTACCTATCTTCGATTCTTTATCCTCAAGGAGTATCAATCTCAGGTGCTTAGCCAATCCTTCAAAACCCATTCTTCCTTCATGGCCTTCACTAGACATACGAATGTTAGTCCTGCCCTAGTGCATGACACATGAAGAAGAGAATATAATGTCCATCTCACTCTCAACTAGATAGGAGATCTGCATTCCCTCTTAATCAGGGAATATATCCTTTCTCCTTTTTAAACATTTAAGGAGACTTCTTACTCCCTCTTAATCATAGAGGAGATTCCTTACTTCCTTTTAATTGGGAAGTCATAATCCACAAATTCTTTTATCATGTCTTCGTCAATATATCAGCTGCCAGTCCTTCATGAATATCTTAGCTGCATGGTTCCTCATTTTCTTTGCTTCTCATCAATTTGAGCTTTCATCTTCCTCGAACCAAAATGTGACAAGATTCGGGCCATCAACCTCTCAAATCACTTTCCTCTAGTCATCATCAACAAAGGCATTATATTAAGCCAATCAAGGTAGAGCTAGACATAGCTTTTTATCATGTTAGTGATCTTCATCTACCCCATCTAGATTCGAGCTTTTTATCATGTTAGTGATCTTCATCAATTTCAGCTTTCATCTTCCTCGAACCAAAATGTGACAAGATTCGGGCCATCAACCTCTCAAATCACTTTCCTCTAGTCATCATCAACAAAGGCATTATATTAAGCCAATCAAGGTAGAGCTAGACATAGCTTTTTATCATGTTAGTGATCTTCATCTACCCCATCTAGATGTTTGCTAGGTATGTCCTTTTAGGACTGTTCTTATCTTGGATTGCCCATTCTCAAAGAATTCTAGTCCTCTTCGACCACTCTTATCTTGGATACCTGCCCAATCCTCAAAGAGTGTTGGTCCACTACCTATCTTCGATTCTTTATCCTCAAGGAGTATCAATCTCAGGTGCTTAGCCAATCCTTCAAAACCCATTCTTCCTTCATGGCCTTCACTAGACATACCAATGTTAGTCCTGCCCTAGTGCATGACACATGAAGAAGAGAATATAATGTCCATCTCACTCTCAACTAGATAGGAGATCTGCATTCCCTCTTAATCAGGGAATATATCCTTTCTCCTTTTTAAACATTTAAGGAGACTTCTTACTCCCTCTTAATCATAGAGGAGATTCCTTACTTCCTTTTAATTGGGAAGTCATAATCCACAAATTCTTTTATCATGTCTTCGTCAATATATCAGCTGCCAGTCCTTCATGAAGATCTTAGCTGCATGGTTCCTCATTTTCTTTGCTTCTCATCAATTTGAGCTTTCATCTTCCTCGAACCAAAATGTGACAAGATTCGGGCCATCAACCTCTCAAATCACTTTCCTCTAGTCATCATCAACAAAGGCATTATATTAAGCCAATCAAGGTAGAGCTAGACATAGCTTTTTATCATGTTAGTGATCTTCATCATCATGTGAACATTAGGTTATCGTTTTTGCTACCTTTTGTTGATTTTTGGGTAGCAATAGATGTGATCTAGCTCCGAAATTTTGTGGAGGGGCTAGAACACATGAGATCTCCAAGACCCAGAAATCGTTCCGTGAAATTCCACCCGGATTGTATTTTATTAAAATAATTTATATTTTTAATGGGGTTCCTAAGTTTAAACTTAGGAAAATTAAAATATTAATGGGTATTAATGAAAATATGGGTGAGAAGCTTCTAAGAGACGAGGATCAAGTCTAATTTAATTTTCGCCTTTGATTATAGATTAGATCACGACCGTTGATTTCTCAATAGGAAAAGTATAAAGGAAGGCTTGGGGTCAGTTGGAGAACACACATAGTGAGAGCAACACTTGAGATAGATCGAAATTCTGGGGCGTGGTTTGCTAAGAATTTAAGAGTGAGCTTCTAGTGCAGAGGGGGGCAGTTCGGCAGTGGGACTTCCGTCCAAGGCCGAGAATACATAGCAGAGAGGCAGTGCAGCACCAGGGAGAGACAACGCAACTCCAGGAGGGTGACGCAGAGGCTGGAGGGATGATGCAGTCACTTAGAGGCAGCGTTGGGGTTTTTGTGAGGCAGATTGGGCATCAGTTCAACAAATCGATTTTTGAGTCGGGAAGGCTCACTGGGAGGGTGATGCAGCTCCTAGAGGACGTGATGCAGTTCCAAAAAAGCGCTGGGAGTAGCGATCGTTGCACAGCACTGGGGACAGTGCAGTCACCTGTGGGGTTTGTTCATCCAGTTGTTGGATCCGCCAAAATATCTGTCTTTGGATAGAGGTACTTTTGTTGGGTTTATTCTCTGTTGGGTGAGTTGGATTTGGCACCCTAGTTGTATTCAGAAATCTGCTTAATAATAAAACCATCATATTTGTTGCATCGATTTTCCGACACTGGATTTTTCCGGGGACACTTAGTCCAAAAATGAATGTGTCCTTTGTGTGGTTGTCTCATTTATTTTTTCAGCACTTGATCTGTATATTGGTGTAGGCTACAGTGTATTTGCATTAATATTTTCTGAATATTTATGAAAATAACTTGTTAAAATGAAGAACACAAGTAGATAATGCAAATCAATTTACTGCAGTAGGATTTCTGATTTGTTAGATTCATAAATTTTCACATGGTATCAAAGCAATTGCAGATCAAGGAGGACTGAAGCCATCAGCGAAAGGACAGTGGAAAAACATGTGTGTGAAGACAATTGTCCCGAGAGACAGCACAGTTTCAAGCCAAGAGAGCAGAGGAGAGGTGACGTAGTCACCAAGGGAGGCTCGCGCAGAGCCTGCGTCAGCCTGATTGGGTGACATTGTTGCTGCAGAGGGAAATGCAGTGGTTACTGGGCCAACGTGGAGACTGTTGAGTCTCGTTTTTCCGGTTGTCGTGGTAGAGGTGTAGCACAGACTTCATCTGGAGTTGTTGGTGGGGTGCTAATTCTGTTGGTGCAAAATAGTACCTAGTGGGGCAAAAGCAAAGTAGAGGGAATCAGTTCCTCATAAGATTTCTTGCCAAGAAATCTAGATCCAGTGTTGAGCAACAACAAAGAGAGATCAGAGAGGGGTGGTTCGACAGTGGTTGGCAGAAGGATTTTCATGAAGGAAATCGAAATTTAGAGGGAGCTTGTTCCTTAGAGGATTTCTAGCGCCAAAGAAATCTAGATCCGAGTTTTGCTGGGGCATCAGCGAAAGAGGGAGAAGAGAACCAGTTCGACATTCATTTGAGCAGAGATGGTTGTTAATGGATTGAGGAATCGAGACAGGCTGGATGGAGCATCCAACTTCGTCATCTAGAAGGCCAAGATCCTGACAGTTTTGGATAAAAATTGCATCAAGGATTATGCTTTGAGGATGGTCGTTGTTCTGTTTGACGCTGATCCTCTCAAGAAGTAGGAGGAGGCTAAAGCAAAAGCAAAGTGCATGATCTTGGACGGGGTCAAGGATCATGTGATCCCACATATTGCTGAGAAGGACACAACAACGGAAATGTGGGAGGCCTTGACCACATTGTACGAGGGAACTTCTGTTCAATGGAAGATGTTTCTTGAGAGTCAGCTGAGACAGTTTCAAATACAGAAGGGAGAAGAAATCGATCCCTACCTTCTCAGGTTGTGAAGGATCTGTGACCAGCTAATTTCTGTAGGGGCTACACCAGATCCTGAATTTATGGTCAGGACTGCCCTGAATGCAGTCTCTGAAGACTGGGAAACATTTGTCGAAAGCATCTTGGGCAGGGCTTCTCTTCCTAGTTGGGAGGAGATGTGGGCAGCTCTTCGACAGGAAGAGATCAGACGATTGACCAAGGCGGGAAGCAACAACAAAGGGATCAGAATCAAGGAGGAGGAAGAGGAGGATGCGACTCTCGCATTAGCGGGACAACAAGGGAAACAAAAACGAAAGAAGAAGGACATATCCAAAGTCAGATGCTTCAGATGTGGAGAAATGGGTCATTTCGCCACGCAGTGCCCTCAAAAGAAGAAGGGCAAAGAAGAGAAGTCTGACTCAAAGGCTGCTCTAGCACAAGCTGACAAAGAGGACGATGATGATTGCGCCATGAGTGCTCATGCACCTCTAGAGAAGAGGTGGGGCAGTATTGAGTTGTAGTCAGGAGGATTACATAAGCAGGGGCAGGATCCTTGAGGTGCCCAAACTCTTGGATCACATACGGCTATGGGAGCCCTTAATGACAATAACAGAATGACGGGGCTCAATTGGTGCAAGGAATGATGGAGCAATAGTGGCAGAACTAGAGTGCCAAAGTCTGAAGCAGCGCAGTGGAGTGTTGCAGCAGTGCGAAAGGCACAAAGCAGATACAACAACAACACAATAGCTTTAGAGGGGCAGCAAAGATTAGCAGTAGAGCTAGCTTCAGCATCAAGGGACATCTAGATTGACCAACATGTCAGCTTTTGGGTGGTTTTTCAGTGGCTTACTTCTCAGCAACTGAGTTGCAGTGCAGCAGTTAACAGTGGCAATGCTATGGGCAACATGATGCAACATATTGAGAGGGAGCTGCAGTACGGATGTAGCAATGACAGTGGCAGTGTGATGGGAAGCAGTACAGATTGCAGCAGCGAAGTGGATGAAGGGTAGCAGGTCGAGCGTCAGCAGCGCAGAGGACCGATGTCATGGATCAGTGTGATACTTTTGCTGGGAAGTATTGCTAGAGCACATTCCTCTCTAAGAGGGAGTGTTGATCTTTTGGGTAGCATCGAATGTGCTCTAGCTCTGAAATTTTGTGGAGGGGCTAGAACACATGAGATCTCCATGACCTAGAAAGCGTTTGGTGAAATTCCACCCGGATTGTATTTTATTAAAATAATTAATATTTTAATGGGGTTCCTAAGTCTAAACTTAGGAAAATTAAAATATTAATGGGTATTAATGAAAATATGGGTGAGAAGCTTCTAAGAGACGAGGATCAAGTCTAATTTAATCTTAGCCGTTGATTAGAGATTAGATCACGATCATTGATTTCTCAACAGGAAAAGTATAAAGGAACGCTTGGGGTCAGTTGGAGAACACAGACAATGAGAGAAACACTTGAGCTAGATCGAAATTCTAGGGCATGGTTTGCTGAGAATTTCGGAGTGAGCTTCTAGTGCAAAGAAGGGAAGTTTAGCAGTGGTACTTTCGTCCAAGGCCAAGAATACATAGCAGAGAGGCAGTGCAGCACCAGGGAGAGACAACGCAGCTCTAGGAGGGTGACGCAAAAGTTGGAGGGCTGACACAGTCACTTAGAGGCAGTGCTGGGGTTTCTGTGAGGCAAATTGGGCATCGATTTAGCAGATCGATTTCTAAGCCAGGAAGGCTCACTGGGAGGGTGACACAGCTCCTAGAGGAGGTGACACAGTTCCAGTGCAGAGCTGGGAGCAGCCATCGCTGCATAGCACTGGGGACAGCGCAGTCACCTATGGAACTGTCTCTGGATAGAGTTACTTCTACCGAGTTTATTCTCTGTTGGATGAGCTGGATTTGGCACGCTAGTTGTATTCATAAATCTGCTTAATAATAAAACCTCATATCTGTTGCACCGATTTTCCCACATCGGTTTTTTCTGGGAACGTTTAGTTCAAAAATAAGTGTGTCCTTTATGTGGTTGTCTCATTTATCTTTTCAATACTTGATCTGTATATTGGTGTAGGTTGCAATCTATTTGCATTAATATTTTCTGAATATTTCTGAAAACAACTTGTTAAAATGAAGATCACAAGTAGATAGTGCATATCAGTTTACTGTAGTAGGATTTCTGATTTGTTAGATTAAGAAATTTTCACACCTTTTCACCCCAAGATGATATAGACATCTTGACCACATAATCTTCTAAGAATTACCAAAGCCATCCACTCAATTCATATATTCATTGACTTAAGTTCAAAACAAATAGTTGTAGATGTACTTGCCTCAACTAACACTTCCAGGTAGCTGTTGAAGTTTCTAAGTTTACTTAGTTAGAAACCCTCCATGCACTTTATCTGATTGATTCCTACCTACTTGTTATTTTACTTAACAAGTTATTTACAATGTAAATACTGAAAATAAACAGTAGTGCATGCTCGACATATTACAAATCAACAACTAAAAGAAACAAAAACAAACACGCCATATGACACCATTATTTTTGGACTAATGTCCTCGGAAAAACCCAATGTGGGAAAACTGGTGCAACTATCTGAGGGTTTTCTTATTAAGCAATATTAGAGTACAATTTGGGTGCCGAAACTGGCCTACCCAACAGAGCATTTTCTTGGTAGTAATACCTCTCAGTTTCTAACAAATCTCCTGGTTGAAATCCCGGATAATCCTTCCGGCAGCTACTCAACACAAATCTGCCCCAGAAACCCTAGCGTTAGCCTCTCTCTAGATTGTGTCAGCCCCTCTCTGTCCCATGCTGGACCTACGTCACCCCGGATGGGTCTACGTCAGCCCTGGGATGCCCTGCGTCAGCCCTTTGGCCCTTTGTGTCAGCAACGTTTGCCTCTCTGAGGCTCTGTGCAGCTCTCGGCTGCCTCCGCGTGGCCCTGTGTGAGCCCTGGCTAGCTTTGCATCACTCTCCTTGGCTAATGCATTGCTCTCCCAGCATTATCTTTGCCTCTCTGTCTCTCTGTACTCAACTGCCCCTCAGCTGCATCTCCCGATCACTAATTCTATCTCTCTTAGCAAACCCCACTCTAGAGAATATAATCACTGATCACTCTGGGGTTTTCTCCAAGTGACCCTCAAGCCTTCTCTTATACTTTTCCCGTTGACATATCAACGGCCGAGATTAAGTCCCTAATCAATGGCTAAGATCAGATCTGGCTTGATCCATGTCTTTTGGACCATTCTAACACAGATTCATATTAATACACACTAAAATTTTATTTTCCCTAAGTTTAGACTTAGGGACTCCATTAAAAATATTAATTATTTTAATATATCCTAATCTGTTTAGAATCTGCCCAAACCCTTTATGGGTATTGGAGATCTCATGTGCCCCAACATCTCCACCAAATTTCGTGGCTAGAGCACATCTGATGCTACCAATAAGCACTCCCTCTTAGCGAGGACTGTGCTCTAGCAATACTCCTCATTGAGTATTACTCTGATCATCCGATATCAGTACCTGTGCTGATGTTAGGCCTTCTTGCCTAACATCCTCTGCACTGCTGCATCCTATACTGTTGCCCATGGTTTTTCCACTGCCACTGCTGCATCTGTAAGACAACTCCCTCTGCATCTGTGTTGTTGTTGGTCCTTTCTCCCAGCACTACATCTGCACTGCACCTCCTCTTATCATGCTGCATTGTGCTGCCCATTGCTGCACTGCAACTCAGTTATTGAGAAGTAAGTAATTGATCTCCCAATCTGACCTCCCTGTTGGGCTAGAGACACCCACTGATGTTGAAACTGCCTCTGCCACTAACAAGTGTTCCCTCTCTGACCTCTGCGTTGTTGCAACAACTTCCCGCATTTCGCACCGTTGCACACCTCTTTGTGCCATCTTGCACTGGTGCAACACTCCTATGCCTCTCGCACTGTTGTAGCCTGCTAGCCTCGCGCTGTCCTGGGATTCCTGCACTGTAGCTCTCTCTGTCGTTCCATCCGCATCCGTCTCTACTCGACTCAGCCAATCCTGCTACTCCTCTTTGGGGCTCCCGTAACAAGGTCTAATCCAAGAGGTTGGGTACCTCGAGGATCCTACCCCTCATCGTCTGTAGTCCACCTAACTACAGCTTGATGTCTCCCCACTTTCGCTCAAGTGGTGCGTGTGCACTCATGGCACAATCATCGTCTGTCAACACTTACTTCTCTGCCCTTGCTGGCGCTGCCTTAGTCTCAGAAGACTCTCCCTTACTCTTCTTCCACGGACACTGGGTCGCATAATGACCCAGCGCCCCACAGTGGAAGCACTTGATCTTGGAGAGATCTTTCTTCTTCCGCTTCTCCTTCTTTCCCTCACATGCTAGGGCCACATCTTCCTCCTCCTGCTTGACTTTGATCCCCTTGCTACTGCTACTTGCCTTCAACTGTCGTCTGATCTCTTCCTGGCGAAGAGCTGCCCACATCTCGTCTCAAGGTGTCCCTCTGCCCAGTATACTCTGGACAAATACCTCCCAGTCTTCTGAGACAGCATTCAAGGCTATCCTCACCATAAGCTCCTGATTTGATGTCGCCTCTATAGCAGTCAACTGATCTCGAATCTCATTCAGTCCTTCGAGGAAGGTGTTAATTGGTTCTCCCTTCTTCATCTAATACGACCTCAATTGATTGTCAAGCAGCATTCTTCTCTGCACAGAAGTATGCTGGTGTAGCTTCTTTAGAGCCTCCCACATCTCAAATGTCGTTTCCTTCTCGACTATGTGTGGTACTACATGATCCTTGACCCCGTCAAGGATAATTCTCTTGGCCCTCGCCATCGCCTCCTCGTACTTGTCATTATCATTGGGGTCGACTAAGATAGCTATTACCTTCAAGGTGAAGTTCTTGACACAATTCCTATCAAGTACGGATAAGATTCTGGCCTTCCAGTCTGCGAAGTTCGACGCTTTGTCTAGTCTATCCTGGTCTCTTACTTCGTGTAGTGCCATGATGCTCCTCTACTTCTCTCCTGGAAGTTCTCTGTTCGACTCCTCTGAGTCTCTACTCACCATCTGGAAGTTCTCTTCTGGACTCCCTCTAAGTCCTGATTTCCCTCTTGGAAATCCTTTTGTCGTTGTCGATATGCCCCCTACTCTGATTGTCTTGTGCAACTGCACCACTGATCCAGGTTCCTCAGCTAGAAACCCTCGGTAGCAACTCCTCTGGCCTTGCTCTGTTAGATACTGTTCTGACTACAGTGCCTAATCAGCTCCACTCTGCAATATTCCCACAACCTTCTAAACCCCAACAACCTGAAGGTGAGAGCTCCTAGGCTCTGCGCAATCCCAACACCAGCAACCCAGCCACCTTAGCCAACTACGTCAGCCTTCCCAGCTATTGCATGGCTTTGCATGAGGCTCCTTTTTCCTTTCTTATCTTCTGCGCTGCCTCTTCTCAGCTCACCCTTGATGACACAGGCACTGCATCACCCTTCCCTTGTTATTGTTCTGTTAGAAACAACTTTTGTCACCTCGGGACAGAGCTGCTATTACTCTGCTCGGCTGATGTCATTAGTCCTCCTGTGGTCTACAATCATGCTCTGATACCATGTTGAAGTTTCTAAGTTTACTTAGTTAGAAACCCTCCATGCACTTTATCTGATTTATTCCTACCTACTTTTTATTTTACTTAACAAGTTATTTACAATGTAAATACTAAAAATAAACATTAGTGCATGGTCAACATATTACAGATTAGCAACTAAAAGAAACAGAAACAAACATGCCATATGACACCATTGTTTTTGGATTAATGTCCCTGGAAAAACCCAATGTGGGAAAACCAGTGCAGCTATCTGAGGGTTTTCTTATTAAGCAATATTAGAGTACAATTTGGGTGTCAAAACTGGCCTACCCAATAGAGAATTTCCTTGGCAGTAATACCTCTCATTTTTTGACAAATCTCCTCGCATTTTCTAACAAATCTCCTCGCTGAAACCCCAGATAATCCTTCCAGCAGCTACTCAGCACAAATCTTCCCCAGAAAACCCAGCGCCAGCCTCTCTCTGGACTGCGTCAGCCTCTCTTTGTCCCACGCTGGCCCTGTGTCACCCCGGATGGGTCTGCGTCATCCCTGGGATGCCCTACGTCAGACCTCTGGCCCTCTGCGTCAGCAACGCTGGCCTCTCTAAGGCTCTTCGCAACTCCCATCTACCTCTGCGTGGCCCTGGGCGCTTGAGAGAACCATGTTGAAGGAACTCGGCAAAATGACCCCGTAACTTCGGGAGAAGGGGTGCTCTCCCTCCTATCTTTGGGTTGGGAAAGCGGCACATACCAGGGGGCTGTCCTTGGCTACTGCGCTGCTCTCCCGACACTATCTTTGCCTCTCTGTCTCTCTGTACTCAAATGCCCCTCAGCTGCATTTCCCGATCACTAATTCTATCTCTCTTAGCAAACCCCGCTCTAGAGAATAGAATGACTGATCACTCTGGTGTTTTCTCCAAGTGACCCCCAAGCCTCCTGTTATACTTTTCCTTTTGGCATATCACCGACCGAGATTAAGTCCCTAATCAACGGCTAAAATTAGATCTTCCTTGATCCATGTCTTTTGGACCATTCTAGCGCATATTCATATTAATACACATTAATATTTTATTTTCCCTAAGTTTAGACTTAGGGACTCTATTTAAAATATTAATTGTTTTAATATCTCCTGATCTGTTTAGAATCTGCCCAAACCCTTTCTGGGTATTGGAGATCTCATATGCCCCAACCTCTCCACCAAATTTTGTGGCTAGAGCACATCCGACACTACCCCAAATCAATAGTAGCAAAATCATATACCAACCAAATAACCAATATCAAAACATCAATATTATGATTACCGCAACCTGATTGCTTTTTGTCAAGTTATCAAATTCTACTTACTTGTTCTTTTTGAGATCAACATCTTTTTGTATGGTCTATCTCCATGCTTGGGTACTTTTCCATACTTCTCACCATTTAGTCATCAGTTAAAGAGAGTTACTATTTCTTCAACCAATCATCTTAGTCCACTTCTTTTGGATCAAACTGCTTCTTATTTGAAGATGGGACTTCCTTCATGCTGCAATTGTACCTGCAAACTTCTAGGAAGCTTGCTTCCATACTCTGTGAGTATGGTATACTCTTGTTATGTCATCATGATTCTTCTTCTATATATTAAAGAATCTCCTTATAACTTTGTTCTTGTAGAGGATCTTTGTGATCCTTTCTTTCCATGACATGATGTCAAAGTGTTGCTGCATGAATAGGTTCCAATCCTTCTTCTATGGAGTTGAATTTGTGTCAACAGTTCCTATTTCTTCAGGAGTCCATATCTGATGCTGATCAATATCATCAAACAAACTCTCCTTCATGCTTTAACAATCTGTCTTTTTCCCTATGAAGTCATCATTCCTTTTGCATGTTTTATTGTAACAAGGTTTTGCTTCATCTTTCAATCATCAATGTGTTATGGAATGAACTCATCAGTTGGAAGCTTCAACATCATGTTCATCAGTGTCCTTACAGTTCCCTCTTTCCATCATGATCATCATCATCAAGGAGTCATCATTAAGCACGAGTCTTGCTTTTCTTTGATGTTTTGAGATCAACATCTTTTTGTATGGTCTATCTCCATGCTAGGGTACTTTTCCATACTGCTCGCCATTCAGTCATCAGTCAAAGGGAATTCTTCTTTCTTCAACCAGTGATCTTAGTCCACTTCTTTTGGATCAAACTACTTCTTATTTGAAGACGAGACTTCCTTCATGCTGCAACTGTACCTGCAAACTTCTAGGAAGCTTGCTTCCATACTCTGTGAGTATGGTATACTCTTGTTATGTCCTCGTGATTCTTCTTCTATATATTAAAGAATCTCCTAATAACTTTGTTCTTGTAGAGGATCTTTGTGATCCTTTCTTGCCATGACATGATGTCAAAGTGTTGTTGCATGAATAGGTTCCAATCGTTCTTCTATGGAGTTGACTTTGTCAACTTTTCCTCTTTCTTCAAGAGTCCATATCTAATGTTGATCAATATCATCAAAGAAACTCTACTTCATAATTTAACAATTTGTCTTGCTCCCTATGAAGTTATCATTCCTTTTGCATGTTTTATTGCAACAAGGTTTTGCTTCATCTTTCAATCATCAATGTGTTATGGAATGAAATCATCAATTGGAAGCTTCAACATCATGTTCATCAAGGTCCGTACAATTCCCTCTTTCCATCATGCTCATGATCATCAAGGAGTCATCATTAAGCATGAGTCTTGCTTTGCTTTGATATTTTGTCCTTCTCATCTTGCTTTCTTTATTATGTACCTACAATTTTCACCAACAAGTATAACCAAGCAAAAAATACAAAGACAGGAGCATGGTGTTAATAGTATCAATCTAGGGTTTCCATGGTTTCTTAGAGGGTGTGCTTCAAGGGTTCTAATTATAGACCCTATAATTCTTAATCTAACCCTTGATAGGGTTTTTATCTAAGTTGCACAAAATGTTGAAATGTTTGGAAGTTTCTGAAACGGGTATGGATGGAAATGGGACCCCCCAAAAATGGAAATGTTAGGCGAAACATCATTTATATATATATATATATATATATATATATATATATATATATATATATATATATATCTATTAATGTATGTGTAACTCTTTTTATAAATAAGTTAATAAAGCATCATGCAAGAACAAAAGGAATGAGACACATAAATGACATTTTAGAAGGAAAAGCTAGTCTATGTTAACTCTCATAGATGATTAAATGATTCAAAATCCAATATTATCATTTATAAATGAGGTTGTACATCCAAGATTCGAAAATCAACCTTTATACATGAGGCTTTACATCCAAAATCAGCCTTTATGCATGGCTATATGTGCTAAAACTGAAACATACGCTAATGACAAGTACAATTACATAGCTTATAATCCTAATCTTCATCTTCATTAACAAAAATAGAACAAGTTGTGTTTTTAGCAAAACTAGATCGTGGATTGATTAGAGATAAATTAGTTTGTGGAGTGATTAGACATAAAATTTAATGTTATATTAAATCTATTTTGGCCATATAAGGGCCCCACAACCTTCTTGGGTGCTTGAGTGAGCTTGTAGAAGAAAAAAAGTCACAAAAATAGGTCAAAATTGGCTGGAAACTGGGCAGATTTGGGCCAAAACTCCATAGAAACGTTTCGGCAACGTTTTGGTGGTGTTTCCAAATCACAAAATACCACCCAAACATTTCAACCATGTTTCGGTGATGTTTCAACATTTTAGGGAGTTTCGGGTACGACAATGCCACCTCAGGGGTCGTTTCTTGCAACATAGGTTTTTATTTTCAGCAAAAACATCAACCCTAAGGTTTCGGCTTTCAAGTCCCATGGTTTATTCTCTTCAACCATTGCTAGGGTTTTACCTTATACCCTAGATTATCCTTGCAAGATTTCGATTTGCAAACCCTAGATGTTTTTTTGCTAGGGTTTCTATAAAGGGAACAACCAAAATAGGGTTAGGGTTATTCACCTTTTCTAGGGTTTTCAAATCCAAATCCCATCTAGGGTTTATGAACCCTAGACATCAAAAACTTTAAAAATGGTAAGATCTACAAACCCTAGAATCCTATCTTGCAAAGTATGCTGCAAAACCCTAATTACTTTACAAATCCTTTATCTTTTAAATAAACAATATGAGCTTGACATAAATCAAGAAATTTGTACCTTACTTCTTCCTTGCAGAGATCTAGATTCCAATCATCCTCCAGCAAATGTGCCTTTTTCTTCGCTAACTACAGAACCCTTTTGTTGAGAAGTTTCGATCATATTTCGAACTTTTAGGTTGGCTTCTTTGCTTGAGTCCTTATAGTGACCAAACCGAACAATATAGACCAGCCAATGTCTGAAGGAATTATGTGTCCTTCATAGACCAGTTACGTAGCTTATCATTACTATAGCCAAATGAAACATTCCTCTTTATGGAATATCTCTTCCAATAGACAAAGCCTTAATCATTCTGTGCTAGCATGCTTACTGAGCCATGTTTCTAGAATGTTGACCTTAGTTTTAAATTATAAATCGCAGTCTTGTCAAACCACAGTAATATGATTACAGTAAACTCGGTAATGCGACCTACAGGATATGCCATAAAGCATATGAAAAGCCAATAATGAGTAACTTCTATGATTATGCTCAAAATCTTCACTTGTGAAAATTTATAAATATAAATCCAACTGCAATGATTAATATTATTTCTTCTACTTATTAACTCAGAAATAAGTTATTCACAGTGTTTCTACAACAAATATTGAAATAAATTCTACTGCAGCCTTCACAATTAAAATACTACGAAAAGTGAATGCAAAGAAAAATACTAGCACAAGTATAACCACGATGACACAGTTATTTTTGGACAATTGTCCTCGGAAAAACCCAATGTGGGAAAACTGGTGCAATAGATGAGGGTTTCTTTATTATTCTTCAGCAAAAATATCATGTACAAGATACAACCAATAGAATAGAAGAGGATTTTGTGTGAGAAATTTGACAAACACTTCTTGACGAGTTTCTGATCTAGGAGAGGACTTGTTTCTCCCTCTGCGTCAACCTTTGCATGAGAACTACACAATCCTAGAGTTACATTGCCTCTGCGCCATCCCTCCTCTGCATCACAACCTCTGTGTTGTCCTCCCTCTACTCTGCGTCTTTTTCTCCCGACCTCCCAATTGATGCTAATACCCCCTCTCTCTCCTTCTCACCTGCAACTCTCCCTCTAATTCGATTTTCTCTTGCCGAAGTTCGACCAGTGAGAAAATCGATCTTACTTGGGTAACTAAGTATCTACCTATGGTGTGTTTTCCAAATGCCCCTCGATGTCCTTATAATCTTCAGTTGAGAAACAATGGCCCAGATTAGATTCTAATCAATGGGTCAGATCATTTGGACTCAATTTTCGTCTTCTTCTAGAAGTTACAACCGTAGTTTAGATTAATACCCATTAATTATTTTAATTTCCTAAGTTTACACTTAGGGACCCATTAAAAATAATTAATTATTTTAATAAAACTATCTCCGGGTGAAATCTCCCAAAATGATTTATGGGTATTGTGCAATACATGTCTAAGACTCCTTGCAAAATTTGAGACTTAGAGCACATCCGATGCTACTAGAAATCAACACTCCCTCTTAGCGAGGAATGTGCTCTAGCAATGCGACCTGCCAAAGCATCACCCTGTTCTGTAACATCTCCCTCTGCGTCGTTGATGTCTGACATCACTACCCACCAACTACTGCGCAAATGTTGCATTGATATTGCTACTAACCCTACCACTGCCAACACTGCATCTGTACTGCAACTCCCTCTCATTCCTTGCCATTGTAATCGAGAAATTACCTGTTTCTGCTACTGAAACGAATTCTCTACCATACCCATCTTCTCTCTGAACTAAATGAACTTAGCTCTTCCTAGAGCCTTTATGAGTATGTCTGCTACCTGATCTCCTGTGGGGACATATTGCAGTTGTACTACCCCACGCTGAACACAATCTTTGATAAAGTGACATTTCATATCAATGTGTTTCAACCGATCATGAAATATTGGATTCTCAGAGAGTTTGATACAACTCTGATTATCGCAGTAAACCCTGGTCTTTCCAATCCTTTTTCTAAAAAAACTCACAAGCAGTTTTCTAATCCATATAGCTTTGCACGTAACTGTGCCGGTTGCCATATATTCAGCTTCTATTGAGATTAGTGCTATCGACTTCTACCACCTACTACACCAAGAGATCATTCCTGATCCAACATTGAAGCAGTACCCAGAGGTACTTTTCCGGTCTACTGAACTACCTGCCCAATCTACATCTGTGAATCCATTCAATCTGACGTCATCCCCTCGAGAGTATTTCAACCCATATCCGACTGTTCCATGCACATACCTAAGAATGTGCCTAGCTGCTGCCCAATGCACCCTTTTCGGTTCCACCATGAATTGATTAAGGGTGTTGACATTGAAGCAAATGTCTAGCCTAGTGTTGAACAAATACATGAGCGACCCAATAAGTTGTCTGTACAAGGCGGGATCCACCTCCTTGTCTCCTGATGCATCTATTTTCTTGCAGTTGGTGATCATGGGAGTAGGCATGGGTCGACAATCTTGCATTCTGAATCTCTTCAGAATTTCTATAGCATATCTTTCTTTCCCAAGGAAGATCTCCCCATTCTTCTCCCAAACATCCAACCCTAGAAAATAATGCATCGACCCTATATCCTTCATGTCGAATTCTGCTTCAAGATTCTTCTTGTAGTCTCGTATAAGCCTAGATGATGCTGTTAAAAACAAGTCATCCACATATAATACCAGAATAAGTGGCTCATTCTCTACCATTAAATAGTAGAGATTGGGATCAACATCACTCTTGACAAATCCCAACTGCTGCAAGTAACTATCAATCCAACCATACCATGCTTTGGGTGCCTGCTTGAGCCCATACAGGGATTTCTTTAATCTGCATACATGAGTTATCTTTTCATGAGTTTCGAAGCCTTCGGGTTGTTCTATATACACCTCTTCTTCTATCACCTTGTTTAGAAATATTGTTTTGACATCCATCTAGTCAATCTCGCATCCGATTTGCGCTGACAGGGATATAACAGATTTGATAGAGGTATATCAGGCTACTGGGGTGAAGGTCTCTTCATAGCCTATTCCTTCGTTCTGTGCATACCCTTTTTCCACAAACCTAGCCTTGTACTTCTCTATACTGCCATCTGCGGCATACTTGATCTTATAGATCCACCTTGATCCTACAACTGATCTATCTTTTGGTCTAAGTACTACTTCCCAGACATCATTCGTCATGATAGAACTATAATCTTCTACAATGGCATCCACCCAAACTTGGTGTTGAATGGTTTCCTGAAAGCTAGAGGGTTCTTCAACTTGTGCTACGAAGGCCTGGTATCTGTCAGGCTATCTACGCTACCTCTTCTCGGTTCTAGGAGCTCCAACAAATTCCTCTGCGTCCCTTAACGTCTGTCGTACTTCCGTGCTGGTTCTACCTCTGGTGGTGGGAGGCTCAATCAACTCCTCCTGGTCCTATCGTTCCATCTGCTGAGAACTATCTAGATTTCTTTCTTCCGAGGAAATGCTAGTACTAGTCACTGTACTTGATCCAAGTGTCTATCCTCCTTGCTGCCCCTATTGCGGTTGGACTAATGGAACATCTACTAATTGAACTTCTGTTGGCATCTCTTGAGATTTCCTAAAAGCTCTATCCTCCATGAACTTCGCATCCCATCTCACTACAATCTTCCTACTGCTAGGAATGTATATTCTATATGCCTTTGAGGTCTCGCTATATCCTATGAGGTACCCCTTTTCTATAGTCTGATCTAGTTTACTACGCTTTTCGTCTGGAATGTGACAATATGCCACACTTCCAAATATCCTGAGATGACTTACTTCTGGCTTCTTCCCTGTGAAGACACCTTCGGGCGTTCTCTTCCCCAATGCTCTGTGAGGAGTTCTATTCTGGATATATATCGTTGTGTTGCAAGCCTCTGCCCATAAGAATCTAGGCAAGTCTTGATCATACAACATAGCTTTTGCTGCCCCAACACTGGAATGTGACAATATGCCACACTTCCAAATATCCTGAGATGGCTTACTTCTGGCTTCTTCCCTGTGAAGACACCTTCGGGCGTTCTGTTCCCCAATGCTCTGTGAGGAGTTCTATTTTGGATATATATCGTTGTGTTGCAAGCCTCTGCCCATAAGAATCTAGTCAAGTCTTGATCATACAACATAGCTTTTGCTGCCCCAACAATAGTTTTATTTTCCTGCTCTGCTACTCCATTCTACTCTGGATTATATGGAGCTATTCGTTCTCTTTTGATGCCCTTCTTTGCACAGAAACCTGTGAAGTCTTTGTTCGTATATTCTCCACCATTATCTAAACGCAATACCTTTATCTTTTTCCCTGTCATGTTTTCAACAAGAGCTGTAAACTCTCTGAATCAATCAAAAACCTCACCCTTGGTGTTTAAGAAATAGATCCAGGTTTTTCTAGAGTTATCATCAATAATGGTGACAAAGTACTCGCCACCACTAAGAGCTCTTGTGGACATTGGACCATAGATATTTGAGTGTATAAATCCCAATACACATTCTACTCTATTGTTGCTTCTGGAAAAAGTTGCTTTAGCGTACTTCCCTAGTACGCATCCTCAACATAAATCATCATGCTCAGTACTAAGGACTGGAACTCTTGTAACAGTCTCTCTGAGCATCCTCAGTGCTCCATGGTGTAAGTGTTCCATTCACCTGTGCCGTAATTGATTCATTTCCTTTTCACCATTATGACTGCTGCTTATCAGTGCCATTGGAGACTTGAGTTGCAACCTATACAGTCTGTTGCTTCGAGCTCCAATTTTTCTCTTCTTCTTCTAGCTTGGATGTTTGATGTATACTTTCTTTCCAATGAAGTATACATCGTATCCCTTGTCCTATAACTGGGACACTGAAATCGGATTCATTCCTAACCCGAGCACATGCAGAACATTAGTGGCTCGGATTCTAGTTCCTGCTTCCGTCTGAAATGCTATGGTGCCTCTCCCTACTGGAGTACACTTCGTTTTGTTTCCCATAGTAATTTGGGAGTCCATTTGTTCTTGTTGATAGCTTGAGAAATATTCTCATACTCCAGTCATATGAGCTGAAGCCCCGCTATCATTGTACCAAACATCTGCTGACGCTGAACTTGCTAAGCATGTGAATTCTTCTTCTAATCTGGAAGATAATTTGAAGACATCTTGAGTTTCCATCTTTCTGCTATTTCTCTAACGATCTCTGACACTATCCTGCCCTAGCAACTACTGCAGGAAAAACTGCGTCTTCTCCTGAAGACTACTCTATGCTGAAGTTTCTGCGCTGCTACCTTTATCACTAGCAAACTTCAATTTGGAAATCTTCTTCTCTGTCAACTCTCTCAGAGAGAGATTTTCTCATGAGATTTTTTCCCTTCTAGGCTGGACTGCGCAATTCTTATGGGATTCGATTTTCTGCCCATGTAGTAATTTCGAATTCGCGCCTTCTCTTTAACACTGGCTCTTTCGCTCTGTGCTCCTGCTTAACCTTGCTCTAATACCATGTGAAAATTTATAAATAGAAATCCAACTGCAGTTATTAATATTATTTCTTCTACTTATTAACTCAGAAATAAGTTATTCATAGTGTTTCTACTGCAACCTTCACAATTAAAATACTGTGGAAAGTGAATGCAAAGAAAAATACTAGCATAAGTATAACCACGATGACACAATTATTTTTGGACAATTGTCCCCGGAAAAACCCAATGTGGGAAAACCAGTGCAGTAGATGAGGGTTTCTTTATTATTCTTCAACAAAAATCTCATGTACAAGATACAACCAACATAATAGAGGAGGATTCTCTGTGAGAAATTTTACAGACACTTCTCGACGAGTTTCTGATCCAGGAGAGGACCTGTTGCCCCCTTTGCATCTCACTATGTCAGCCCCTGTTAGCGCTTGAAATTTCACCTCAGGCTGAGAAAGGTAAACCTCAAGGCAACATCAAACCACTTAGCCTCGTAGCTAGCCCTACGGGGCAGGAGAGGGCTCTCTCCGGTCTATCTCGGTCAAAATCTTCAATGGGCGAGATAACCAATAGGGTAACACTGATTTTAGGCTAGTAAACTGATCAAAAGGATTGGTTTGGGATTTTTAGGGTTTTTTGGTGGCAAATTGGGGAGATGGCAATTTTGGGTGCGGGGATTGGACACAGTTTTTGCAGGGGGTTCTTTGGGGCGAGGTAGGAGACAGTATTGATGCCTTTGAGTGAGGTGGATGATTAAGAATGACAGATGAGGAGTTAAGGAGAGCAAACAATAACTTTGAATTCTCCTTAAACAGTAGAAAACATTGAAATTAAACAAACTTAAAAGCAGAGCATGACAGTCATGAGTTCTACTTTAACACTTCATTTGTTTAATGTGCAGAAGGAAAAGAAAGGAAATGATTCACATAACAAACTTACAAGTACATAGAGAAACACACCATCAATACATGTAACCACAAGAATCCCAAAAAGGACTGCAAAACCCTGGTCTTCCTTAGCCAAAAATTGCAGAGATACAGTGAATAATACAATGATAGCTTCTCCCTCAAGAGTCCAACCATGAAAATGAGCAAGAAAGTACATAATATAGATCATCTAACCTCTTTCCCTGCCTCCATGGGTCGAGCTCACTATCCTAGGAGTTGTTTCAACCACTTCTAAACTAAGCACTACAAACTAGGCAGTCAAAACAACTTGCCTCTATAAACTTGGAAACCAATTCATTCATTTAATTTTCACCCTTTTCCTGAATGAATCTTCTAGAAGAGGTACATAAGAGTAAAAGTATTATAAAAGTACAATAATTACATCAAAGAGCCTAATAATCCACCCCAAAAAGTCAAACAGGGTCAAACTGCGTTTTTCTGAGCTGTACACTGAAAATTGGAGAAGTTTGCCTGACGGGTCGCGCGCCTCTGCCTGACGGGTCGCGCGCCTTTGGTACCCTATTTGGGGCACTTCTCGGTGTCCAAATTGAGCAAGAGTAGGCTTGTTGGAAAGGTCTGTGAGTCTACTTTCCAACCCAACTGGAATTTTTGAATTTGGTGGTCATTTGCCCCTCCAAAATTGCAATCTCCCAAGACTGCTTTCTGCAACTCAAAAATGTGGCAGAAAGTCAATTTTTGCTTGTTTTTTGACTTTCTGGAGACTCAAAACTTCATAAAATCTCAAGTCCATTGATGAGCATATGTAACTTCTCATGACAAATCTGGAAATGCTGAGTTTTTGCAAAATGGAGTTGCCATGATGTAGGGTCGCGCGGGGGGTGAGACCCGTTAATGAGCAAAAACCTGTAAATTGCCTGAAAAATCAAAATTGACCCAAAATTTTCAAAATTTCTTGGGATTTGTGCTGTGGCTGGGCTATTTAGTGCCTTGGTCTTTCAGTGAGGCCTCAGCCAAGATATGGAGGGGATCGGGCCTCTTTCTCCCTTTTTGTGCCTTGGCCAACCGCCTTTGGAACATTTTCATCTTTGCCTTGCACACATGCATTCTTGCCCAGTAATGGTTCTTCATGTTCCTCAGCAATTTCTTCCCTTGGTTGGCCTTAGCCAACAGCCTCTCCAAGTGTGCATTTACCCGGATGAGCATGGACTCTCGCTCAGCGGGCAATAGATCACCGGGTCTTCTCCGGTTCAAATGGCGGTCACTACGAATCCTCCACAACTCATCAAGAGCTTGTTCATCCTCCAACTGTTTGTTGCGCTGCTCCAGGTATGTGATGGTCCATTTTGCCCCCTCTAATC
The DNA here is from genome assembly GCA_031772625.1 of Pinus tabuliformis. Taxonomy (NCBI): domain Eukaryota; kingdom Viridiplantae; phylum Streptophyta; class Pinopsida; order Pinales; family Pinaceae; genus Pinus; species Pinus tabuliformis. The sequence continues at coordinate 218,388,690 of CM062804.1, read as the reverse complement.
TCCTCTGCAAGGCATCATTTTCAGCTCTGAGATGCTGAATGATCTCCTTTGCCTCTTGGCTAGGAGAACTGGCATCAAGATCAATAAGCTCTATATCCGGAACACCTGATGATCCCTCATCAATCTTGGGCTGTTTGCCCCTCCCTGGTACCTGTGCTGGTGAAGAAAGCGAGGCCCCTTCCACCTGATGTGGAGATAACACTCGCTGAGCCGATGAAGAAGGCGAGACCCCTTCCACCTGGTGTGGAGATAATACTCGCCTGGCTGCTGCAAATAAGGCCCTCTGGCCTCTCTGATAAGTAACCAAAGGTGAGGAGCTGACATGTCTAGTGACAGGGATGTCATGCTGCTGTGATGGTCCTCCCTCCTCATGAATAACCTCAGGATGTGGCGGTGATGGTGCTGTGAAAAGCTCACGAGAGATGAAATCCTCCCATGAGATGCCCTGCTGAGCCAACTGATGTAATACCACTAGCTGAATCAAACCATAATGATAAAGGCTCCTGTACTGCTGTGCCGGGCTCTTCCTCTGCATCATGGACACCATCTTCTCTATGTTCTGATAGAAGAAAACAGGGATGTTCATCATCCTCACTCGGGTGAAGTGCATCAAGAGGCGAATATGGTATGAATATACCTGTGAAAATCTGCCCTCACAGGTAAAATAGTGCATGATGAGCCTCATCATGGGAGCATACTCACTCCTGAGAAATCTGAAGGGAAACACTCCTGTCAAGTGTCTCATGAGTGCTGGTCTAACAAAAGGCTCAAAATGAACACTGCCCAGCACCTTGCGCTTATTCCATACCTCTCCAACATTAGGTATCCCTATAGCCTGTGCAATCACCTCAAGTGTCAATGTGAAGTCCACCCCGGCAAGGTTGACATGTCCATCATGCAAATGTAAAACAAACAGGCGAGCCAACTCTATGTGGTGTTGAATCCGAGAGATCCTCTCACAAAACTCATAGCAAGACATGTACTGGAAACATGAGACTGCCATAGGACAAGCTTGTAACTCTGTCAAAGAGGTGGGCTCCTCTCGCCTATGATGTCCACCCTTACCACCCTTATGAGGCCTCCTCTGTATCTCAATCTCTGAAGCTGATGCCTGGTCATCACTCTGCTCATAGGTTTCGGTTTCTGACATTGTTTAAGGAGCAGAGTGGCCAAAATGTACTGCTGTTTCTGCTTTGTAAAATGCTGATTTGTATGCTGTTTCAAGGGGGACAAGGAGCATGAAGGGAATGTTAGGGGAGGGACAATTTTTAAAAGGAAAATGGGAATACATGTATACAACAGGGAATTTAGGGAAAAACACTGCAAACATCACTGCATATGCATCATTAAATACATGTGTTTACATGGGTATTATGAGGGGTAGGGTTAGGGCTTGATTTTTATTTTTTAGGGAAAAGGGGTAGGGTTTATTTTCTTTACAAATTTAAAAGGGAAATTTACATGGAAATACAAGGAAAATGAAATGGGAATGAGGAAAAATGATTACAAGGAAAAAACCATTGAAACAGCATAAAACCCTAGCAAATTTTTACAAATTTAATATACAGCCATATGGAGCTTTTTCTCTTGCACAATTTGATCTTTAAAAACACATTCATGATGTCCTTCAAACATAACAAGCAACCAATTTTGAGTTTGGAGGGCCTACCTTAAGCAAATCGGCGATTTGATAGCTCCTTGGGTGAATTTGCAGGTGATTTCAAAGGGAGGGCGCTGACGGGTCACGCGCCTCACCCAACGGGTCGCGCGCCTCTGACGGGTCGCGCCCGTTGAAAAAATGAACTGTGGGAACGCGCTGGACGGGTCGCGCGCCTGTCAAACTCCCGAATTCGCTCAACTTTCACTCAATCACTCGCCCAAACTCTCTTGCAAGTGACTTGAATGCATAATGAGGGTAAATGGAGGGAGATTGGGCCTTTATAGCTTTCATTTGAAATAATTTCATGCTCAAACCCACTTTGTAATGTTTCTCTTTGACACTTTATAAAATTGACCATTTTGGTTTCCTTTATCCTGAAATTGACTCATTTAATGCTTTTGTTTGATATTTTTTGCAGGGACCTCATCTGAGGGATCTTGGCAAGGGAGCCAGGGTTTCATACTGTCTTTGGAAGCTTTTTGAAATTTCATCACTTTTTACAAAAATTTGAAAAATGACCTTGGCTTTAAAAACAGAGTTTTTAAATCCAAGGTGAACATTAATTGTACAAGATTGAAATTTGCGAAGAAACATCTTTAAAATCATCCCTTTGGCTTGCTGAGCACTTATTGACCTTCAGAGACATGACCTTGTAAACCATCTTGACCAAAACCCTAGACTTAGGAATTTGACCTCAAGACAAGACAAGACAAGCTTGAAAGTGACTAAGGACTGAAATGACCTGATCCAGCAATGCCAAGAGGGGGACAAAGACACCAGCTCCTCCATCAAGGTTATGGCATGCCTAATGGTATGCAAAAATTGACACTGATAAGACACCTATTTATGCAAATGCAAAGAGCTTTGATCGCTGATGGAGGGCTACTAGACCAACTCTAACATTGGCTCCAATGGGGATGGTAGCTCCTTGGAGGTACCAAGAACCTTAGACCTCTGGGAAAGCAGACCAGTGTCTTATCTATGGGCAATGGAGTCAAAAACTCAAACTACAATGCATGACTGAAAACCGACACAAACTAACTTAACAACAAGACTGAAAATTGACTCACAAAGGACTCATGACTCAACTAAAAACTGACTCGATACTTAAACACAATCGACCAACTGAAAATGATGCTCAAAGGGGAGCTTATTCATCAAAACCTACTCTAACAGTTTCATTCATCACCTGATCAAGTGAAATGAAACAACCAATGCAACCAAGTAAGTATCCCATCTGCTGTTCGAATTCTCCACAAGTGCTTACTTATGAATAACAAGAGAGAACTACTGAAAGGCAACTCCCATGACAACTTAGAAACAGATCCGTTGAAAGATATGAATTCTCTATCCACCTCCAAAAACACTGCATAAGGATCTTGAAATTCAAGCACACTGGAACTTAGCTCATCCAATGGATTACTTCTCGTTTCCTCATACCATGAATGCAAATTGTGATCTGAGCCTTGTGACGAGACCTCTGCTGAAAATGACAAAGAAACTGACTGCCGGATCAAATTCATATCAGCACATGTTTCAAGCTCACATGTGGTCAATGGAGAAAGACTTTGACTGCAAACCTCATCCAAAACATCAGCTATTGGATCATGAAAAACTTGAAAAGACTGTTGTAATGTATCCATTGAAAATGTATGACATCCTTCTAGCTGTTCATCTTTTTCTTGAGAGATTTTATGAAGATTCTGCCTTATACACTGAAATGCTTCAAAACAAAAGGGTATAGAATCTTCCTGTATCATCAAATCATGTATTTCGTCTTCCACAACTTCATCTGTAATCCGCCCTTCAATTTCATTTGGTGGCTGCAAATCTGATGCTACAGGCTGCTCAAGAATTTTGTTATCTGTCTCATCCTCAACATTAACACTGAGAGATTGCTGATTTGTTATAGGTTGTTCATTTGAAGATCTACTATGCAATCTACCCTTCAAAAACTGAAATGATTCAAAACAGAATGGTACGGAGTCACCTTGAATCATTAAATCTTGTGTGTCCACTTCCAAGTCTTCAGCTGCAACTTGACAATCAATGGCTTTCGGGGGTTGCAAATCTGAATATGAGAAGTCTTGAACAAAATTTTCATTGCTCTCAAGATGATTCAAATCAAGACTTGTTGACATTTGATTTTTGATTGCATGGTAGTTATCTCTGATGAACTGAAACGAATCAAAACAAAAAGGCAAAGATCCTTCACTTACTTCAAACTTTGATGCACTTTCCTCATCATTGTCATAGCTGATATGTGATAGCTGAACATTGTATTCGAGCTGCTGAAAATGAACTTCCTCCACCCACAAACTAACTGCTGGTTTGTCTGTAAGATTAGCTTTTGTTTGGAGAACATAATCATCATCATACTGATCATACTGAGGCAAATCATCGGTATAAAACATATCATCAAGCACGCAGGTCATATGAACAGATCTCTCTTCTCCAAGGTGATCTACAAAACAATCATTATCAGATCTATGACAACTAGGGTAAGAAACAAAATGTTTTGGATCAGCAACTTGTTCTTCTTCAATCAGCGAGCCATGGGCTTGAACATCATAAGCATTTCTTGGGTTGATCTTGTCCATCATCTTTTCTACTGCACTTACCAAAATGTCAAGCTTCACCTCTAGAGATGTTGATTTTTCCGGATCTATGTTTTTCATCTCTTCTTCTTTCAACCTTGGCTTTCGGATCAACAGATGAGCCTCTACATTTACTGCACTGTTTTGCATCTCGTGAAGTGTTGCAATATCCCTTTCTCTCAGCTGAAACTCCATCTCCGGATCAAAGCCACCCGGATAGTGCAAGAGAGCAGATCTAGGAGTAGGCCTTATATCAACTGGCATCGAATAATAAACTTGGTTAAATCTGGCTGAAAACTGTTGTACTGTCTCCCCTGGCAATCTTTTCAGCTGGTTATACTCTTCTACAATCAAGAAAAGGTTCTGCCCGATCATCCACCTATCGAGAAAAACTTTGACAAACTACTGGAAATCTGAGATGCTCGCATCAGGCAGGGTTTTGAACCAACTCTTCACTTTGGCTTGCAAAGAAAGAGCAAAAAGCCTTATACTAACATCTTCTTCATCAACTTCAAAAAGATCTAGAAAAGTCTCAACATTTTGCACATGTTGCTCGGCATTGACATTCTTACATTCACCATCAAACCTCGAAAAGTATAGATCATAGTTTTTGGGGAAAGCATGAAGAACAGAAGGTAAAACAAGAGGTTTATACCGATCTGGAATTTTACAAGGTGTAGGGGTATGTACAGAAGGTATAGAATCAGTCTTGGTCTCTTGAGATTCATCAATCTGAAGATGGTCATCACAAAATTAGGAAAAAGGATCTTGATCAAGCTCAAAGCCATGCAAATCTTTGGTATTCACAATCTTCAAAGGGAAAGAATCAACTGCAGGCCTGGGATCTCTTCTCAAATACAATATACTTTGCAAAGCCTTCTTGACAGTCTTGGGAAAAGAGAAGAAATAATTTATGACAAAGAACAAAATGTCTTGGATGAAATTCCAACTTGAATACCTGATCTGTCCATGTTGTCCTTTCATGTTTCTGCTGGTCGGAATCATCCTCCAGTGGAGTCTTTGGATCTGATCTTGAAAATGATTTAGAGTCGCGAAGTGAATGATTTCAGCCTTTCAAGTGTCTGATCGTTGTCCACTATCAACAATCAGATCTGAACTTGATACATGTACTGGGGTAAAATGCAAATGAAGTGTTACATTCACAAGCTCACGGAGGTCGACTGAAGCAGCGTTTATCTACTTGCGCTGATGCAAAGCAAGAGCGTTTTCGAAGGCTACCTAGCGTATCTTCAGACTCCGTCTAAGACTTATGAAATAAACACATCAGTCAGCAAACAATTTGTTCTCCCCAGTATGGTCGCCAGTATGTTAGCGCTTGAAATTTCACCTTAGGCTGAGAAAGGTAAACCTCAAGGCAACATCAAACCACTTAGCCTCGTAGCTAGCCCTACGGGGCAGGAGAGAGCTCTCTCCGGTCTATCTCGGTCAAAATCTTCAATGGGCGAGATAACCAATAGGGTAACACTGATTTTAGGCTAGTAAACTGATCAAAAGGATTGGTTTGGGATTTTTAGGGTTTTTTGGTGGCAAATTGGGGAGATGGCAATTTTGGGTGCGGGGATTGGACACAGTTTTTGCAGGGGGTTCTTTGGGGCGAGGTAGGAGACAGAGTTGATGCCTTTGAGTGAGGTGGATGATTAAGAATGACAGATGAGGAGTTAAGGAGAGCAAACAATAACTTTGAATTCTCCTTAAACAGTAGAAAACATTGAAATTAAACAAACTTAAAAGCAGAGCATGACAGTCATGAGTTCTACTTTAACACTTCATTTGTTTAATGTGCAGAAGGAAAAGAAAGGAAATGATTCACATAACACACTTACAAGTACATAGAGAAACACACCATCAATACATGTAACCACAAGAATCCCAAAAAGGACTGCAAAACCCTGGTCTTCCTTAGCCAAAAATTGCAGAGATACAGTGAATAATACAATGATAGCTTCTCCCTCAAGAGTCCAACCATGAAAATGAGCAAGAAAGTACATAATATAGATCATCTAACCTCTTTCCCTGCCTCCATGGGTCGAGCTCACTATCCTAGGAGCTGTTTCAACCACTTCTAAACTAAGCACTACAAACTAGGCAGTCAAAACAACTTGCCTCTATAAACTTGGAAACCAATTCATTCATTTAATTTTCACCCTTTTCATGAATGAATCTTCTAGAAGAGGTACATAAGAGTAAAAGTATCATAAAAGTACAATAATTACATCAAAGAGCCTAATAATCCACCCCAAAAAGTCAAACAGGGTCAAACTGCGTTTTTCTGAGCTGTACACTGAAAATTGGAGAAGTTTGCCTGACGGGTCGCGCGCCTCTGCCTGACGGGTCGCGCGCCTTTGGGACCATATTTGGGGCACTTCCCGGTGTCCAAATTGAGCAAGAGTAGGCTTGTTGGAAAGGTCTGTGAGTCTACTTTCCAACCCAACTGGAATTTTTGAATTTGGTGGTCATTTGCCCCTCCAAAATTGCAATCTCCCAAGACTGCTTTCTGCAACTCAAAAATGTGGCAGAAAGTCAATTTTTGCTTGTTTTTTGACTTTCTGGAGGCCCAAAACTTCATAAAATCTCAAGTCCATTGATGAGCATATGTAACTTCTCATGACAAATTTGAAAATGCTGAGTTTTTGCAAAATGGAGTTGCCATGATGTAGGGTCGCGCGGGGGGTGAGACTCGTTAATGAGCAAAAACCTGTAAATTGCCTGAAAAATCAAAATTGACCCAAAATTTTCAAAATTTCTTGGGATTTGTGCTGTGGCTGGGCTATTTAGTGCCTTGGTCCTTCAGTGAGGCCTCAGCCAAGATATGGAGGGGATCGAGCCTCTTTCTCCCTTTTTGTGCCTTGGCCAACCGCCTTTGGAACATTTTCATCTTTGCCTTGCACACATGCATTCTTGCCCAGTAATGGTTCTTCATGTTCCTCAGCAATTTCTTCTCTTGGTTGGCCTTAGCTAACAGCCTCTCCAAGTGTGCATTTACCCGGATGAGCATGGACTCTCGCTCAGCGGGCAATAGATCACCGGGTCTTCTCCGGTTCAAATGGCGGTCACTACGAATCCTCCACAACTCATCAAGAGCTTGTTCATCCTCCAACTGTTTGTTGCGCTGCTCCAGGTATGTGATGGTCCATTGTGCCCCCTCTAATCTCCTCTGCAAGGCATCATTTTCAGCTCTGAGATGCTGAATGATCTCCTTTGCCTCTTGGCTAGGAGAACTGACATCAAGATCAATAAGCTTTATATCCGGAACACCTAATGATCCCTCATCAATCTTGGGCTGTTTGCCCCTCCCTGGTACCTGTGCTGGTGAAGAAAGCGAGGCCCCTTCCACCTGATGTGGAGATAACACTCGCTGAGCCGATGAAGAAGGCGAGACCCCTTCCACCTGGTGTGGAGATAATACTCGCCTGGCTGCTGCAAATAAGGCCCTCTGGCCTCTCTGATAAGTAACCAAAGGTGAGGAGCTGACATGTCTAGTGACAGGGATGTCATGCTACTGTGATGGTCCTCCCTCCTCATGAATAACCTCAGGATGTGGCGGTGATGGTGCTGTGAAAATCTCACGAGAGATGAAATCCTCCCATGAGATGCCCTACTGAGCCAACTGATGTAATGCCACTAGCTGAATCAAACCATAATGATAAAGGCTCCTGTACTGCTGTGCCGGGCTCTTCCTCTGCATCATGGACACCATCTTCTCTATGTTCTGATAGAAGAAAACAGGGATGTTCATCATCCTCACTCGGGTGAAGTGCATCAAGAGGCGAATATGGTATGAATATACCTGTGAAAATCTGCCCTCACAGGTAAAATAGTGCATGATGAGCCTCATCATGGGAGCATACTCACTCCTGAGAAATCTGAAGCGAAACACTCCTGTCAAGTGTCTCATGAGTGCTGGTCTAACAAAAGGCTCAAAATGAACACTGTCCAGCACCTTGTGCTTATTCCATACCTCTCCAACATTAGGTATCCCTGTAGCCTGTGCAATCACCTCAAGTGTCAATGTGAAGTCCACCCCGGCAAGGTTGACATGTCCATCATGCAAGTGTAAAACAAACAGGCGAGCCAACTCTCTGTGGTGCTAAATCCGAGAGATCCTCTCACAAAACTCATAGCAAGACATGTACTGGAAACATGAGACTGCCATAGGACAAGCTTGTAACTCTGTCAAAGAGGTGGGCTCCTCTCGCCTATGATGTCCACCTTTACCACCCTTATGAGGCCTCCTCTGTATCTCAATCTCTGAAGCTGATGCCTGGTCATCACTCTGCTCATAGGTTTCGGTTTCTAACATTGTTTAAGGAGCAGAGTGGCCAAAATGTACTGCTGTTTCTGCTTTGTAAAACGCTGATTTGTATGCTGTTTCAAGGGGGACAAGGAGCATGAAGGGAATGTTAGGGGAGGGACAATTTTTAAAAGGAAAGTGGGAATACATGTATACAACAGGGAATTTAGGGAAAAACACTGCAAACATCACTGCATATGCATCATTAAATACATGTGTTTACATGGGTATTATGAGGGGTAGGGTTAGGGCTTGATTTTTATTTTTTAGGGAAAAGGGGTAGGGTTTATTTTCTTTACAAATTTAAAAGGGAAATTTACATGGAAATATAAGGAAAATGAAATGGGAATGAGAAAAAATGATTACAAGGAAAAAACCATTGAAACAGCATAAAACCCTAGCAAATTTTTACAAATTTAATATACAACCATATGGAGCTTTTTCTCTAGCACAATTTGATCTTTAAAAACACATTCATGATGTCCTTCAAACATAACAAGCAACCAATTTTGAGTTTGGAGGGCCTACCTTAAGCAAATCGGCGATTTGATAGCTCCTTGGGTGAATTTGTAGGTGATTTCAAAGGGAGGGCGCTGACGGGTCGTGCACCTCACCCAACGGGTCGCGCGCCTCTGACGGGTCACGCCCGTTGAAAAAATGAACTGTGGGAACGCGCTGGACGGGTCGCGCGCGTTTGACGGGTCGCGCGCCTGGCCTGACGGGTCGCGCGCCTGTCAAACTCCCGAATTCGCTCAACTTTCACTCAATCACTCGCCCAAACTCTCTTGCAAGTGACTTGAATGCATAATGAGGGTAAATGGAGGGAGATTGGGCCTTTATAGCTTTCATTTGAAATAATTTCATGCTCAAACCCACTTTGTAACGTTTCTCTTTGACACTTTATAAAATTGACCATTTTGGTTTCCTTTATCCTGAAATTGACTCATTTAATGCTTTTGTTTGATATTTTTTGCAGGGACATCATCTGAGGGATCTTGGCAAGGGAGCCAGGGTTTCATACTGTCTTTGGAAGCTTTTTGAAATTTCATCACTTTTTACAAAAATTTGAAAAATGACCTTGGCTTTAAAAACAGAGTTTTTAAATCCAAGGTGAACATTAACTGTACAAGATTGAAATTTGCGAAGAAACATCTTTAAAATCATCCCTTTGGCTTGCTGAGCACTTATTGACCTTCAGAGACATGACCTTGTAAACCATCTTGACCAAAACCCTAGACCTAGGAATTTGACCTCAAGACAAGACAAGACAAGCTTGAAAGTGACTAAGGACTGAAATGACTTGATCCAGCAATGCCAAGAGGGGGACAAAGACACCAGCTCCTCCATCAGGGTTATGGCATGCCTAATGGTATGCAAAAATTGACACTGATGAGACACCTATTTATGCAAATGCAAAGAGCTTTGATCGCTGATGGATGGCTACTAGACCGACTCTAACAGCCCCTACGTGAGAATTGCGCAGTCCCAGCGTCACACAACCTCTGCGCTGTCCCTCCTTTGCGTCACAACCTCTGCGTTGTCCTCCATTTGCTCTGTGTCTTCTGCTCCTGACCTCTTGACTGATGCTAATACCCTCTCTCTCTCCTTCTCACCTGCAACTCTCCCTCTAATTCAATTTTCTCTTGCCAAATTCAACCAGTGACAAAATCAATCTTACTCAGGTAACTAAGTATCTGCCTCTAGTGTGTTTTCTACATGCCCCTCGATGTACTTCTTATAATCTTCCAGTTGAGAACCAACGACCCAAATTAGATTCTAATCAATGGCTCAGATCGTTTGGACTCGATATTTGTCTTCTTCTAAAAGTTACACCCACAGTTTAGATTAATACCCATTAATTATTGTAATTTCCTAAGTTTAGACTTAGGGACCCATGAAAAATAATTAATTATTTTAATAAAACTGTCTCCAGGTGGAATTTCCCAAAAGGATTTCTGGGTATTGTGGAATACATATATCTAGCCTCTCTGCAAATTTTGAGACTTAGAGCACATCTGATGCTACTAGAAATCAACATACTGTCATTTAAGAATAACTATGTAGGTCTCATTAATGCGAGTAACCCACTGCAATCATTCTATAGTAATGTATGTAATGAGCCATATCAACGAGCTATAGTAAAATAGAGCGATGTCAATAATGTAAGAGAGATCCATAGAAATGTGATCTACGAATCACCATTCCATAGGGAAATCATGGTGCAGGTACCCAAGTTACTATAGAGCGAGCATATATCTGCACCATAGTGATCTAGTGCATGTTGCAATCATAGTGATATTCGAGCTAGAACCATAGAACAACGAACCATATCAAGATTTATTTGTGAGCCATTAGAGTATATCGAACCATAGACTCTGGACCAGATGTGACCATTGTTCATAAATGCAATCATTGTATATAGCGACGCCCCAGGGAAAATCAAGGATGAATTTCCTAGATCATACAAGCCACAACAAAACAATTCCGAACTTCCAAACCACTGTGTACACAAAAGGACCTATGAGTCATTGATTCGAACCATTGTAACGATGCAATCCCTCTCTATTATGTGAAATAAGTCCCATCGATTTTGTGCATGTCATATCAACAATGTGAGATAATATGTGATATAGACATGCGAGCTTCTCTTCATAGAGTGATTTTTCATAATACGAGCCACGCTAAAGAAAATTCATACATGATTTCCAAGATCTACATATATATGATACTATATGGGCCTCAAGAATCAAAAAGTGCAGATCTTGGCCACATGAATGAATAATTCTGATTTACTATTAAAATGTGAGCCTGGTACTTTCTACGAGACATCGGGTAATTAGGTTACATGAGCCACAGAGAATTGTCATCAGTAATCGGATCTTCTAGAGACTTTCTCAAATCATACGAGCTTTTATGAATCACAAAATAATATAGTAAACCATAGCGAATCATTGAAGAAATGAAAGTGAATCCTCTAGAATTAATCGAACTAGATCTACTGAAAAATGTATGCCAACATAATGTTAATAGAGTGATCTCGGAAAATCCTTCTACAGACTGCCTCAACTCTGATACCATGTTGTAAATTGAGAGGTTTTTCATTTTATCATTAGATTTCCATTACATGATAACTACTTGTGAGACTATTAGCATTTTATTATTATGTTTTCTTTCTTCATCAAGCAATTACCATAAAAGATGAAGCTCACAGAAGGCAATAGAACACAAGATATAGGCTTCAAGCCAGGGAAAATCCCCTCCAAGGGGAAAACCTAGAAGATCTCTTCTTATAGAATCAGATCAAATGAGAAATCCAAGACCTCAAAACCATTAACCCCACAAGCACCATCTCTGCCCTCCACTTCGCATATCTGCCACAGATAATCCATGAAAAACATGTGCACAAAAATGGAGGAACACGATGGGATATTTATAGTGATTTGTGTGTCTGAAAGGTCGCGTCCTTTGGGTAGGCCGACCTGGTCTTGGGGATAAATTTGTTTCGTTTAATACAAATAAAATTATATTTCTTCTTTCTTTATAATAGTTCCAAAATTGGACTTTGACTCTTTGACTCAAAACCTAGAAGCATGAAGAACATGCTTGTCTAGTGTAATGTCCCCTTTTTTATTTTTCTCCATAGTACAGCCAAGGTGGATTTCCAGGGCAAGGGATGGCCAAGTCAGTGGGGCAGGTTTATGTCATCAGGGGTGCCGATGGAGTTTAGAGGAGTTTTTATGGGGTTCGATGGCATTCTCTTGGCATATTCATCATCATGAGCAGTTCAACACATCTTGTTTTTGGTTCCATGACTTTTTGATAATTCCTATAAAACGGGGTTATTATTGAGCATAACTTAATTAATTACGCTCGAGGTGGCATTCCAGGGAGATTAATTGATGGAAAACCTCAGTGTAATAGCTCGTTGGAACCGGAATGAGAAGATCTAGAGGATGGAATGCTAAGAAGTGACTTCCACTAGCCGAAGAGAGTATGGTGGGTGATTTACCATTTTCCTTAGTTAAAAATGACTTTAATTTGTCATTTTATTAAGGAAAAATAATTAATTGGAGAAAATGGGCCAAAAGTGACTTAAGTGAAATAAAATAAAATTAAAAGGTCACTTAAGATAAAGTCAATGGAGGAGCTTCTAGAATAATAATAAAATAATAAAATAAGATGCTTCTAGAGGCTTGGAGATCTATCCATCAGATCTATAAAAGAGGAGGTGGAAGGTCATTTGGAGACATCTTGGATTAGTGATTTCTTTTGTGGAGAGGTTTGAGAACCCAGTTCTCTACTTCAGCAGTAGCCCCAGGACTGAAACCCTTAGGTGATTTAGAGAGATTGGGCGAGCACCCATCTCCCCTTGGTGAATTCATTCAGAATTCACAGGAGATCTTATTGGTTGCAGTTTCATTTTGAGAGGCCAGGTCCAGTGCTATAGCAGACACATTTTGAGGCTAGATCTAGTTTGCAGTGGTTGTTCGAGTTTCTCAGTTATTTCCAGCTATTTCATATTGTTATGTACTCCTATTTTTGGTTGATATAATGAAGCTGAGTTCTCCTTCTTCTCATTATCGTTATTTGCATGTTCTATGATGTTAAATTTTATATGGCAATCTTTTGTTAAATTAATGGTAATCTTATGTGAAGGATTTGTTCCAAATATTTTTCATTTGGGACATTTCGTCTAGAAAAATAACAATTTTTTGTTTCTTCTCTTTTTACATCAAATACATAAAGGTACAAATTATGAAGACCGAAACTAGTTACATTCTCCAACATTTCCTTTCCCTTTTCCTTTTCTTGACATTGGTTGCAAATCCTATAGGTTCTCCCTCTTCTTGTCTCTGAATTCTTCCTCCGGAAATGTTATTGGATTCTTCTTGAGTGCAATTTCTCAAGAGTTCTATTATCACCAGCCACCTACACCTACCTACAAGTTAGTGGGAAAAGCCTTCAACCCCACAAGGTGTGGTTGGTGGTAGGGAACTCAAAGAAGGGGCTGCCAAACTAATCGCAACTCTCTCCGTTTGAGCTATTTCCTAGGTTAGCTAAGTGGGGTGGTCCCTAATGAAAATCTAAGTTAAAAAGGATGTGAGTTTCTAGGAGAATTGTTAGAGTTAAATGGATTATCTATTTAAGATTTATAAGCAAAAACTGATATGAGCAATAACCATCATAAGATAAGCATGAAATACATAAACAAATAGTGCCTTCCAAGTATTTGCTCTTTAAGAAATGAAATTGTATTTTGCTTAAAATGAAGTGAAATGCTTTCAAATGGAAAGCCAAAATAACCCTGAAAAGTGAAACACTAAATTGTTAGCACAAGATATTATAAATGCTTTCAAGATGAATAAGTCTACAAATCAAAGCATGGAAACTATCTTGCTCAAAAGTGTTGACACCTAATCATAGGGATTGGGTGAACAGCTGTAAATAGTGTAAATAAATAATAGAGAAAATGGAGTCATCGGGAGATGAAACTCAACAGTCACTCCCTCATGTATATAATAATGAATAATAATAATGTCATTTGAGGAGTTACCTCCTGGCCTGACATGGTATCAGAGCTAGCTCTATTTTTAGCATTCCTGCCCTTGTAACTCCCTTTTGTGTATTCTGCCCATGTTCTGCATTTCTGCAGCCACACATCTGCTTTCTGCCAGCACAAATTCCTCAACCTATCATCAATGAACTGAACCTCTCTTCATTAACACTTCAAGCTTCAACTAGATTCCTCTCACTGGCCGCTTTTTTGAATACGTTTCATCAAATGCAGCGATTTTGTTTCTGAGACGTTTGGAGGGAATAATAGCAACTTCCTTCACAATTTTCTTGTTGGTATGGAAATTGAGTGTCATACCCAAGTAGTACCTCTCTATTATCTGTCGAGAGGATTTCTTAACGCTGCGTATGGTTGAGAACGCGGGGAGGCACAACAACTGGTGGGAATGCAACCTCCGCTTTCATTTCTCACTGTATATCAACATCTCTCACATGCAGCCAAGCTCGTAGCGTCTCTTCACCTTGTCCGTTCCAGTTGTCAAGCACTAATAGCAAGGCAACATTGCTGCCTGTAAAAGTCGCTCCATACCTCCCCACGCTCCATACCTCCCATGCTACGTTGCTCCTCCCACGCTGGCAGTTGCTCGACTCTGCCTCTCCACATATTACGGCCCCTCCTCTGCACATATATTCGTCCCATTCCACTCCACGTTACCTGTAAATGCTGACCATACCTCCCCACGCTGCTTGTAAACGCTGGCAGCTCCAATACGTTGGCTCCCTTACATATGTTGCTCCCTCCCTCGCAGACCTCCAAATGCTCTCTCCCTCACGTTTTGTCATAATACCTCCACATATTTGTGTGATGATTTTTCTGAAAAACAAACCGAATTCTCTAAGGCGGCGATCTTTAGGATTTTTAATGAGTTGTTGTGATATCAAATTTTTTTTTAATATCTTATTACGCCTCCCTCATATGTACCTCTGTTATATACATTAGAATTGTTTTTTTTACAACCAGAAGTGCAATTTCTTACAGCGTATTGGCAACAAAAGTACATTTTTTTTACAGTACACAGACTTTTGAAATGCATTCATTGATATCTATTGTGGGAGTGGTTCTCACCGGCAAGGAGAACTATCAAGAATGGTCACGAAAAATCAAACACACTCTTATTTTTAATGAGTTGTGGAAAGGAGTGTGTGTTGGAGATGGAGACAAAGAACTAGAACAACCTACCTCAGACAAGGAATTCGCCATTTGGGAAAATAAAAACAACAAGGCTTATGCATTGATTGTAGCATTAGTAAATGAAGAGGTGAGTTGCCATATTTTGCCATTTTCAAATGCTTTCCAAGCCTTACAAAAACTAAAGGAACTCTATGACTCACACTTTGCACTTGAAGTTGTTCAACTCGTGATTAAATTGTTCATCCTTGAATTACAAAATGATGATCCTCTTGCACTTACATCAGAAGTAAAATCTATTATGCATCATATCAAAATCACTAATATTGAACTGGACATTCCTCTGATAGCTTTTGTCAATGCACTTTATCCCACTTACTCAAATTATCTTGAGTCATTGCAAGCAAATGGAAACCTCAAAGATATTACCTTTGAGTCCCTTGTGAAAAAATTTGTTGAAAGAGAGAAATCTTTTGGGAAGAAGACAACTCCTTAGTCTTCTGAAGAGGTTGTGTGTCTTGCACGTAGAGAGAAGAGTCTTGTTGAAGATTCTTCTACAGGAAGAGGTGGTCGAAGAGGAGTAGGAAGAAGAAATTTCAGAGGCAGGGGGGCAGACACTCTCAAGGACAAAAATCAGATTTACATTGCATACGTTGCAAAAGAGATGGATCACATGATGCATCCACATGCAAGTTGCCTTGGGATAGAATTGAGCAGGAAAGAAACCAACCCAAAGGTAAAACTAATGACAAAGAGAAAGGTAAAGCCCCTGAATCCGCTCACTATGTTGTGGCACACTGTAATATTGGAGTAAATGAAGACTTATTTCATGCTTCACTTGCTTCTTGGAAAAATGATTGTTTGCTTGATTCAGGAGCAACTTGCCACATGACTTTTAGAAGAGATTTTTTTGAAGAATTTACTGACAATGTTGATGGACAGTATAGTTTGCAGACAAATCAAAACTCAAGCCATCAGGGCTTGGCACAATCAGGCTTAAATTGCCTGGTCCTCCAGACTTTCTTCTGCATCATGTTTTATATCTCCCACAACTGAGGAGAAACTTGTTGTCCTTGGTCCATATCTACTAGCAAGGACACTCTATTCACATGTTTGATGGCAAGGTTGAGGTGAGAAAAGCATCAGACCACTCACTTGTCATGACGGGGATAGAAGAAGAAAGGCTTCTCAAGCTATAGGGTACCTATGCTCGTGCACAAAATTTCTCATACAATTCTCATTATGATGAAGGTACATTTCCATCAAGTTTATTATGGCATGCTAGATTTGGACATTTGAACTATGACAGCCTCCGCTTGTTGAAGAAAAATGGTGTTACTGGTTTGCCTACAATTCCTAGGAAACTTAAGCAATGTGATGCTTGCATTCTAGGAAAGCATAGAAAACGGTGTTTTCATGATTCACATTCCAAAGCACATAGAAAACTTGAACTCATTCATTCAGATTTATGTGGTTCAATGCCTGTTCCTTTTGCAAATGGAAATAAATATATGATGACATTTATTAATGACTACACCAGAATGTGTTGGGTTTATTTATTGAAGAACAAATTTGATGCTTTTCAAACATTCAAGAACTTTCATACATGGATTGAAAATGATGCACAATCTCATATTGGCTCTATTCGCACTGATAATGGAAAAGAATACACTTCAAATGAATTTGAAAACTATCTTTGCCAACATGGGATCAAACATCAAACAACTGTGCCTTATAATCCTCAACAGAACGGAGTAGATGAAAGAATGAATAGGACAATCTTAAATATGGTGTGCTCCATGATGTTTTTCAAAAATGTAAAATTGATGTTTTGGGCTGATGCAGTTCTATGTGCTATATATGTAAAAAATAGATATCCATCTAATGCTATTAGAAACAAGACTCCTTATGAAATGTCGTATGGACACATTCCATAGGTAAAGCATATCAGGGTCTTTGGTTCCACATGTTATGCCTTGATACCAAAGGTACATAGAAACAAAATTGGTGCAAGAAGTCGTAAGTGTATCTTCCTGGGGTATTCAAACACCTCCAAAGCATACCATCTCTATGATGAAGTCAATAAAAAGCTTGTTGTATCTAGAGATGTAATCTTTCTTGAATCAGCCAAAGCTGACAATGTTGTTGAGCAACAACTTGATCGCTTGGATAGATTCGCAAATGCAAAATCATTTCAAGAATTTGATAATCAGATTCCACACCTTGAAGGGGGGATTCCTATACTAGATCAACCTGTGGAATCTTCTTCTGAAGCACTCTCTCCCCCGCATGAAACTCCAACAACTGATGATACTTTGAGTGATGTGATTGACGGAATTGGGAGACTCAATATCGATTCAGTCCCAACTCAATCAATTGAGCAGTCTGGACCATCTCAGAAAGGTCCCCCAAAGTGGCTGACAAAGACACTTGAAAGTGTTCATCCTGATGAGGTTGGAAAGACATGAACTAGAAATTCAACCCAGCAAAATGGAGGTGATGTAGATGACTCTGATTCACCTGTTGATATGGATGTTTCTACAGATTTCGAGCCAACTTCCTTCAAAGAAGTTGCTTCTCATGATGAATGGAAAGAAGCGATGCAAAAGGAGTATGATGCTTTGATAAAGAATGGTACTTGGAAGTTGGTTGATCCAACATTGGGAACCAAACCAATTGGCTGCAAGTGGGTCTACAAGAACAAGTATAAAGCTGATGGCTCACTTGACAAGCACAAAGTCAGGCTTGTGGCAAAAGGTTTTGCACAGAAGGAAGGGGTCGCTTATGAGGAGACTTTTGCCCCCACAGCAAAATGGGCTACCATCCAGACACTCTTTGCCCTAGCATCTCTGAACGGTTGGAAAGTCCATCGAATGTATGTAAAAACTGCTTTCTTAAATGGAGATCTAAAAGAGAATGTTTTTATGTCCCAGCTTGAAGGATTTGCTGTGAAATGACATGAACATAAAGTATGAAAACTTGTGAAATCCTTGTATGGCCTCAAACAAGCACCGCGAGCCTAGTATGAAAAACTAACTGAGCATCTTCTAAAACACAATTTCAAACATTATGATCTTGATGATGCAACTTTGTTTGTCAAGAAAGTTGGAAAAACAGTTGTATATCTTGTGGTATATGTAGATGATCTTTTGATGACAGGGAACAATGAGAGCTACATTGCATCCATAAAGAAGGAATTGAGGAAAGGTTCTGAAATGATTGATTTGGGCTATGTTCATTACTATCTTGGTATTGAAGTAACTCAACATCTGAAGTCCATATTCCTTTCTCAAAACAAGTACATTGGAGATCTGTTGAACAGGTTTGGCATGGCTAAATGCAATCCTCTGACTACTCCATTGGAACAAAACTTAAAGCTCACATCCATTGAAGGAAAAGAATTTGAAGCTGCAACAAAGTATAGAAAGCTTGTAGGAAGTCTCAACTACCTGACTACTACCAAACTAGACATTTCATTTGTTGTTGGAATCCTCTCCAGGTTTATGCAAAAGCCTTGTGAGGGACATTGGTTTGCTGCAAAAAGAGTTCTAATGTACTTGAAAGGAACTCAAGACTTTGGACTCAAGTATACACATGTGGATGACTTCAGCTTGATTGGATACTCTGATTCAGAATTCGATGGAGACAAAGAAATTGGGGTATCTACTTCAGGTTATGCTATGAGTCTTGGATCAGGAGCTGTCTCCTGGAGATCATGCAAAAAATCAGTTCCAACAGATTCCACAGCTGAGGCAAAATATGTGGCAGCAGCTGAGGCAACAAAAGAAATTGTGTGGCTCAAGAAAATTTTGGAAGATTTGCAAGTAAAACAAGTACATTCGACTCCACTCATGATTGACAATACCTCGGCAATAAAGTTGGCCAAGAACCCAAAGTTCCATGATCGAACGAAGCACATCAATACAAAATATCATTTGATTCGACATCATGTTGAGGCCAAAACAATCCATCTTCGCCATTGTTCCACTAATGAGCAGATTGCAGACATCTTCACCAAAGCGCTTGGAAGAGAAAAGCTTGAAAGATTCAGAACGATGCTTGGACTCACCAACATCCCTTCAGATTAAGGGGGGGAATGTTGACACCTAATCATAGGGATTGGGTGAACAACTGTAAATAGTGTAAATAAATAATAGAGAAAATGGAGAGTCATCGAGAGATGAAACTCAACAGTCACTCCCTCATGCATATAATAATGAACAACCTAAATGAATAATAATAATCTCATTTGAGGAGTTACCTCCTGGCCTGACAAAAAGGATACAAAAATAAATCAAATGTTAGACCAAGATGACAACAAAGTATGTTACAAAAGTAATTTACAAGAGGCTAGGCCAAAGATTATGAGCAAGCTCTCCTCTTTGACTAGCCATGACTTAGCTCTTTGAAATAGCTAGATATTGATAAATGAAGTACAATACGTAAAAAATAAATTTTTCCAAGTTTGATATTTTGAAGCAAGAAATAAAAGCTTTAAGAAACTTGAAAGAATCTCTGCAAGACACAAATAAGATATAAATGAGACTTTGGAATTCAAAACATGTGGGTTCTCCTTGAATATATTTCAAGAATGGGTTGATTCCTCTGAGAATTTCCTTTCTATCCAAGTCTCTATCAATAGCCATTTTTCAATGGAGTAAATGACATCCTTATGATGAGATGAAGATTGCTTCAGTGGATCGGGAGGCTTATGATTTGTTTCTTTGTTCTTTTCCCATCCATTATTTGTCCTAAGATGGAATTTTTGTACATGTAATCTTTCCATTTCCTCCAGCCTATTTTGAAAAGTGATTTGATTAGCTTTCATAACACTTATTTCCTTAGCATGATTCGTTTCCATGGTGTTGATTAATTGCACTTGTTTTTCTTCCATGGCGAGCAACTTGTTTTGAATAGAGGTCATCTGATTAGAATGATTGACTTCCATGGCCTTTATTGCTTGTGCATGATTTACCTCCATGGTCTTAATGAGTTGAACTTGGTTGAGTTGCATATCCTTAATCATTTGAGTCAACCCCTTGATGAGATCCTTATCATTCTCATTTGCTTTCGCTTTGATCTTTCTTTCATCTCCATATTTTTCTTCAAAGGCGTCAATGATTGATTCTAGAGAATCAAAACTGTTAACAGGTAATTCTATGAACCAATCCATTGCATCCCATCTAATGAAAAGATGAAAAGTCTCATTTTAACATCCTCATGGTTAATATCATGGCACCATTTGCTCACACAAAGGTGGAAATTCCTAAGGTGAGTTTCAGTACTGATGGCATTGTCACCTAGAAAACTAGGCAACTCTTCAATAGCCTCAATGGCTTCATCCGGAATGAAATTCGGATAGCTTGAAATGTTAGTAAAATTACAAGGGGCGAACAAATCATTCATGATGTCATGCTCACTTGACCCTAAAAGATCAAATGGATACCAGAGAAAGGCTCTTGTCCAAGATTAGCAAGAAATCTACAAGAAGCAAGCTTCAAGCAGAAATCCTTGCAGAAAATGAAATAAGTGGAGTCGCCACTTGAACATGCAAAAACATGCAACATCTAACTCTAAAATCAAACATGCAAAAACCAAAAGTTAGTCGTATTTCCCAGGTACAAGAAGACTTGTCCCTGACAACGATGCCAAAAATGTTATCACCCCTACACCTACCCACAAGTCAGTGGGAAAAGCCTTCAACCCCACAAGGTGTGGTTGGTGGCAGGGAACTCAGAGAAGGGGCTGTCAAACTAATCCCGACTCTCTCCGTTTGAGCTATCTCCTAGGTTAGCTAAGGGGGGTGGTCCCTAATGAAAAGCTAAGTTAAAAAGGGTGTGAGTTTCTAGGAGAATTGTTAGAGTTAAGTAGATTATCTATTTAAGATTTATAAGCAAAAACTGATATGAGCAATAACCATCATAAGATAAGCATGAAATACATAAACAACCAGTTCCTTCCAAGTATTTCCTCTTTAAGAAATGAAATTATATTTTGCTTAAAATGAAGTGAAATGGTTTCAAATGGAAAGCCAAAATAACCCTGAAAAGTGAAACACTAAATTGTTAGCACAAGATATTATAAATGCTTTCAAGATGAATAAGTCTACAAATCAAAGCATGGAAACTATCTTGCTCAAAAGGATACAAAAATAACTCAAATGTTAG
The DNA here is from genome assembly GCA_031772625.1 of Pinus tabuliformis. Lineage (NCBI taxonomy): Eukaryota > Viridiplantae > Streptophyta > Pinopsida > Pinales > Pinaceae > Pinus > Pinus tabuliformis. Next base: position 218,367,251 of record CM062804.1, on the reverse strand, counting down.
ACCAAGATGACAACAAAGTATGTTATAAAAATAATTTACAAGAGGCTAGGCCAAAGAGTATGAGCAAGCTCTTATCTTTGACTAGCCATGACTTAGCTCTTTGAAATAGCCAGATATTGATAAATGAAGTACAATACGTAAAAAATAAATTTTTCCAAGTTTGATATTTTGATGCAAGAAATAAAAGCTTTAAGAAACTTGAAAGAATCCCTGCAAGACACAAATAGGATATAAATAAGACTTTGGAATTCAAAACATGTGGGTTCTCCTTGAATATTTTTCAAGAATGGGTTGATTCCTCTGAGAATTTCCCTTCATGCTTGAAAAGCTTGACCAAATAATGATTCATCTACAAAACTTCACCACAAATCATTAAATCAACATGAAATTAAATAAGTGCAATGGAAAGAATTCTTAGAGATACATTTATTATCCACTAGAAGATTTATTTTCCTAAAGCAAATAATTAATTCGTATGCTAATATGAGATAGTCGCATACTAACATCACTTGAAACAAGCATGAAAGAAATAATGACATGAAGAAATAAATAGAAGCATAACAACAAGTCAAGAATTTACCACACATGCAAGGAGAAGAACACCATCATGCTTTACCCCAAAGACTGTTGTATTATATTGCAAGTAATGAATACAATCCCGCAGAGTCTCCTCAAGCACAAAAGTTAGTAACAATATGATACAAATGAGAGCTCAAGGCTCTATTATATAGAAGTATGGGAGCCAATCCCAATGTAGAAGTGATTAAACAAGTGGCATGAGGTGACAATCCCAAAGAGAAATTCGAATTTGTTGAATGGAGCTCCAATGCCAAGTGTAGAAATTGAATTCTAGCAAATGGACATCATTTTCTTCTTCCCTTATGTGCCAAACTCTAATTTTATGATGGAATGACAAGTGTATATGGGTGGTAACCCATGTGGGGACAATTTATCACAAAAATCCCCACCAAATATTCTTCCAAATCCTCCCAGATGTGCATTAACTTCACAACTTCGAGTTTCCAAGTAAGCAGCTTTATCATTTAATACCAGAAATTCGATTTAGTTGAGCACATGTTCTTTCCTTGATTCTAAGAGTCCACATCACCTTGGGACTTCACTTTAACTCCCCCATTATTCTCCACCTCATTTCCACAACATTTAGCATGTGTGGATATTTATTTTTCTCCATTTTATTTAATTCTAGCTTAATTAAATGCCACAATTTCCACTAAACTTAGGAAATGTGGGTTTTGAGGGTTCAAAACACATTATTAACCCCTCAAAGTGTGTCATAGTAGAAAGTTGAGGGTGAGAGGTGTAATTTTGATTACTCATACCTCATACATATTCTCTACACTACACTTATTACAATTTAAATACAATTTTATTTGCAATTTTTTGACTTGCAAGAAATCTAAAAAATTAAAAAATGACTACCTAGACCTAACCAAATTCCACGATTTTTTTTGTGTGATCTAGTATGGTAATATACATTGACTCTAGGCACTAAGATGCGTTAGGAGCCCAACCTTCAAACCGTCACCCTGACTTTGGGGTAAAACGTGAGTGAAAAAACCCAAAAAATTATTTGCCTCTGAAAAAGAAGGGATAATTAACTAGATAAAAAAAAACACTCCAAGGTGTACTCGTTTTCTGATCGAGTCCCAACATCCTAAGCCTGCTATAGACTCAAAAACTCATCATTACTAGTATCACTTATTACAATTCCCTGCCGGGTGTGGAATCTGGCTACAAGAAAGATGATGAGAAGATAGAAGTACAGTTAAAAAACTCTGTTGACTAATGGTATCTAATGGTACAAGTGTCCTCTGGATCATCTTTGGGCATGGAGTCTTCATATAGTCCTTAGGTGCCACTCCAGTGGTCAACAAGTTCATCAAATGAAGGGAGCTCCTTTCTGCTACTATTTCTTGTTATGAATGTCTCCCAAGACATGGGGAGCCCACCAAGGGTCATCTGCACAAGTTCTCCATCAAGTATGACTTCTCCAATGGAAAGAAGTTGATCTCTTATTTGAGAGATTCTCATGAAGTGCCCTATTATAGATTCAGATTTGGTTATCTTGATGCCATCGAGTTGACTCTTCAAATAAATGATATCACTGAGATTGTTGACCTCATACATCCCAATCAATTTGTCATACATCTCCTTTGACTTCTTCAGCTTGGACACGTAAGTAATAAGATGATCTCTAAGAGAATCAATGATGATTTTCTTAGCCTTGATCTAACCCTTCTTGTACTTGGGTTTGACATTTATATTGGCATTCTTAGGAGGTTCAGCTACTTGGCCTTGCACATACTCCATCACATCATTCTCTTCAAGGGTAAGATCCAATATAGCTCTTCATGTTGTAAAGTTGGAGGCATCATTCAAGTTCACTTCAATCTTGAAGTAGGAGGAAGTCATCTTGAGCAATAGAGCAAGTCACCAATTAGCAATAGAAGTGTCTCAGAGGGGTGTTTTCTATTCTCCAATGGTTGATCTTCACCTCAGCTCTAGTACCATGTTAATTTTACACATATTCTATGTTGTTATAATCACTTAAACAATATAGCATTCAATTTCATTCACCCCAATAAAAGTTAAGCAATTACAGATAGAACAGTAAATAGTAATGCACAATAGAAGATAACCAACAATGAGACAAAGATTTTTGGTCAAAGACCAGGGCAAAACCCCACGCGGTGGAAGACCCAAAATCAATTTTTCTTCTTCTTAGTCAATCAATGTTCAACTTGAGACACATGGTCCAATAGTACATCCATAAACCAGTCAAAGTCAAACCTTTGACTATCCAAGTCAACCAAGTCAAAACCAATCAAATGAGAGAGAGAGTCAATGATAACAGTCTGCAACAAAGGGCCGAAAATTGGCTTGTGGAAGCTCAATCTACCATACTCAACAAACCCAACAACTCTCGGTCAAACTAAATAGTCAACCCTATGGTCAACACCTAGAAAAAATGTGAAATTCGGTCAACACAGAGAGTCAAAGCTTTGGTCAACTCAGAGAATATTCGGCCTTCCTTAGTCAAAACTCTGTCAAAATAACAACAGAAAGTCTCATTCAAAGGAGAGAGAGTTGACGTGTAGTCAAGCTCAGTCAAGGTGCCCATAACAGAGATAAAAGTGTTGTCAAAATAGAGTCAAAGTATCCTGCAAAGCTCAACCTCCAACAATAGTCAAAACCCTTGGTCAAAGTAGCAGAAAATAGCCCAAGTCAATGCAAGTCAAAATAGAGAGAAAATGTTGGTCAACACAGACAAAAAAAGGCTCCTTCAAATTCCTTTGCATGTGTGAACTTTCTCAACAATTTCGATTGAATGGATGATGGATGAGATGCTCCAAATGGAGGTCAACGATGCCTTATTTATTTGAGTTGGAGGAGGTGGCTTTTCCTCTGGAGTGGCCGACTTGGACAAACCCACAAATATGAATTTTCTCTATCATTTTGATGATGAATTTTGACTGCAACTGCCATTTTCAACACAATGTTCCTCTAGAAGACTCCAACATTCAACTTCTCCACTAGCTAGTAACTCAACTTGACCTTGGAATTTGACTTAATCACCTTGAAAGTCAAAATAGTGTTGAGAAATCTAGGGCATCAATAGTTAGGTGATTTCTCTACTTAAGATAATTGCTTGTGATAGTCCTTTTAATTCTTGATTACGATCTTCTCTTCTTGAGTTATTATTATGTTCTTTTCATCAAAACAATTACCAAATCTTGAACAATAAGGAGACAAGAGACACAGTATATAGTCTTGTCAGCCAGGGCAAAAACCTCTCACTCTTTGAGAGGAAAGCCCAAACGTAATTCTTCTTATAGATCTTCAATTGACGAATACCAAGACCATGACAAAGACCCTTGACACTGGAGTCTTCCCAAGACCAAGTCACTAGCCTCCTCTAGAACCCTGCTCTTCATCTTTTCCTTCTCGGCTTTCTTCAGAATTTCAGCCTCTCCTCGTCATTCTGCAACTCCTTTCTTGATAGCAAAAACCTTAGATCAGATTTGCCACTTGAATAGACTCCTCCTTGAAGGAGATTCTTTTCCTCTCTTACTCGACTTCCTATAGCGAATATTTCCACCCAAACAAGAGCACTTAGGTATGACTGCAACCTTCGATCTATCCTTGCCAACTTCGGTCCTGCAACTTTCGCACATGTGAGGGTAGTCTAGCCCAAAACAGTCCTCCAACGATGTCCCTTCCTTTCACTATCCTTCCTTCATCCCTCGCTTCTCTTTAGGGTCATTAGATGATTTGCGCACTTATGATAGTAGGCTTTCTTCACCAAATTGCTTGTCTCCAAATGAGGACGAGCAATAGTATATATAGTCGTTTGTCCATGACAGTTAGGCCGACATGATCTCTAGAGTAGGCCAACTTCATCTTCTAGAATTCTCCCTTTGTTGTAGGCCAACCAGATGAGGGCTAGTGACAAGGTCTTGGAGGATGGCTTTACATAGACAAGTATGACTATTTACAATGTGTAACATGTCTTCATTACATGACAATGACTCTTTAGAATTTTATGACTAGATGACAATATCCCTAAGGGCTCTCATTGGGAGCCTCAACAAAAAATAAAATCTCTTGCTCATGAAACCCATGATGCAAGCATTACAATAATTTTATTTTTCTTCTTTACATCTCTTACATAAAATCACAATTACATGTCATTATGAAGACCTAACCTAGTTACACTTTTCAACAAATAGTTGAAGACCCGTCCTTTGACTTACAATAGTTATAAAACTGACCACAACCTTATCTTCTTGGTCTAAGATACCTTCAATGTTCTCTTTAACCTTTCCAACATTTATCTTATCCATTGACTTGACTTTTCCATGCATAGCAACCCAAACTTGACCACCTTCTCTAGTTCTCCATTGCCTAGCTGATTTGGCCAAGATTCCACCTCATTCGGGTACTATTTGTCATGTGTTGACTTGCAGTATGCTCTGTTAGATCCACATGTCCATAGTGCTACCACATCACCCTGGTCAATGCCACCTCATCATACCCAAACAAGAGATCTCTAATGCCCTTGTGGAACTCAAGGAATTGAAACATGGATTTTGTTCCTCTCCTCTTGTAGACCACTTTTGACATAATGCATGTTAAAAATGTTCCAACACTAACCCTATTTTGCTACCTAGAAACCCATCGTACTTGTTCAACAACTTTGTGTTGATTTGGGGTAGCATCGGATGTGCTCTAAGCCTCAAATTTTCCAAGGAGGCTCAGGCATAGGTATTCCAAAGAACCCAGAAATCATTTTGGGAAATTCCACACAAAAGTGATTTTATTAAAATAATTAATATTTTTAACAGGGTTCCTAAGTCTAAACTTAGGAAAATTAAAATATTAATGGTATTAATCTAATCAGGGGTGAAACTTCTAGATAAAGCCATGGATCAAGTCAAAACGATCTAAGCCTTTCATTATGTTTTAATCTAGGTTGTTGGTTGTCCAACATGAAAATATAAGAAGGGGCTTGAGGGTCATTTGGGAAACACGCTGTGAGATTGAGTAAATCGATTTTTTGAAGTGAGAAGTTCTCAGGAGGAAAATCGATTGAGGAGATCTTGCAGTGAGAATCCGGAAGAAGGAATTTTCTGAGAGTACAAGGCAAAGGGAGAACAGAAAGACGTCCAGGGGAAGGTTTATGCTGACCCACGCAGTGTTAATGCCGAGGCAGCACAGTCCTTGAGGGGAAGTCGAGTTCCTGTTGAGGGAAGTCGAAATTCAGTTGTCGGAAGCTAGGGTGTGAGTATGGGAGGCAGAAAGTCGATTTCTCAGCTAGCAGAGGCTCTAGAGGAGAGGCAGTGGAATACCCAGGAGGGGGGATGCAGAAACTGCCTAGGGTGACGCAGTTCTGCGTAGAGGCCACATAGAGGGTGACGTAGAGCCTCTAGAGCAGCAGGATCAGTCACTGATTCTCCAGTGATAGGGTGAGATCATTTCACCAGTCTTTTGTTCAGTATTCTCTCTGTATCAGAATGCTAGTTGAGCATCCTAGAATTGTACTCAGAATTTCTCCTGCATAATAATAAAACCCTCAGAGCTGTTGCGCTGGTTTTCCCAAGTTGAGTTTTTCAAGGGACGTTTTGTCCAAAAATAACTATCCTATGTGTTGTATTTTTCTTTCTTGCTCAGTATATTGTTTCCACATATATGTTAATTGAGTGAAGGCTGCAGATGTATTTACTTCGATATTTACCGTAGAACACAGTAAATAACTTGCATGAATTAACAAGTAAGAGAAGTGACATCAGTTTGTTGCAGTAGGGGTTCCTCTTGTGGGATTTTCACATGGTATCAGAAGTAGTTCAGGTGAGACAAGAAGAGCAAAACTAGAAACCCCAACGCTGAGCAGAAGGGGAAATCGAAAAGTTGTAGGAGGCAGCAAGTTGAAACCCCAAAGGGTTGCGCAGTTCTAGCAGGAGGGTCGAAAATTCGAGGTAGTTTCTCTTCGAGTGAGTTGACGAAGAGAGAACTTCCAATTCGAATTTTGCCATGGCAGAGGGAGCAACGCTGAGCCTCAACGTGAGGAGCAGTTGGTGGATGCAGATTTTTCAATGGGCAACTTTTTTGGGCTGAAAAGACGTTAGAAGAAAGATGCAAAAGAGCATAGTGAGGGAATACTTCCTCAGTGATTTCTTGCCGAGAAAATAAGCATTTCTCAATTGCTGAGCAACAGAGGAGCAACAACTTACCAGCTCCATCAGGGAGTGTGTAATTCAGCCTAGGAGCTATGCAATAGCGAGAAAGAGGGAGTTGTTTGACAGTTTTCGGAGGAGATGGAAACTAGTGGCTTGAGGGATCGGGACAGGTTGGATGGGGCTTCCAACTATGCCATATGGAAGGCTAGGATGACCATCCTGCTAGATGAGCATGCCCTCAAGATGTATGTTGATAATGTGATAGCTGTCCCAACAAACGCAGATCAACTGAAGAAGTACAGAGCTGAGATGGCTAAGGTGAAGACGATGATCCTGAATGGAGTTAAGGATCACGTGGTGTGCCACGTTGCAAGCAAAGGGACTGCTAAGGATATGTGGGATGCCTTGGCCACATTGTATCAGGGATCTTCTGAGCAGTGGAAGATGTACTTAGAGAAGAAGAGATCTGCTTAGATGGGGAAGGGGGAGCGAGTGGATCCGTTCCTCACGAAGCTGAAAGAGACCCATGATGAGTTGTCAGTTGTGGGACATACACCTCAGGATTCAGAGTTAGTGAGACTGGCTCTAAATTCCATCTTAGATGATTGGAAGATCTTTGTCGAGAGTATCCTGGGCAGAGCAGCTTTGCCAAATTGGGACAAGATGTGGGCATCATTGAAACAAGAAGAGTTGAGGAGAGACCTGCTCAAGGTCAAACTTGACAGCAGCAGCAGTAGCAGTGGGTCGAAGCCCAAAGTAGAGGAGGAGGATAACACATCCTTTGCATCGAAGGGACAACAGGGGCAACAAAGATGAAAGAAGGACGTCTCCAAGGTAAGGTGCTTCAGATGTGTCAAGATGGGCCATTATGCATCGCAGTGTCCTTTGAAGAAAAAGGACAAGGATGAGAAGCACGATCCCAAGGTTGCAGCTGCGAAGATCGACGAGGAGGAGTTCACCATGACAGCCGAGATACCTCCAGGAGGGAGGTGGGCTGATATAGAGTTGTATTCGGGAGGACTGCAAATGGGTCTTGGATCGTCACCTTGCTATGGGAGTCCATGATCAGGAGTAGCGAGATGGTGGAGTTTCAGTTGGTGCAATGGAGTGTTGATTCGAGAGATGCAGTGGCTAGGAGAGCCAAAGGCTGAGCAACGCAAAGCAATGAGGAAGCAGTGCAAGGAGGCACAATGCAAAGCTTCAGCAGCGCAGTGTCTTCAGAGGCAGCATGGAACTAACAACAGTCAGGATTTCAGCACCAAAGAGTATCCACTAGATACTTGCCCAGTTTTTGGTATTTTCAGTTTCTTCTCTCAGCAACTGAGTTGCAGTACAGATGTAGTGTTAGCAGTGGCAATGCTAGCAGCATAGCAGATGCAACATTTGAGAGGGAGATGCAATGTTGGGTGCCAGGACCAACAACAACACGGATGCAGTGGGAGCTGTAGCACGGATGTAGTGTTGACAGAGGTAGTGTCGATAGCAGTGCAGTTGCATCAGTAGCGTAGTGGTTGATGGACGACATGTTAGGCATCAACAGTGCACAAACGATGCTTCAGAGTCAGAGCAGTATGCAGAGAGGCAGTGTATTGCTAGAGCAAATTCCTTGCTAAGAGGGAGTGTTGATTTGGGGTAGCATCGGATGTGCTCAAAGCCTCAAATTGCAAGGAGGCTTGGGCACAGGTATTCTAAAGAACCCACAAAGCGTTTTGGGAAATTCCACCCATAAGTGATTTTATTAAAATAATTAATATTTTAAATGGGGTTCTTAAGTCTATTAATGGTTATTAATCTAATCAGGGGTGAAACTTCTAGATAAATTCATGGATCAAGTCAAAACAATTTGAGCCTTTGATTATGTTTTAATCTAGGTCATTGGTTGTCCAACATGAAGATATAAAAAGGGGCTTCAAGTTCGTTTGGAAAACACATAGTGAGATTGAGAAAATCGATTTTTTGAAGTGAGAAGTTCTTAGGAGGAAAATCAATTGTGGAGATCTTGCTAGAGAGGGGCAGTGAGAATCCGGGAGAAGGAATTTCCAGAGAGTACGAGGCAGAGGGAGAACAAAAAGATGTCCAGAGGAAGGCTGACGCTGACCCACGCAGTGATGATGCCAAGGCAGTGCAGTCCTTGAGGGGAAGTCGAATTCCTGCTGAGGGAAGTTGAAATTCAGTTGCCAGAAGCCAGGTCGTGAGTCTGGGAGGCAGAAAGATGATTTCTTAGCCAGCAAAGGATCGGAGGAGAGGCAACATAATACCCAAGAGGGGTGATGCAAAAAATGCCCAGGGTGACGCAATTCTGCGCAGAGGCCACACAAAGGGTGACGCAGAGCCTCCAGAGCAATAGGACCAGTCACTGATTCTCCAGTGACAGGGTGAGATCATTTCACCAGTGTTTTGTTCAGTATTCTCTCTGTATCGGATTGCTAGTTGAGCATCCTAGAATTGTACTCAATTTCTCCTACATAATAATAAAACCCTCACAGCTGTTGCACTGGTATTCCCAAGTTGGGTTTTTCTGGGGATGCTTTGTCAAAAAATAACTGTCCTATGTGTTGTATTTTTCTTTTTTGCTCAGTATCTTGTTTCCGCATATATGTTAATTGAGTGAAGGCTGCAGATGTATTTACTTCGATATTTATCGTAGAACACAGTAAATAACTTGCATGAATTAACAAGTAGGAGAAATAACATCAGTTTGTTGCAGTAGGGGTTCCTCTTATGAAATTTTCACACATTGACCAACGATAACTTGAGCATGACTTTACCAATTGAATAAATTCCACATGGCATGTCATCCTCTCATCAAGCTCTACAATATAATACCAAGTTGACTTTTTTTACTTATGGGATCACATTGCATTAAGAAACATGAATTTCCTTTGGAAGCATGAAATGTTGCTATTGGATTCCCATGTTTAAGAAACATATGAGGGATACTACACCTAAGCCCAAGGCCACCTACGAACTCAATAGACTCATAACCATGCGGAAGGACATAGGCGCATCGAACATGGGCAGGACTAGGCCCTACACTGGTGATCACCCCTAAAAAAGCAAGGTTACTCTAAAACCATGTGTTAAGTCCCTATGATACTAGTGTAGCCCCCTTATTGTTATTGTTAGTGTAGCCCCCTTATTGTTATTATTGTGCCCATGTAGCCCCAATATTTTTGTTGTTTTGCCCCATATAAGCGCACTATTATGATTGTTGTGTCCTTACATTATTATTGTTGTGTAGGCTTTGATTATATTTTGACCCCTAAGACTCTTGTATATACCAAGGAGGTTTTATCATTTGTATCATCCAAGAATTGTTCATTTATGTGATATAAAAGAAGGTTTCCCCCTTGAAGAGGCTTATTTTGAAGTCGTTTATCTATTTCTTCTTTTGTTTTGTTATCTGGTTACATAACATTTGGTATCAGAGCTTTGGATTCTAGGGTTTCACTGTTTCAAATAGGTCATCTTGGAATTTTCGTTATAAATTTTTTCTATGAGGCTTCTGAACCTGAAATTTCAACCACATGGATCCAAAATCTTATTGAACTTCGTGTAAAAATTTCAAATCTTGATTCGCTATATTTTTTGAGATATGGTCCGAAGAAGTTAGGGTTTTTGCATGCTCTAGAATTCAAACAGGTGACCCAGGGAAAATTGCCATAACTTTATCTATGATCATCAAAATTGAATTTCATAAAAAGTGACTAAAACTGCATAGAATATAGTTTTTATTTCATCATTTTCAGGGTTGAAGGTTGAAACAATGACATGTGACATTTTGTACAAGTTAACTCTACTGAACTGGTCCATAATCAGGTCATCATGGGAGATTGGGCATAGCTTTATCTTGAAGAATCCAATCTTAGTCTGACTTGTGGCATTGGACGAAGACTCAAAAGGCTACCACAGATACATATTTTAGACCTAGTAGAGTCGAAACTACAAATATACTACAGTTTCAAGATCAAACTCAAAATAATGAGAAAAAAAGTGTCTATTTTTTAAATTTGCATAATTTTTGTTTGAAAAATAAGTTTGAATTGATTCAAAGGGCATAGTGAAGCATAGATACCGTTATTTAGCTCTGACTGTCTCGCAACAAGAAAATGGATACATCTAGTAAGCAACTAGAAAGTTGTACTATGACGCATGAAAAAGAGGAAGAAATGCAACACGATATATCAAAATTACGAGACCAAGTGCAACAAATTTCACTTTCGCAAAGAGTAACCAAAAATGAATTGGAAGCGATGATGAATGTTAAGGTTAATGGTTTAAAAGAGGACATAGAAGAAATGATGAATGTCAAGATGGAAGGTTTGACAAAGTTGCTACAAGAAATGCTTCCTAGTGGTGACAAGGTGCTCCATGAAAATCATGATGAGGACAAAAGGAATATGAATTATGATTTTAGAGACTCCAATAGTGGGTTGAAAACTAAACACATTCCAAATATCGATATGAGGAAGTTTGATGGAAAGGATTCAGTAACATGGATACTACATATGGAGCAATTCTTTGATCTACATGATGTGCAACACACACAAAAGGTACACATTGCATCTTTATTTTTAGAACCAAATAAATTTGTGTGGTATCGATTGTTTTGTTCTCGTAAATCAATTGTCACTTGGATAGTTTTTACATAGGAATTGGTAGCACATTATGAGGATACAAAAAGAAATACCTTATTTAGCCAATTGATAAATTTCAAACAAAAGGGTCCAGTGGCGGAGCACATTGAGGACTTCCAAAGATTGAATATCAAGGTAAATGATATTTTAGAGGAGCATAGGATTGTTGTCTTCATAGGGACTTTAAAGGATAACATCCAACATGAGGTTCACCTTTGGGAAACTAATTCGTTGGAGAAGCCATTCAAGGTGGCAAGAAAAGTTTAAAACAAAATTATGGCAACAAGGAAGTCTACCACTCACATTTATAAATATGGAAGTGTTGTTGCTCCTAGCCTCCCACAACCTACAAGGTTGACACCACAACAACTGGAGGAAAAATGAGCAAAAAGGCTTTGTTATAGTTGTGATATAAAATACACTAAGGGTCATAAGTGTGCTGAGAGGAAATTATTTTACATAGATTGTGAAGAGGAGGAAGAAAAGGAACAAGAAACATCAAAAGAAGAGGATATACACTAGGAACCAACCCCAGAGAAAGAAGAAATGAATCTTGCCATATCTTGTAATGCGATGGCAAAAATTACCACTCTTCAAACTCTCAAGATAGAAGGATATATCAAGAAAAAAAAGTAATAGTGTTGATCAATTATGGTAGTACCCATAATTTTATTCATTGTAAGATAGCCAAGGAATTGAATTTTTTTCTATATCCAACACTAGAGTGTCAAGTGATGGTTGCAAATAAATGAACTATAAATTGCTCAAGGAAATGCCATAATATCAATCTAACCATGGCGGACAATGTATTGAATAGTCCAATGTTTTCCATTCCTATGGGTGGTGTTGATGTTGTATTAGGAGTCCAATGGTTACAATCTTTGGGGACAATAACTTTTAATTTTCAAGAATTTTTTCTAGGAAGGAAAGGAAATTGAATTAAGGGGCATCACAGGGAAACTAAGGAAGATAATCAGCTCTAATGGCATGATAAAGCATTTGAAGAAAGAACAACGCGGCATAATTGCACAATTATGCTCACTAGATGTTAAAACATCGAATTCATCTGTTTCTGCATATCTCCAAAGAATCTTGGACAATCATTCCAAGGTATTTGAGACTCCCAAAGGCCTCCCACCTATCTGTGATCATGATCATGCTATTCACTTGATTCCAAGAATTGTTCCTCCAAACATTAGACCTTACAAATATCCTATGCCCAAAAATTCTAGAGGCAGGTATAATTTAACCTAGCCAAGGTTCTTTCTCTACTCCAAAAGTATTGGTATACAAGAAGGATGGATCATGGCGTATGTGTCTAGATTATAGGGAGATCAACAAGCTCACTATTAAAGATAAATTTCCTATTTCTGTCATTGATGAATTGTTGGATAAATTACATAATTTACTTCACCAAGATGGATCTTCATTCAGGATATCATCAAATTAGAATGAAGACTGAAGACATTCTGAAAACAACATTTAAAACTCATGAAGGCCGTTAAGAATTATAGGTCATGCCTTTTGGCCTTACTAATGTAGCTTTCACATTTCAAGGTTTGATGAATTCCATTTTCAAAATCTTCCTTAGAAAATTTGTGTTAGTATTTTTTGATGAGATACTAATCTATAACAAGTCTTGGAAGGATCATGTTCAACATGTTGAAAGTGCGCTCAAACTATTAGAGGAGAAACAATTATATGCAAAAACCTCCAAATGTCTCTTTGGGGTACAAGAGGTGGAATATTTGGGTCATAATGTATCTCATGTGGGTGTTAAGGTAGATCCTAACAAAATTAAAGCCATCAAAGAATGGAAAATCTCCACAGGCCTAAAGCATCTTTGAGGATTTCTTGGGTTGACAGGCTATTATTGCAAGTTTGTTAAGAATTGTGGGAAAATAGTAGCACCTCTAACAACATTACTAAATAGAGATGCATTTTTTTGGACTCCAGAAGCAACTAAATCCTTTGAACATCTTAAAGAGGCAATGTGCCAAGCTCTGGTTTTAGCTACTCCATACTTCACAAAAACCTTCATGGTTGAATGTGACACCTCAGGAAATGGAATTGGAGTTGTTTTAATGCAAGTAGGAAGACCTATTGCTTTTGAAAGTCATCCAATCAAGGGAAAGTATTTACACAAACCTATTTATGAGATGCAAATGTCGGCAATACTACATGCCCTAAAGCAATGACGCCTTTACCTAATGGGAAGACACTTCAAGTTAAAACAAATCATGATAGCCTTAAATACTTTTTGGAATAAAGATTATCTTCAGAAGAGTAGCAAAAATGGGTCACTAAGATGTTGGGTTATGACTTTGAAATCATCTGCAAAAAAAGGAAGCAAAATGTTGTTGCAGATGCACTCTTAAGAAGGGATGAGTATGTGGAAGCACTGCGCTATGTCATTTCTATTATCCAACCTGACTGGATAACTGAAGCAAGGGAGGAATGGAAGAATGACAAAGAGATGTGGACACTAATTCAAAATTTGCAGCGATATCCCAGTACATCTGATACCTTTATCTAGAAAAATGACTCATTATGGTACAAAGATCGCTTATATCTATGTAAGAAATCCAAACTCAAACAAAAGATTATTTTGGAATTGCTCACCTCTCCTTTAGAAGGGCACTCAGGATTTTTAAAAACTTACCACGGGGTCAAGAATATATTTTTTTGGGGTGGCCTTAAATATGATATTCAGCAGCTTGTGGCAAAATGTTTGGTTTGCCAACAAAATAAAGTTGAAACAATTAAGACCCCAAGTCTGTTGCAACCTTTAGCCATTCCAAGCCAGCGCTGAGAGGAGGTTTCAATGGATTTTATCACAGGTTTACCCAAGTCCGAAGGAAAGAGTTTCATCATGGTGGTAGTTGATACACTTACCAAGTATGCACATTTTTGTGCATTATCTCATCCTTCTAAAGCCAGTACAATTGCTATTTCATTTATGGAAAAAATTCAAAAACTACATGGAAACCCAAAGATTATTGTAAGTGACAGAGATCCCATTTTCATTGGAAATTTTTTGGACGAAATTATTTTCTTGTCTTGGTACTCAATTAGCTCATAGCTCATCATATCAGTGTTGTGAAAATCACGATTTTATCGTTTTATCACGATTTTTTCAATAAAACGAAAATATTGTGATTTTCATTTGAATTTATCGCGGGTATTTTTTTTGGCGCGATTTTTATGAAATTATCGCGATAAAAATCGAATTTATCGTGGGGCTTCGCGGCAGCGAGGTTTTATAAAGATTTTTTTGGTTTTTTTATGAATTCATTTGCATAGTCACGCGCGGAGGGCAAAGGAGAGCTGGGAGATGTTGCTAGAGAGGGTTTGAAGCTGATTCAAGTGCTTAGAGGAGAAAATCAAAAGGAGGAGACCAATTTCTCTATAGAAACGGTATGGGAATCAGTTTTTTTTGTTTTCATTGTTTAAAAATATTGTTTTTGTATTTTTTCATTGTTTTTGGTTGGGTAACTTGGTATGGGCACCAATTTTTTTTGTTTTCATTGTTTTTAAACATTGCTTTTGTATTTCTTCATTGTTTTTGGTTGGGTAACTTGGTATGACTATGGGAACCAATTTATTTTTTTTTCATTGTTTTTAAACATTGTTTATGTTTTTTTCATTGTTTTTGCCATTTGGTTGGGTAATTTGGGTTTGGAATGGTTGGGTAACTTGGGTTTGAACTTTGGAATGGTTGATTTTGGTTGGGTAACTTGGGTTTTCATCAGTGTTGTTAAAATCGCGATAAAATCGCGATTTTATCGGAAAATCGCGATTTTTTCCTCTGCCCGATCAAATCGCGATTTTTATACCAAAAAATCGCGGACTTTTTTTTATAGCGATTTTTTCAGAAAAAATCGCAGAGGCACGGGGCAGCGGGCTTTTAATAGGCGAAAATCGATTTTTTTTATGTCATTTTGCTGTTTGCGCGCGGAGGAGGAGGAGAAGAGGTGAGGGAGAGGAGCTGGAGGAAATCAATAGGATTAGACTTTCATTTTATTGTATATGACATTATGACATAATGAGATACATTATCATATTTTTTGTTGATATTTTGAGGCTGAGTTGGGACTCAGGACTTACTATTCAGGACATGATTCAATGTTATGTGTGATTTTAGCGCTAGAAATGATATTAAACATCTTATATATTAGTTTTTTTATCATATTTATGTGTCAATGTATTTATTTTATGTTGTAGATGGTTTAGATATTAAAAAAATTGAAAAAAAATGAATATTTTTGTGCCAAACGCTTTTTTCCCGCTTTTAACGATTTTTTCCGCTTTTTTCCCGGCGCCGATTAAATCCCGATCGCGCTTTGTGCAACATTGGTTTTCATTGTACAATATAAAAATTAAAAATTAAAATACTAAATTGTAAATTTGTAACTTGTAATTTTGTAAATACTAAATTGTAATCCTTATTTTCCCATAGGTTCACAACTTCACCGAAACACCATTCAAGTTTGCAACTTCAAAGTTCAAAAACAAACATGCCAAGGAAATTGGATCTTTTATGGGAATATGGTGAACCTAATGCTCCGAATGATAGACTAAACTTGACTTGCAACTTGTGTGGCCACCCTATGTCCGGGGGGGTGTACAAGTTGAAGTATCACCTTGCACAAATCCCTAGAAAAGATGTGGGGCCTTGTTCAAATACAAATCCTGAACTCATCCAAAGAGCCGTGAAAGCATTGGAAACTTTAGACCAGAGTAGAGAGGCCAAAGAAGAAATCAAAAGGCAACTAAAAAGGTCAATTGAAGCAAGTGGCACTTGGTTCTACTGCAACATCAACCAATCCGGTGGCTGCCACATCATTTTTTGTTCCTCAAACCACACCTGGTTCACAGCCATCTATCAGTTCAATGCTAAAAAGAACTGAGAAAGAACAAGCTGACAAGTTGCTGGCAAAATTTCTCTTCTGGAGTGATATTCCTTTTAGCATTGTAAGGAATAATCCATGTTTGCAACCTGTTGTTGATGCTATTGCAAGTGTTGGCCCAAGGTACAAAATCCCTTCTTATCATGATTTCAAAGGCCGGATTCTTCAAAATGAAAAGCGTGACTGCACCTAAAGATTGGAGGATTTTAGGGCATCATGGACACAAACATGATGCACTGTTATGTCAGATGGTTGGACTGACCAAAAGGGGAGAACCCTTATAAATTTCTTGGTTAGTTGTCCCAAGGGGACTATGTTTATCAAATTTGTTCATGCATCTGCACAAATCAAAGATGCGAGAACTTTATGTGATTTGCTAGATCAAGATGTGTTTATTTTGGAGGTGGGTGCAGAAAATGTTGTCCAAGTCATAACGGACAATGCTGCAAATTATGTTGTTGCTGGCAGGATGCTTATGAACATGCATCCTACTTTATTTTGGACACCTAGTGCTGCACACTGTATTGTTTTGATGTTGGAGGATGTAACCGCCAAGAAGAACTTCATATAGAGGTAGACATGGTTTTTAGCAGGGAGAAATCGGGGGGAGAGATCAGGAGAAAAACCAGGAGGACAAACCAAGTGGAAGAACCAGCCATTGGATGAGCTTTGAGTGTTCTAAGGTTGTAGGCACGGGGGACAGTTAGCTTCTGTTGAGAAGCTTACTGGATTGAGCAGCCAGGCTCTGCTCAGTCTGGCTGGGTGGAATTGGTCTCTCGGTAATTGGATCAGAGTAGCCGCAGGCATCATCAACTACAACAGTTCAAGTAGTAGTTCAGGTAGGTACCTGCTTTAAATTTTTTTACTGTTTCTGTATTTCAGTTTATTTTGGTTGTTACAGAGGACATAAGGAAAATTCCCTTTGTCAAAGATATTGTTGATTCATCCAAAAACATTACAAAATTTATATATAACCATACATCTGTGCTTAGCTTGATGAGAAGATTCACCAACAATAAAGAGTTGGTGCGCCTCTCCATTACACAGTTTGCCACTAGTTTCATATCTCTTCGATCCTTCTTGAATTCTATGTGGGATGTGAAGAGAATGTTTCTTTCAGAGGAGTGGCGTGCTTTGCCAATGAGCCACAAACTAGAGGGAGAGGTCGTATGCAGACTAGTTTCATACCAGGAAGACTTCTGGGTGGGAGTGCAGGAGGTGTGCGCCATTACTGAACCTTTGGTAAAGGTTCTTCGGTTGGTTGATGGTGAGAAGCCTGCAATGGGCTATTTGTATGAGGCAATGGACAGGGCCAAAGAAGCCATTCGGGCCTACTATGATGGTAAGGGAGATGATGGGTTTCAGAGACAACTCCTCCTATGGGGAGTGATTGATGAGCGATGGAACAACACACTCCATCGTCCCATTCATGTTACTGGGCTTTTCCTGAACCCTGCATTTTTTTACGCATGTGGGTTTGATTTTGATGCTGAGATCATGGATGGATTCTTATCCCGTGTCCAGAAGATGGTGAGATCTCCAGAACAACGTATAGAGATCTCTAAACAAATTGAGACATATAGGATAGCAGGTGGCACATTTGGCTTTGAGATGGCTGTCACTAATAGGATGATTAAAATGCCAGGTATTTTTTAGTTTGTAATTTTGTTTCAAATTTCATTGTCTCTTCAAATTCCATTTTTTTTCTTATGTTTATGAAAAATTTTATTTGTAATTTTGTTGTAGATGCATGGTGGAAAATGTATGGTGGCAAGGTACCCCTTCTGCAAAAGCTTGCCATTCGCATCCTCATCCAAACATGTAGCTCCTCAGGATGTGAGCGCAATTGGAGTGTATTTGAAAAAATACACAACAAGAAACGCAACAGGTCAACACTTAAACATTTAAAATATTGCAAATTTCCAAATAAATTTTTGAATTCATTAAACAATATATTTTTATAATTATTAATTATTATTTCATGATCTTTGTATAGGTTGGAGTCCCAGCGACTTAATGACATGGTCTACGTCTACTACAATCTTCGATTGTGGGTGCGAAAACTTGAGAGGACACCTGATGTGGAGGCCATCTCATTGGATGGGATTGACACCACTGCTGCATGGAGGGTTGAGGCCGAGAGGCCTCTCATGGAGTCTGCTGATGATTGGTTAGCGCAGGATGTAGTGGAGGGGGAGGAGGAGGAGGAGGAGGAGGAGGAACAGGAGGAGGAGGTGACACCACCTGCTTAGGCTACCACTGCCACCAGTAGAGGACATGGTCTACTCCTATAGCTCCTACTTCTAGTTCTTCAGCTTCTAGAGCACATCGGACTCCACTGCCATCTCCACCAACACAGGCACCAGCATCTACATCTAGAGGGAAAGGGAAAGCTGTGGCATTTTCTCGCAAGAGGGGCAGAGAAAATCAATAGGATTAGACTTTAGTTATTTTCTTTATGGCACTTTATGGATATCTTCCACTATCCATCGCATCATCTTTAAGAGAAAATTATAAGGTTCAAGCAATGGAAGATCACATCGAGCATCAACAACAAGTTCTCCAACTCTTAAAGGATAACTTCACTCTGGCACAAAATCGAATGAAACAACAAGCAAATCAACATCGCAGTGAAGTTTTGACATAGGTCACTGGGTATTTTTACGGCTACACCCATACAAACAAATGTCCCTCAGGCAAGTTAAGAAGGATAATAAATTATCACCTGAGTACTATTGTCCTTACAAGTTGTTGCAAAATATTGGTACTGTGGCATACAAATTAGAGCTGCTGCATCTCCCGAGTACACCCAATTTTCCATGTTTCATGCTTAAAATAGGTTATCAGTGACAAGCTCCCAGTTTAAACAATATTAGAAAAACTTGACAAGGAAGGAAAAATCATGTTGGAGCCTGAATCAGTCACGGAAACAACTCGACAACTATGGAATCGATCAATTTCAGAGTATCTCATTAAGTGGAACAACTTACTCGCTGAAGATTTCACATGGCAGGATGAGAAATTTATGCAAAAGCATCCATAACTACTCAAAAGTTGAGGACAACACTTTCTTTTGAAGGTGGAGGGCATGTTAGGCCCCTATGATGTTGATTTTTGTAGCATCGATTGTGTTCTAGCCACGAAATTTGTTGGAGAGGCTAAAATACATGTGTTCTCCAAAACCCAAAAATCATTTATGGAAATTCCACCTAGAGATGACTTAATTAAAATAATTAATCTTTTTTTTAATGGTGCCTAAGTCTAAACTTAGGAAAACTGATTAATTAAAGGGTATTAATTAAGTCATGGTGAAATCTTCTAGAAGAAGACATGGATCAAGTTCTAGTTAATCTTAGCCATTGATTATGTTTTTATCTTGGTCGTTGAAGCCTCAACGAGAGATTATAAGAAGAAATTTGATGAGGGTTGGAGAAAACACTTGGAGCCATCAGGAATTCGAGATTGCTGGGAAATCAAACTCTAGAGTAGCAGTTGTGAGTTGTCGGGGGTGATTTAGTAGTTTCGAAGCAATGAGAGAGGGGCAGGGATAGTAAGGTTGGAAGGAAGTTTTTCCAGTTCGGTGAGTGTATAGCAGAGAGACAGCGTACTCCACAGAGAGGCTAACGGAGTGCAGAGAGGCAGCACAGAGCTTCAGAGGGAGATCCGTATTTTGCTGAGAAGAAGTTGAGATTCAGAGGTAGGAGTTGGAGTGGGAGCTTGGAGAGCCAGAAGATCGAGTTTCCAGAGAAGCAACTGATCAATAGAGTGAGAGAGATGCTGATCCCAGCAGGCTGACGCAAAGGTAGCGCAAAGGCAGCTAGGGGCAACTCATCTTGAGCTAAGTTCAGTGTCGGATCTGTTGAGAAATCTAGGGAATTCAATGTTAACAATTTCTCTTCTTGATAATGTTGATTTCTGGTAGCATCGAATGTGCTCTAAGCCTCAAAATTTGCAGGGAGGCTTGGACACATGTATTCCACAATACCCATAAATTGTTTTGGGAAATTCCACCTTGAGACAATTTTAATAAAATAATTAATTATTTTTAATGTGTACCTAAGTCTAAACGTAGGGAATTAAAATAATTAAAGGGGATTAATCTAATTGTGGGTGAAACTTCTAGAAGAAGACGAGGACCAAGCCAAAACGATTTGAGCCATTGATTAGAATCTAATTTGGGCCATTGGTTCTCAACAGAAGGATTATAAGAGGAGGCTTGATGGGCATTTGGAAGACACATTGAGTGGAGATCAGAAGATTGAATTTCTGAAGCACAGCAGTTGTCGGGAAGAGAATTCGAAATGATCTTTTGCAATGAGGAGCAGGGATAGTTCTAGTTGGAGATTTCTTCCAATCCGGGAATACTCAGTAGAGGAGGCAGAGAGAAATCCGGGAGAGGTAGCGTAGAGGCTAAGCTGGCGAGCACAGGCTGACGCAGAGGCAACGTAGAGCCTTGAGGAGGTCCATATTTTGCTGGAGGAATCGATTTTTGAAGCTGAAAGTCGAGGTGTGAGACTAGGAAGTGGAAATCGAAGTTCCTAGGAGACAAATTGATCAGTAGAGGGAGTGACGCTATGACACTGGGCTGACGTTGTGACTGCGCAGAGGCAACAAGGGGCAAGCCATTTTGTGGATGGATCAGTCGGGATTGCCTATGATAGTGTGAGGTAATTCCCACTATTCTTTTGTCAGTGATATTCTCTGTACTGGATAGCCAGCAAAGCATCTAGAAATTGTATTCAAAATTACTACTACTTAATAATAAAACCCTCAGTTGTTGCACTGGTTTTCCCATGTTGGGTTTTTCCAGGGAGTTTTGTCCAAAAATAACTATTTAGATGTGTGTGATGTTTATTTCCCTCCTGTGCTATATTGATTTTCCACAGTTTCTATATGTGTAGGTTGCAGTGTATTTAATTTGATATTTGTCGTAGCACATAGCAAGTAAATTGGTTAATCGAATTAACAATTAGAATAATCAATTGTTGCAGTAGGAATCGGGTAATAGGTTTTTCACATGGTATCAAAGCACAGATCATGAGCAAAATAGCTCAAAAGTAGAAACGAAGAGGAGTTTGAAATCACTGCAATAATTCAAAACCCCATAGGCAACGCAGTTTGTGCACCAAGGAGGTCGAAGTTTTGAGGAGAATTTGATTTCTCTGAATGAGTCAACAGAGAAATTTGATCTCCAGATCGAAGCTTTCTAGAGGCCAAAGTGAGCAGCGTACTTTTCCTTGTCAAGTAGATCTTCAGCTGGGACGCAGATATTTTGCAACAGTTGCTAGAAGAATAGCGTTAGTGGGAGAGAAGGAGACACACTAGAGGGAATTCTTCCTTAGAGGACTTCCAGCCAAGAAGTCTGATTTCTCATTAGCTGAGTAGCAACAGCTCTACTACTCCAGCAGGGAGTGTGTAGGCCAGCCCAGTGCTACGCAAAGGAGAGAGGAGGCAATTCGACTTTTTCATTGGCAGAGATGGTAGCTAGTGGATTGCGAGATCAAGATCGGTTGGATGGTGCATCCAACTATGTGATCTGGAAGGCAAGGATGTCATGCCTTCTGGATGAGCATTTTCTCAAGACCTACGTCGACAGTGTGGTAGCTGTACTCGCGGATCCAGATCTGCTCAAGAAGTACAAGGGAGAGATGACGAAGAAAAAGCGAATGATCCTTGACAGAGTGAAGGATCATATAGTCTGTCACATCACTAGCAGAGGAACTGCCAAAGAGATGTGGGATGCATTGTTGACGCTGTATCAAGGATCTTCCAAGCAGCGGAAGATGTACTCAGAGCAGAAGATGAGATCTATGCAGATGCAGAAGGGGGAGTGCATTCATCGGTTCCTCACTAAGCTTTAGGAGACCCGAGATGAGCTAGCAATTGTGGGGTCTACACCTCAATCTTCCGAGATGATAAGACTAGTCCTCAACTCAGTCTAAGAGGAGTGGCAAGTATTTGTCTAGAGCATCCTGGGTAGGGAGAACTTGCCAGACTGGGAAGGAATGTGGGCAACTCTTAAGCAAGAGCAGCTGAGGAGAGACTTGGTCAAGTGCAAACTTGACGAAAGTAGTCGCAGTGGGTCGAAGCCCAAGGAGGAGGATGAGAATGCAACCCTCGCATCTAAGGGGCAGCAGGAGCAGCAAAAGAAGAAGAAATATGTTTCGAAGATCAAGTGCTTCTAGTGTGGTGAACTTGGTCACTACGCCACACAGTGTCCTCTCAAGAAGAAGGACAAGGACGAGAAGCATGATCTGAAGGTTGCATCCGCACAAATCGAGGAGGAGGAGTTTGCAATGATCGCCCATAGGTGGGGTGATATAGAATTGTAGTTCGAAAGAACTGTAGATGGGCATGATCCTTGAGGAGTCCACCTCTTGGATCAATTCCTTGCTACAGGAGCCCAAATCAGTAGTAGCAGGATGGTACAGGTCAGTTGATGCAGAGGAGTGTCAGAGAGACAGTTGTAGTGGCTAGGAGTGCTAGAGACTAAACAACGCAGAGCTAGAGTTGGCAGCAGTGCAGTTGGCACAAAGCAGAGTCAGCAGTAGTGCAGTTGGCACAGGGTAGGGTCAGCAACAACACAGAGGGTCAGCTCAGAGACTAGTAGCAATCAAAACTCTAGCAACAGATGCATCATGCTGAACACAAGTTCAGTAATTTTGGATGGTTTTCCGTTGCTGATGCAGTAGCAGTAGCAGTTGGAGAAGGTTGCAGTGCAGATTGAGTGTTGGCAGTGGCAATGCCAATAGTAGCACAGATGCAAAATTTGAGATGGAGTTGCAGTACAAATGCAGTGTTGGCAATGGCAGTGTTAGCAGCAGTATATATGCAGCATTTGTGCAGTTGTTGGTGGGCAGCTACGTCAGACATCAGCAGCATAGAGGGAGATGTTATAGAGTAGGGTAATGCTTTAGCAGGTTGCATTACTAGAGAACATTGCTCGCTAAGAGGGAGTGTTGATTTCTAGTAGCATCGAATGTGCTCTAAGCCTCAAAATTTGTAGGGAGGATTGGAAAAATGTATTCCACAATACCCAAAAATCGTTTTGGGAAATTCCACTCAGAGACAATTTTATTAAAATAATGAATTATTTTTAATGGGTGCCTAAGTCTAAACTTAGGGAATTAAAATAATTAAAGGTTGTTAATCTAATTGTGGGTGAAACTTCTAGAAGAAAACGAGGATCAAGCCAAAATGATCTGAGCCATTGATTAAAATCTAACCTGGGTCGTTGGTTCTCAACAGAAGGATTATAAGAGGAGGCTTGATGGGAATTTGGAAGACACATCGAGTGGATATCAGATAATCAAATTTCTGAAGCACAAATGTTGTCAGGTAGAGAATGCGAAGTGATATTTTGCAGTGAGGGGCAGGGATAGTTCCGGTTGGAGATTTCCCCTGATTTGGGAATACCCAGCAGAGGAGGCAGAGAGAGATCTGAGAGAGGCAACCCAGAGGCTAAGCTGGCCAGTGTAGGCTAACGCAGAGGTAGCGTAGATCCTTAAGGAGGTCCATATTTTGCTAGAGGAATCAATTTCTGAAGCTGAAAGCTGGGGTGTGAGACTAGGAGGTGGAAATCGAAGTTCCTGGGAGGCAAATCAATCAGAAGAGGGAGTGACGTTGTCCCTAGATGCTGTGACACTGGGCTGATGCTGTGACTGTGCAAAGGCAGCAAGGGGCAAGCCATTTTGTGGCTGGATCAGTCAGGATCGCTTGTGATAGATTGGAGTACTTCTCACTATTCTTCTGTCAGTGATATTCTCTATACTGGATAGCCAAAAAGGCATCAAGAGATTGTATTCATAATTACTATTGCTTAATAATAAAACCCTCAGCTGCTGCAGCGGTTTTCCCACGTTGGGTTTTTCCGAGCACTTTTGTCCAAAAATAACTGTGTAGATGTGTGTGATGTTTATTTCCCTCCTGTGTTGTATTTAGTTCCTGCAGTTTTTATTTGTGTAGGCTACAATTTATTTAATTCAATATTTGTTGTAGCACACAAGAAGTAAATTGGTTAATCGAATTAACAATTAGAAGAATTAACATCAGTTGCTGTAGTAGGAATCGGGTAACCGATTTTTCACAGATAATTGCTTGTGATGCACTTTTACTTGTTTAGCTTATAGTATTTTCTTTGTTAGCTTATTAATGTGTTCTTTCATCAAGACAATTACCACAATATAAAAGACAAGTGACACAGTATGTAGGCTTCTTCAGCCAGGGCCAAAACCTCTCACCTCTTGAGAGGAAAACCCGATCAAAATTCTTCTTCTAGATCTTCAATTGATAAGTACTGAGACCATGACATAGACCCTCAAATCTAGTATCCTCTCAAGAATCTTGTCACTAACCTTGATGCTCTGCCTCTTCCTTCCTTTGCCTTTCTTCTTGATCTAGAATTGTTCTCCTTGTCTCCTAGAGAAACTCGATCTCCATCCTTCTTACTACTTCTCGGCTTTCCCTAGAGAATCTCGGTCTCTAGGTCTTTACTTCGATTTCTCAGAAGAATCCTTCTCTTGCTGCACCAGAAGAAACTTCACACTACTCAGAAGAAATTTTTACTGCACTAACTTTGCACTGCCCAAAAGAAAATTCGCTATACCCAAAAGATAGTCTCCCAGAAGAAAGTCCGCTATACCCAGAAGATAGTCTCCAAGAAGAAACTTCGCTATACCCAGAAGATAGTCTCCTAGAAGAAACTTCACTATACCCAGAATATAGTCTCCCAGAAGAAACTTCGCACTTCCCTTTTGCTGTTCCTTCGCACTCCTTTTCACCCTTTCTTCGCACTTCTTTCTAGACTGAATTCAGATCAAACTTCTTACTTCAAATGGAGGTCGAGTTAGGCTATTTATACACCTCTTCACTGGGTCTTGAGGCCGACTTGACAACTGGAGTTAGACCGACATCATCTAGAGAGTTTCTTCATCATTTGTAGGCTGAATTGAAGGGGTCAGGTGACAAGTTCTTGGATGATACTTTTACATAGACAAGATGAACTTTTACAAAGTGTAACATGACTTCATTTTCATGACAATGACTCTAACATTTTATGACTAGTTGACAAATAAATCCTAAAGACTCTCAATGGGAGTCTTGACTCAAAAGCGAAATTCCTTGCTCACGAAACCCATGAAGCAAGTCAATATAATAATTTTTCTTATTTACATCTCATTACATAAAATCATAATTACATGTCATTATTAAGGCCGAACTTAGTTACACTTTTTAACAGGATCATTGGTGAAAGTGAGATTTTTCTCACTAGAAGTTTGTCAGCCATTTTCTCTGCATGTATTGCTAGATTTGAACATCCATAGTCTTGTACTCAGATTTACTATTGCATAATAATCAAACCCTCAATTGTTGTAATGGTTTTCCCAAGTTGGGTTTTTCCAGGGACTTTTGTCCAAAAATAACTGTGTTTATGTATGTTTTTATTTCTTTTGCAGTATTTATTTTGTGAAGGTTGCAGTGTATATGTTTCGATATTTTCCGTAGGAAACTGCAAATAATTTGGTTGATTAATTTAACAAATAGAAGAAACATTATCAGTTATTGCAGTAGGATTCAGGATCACTGAATTTTCACATGGTATCAAAGCATAGATAGAAGTTGGAGAGCTTAGTAGTAGAAGAGGAGGAGGTTTGAATTTTTGTGTAGGCAACAATTCGTAACCCCAGAGGCAGCGCAATCCTTGGGCCAAGAGGGTCGAGTTTTGAGTAAAGGTCTATTTCTCTAAGTGAGTCAACAGGGAAATTAGATTTTCCAGATCAAAACTTACCAAAGGCAGAAGGGAGCAACAATATTTTCCTTGCAGAGCAGATCTTCAGCTACAACGCAGTTATTTTGCAGCAATTTGCTAGTGCAAAATAGTGTCAGGAGGAAAGAAGAGCACACACTGAGGGAATTCTTTCTTCAGGGGACTTCTAGCCAAGAAGTTTGAATTTTCCTAGCAAAGCAACATTAGTTGTGTGCAGAGTTTCTCACTCCAAAAGGGAGTGCAAATAGATGGGCAGCAGTTGCGCAGAGGAGAAGAGGAGTAATTCGACATTTTTGCAGAGATGGATACAGATGGGCAGGATCCATGGAAGGGCAGCTAATTATATCCAGTTGCTGCATATTTCTCACATGGATCAATATCCTTGCTACGGGAGCCCAACAGAATCAGTAGCAAGAGGATCACAGTGTCCACAGATGCAGCTAGTCATTCAAATGATAGTTGCATAGCTAGTTGCAGTCAGTTCCTGGAAGACAGTTGCAAAACTAGTTGCAATGACACAGGTAGTGTGAATTTCCCAGTTGCAGTATGTAGGTGCAATTCTAGCTAGGAGTTTCCCAGCGCATAACTTTGCAGTCCAGTTTCTAGTGTAGGAGGACTGTGCGAGTTGCTAGGAGGGAGCAGAGAGATTTGCCATAGGGAGATCGAGACTCAGAGGGAGTCTAGTTTCAAAGGGAGCATCCCTATGGAATCTAGTACTTCAGGATCTAGGGAGATCAAACTCATTATTTCAGTAGTTGTAGTAGCACTGCAGAAGCATCAATAGAGCTAACAATAGTAGTATGAGTAGATCAAATTTTGCGATGATGACAGCCATACCTCCAGGAGTAAGGTGGGGTGATTTGGTTTTGTAGCCCCAAAGTGCTATAGGTTAGGCATGATTCTTGAGGAGGTCCACCTCATGAATCAATACCTTGCTATAAGAGCCCATAACATCCAGTAGCAAGATGGATCAGTGGCAGTTGATGTAGTCAAGTGCCAGAGTGACAACTGCAGTAGCTAGTAGCAGGTCCGATGTTGTGCAGCGCAGTTGGCACAGATAAGAGTCAGCAGCAGCATGGAGGCTGTAGTGGCAGCGCAAAGTCTAGCAACAGTCAGGACTCCGGTGACAAATGCATCATACTGACCACAGTTGGTTCATTATTTTGGATGTTTTTCCGTCGCAGTTCTTGCAATTGCAGCAACAATAGATGGAGAGGGTGTTGCAGTGCAGATGTAGTGTTCGTAGTAGTTTTGCAGGACTAGCAGCAGCACGGATGCAATGTTTATCAGAGTTGCGCAGTAGTTGATGGGCAGCAACAGACTGACATTAGTAGCATAACAGGAGATGGTGCAAAGACAGGGTGTTTCTTCAGTGAGTTGCAACGCTAGAACACATTCCTCGCTAAGAGGGAGTGTTGATTTTTGTAGCATCGTTTGTGTTCTAGCCACGAAATTTGGTGGAAAGGCTAGAATACATGTATTCTCCAAAACCCAAAAATCGTTTCTAGAAATTCCACCTAGAGACAACTTAATTAAAATAATTAATCTTTTTTTTAATGGTGCCTAAGTCTAAACTTAGGAAAATTGATTAATTAAAGGGTATTAATTAAGTCATGGTGAAATCTTCTAGAAGAAGACATGGATCGAGTTCTCGTTAATCTTAGCTATCGATTATGTTTTAATCTTGGTTGTTGAAGCCTCAACGAGAGATTATAAGAAGAAATTGTTAGAAAATTATATATTACGGAGCAATGGAACACATAAAATATTGCAGAAATACAAACACAGAAAACGCACAAAACAAGAGAGACACAGATATACGTGGTTCACCGAGTTTGGGCTACATCCACCCCGAACAGCCAGTCCTTCCTTTCTATTATCCAGCAAAATGAAGAGACACAACCTACAGCAAATCCGCTGTAATATCCTCTATTTTCTCTCACAGTCTCACCTCTCTATTTCTTGCTCACAGAATACACATCTATATCACAGCCTCAAATACAATGCCCTCATACAAAGAGAGGGGTTGCCTTCTAGGGCAAAAGACCCTAAACTAAACATAAGTTCTATCGTCAGATCATCTGCCTAATGAACGGCCCAGATTGACTAGAAATTACTATACTTTTACAAGGCAATTTTACATTTATTATTGGCTTCGGGGGCGTTGCCCCCGAGCCCCTGCCGGGGGACCGCTGGCCCCCGGACCCCCCAGCCGGGGGGGATGGGCCCCCCCAGACCCCCGCGGGGGGCACAAGTCCCCCCCACCCCCCCCCCCCCCCCGCGTGGAGGGGTGTACAAAACTTCCTGGGGTATACATTCGGCTGAAACAAAGACCTCTGAACAATCATGCTCCACACACAACAATCTCCCACTTGGAGAATGATTGTGGCAACTCCACCGCTGCTTCATTTGCTGGACAATGACTCCTCTTTGGACCTGACTGTTTCTCATCTTCATCGTCATCCTTGAAGACCAATTGAAACTGAGCATGTTCTCAGTTTCTCCCTGGTTACAACTTTTGTTAGCATATCTGCAGGATTCTGGCTAGTGTGTATCTTTTACAGCTTCAACTCTCCATCTTCCAACACTGATCGTATGAAATGGTACTTGAGCTGTATGTGTTTAGTCCTAGAATGAAATGCTGAGTTCTTTGCAAGATGAATGGCACTTTGACTATCACCGTATAACGTGCCCATATCATGCTGCTTACCCAATTCACCCATAAATCTTTGTAACCAAATCATTTCTTTACTAGCCTCTGTAGCAGCAACATACTCTGCTTCTGTTGTTGAAAGTGCAACAACACTTTGGATTTTTGAAACCCAACTGACAGTTGTTCCTCCAACAGTAAATACATATCCTGTAGTGCTCCTCCTGTTATCTTTGTCACCTGCCATATCTGCATCAACATATCCTTGTAGGGAGATGTTTGAACCACCAAAGCATAATGCTTTATTTGTGGTACCTTTCAAATATCTGAGAATCCATTTCACTGCCATCCAATGTTCCTTTCCTGGATTGTTCATGTACCTACTTACAACTCCCACTGCATGTGCAATACCAGGCCTTGTGCAGACCATTGCATACATTAAGCTTCCAACTGCTGATGCATATGGAACTTTAGACATATAATCCATGTCTTCTTGGGTCTTTGGGCACATTTCCTTGCTAAGTTTGAAATGGCTAGCAAAAGGTGTACTAACTGGTTTTGCATTGTGCATGTTAAATCTTTTCAAAACCTTTTGTATGTACTCATTCTGAGACAATGTTAATTTACGATTTTTCCTGTCTCTAGTTATTCTCATACAAAGGATTTGTTTTGCAGCTCCCAAATCCTTCATTGCAAATGAATTTGCCAATTTTCTTTTGAGCACATTTATTTCCTGCATGTTAGATCCTGCAACAAGCATTTCATCTACATACAATAACAATATAATATAGCTGCCATCATTTTGCTTTTTCAAATAAACACAATGATCAGAGTGACATCTAGTATAACCTTGTTCAGACATAAACTTGTTAAATTTTAGATACCACTGCCTTGGAGCCTGTTTTAAGCCATACAAGCTCTTCTTCAACCTGCACACTAGTTTCTCCTTCCCTTTCACCTCATATCCTTGTGGCTGCTGCATATATATCTCTTCCTCCAAATCCCCATGGAGAAAGGCTGTCTTTACATCTAACTGCTCAAGATGCAAATCTTCAGCTGCTACAAGACTTAAAATGGTTCTGATTGAAGTCATTTTAACAACAGGAGAAAATATTTCATCAAAGTCAATACCTTTCTTCTGTGCAAACCCCTTCACCACAAGTCTAGCTTTATAGTATTATACCTCTGTTTTCCTCCATCTTCTTCCTTCAGCCTGTAAACCCATTTATTCTGCAATGCTGTTTTACCTACAGGGAACTTGACTAAGTCCCAAGTCTGGTTATGTGCTAAGGAGTCCATCTCTTCTTTCATGGCTTGCTCCCACTTCTTCCTGGTTTCTACTTGCACTACTTCTTCATAACATTCGGGTTCACCAGAATCAGTCAACAATAAATAATATAATGAAGGAGAGTAACGTTCAGGGGGTCTACTTATCCTGGTAGATCTTCTAACACCACTTTCGGGTGTTTGGGGTGCCTGTTGTTGTTGTGGTGGTTGCTGTTGTTGTGGTTGTTGATTATTATTATTTTCAGGCACCTTAACTTTTTCAGTGATTTCGTCAAGAACTGCGTATTCCTTGTTTTCTTTTTCTTGCTTCTTTTCCTGCAACTGATTCTTATACAAGACCTTTTCATTGAATATTACATCTCTGCTCCTAATGATTTGGTGATTTTCATAATCATATAAGCGATAACCAAAATCATTAACACCATATCCAATAAAGGTACATTTCTTTGACTTTGCCTCAAGCTTTGTTCTATTTTCTTTATCAATATGGACAAAGGCCTCACAACCAAAAGGCTTTAAAAAGAGTAGTTTACCTTTTTACCTGTCCATGCTTCCTCCGGAACACCACCATCCAAGGAACTTGAAGGCCCTCTATTTATTAGATAAACAGCAGTATCTACAGCACCTGCCCAAAACTGTAAAGGCAATCCTGCATGCAATCTCATGCACCTTGCACGCTCCATGATTGTTCTGTTCATCCTTTCTGACACACCATTTTCTTGTGGTGTTCTTGGAACTGTCTTCTCTCTACGAATTCCATGTTCTGAACAGTACCTATCAAACTCTTTGCTGCAATATTCACCTCCATTGTCTGATCTAAGACACTTCAATTTCTTTCCTGTCTCAATCTCAACCAAAGCTTTCCATTTCTTGAAAGTATCAAATACATCAGATTTATTCTTAATACAATAAATCCAAGTTTTTCTAGTTGCATCATCAATAAAAGTAACATAATAACGAGAGCCACCGAGAGATGATACCTGAGCAGGTCCCCATACATCTGTATGCACAAGCTCTAATTTTTCATTCTTCTTTTCTTTCCCAACTCTGAGAAATCTGACTCTCTTCTGTTTTCCATAAATGCAATTCTCACAGAAGTCCAAATCAACATTCTTCAAACCCGGCAACAGATTCCTTGAGTGAAGAATCTTCATCCCCTTTTCACTCATGTGTCCGAGCCTATGATGCCATAATGCTGCATCTGCTCCTTTGGAAGTTAAAGCATTAATAGAGTTAGAAATACCATTGCATAAATACAATGTACCAACCTTTTCGCCTTTTGCTATTACCAGGGCTCCTTTGGTGACCTTCCAAGATTTATCTATGAAAGTTGTCACACAACCTTCACCGCCTAACTGCCCTGTTGAAATCAGATTTTTCTTTAGATCTGGAACATGCCTTACCTCCTTTAATAGCCATTGGTTTCCATTTTGCTGTTTTACAAGAACCTTACCCATTCCAACGATTTTACAGGGTTTATCATCACCCAAACGAACTTGTCCAAAATCTCCTTGAACATAGTCATGAAAGTATTTCTTATCAGGTGTGGCATGGAATGAAGCCCCTGAATCTACCACCCAGGAATCAGTAATATTTTCGAAAGAAAGAATCAAAGCATCTTGTAACACCTCACCTGTCACATTTGCTTCATGATTGTTTTCTTGCTGTGCATCTCCTTCTTTTCCCTTCCGAGATCTACAATCTTTCTTTAGGTGTCCTTTCTTTCCACATTTCCAGCACACTATCCCCGATCTGGACTTGGATCTGCCTTTCCTTGATTTACTGCGATATCCTGAGCTCTTTCCTCTTTCCATTTTTCTTCCTCTAGACTCTGCACTCAAAGCATTTCCCGATGTCTCACCGGAGCTTTTCCGTCGCATTTCCTCGCTAAGGATAGCACCGACAACATCATCAAACTTTAAAGTACTAGATCCAGAAACGGAGTTACTAATGGCCATTACCAAACCATTCCAACTTTCTGGTAATGAGCACAAGAATAACAGAGCTCTAACTTCATCATCAAAGTTTACCCTTCCAGAACTTAACTGACTTGTAACTGTATTAAAATCATTTAAATGGCTTGCAACAGATCCACCTTCCGACATATTCATATTAAATAACCGTTTCATAAGAAATACCTTGTTTGAGGCCGAGGGTTTTTCATATAGTTTCGACAACGTCTGCATCAAACCCTCTGTCGTGGTTTCCTTCGAAATGTTGAAGGCGACTAACACAGCAAGGCACAACCGTATTGTTCTGAGTGCCTTTCTATCGAGAAGGTTCCATTCTTCGTCTTTCATACCCATCGGCATCTTTGTTTTTCTGCCCAATGGTAGGTATAGATCTTTCTGATACAGATAATCTTCCATCTGCATCTTCCACAGCGAGAAGTTTTGGCCGTTAAATTTCTCTACCCTAAACTTACCATCTTCCGCCATTGCTCCCACTCGAACCAGGGACCCTCTTTTCCTGCAAGTTTATCAGCCAAATAGACCTTCGGCTCTGATACCAGTTGTTAGAAAATTATATATTACGGAGCAATGGAACACATAAAATATTGCAGAAATACAAACACAGAAAACACACAAAACAAGAGAGACATAGATATACGTGGTTCACCTAGTTTGGGCTACATCCACCCCGAACAGCCAGTCCTTCCTTTCTATTATCCAGCAAAATGAAGAGACACAACCTACAACAAATCCGCTGTAATATCCTCTGTTTTCTCTCACAGTCTCACCTCTCTGTTTCTTGCTCACAGAATACACATCTATATCACAGCCTCAAATACAATGCCCTCATACAAAGAGAGGGGTTGCCTTCTAGGGCAAAAAACCCTAAACTAAACATAAGTTCTACCATCAGATCATCCGCCTAATGAACGGCCCAAATTGACTAGAAATTACTATACTTTTACAAGACAATTTTACATTTATTATTGGCTTCGGGGGCATTGCCCCCGAGCCCCCGCCGGGGGACCGTTGGCCCCGGACCCCCCAGCCGGGGGGGATGGGCCCCCCCGGACCCCCGGGGGGGACAAGTCCCCCCCGCACCCCCCCGCGTGGAGGGGTGTACAAAACTTCCTGGGGTATACATTCGGCTAAAACAAAGACCTCTAAACAATCATGCTCCACACACAACAGAAATTCGATGGCAGTTGGAGAACACACTTGGAGCCATTAGGAATTCAATATTCGTGGGAAATCGAACTCCAGAGTAGCAAAGGTGTGTGGCCGGAGGTAATTGAGTAGTTTCTAAGCAGTGAGAGAGGGGCAAGGATAGTAAGGCCGAAAGGAAGTTTTTCTAGTGCAGTGAGTGTATAGCAGAGAGACAACGTGCTCTATAAAGAGGCTAATGCAGTGCAGAGAGGCAGCACAGAGCTTTAGAGGGAGATCCATATTTTGCTGAGGAGAAGTCGAGATTCAGAGGTAGGGCCCACAGTGGGAACCCGGAGAGCTAGAAGATCAAGTTTCCAGAGAAGCAACTGATCAATAGAGTGAGAGAGACACTGGTTCCAACAGGTTGACGCAGATGTGCATAGGCTGATGCAGAGGCAGCTAGGGGCAGCTCACCTGAGCTAAGGTCAGTGTCAGATCACCGATGAAAGTGAGATTTTTCTCACTAAACGTTTGTCAGTCATTTTCTCTACATGGATTGCTAGATTTGAGCATCCATAGTCTTGTACTAAGATTTACTATTGCATAAGAATCAAACCCTCAGCTACTGCACCAGTTTTCCCAAGTTGGGTTTTTCCGGGAACTTTTGTCCAAAAGTAATTGTGTATATGTGTGTTTGCATCAATTCTTTAGTGTTTTTATTTCTTCCGCAATGTTTATTTTGTGAAGACACAATGTATATTGTTCTATATTTGCCATAGGAAACTGCAAATAATTTGGTTGATTAATTTAACAAATAGAAGAAACATTATCAGTTGCTGCAGTAGGATTCAGGATCACCGAATTTTCACATATGATACTATTGTAGCCCCTCAACTGTTATTGTTGTGCCCATCTAGCCCCCATAATGTTATTGTTGTGGTCCATAGAAGTCCATTATTGTTATTGTTGTGCCCTTACATTATTATTGTTATGTAGGCTTTAATTATATTTTGACCCCTCAGAATCCTATATATACCAAGTGTGAAAAATCAGTGACACGATTCCTACTGTAGCGAACTGATGATTTTTCTCCTATTTGTTAAATTACTTTAAACAACTAACTTGCAGTTTTCTACAACAAATATTGAAATACATACACTGCAGCCTACACAAAATAAAAACTGCAAAAACTAAATACTGCACAGGAGAGAAATAAATACACACACAAATACACCTTTGCTTTTGGACCAATGCCCCTGGAAAAACCTAACTTGGGAAAATCGATGCTACAGATGAGGGTTTTATTATTATGCAGTAGTAATCTAAGTACAAATCATTAGATGCCCAAACTGGCAATTTGATATAGAGAATAAACTGGCAAAGAGGTAGTGAGAAACATCTCACATTGTCACTGGCGATCTGAATCTGATCCAGGCTCTAGATGGCTAACCCCATGCTGCCTCTGCATTGCCTCTACATCATCCTATGCAAATCTGTGTCACAGTCTCTAGGATCAGCGTCATCCTTCTTGCTAGTCGATTTGCCTCTGGAACTTCGATTCTCTGGCCCTTTGGCCTCACACCCCGGCCTCTGGCACTAGATTTCGACTCTCCCAGCAAAATTTTGGACTCCCTCTGAAGCTCTGCGTTGCCTCTCTGAACCTCTCTATGCCTTCTCTGCCTTGCAATCTTTGGATCTGGAAAAACTCTTCTCTGGTCTACTATCCCTTCCTCCCACACCAAGAATATCACTTGATTTCTCTCTGGCAATTCAACGCTGCTACTCTTGATAAATTCAATCTCTTGATCTCACTATCTCGATGTCTCCAGTGTGTTCTCCAAGTGCCCATCAAGCTCCTTCTTATAATCTCTCATTGGAGCACCAATGGCTAGGATTAAAACATAATCAAAGGCTAAGATTAACTATGAGTTGATCCTCTTCTTATTCTAGAAGATTCACACTAGATTTACTTAATACCCTTTAATTAATCACATTTCCTAAGTTTAGACTTAGGAATACATTAAAAATGATTAATTATTTTAATTAAACCATCTCTAGGTGGAATATTCTCAAATGATTTCTAGGTATTGGAGAATGCACGTGTCTTAGCCTCTCTGCAAAATCTCGAGGCTAGAGCATATCCAATGCTACATAAATCAACACTCTTAGCGAGGAATGTGCTCTAGTGCTGCAACCCACTGAAGCCTCACTCTATCTTTGCACCATCTCCTGCTACGCTGCTGATGTCTGCCTGCTGCTGCACACATACCACTGCACAACTCTGATTGCTGCTGCTGGCCCTGCTGAACTAGTGTCAACACTGCATTTGCACTACAACCTTCTTCATCAGATACTTCTGCAACTGCAACAACTACAACGGAAAAGCATCCAAAATACTAAACCAACTGTGGTCAGTATGATGCATCCATCATCCGAGTTCTGGCTACGGCTAGCCTCTGCACTGTCACTGAAGCCTCTACGCTGCTCTTGACTCTACACTGTGCCAACTGCACTACTGCCAACTTTGCTCTGCCCTGCTTAGTCTCTGACTTGCTACTAGATACTGCATCTGTCACTCTGGCACTTAACTACACCAACTGCCACTAATCCATCCTACTACTGCATGCCTTGGTCTCTTGTAGCAAGGTACTGATTCATGAGGTGGACATCCTCACGAATCCTGCCCATCCCTTAGCTCTCTGGGCTACAACTCTAGATCACCCCACCTCACCCCTGGAAGTAACTCGACGATCATGGCAAAATCTTCCTCTAGTTTGGAAGATATCTTGTTGATCTCAACGAATGTAGCCTACTAATCCTGCTTCTCCTCTTTGTACTTCTTTTCGAGAGGACATTGAGTGTTGTAGTGGCCAAGATCACCACCTATGAAGCACTTGATATTCGAAATGTCCTTTCTTCTGTGCTAATCCTGTTGCCCCTTAGATGCGAGCACCATGCCTTCCTCCTCCTTTACTTGCATAATCCCACTATTGTTGCTGCCACTAGTGGTGGCCTTCACAAGATCACTCCTCATTTCCTCCTACAGATCAACCCACACACGTTCCCAATCTAGTAGTTTTTCTCTGCCCAGGATACTCTGGATGAAAACTTGCCAATCTTCAGAAATGTTGTTTAGCGCTAATCGTACAAACTCTGCAGGCTGGGGCGCTGATCCTACTTCAAGCCAGTTGATCCCAGACATCCTGAAGCCTAGTAAGGAAGGGATCTACACGCTCCCCTTTCTGCATCCTTGTGCATCTCAACATCTCCTTAAGGTACATCTTCCACTGCTCGGAAGATCCTTCGTATAACGTAGCTAGTGCTTCCCACATCTTTTGTAATGATCCTAAATAGGAAATACAAGTGATAACAACAAATATTCTACGCAGCAAAATACAAAAACGAAATATTCAACAGACACCTATGAAACTGGATTCGTTGTTTTGTCCTCACATGTTTGAATCCTACGAATCGGACACGATTCAACCTAATTCGAATCCTATTTTCGGGACACGACGTGTCCTAATGGGACACGCTCGAATCCGGGTTGTGTCCTGTTAGGACACATCATGCCCTGAAAACCGGATCCGAATCTAGCAAAAAGGAACCTGCAGGCTGCAGGCCATGAAAAAGGGTGCATTCCTATTTTTCTTTACCATTTTCTCTCATTCCTTTTGCAAATAGTGAGTTGTTGGTTTGCTGTTAGAAGTTTGGAGCAAGGATCCAAGGGTTTGGAGAACTTTTGAGGAGATTCAAGCACCAGGCAAGTGCATTTCATCTCTATTTTTTTGCATTTGTATTACAATAGTTTGTAGATGCATTTCTTTTACAAATTTGTGCATGTTTTATTTTATTTTTTTAAAGTATTCATGGTTCAATCAGGGGCAGCAAGTAGGGGTCAAAGGAAGGGGAAGAATGTCCCCATTGGAGATGCCCCTCCTCCCCCAATATCATCAAAGTCTACTACAAGTAATGTTGAGGGAAGACTTCCTTCTAAAGGTAACATTGAGAAATATCCCTTGTGGAAATATGTCACAAGAGAGGATGAGCCAAGTAGCAAGGTGAAGGGAGGAGGCAATGTGCATTGGAGATGCAACTTTTGCCACAGTACTTTCACAAGCACATGTTTTCGTGGGAAAGGCCATTTATTGGCTTTATCAGGTTGTGGAGTTGGAGCTTGTACACAAGTTCCTTTACAAAAGAGGAAAGAAATGGAAAAAGAGTTCACTGCTGGTATGGAAAATGTGGCTGCAAAATCAAGAAAGACCAAGAATGATGACCCCCTTCCATTTTTGAGGAAAGATACCACCAAATTTCCATTTGAGAGTTCTATTGAGAGACAAGCAACAAAAAGAAAGGCAATTTCACTTGGTCCAATGGACAAGATTTTTCAAAAAGAGAAACAGGAAGAGATTGATCTCACCATTGCCTTATTTTTCTATCAAAACTTCATATCCTTTAATGTTGCATGCTCACCTCTATTTATTGAGATGTGTCGAGCTCTAACTCATGGGTCTCCATCATGGTATGTGCCTCCTAGTTCAGAGAAGCTTAAAACCACATTGTTGACAAAGGCAAAAAAAGAGGTGCAAAAAATGCTTGAGCCTATTAAAGCATCATGGCCAACATCTAGGGTTAACATTGTTTCTGATGGATGGGCAGATCCAGCATGAAACCCACTCATCAACTTCATGGTGTCTTCCTTGAATGGTCCAGTTTTCTTGAAAGCAGTGGATACAATTGGAGAATACAAGGATGCACAATTTATGGGTGAGTTGTTTATTAAAGTTATTGAAGATGTAGGTGTTGATTCTTGTGTGCAAATCATTACAGATAATGCACCTGTTTGCAAGGTTGCTGGCATGATTGTGGAAACTAAATATCCACAAGTGTTTTGGACACCTTGCATTGTCCATGCATTGAACTTAGCATTGAAATCCATTGCTTCTGATGTGCTTTGGATTGGTAACATTATTGAAGATGCACGACATATCCGTAACTTTGTGCAAATTCATACAAATTCCCTCATTATCTACAAGGAGTACAACAATCTATTATTGTTGAAGATTGTTGATACACGGTTTGTCTCTTCATTCATCATATTGAAGAGGTTGAGGGAGGTCAAGAGCACTCTTGGGGCCACGGTTATTTCTGAGTTTTGGTCATTTTGGAGAAAGACAGATCAACTAGCCTCTAAAAGAGTGAAGGACACAGTGCTAGATGATGCTTGGTGGGAGAGGGTAGATCTAATTATTCAAATCATGGACGCTATCATTTCTTTGCTTCAATTTGCAGATACAGACATACCCATCCTAGGAGAGGTTTATGAGGGATGGGATTCCATGATTGAGTTTGTGAGGAGCATTATTCTACAGAGTGAGTGCCCCGAGTACGAGACATCACCAGAGGCCTTCTATGGTACTATACAGGATATTCTTGTCAACATATGGGACAAGAATTGTAGACCTTTACATTATTTGGTTCAATCATTGAACCCAAAATACTATAGCCATGAGTGGCTGAATGGTGGACCTTCTCGCAGATTCCCTCCTCACATGGATGGTGAAATCTCACAGGGGAGGAAAGATGCATTTAGGCAGGTTTTTCAGGATAGAGCATTGCTTGATGAGGTGGAGGATGCCTTTGCAGAGTTTTCCATTAGCACTGGTCGATTTGCAGGATATGATGTGATTAGAGACAGAGGGGCTAAGAAGCCCTATTCTTGGTGGGCAAATAATGGGGCAACAAGCCCTCCTCTGCAGCAGTTAGCCATGAGGCTCGTCTCTCAGGTGACTTCATCCTCTTGTTGCAAGAGGAATTGGAGCACATATGGGAATTTGTATAGTGTGAAGAAGAGCAAGCTTGAGCAATCCAGGGTAGAGACAATAGTGTATGTGCACACCAACCTTCGTCTTATTTATAGGCAGAAGGAAGAGTGGTTGAAGGGAAAGACAAAGTGTGGGATCTCTTTCATGATGATATGGGTCTGGACAACAGTGTTGAGTTAGCATTGGCTAACATGGATCTCAATGATCCAGTGCTAGAGCATGTTAGATTTGATGACGGTGATATTTTAGAGGGATCATCCTCCACACCAATAGATGCAGAGGCGACTATGGATATAGGGGAGGAGGAGGATGCAGAGGAGAGCAGTGGTGACCATGATGATGAGGACAGTGATGATGACTATGAGGATTGATGACTCATGAGTCATGGGCTACCTACTGCCTTGAGGCTTGTATACCTGTAATTGTTTTGTATTTTCTATTTCTATTTTCCATTGGCATTGCACTACCTATGTAACACATTTTGATTTGATGACTTAATGAGAAAACTACAACTGCCAGTGTCTTCATCTTACTATCTTGTCTTTCTCCTATTGTATCATTGATGAATTGAATATGTATTATGATTTCTCATTTATGAATTTAGAATTGATGATTCATTGATTTATCATTTATGACTTATGTGACATGTATTTGAATTTTGTATGTACTATGCATGCTATATTGTTACTAACTTACTTTGTAAACAATAGAACTTACATCTAGATAAAGATCTATGTTTGAAATCAATGAATTTGTATCATTAATGAGAATTTGTGTAAGAAATATCTC
The DNA here is from genome assembly GCA_031772625.1 of Pinus tabuliformis. Lineage (NCBI taxonomy): Eukaryota > Viridiplantae > Streptophyta > Pinopsida > Pinales > Pinaceae > Pinus > Pinus tabuliformis. Next base: position 218,327,588 of record CM062804.1, on the reverse strand, counting down.
ATTTTTAATATATATATATATATATATATTAAATATATATATATATATATATAGATATATATTTAATATATATATATATATATATATATATATATATATATATATTTAATAAAATAATATATAACAAATCCTACGTGTCCTGTTTTGGGGGGGGCCAATGTGTCTGAATCCGACACTTGAATCCCCGTATCTTACGAATCTCGAATCCCCGTGTTAGGTTACTTAGGCAGACACCCATCTAAAAATTGTAAATGGAAAACCTCTGAGCCATTTTATTAATTTTCTGCAAGCCAAATACAATACATGATGGAATGATGCACCTAGGCTTGTCTCAATGGACAAGTAGGACCAAATCCAGGTAGGAAAAGGGCTGAGCTGAAGGCTGCCCAACTGCTGCACCACTATGCACTGCGTTGCCCAGAAAATTGTTGCTCTAATGAAGTTTGCATGGCTGGAATGAGTACTAAAACCGCCCAAAAAATTATATCCTTTTAACCCCGGGCTCCTTGGCCAAAACCCAGAGAAACCCAGAAGGGATTTTAGCTGGTTTTAACTTTGGTTTTTCGACCCCCTTGGAGCCTCACCCTAGCTATGGCTACCAAATTCGACCTGCTAGAAACTGGCTATAAATCCACCTGCAAACACCTCCAAAATGCTGGGTTTACCCTTTCTATCCAACTCCTAACTCCCCAAATGAACTCTTGGCCCGACCTAGCTGCTCTCCAAGCACCACGAAATTCTGATGTGTGGCCTCTGCACTGTCTCTCTGTCCAGAAATGTGAATTGTTGGAATGTTGGCTCAGTTGGCTGAAATCTCCAATGAAAATGCCTGTCCAATGCTACTACCTCAACTCCCTCACCTCTTGACAAGTTGTGTGATCCCTGCTGGTATAAAACTCCCTCTGCGTGATTCCTAGCTGCCCAGAAATATGCACTCCCTTCCTCTACGTTGTTGCTAATGTGTGTCACTGCCCCGGAACTCCTGAAAACTCCTGTAGAACAGCCTCCCTAGGGCGAGCACAGATGGTCCCCCAAAGTAGAGGTTGAATCTCCCGTGTGAGAGACTTATGGCTAAACAGCCGATAGACTCGCTAAACAACACAGTGAACAAATGTGTGTTTGTTTGCAAATGTCAAAGATGAAAACAAAATGAGAGTCGATCTCTCTTTATAACTCTTTGGGCCCCCTTAGCCTCATGTGGGTCCCTCCATCCACCCATTCGATTTTCCCTTCAAGCATATCGAATGGCTAATTCGAACTCCTATGTGGGTGGCCCCCACATTCCACTGGCAGCTAAATAAAGTCGATTTGGCCCCTAAGTCCCTAAGTCGAAAGTGTGGGGCCTTCTTCCTTTGTCAAAATGTGCAAAATTGTGTAGTAGCACCCTGTTACTAATGTGTTTAAGAAGGGACATGACATCTTTCAGGCAGTATCTTTGCCAGTTATGTGAGATACCACATGATCTTGAACCCCATCGAGAATAAACCTCTTAGCTCTCGCCATCTCCTCCTTGTACTTCTTGAGCGGATCTGCATTTGTGGGTAGAACTACCACATTATCGACATAAGTTTTGAGATCATGTTCATCTAGAAGGCAGGAAATTCTAGCCTTCTAGATCACATAGGTGGAGGCTCCGTCCAACCGATCTTGATCTCTTAACCCAACTAATGCCATCTCTATAAAAAATATGTTAAACTCCTCCTCTGCTCCTCTGCACAGCCGCTGCCCAGCTATTCACACTCCCTTCTGGAGTGAGAAATCCTGCATACACCTGTTGCTACTCTGCTGGGAAAATTTGAATTTCTTGGCTAGAAGTCTCCTGAGGAAAGAATTCTGTTAGTATGTGCTCTCCTCTCCTTTTGATGCTATTATGCCAGCAATTGCTGCAAAATGACCACATCCCAGTTGAAGATTTGCTCTGCATGGAAACTGTTGTGTTGCTCCCTCTGCCTCTGGGAATCTTCAATCCGGAAAATTTACTCTGTCGACTCACTTAGACAAGTAATTTTCCACGAAAATTAGCCCTCCTGGCTAATCAACTACACTACCACTCCGGGGTTTCAAAATGTTGCCTACACAGTGTTTTTGAACTCCCTCTTATGCCTGCAACTGAGCTCTTCTACTTACGATATGTGCTTTTGATACCATGTGAAAAATTGGTGACCTGATTCCTATTGCAGCGAACTGATGATATTTCTCCTATTGGTTAAATTACTTTAAACAAATTACTTGCAATTTTCTACAGAAAATATCGAAATACACACTGTAGCCTACACAAAATAAACACTGCACAAGAGAGAAATAAATACACACACAAATACACCGTTGTTTTTGGACCAATGTCCCCGGAAAAACCCAACTTGGGAAAACCGGTTCAGTAGCTGAGAGTTTTATTATTATGCAGTAGTAATCTGAGTACAAATCATTAGATGCCCAAACTGGCAATCTAATACAAAGAATAAATTGGTAAAGAGGTAGTGAGAAATATCTCACACTGTCACTGGCGATCCGAATCTAATCCAAGCTCTGGATGACTAGCCCCACGCTACCTCTGCACAACCTCTACGTCATCCTATGCAGATTTGCGTCACAGTCTCTAGGCTTTGCGTCACTCTTCTCGCTGGTTGATTTTCCTTTGGAACTTCGACTCTTTGGCCCTCCAGTCTCACACCCCATCTTCTAGCACTAGATTTCGACTCTCCCAGAAAAATTTCGGACTCCCACTGAAGCTCTGTGCTGCCCTTTCTGAACCTCTCTATGCCTTCTTTGCCTTGCACTCTCTAGATCTGGAAAAACTCTCCTCCGGTCTACTATCCCTACCCCTCACCTCAAGAAGCTCACTTGATCTCTCAACGCTGCTACTCTTGAGAAATCCGATCTCTTGATCTCACTATCTCGATGTCTCCAGTGTGTTCTCCAAGTGCCCATCAAGCTCCTTATAATCTCTTGCTGGAGCACCAACAACCAAGATTAAAACATAATCAAAGGCTGAGATTAATTGGGAGTTGATCCTCGTCTTCTTCTAGAAGATTCACACCAGATTTAATTAATACCCTTTAATTAATCACATTTCCTAAGTTTAGACCTAGGAATACATTAAAAATGATTAATTATTTTAATTAAACCATCTCTAGGTGGAATTTCTCAAACGATTTATGGGTATTGGAGAATGCATGTGTCTTAGCCTCTTTGCAAAATCTTGAGGCTAGAGCACATCTGATGCTACATAAATCAACCCCAAGGAGGTCTTGTCATTTGTATCATCCAAGCATTGTTCATTTATGTGATGTAAAAGCGGGTTTCCCCCTCGAAGAGGCTTATTTTGATGTTGTTGATCTATTTCTTCTTTTGTTTTGTGATTTGGTTACATAACACCATGAGTCCTCAAGTATTCCCATCCAAGGTCCTCCAATCTTATCCAAGGTGAAAGAAATAGAGATGAACTCAAAGGGACCGACCATGGTCTGACCTAGCGAAGTCCAGGATACTTGATACAAGGCCTCACATCGTTGTTACAAGGCTTTGACTTGTCACCTTGGGCTTACTGTGGTGTGAAAATGTTGTAATAGATATGTAGGCACCCCTGCTAGTATAAAGGGTAACAAGACCACTATCTGCAAATGTGGATCATCGAAGATAAATCTCTTCTTGTTAACCCTAGGAGAGAGGGAGTAAAACATCCCTCACTAAAAAGCTCCCCCCAAGCTCCCAAGATGGCTCATGATGCTTCTAGAATTTTTTCTTCAAGTTTCAAAGCTTTTGGAACCTAGGAAATGACAAGAACGAGTTCCCCAAATTCCAAGAGTGCTTCCTATGTAACTAGGGGTAATTCAAATGCTATTTCCAAAATATTGGGTGAAATATTAATCTATATATATGTATGTATGAGAGGATTGTATAGTTACATATATAATCTTACTGCAGGAATATCATACGAGCCTAATATAGTTACCAAAAAATGACATTTATAATTAAAATGCACCATTGAAGAAGATATTAGGTTTAGAAACCCTCTGAAAACGATGACATTATCCTAAATTCTAGTTCCAAGTATTATGATTCTTCTTATAAACAATCTAGATGAGAGGAGAAGAGAAACTCATTGTTTAAGAAGAATACTAAACACATTTATCTTGTACCTTCTTATGTAATTCTTTTGATATACTAGTTGATAATTCTAAAGGAGGTCGTAGAATGGACTTCTAGAAATTCTCCTCAAAAAGTTGATTAGATATCAAGTTTGCAATAATGTCTACACTATACTTCTTGAAGATTCACCCCACTTCAATAGCTATAAATTTTCTACATAATGTCTATGGGACCTATGACTTGTCCATGAGCATATTTCTACATAATGTCATTATATGACTTTTCCAAGTTAGTGTTACACTTTTGCAAGAAGAATTTGTTCATATTGAGCTTATATTGATAATAGTGGTGTTTTTTGTGTCATGTAGGTTGTAAATGTTGACGGAACTTGGAGGGTCGGTGGTCTTCTTTCTCTTTCTCGTGCATTTGGAGATGTATTTTTGAAGAGGTAAAGTCAATCCATTCAAGTAACTCGATTGTCCTTTTCACAAAATGGAGGTAAACATTTTCTTTTGTTTATTAGAATTTACATGTTGTTTTTAGTCAAACCAAAGTCCTTCAATCCTCATTATTTTAAATTCATATTAGTTTTTAATTTTTGTTAACCTTGGAATGAAAGAAAGTGTAATGCAATATTATTAAATGACTATGCTCTAGGTTTTTAGATTGAACCGCACATATCCCAAGGATTTATATAACTTTATTGCCAATGTTGTTAGGCTTTTGGCTAGTTCCATGCCATCAACTACCTAGTTTGAATTCCTCTAAGTGAAGTGCACTAGATTACACCGACGACTTTTCTAGGTGTTATCACCTAAACTAGCACTGTAATATTCCTAATGGAAATATTTAGTGCATAATAGAAGCATGCACTAGACAATAGCAGAGAAAATATGCACAACACAAAAATACAAACACACCACACAAATTTATAACAATTGTTGAGCCATTTTATTAAACTCTGCATTGCATGGAGTATATATAGCAAGGAATGTTGGAAATAATACTGAGAGGGGGGGGGGTGAATCAGTATTATCAGATCAGTAAAACCTTTCCAATTTCATACTCAGAAACATATACGCTACTTCAGTTAAGTGAACCGGCGTGTACACGCTACTGTGTCTAAAGCAACCAGCGTATAACCAGAAATCTTATGATTCAGTTAGCTTATCTTCAGTAAATGAATCAGGGCATTATTAACCATATTAATAGTAAACAGGTGCAGTATAACAGAACAGATCATCACACAAAAGCCACACACATGAACACCATGATATAAGGTGGAAACCCAATGTGGGTGAAAACCACCTGCTGCAATTTGTTTCTATCTTCCTTTAATAAGAAAATTCTTTTACAATATACTGGTGCAGTCCTTTACCAGTACGCAGGCTACAACCTGCAGAGGGCTACAACCCTCATAGCTCTTGTACTAGCCGATCCATTTACTAGTACGTAGGTGCCTACCTACAGAATGCTCCAACCTTTACTCGTTTTCCAGCTGCTCCTGGAAGGGAGCTACAACCCCCTGGCTCTTGTACTGGCTGATATGTTTACCAGTACGTAGGTGCCGGCCTACGATCTTCCCGGGACCACGTTTCATACATTTTCATACTGGATCCATAAGACAATCACCATTGTAGTACAACCTGCATCATCAATCACTGAAACACCCAATACTGAATCACTGAAACCCTGTCAACAACATCATAACAACAACCAGATCCAACTCCATCTTCAAATATCATACTTCACATTGTATACGCTACTTGGATGAACCCAACCTGCGTGTATACGCTCTTTTACCAAAACCAACCCGCGTACAGATCTGCAAATTCTAACTTATAACTCCGCAGCTATATCAGACATCAAAACATACCCAGATCATAACAATAAACATGCGTCAATAGATCTAGTCTATCCACAGTCATACCATATGAAGATAATCATTCCAAGCCTTGAGATCTCGTTCCATCATTCATCATCCTCCACATGAGTGAAACCTTGGTTCAGATCACCAACCCATAACCAGCATTTGGATCTCACACTTCCTCAGATCTTCATTACTCATACCCACTCACTACTTGCTTCCTTCACTTTGCCTAATGATCTTCTCCTTATATAGCCTTAAGCCCTTCACAATACCACGGTCCAAAACCATAGTAACACAACACCATCAACTTCAAAACTAGGGATCAACACGTCCGTCGAGACACCATGGTCCAAAACCATAGGCACAACTTCCAAGGACTAACCGCCACGGACCAAAGATAAGTTTTCCACATGTACGCGCTTTTACTGAAGCCAACCTGCGTGTACACGCTGATTTTCCTTACTGAACCTGCGTATATCGCTTTCTTGTCCTGTTGTACTAAGATCTGTCCTCTGATTAAGTTGCCATCACCTGTACCTGCCTCTGAGTGAGTTGCCATCAAGGACAACACTTGTATCATAATGCCAACAAGGAATAAGTGCACCTGGGCTTGCATAAGAAATTTGGAGCAAACCTAGGTGAAAGAGATGTCCCTAAGAGCTAGAAACTTCGACACAATGGCCTTCTACACAAACCCAGAAAATCGCAGTTGCTGCTACACTGAAAATGCTGAGAATGTCCCCCAGTAGTGCCCGGAATCACCTGAAATTGTAGTTGTAACCTCACCTAAAATTACTCCACAAAAGCCAGAAAGGAAATGCTTTAACCCCCAAGCATTTGTTGACCCACAAAATGTTGCAATTGCCCAATCACCAATGAGACAGGCAGAACACACCACAGGAAAATATCTGAGAATGCCCCAATTTCCTCTTGGAATCTTTCCCAAACTTCAAAGAAATTCCTCCCAAATTATCCCCTACAACTCCAGCCCCTTCTCACCACAAATCCCTTTTCCCTCTAGCCCCTGCAAAAATGCATAGTGTGGCCCCTGCGTAGGCCCTTAAAGCCACAAACTGCTCCTGTAGAATCTACCCAAAATTTAGCTACGTAACCACACAAATTCTTTAGCAAATCACTAGGCTAAGAAGCCCCCAAAAAATCGGAAATTCTCCTCTTTCATTGTTGCTCCTCCAAGTGGTACAAATTTCCCCAACTACATCCCTCACTGGCTAAAATGGTTGTTCGAACTCCTGCAATGGCTCCTGAAGTAACTTGTTGTAGATGTATGAGCTCCCTTAGGGATGGCCCTTGAGGTCCATCGAAGGAAGAGTAGATATTTCTGCTTGGAATCTGCTTGTGTTGTACAACACTTCATTGTCTTGGCTAAGCAGCTCAAGAGAACTTGGCAAAAGGCCCAAAATGAGTGTCTAATCTCTTATTTATATTTGGCTTCCCCTTTGCTCCTTGTGGGCTCCACCCCATCAAACTCCCTCTCTCCCAAGTCGAATTTCTCCAAGGGGTGCGTATTCCCTTGAAGTGGCCCCCACTTTCCACTACCCACCAATTTCCCCTTTTTGCCTCTGAATGTTTGGAAAGCCTCCTTAGCACTCTAATTAATTATTTCTCCCTTTGACCTACTTTTCCTAAGTTTGGCACTAAAATTGTATTATTTCCCAAAATTGCAAAATTATGTGTCTCCCTTAGATGATTTCAGTGAGAAGGAACATTACAGTCCTCCCCTCCCAAATGTTTCTTGTCTTCAAGCAACTTTAGTGCAGAGTGTTGTAAGAGCTGCTCACCTTCCCATGTAGCGTCCTCCTCTGGAAGGTCCTTCCACTTGACCAAAAACTCCTTGATGGTTCTATTTCAGAGCTTCCTTTCCCTCTTCTCCAAAATGGCTTTTGGCACCTGCTCTAAATGCCCCACGTCATCTAGTGGTAGTAGCTCTACGGTGATCGTGACCTACTACCCAAGTGCCTTCTTCAGGCATGAAATGTGGAAGATTTTATGCACTTTCCTTCTTGTTGGAAGCTCCAACACATAGTTCACCTCCCCAACTCGTCTCACCACTTTGTATGGCCCATAAAATCATGGCTTGAGCTTTTTTGCCCCCTTCTGCTTCAGTGAAGACTGTCGGTATGGTTGGAGACGCAAATATACCATGTCTCCCACCTCGAACTGCCTCTCAACCCTATGCCTATCAGCATACATTTTCCGTTGATTCTGTACCACTTGCAAATTATCCTTGAGAGCCGTGAGATTCTCTTGGTTCTTTTGGATCTAGTTCTTTGTCCCTAGGGCCCTTCTATCTCCAAAAATCATGTCAAAAATTGAAAGTGCATCATAACCATAGAGAGCATGAAAGGGAGTCAAACCAATCGACATGTGGTAAGTGGTGTTGTAGTAGAAGTCTTCAAGGTGCAACCACTTTACCCAAGCCCGTTGCTACCCTGTCACATAGTTGAGCAGATACCCCTCTAGCCACTTGTTTACAATCTTAGTTTTCTTGTCTATATCAGGGCGGTAGCTAGTGTTAGGAGTGAAATCCATCCCAACCAATTTGAACAGCTCTTGCCAAAATGCCCCCATCAACCTGCTGTCCCGATCACTAACTATGGTCTTTGGGAGACCATGTAATTTGAATACCTCCCTAAAGAAGAACGTTGCAGCCTGTGAAGCAAAGGATCTAGCCGGTATAGCGAAGAAATGGGCGAACTTGGTCAACCTATCCACCACCACATAGATACAATCACGCCCCTAAGCAACCGAAAGCACTGTGATGAAGTCCATGAACACGCTCTCCCACTTCCTCTTGGGAATAGGGAGAGTTTGTAGAAGACCAGCTGGATGTGTTAGCTCTCCCTTGTTCCTTTGATAGATTGTGCGCTCTTGTACGTGCCTTAAGACATCCTCCTTAAGGCCCTTCCAAGAAAAGCACTCCTTGATAGCCCTGTAAGTCTTGAGAAATCTGGGTTGTCCAACCATAAGGGAATCATGTGCTACCTACATAATCCTCTCTCAGAGATGTGACCTCAGCACCAGGTAGATCCTGTCCTTATAATATATTACATCATCCATCAACGGTTACATGTCATTCCCAAATTTGCCATCCAATATCTCACAGGCTTGCCTGTCTTTGGAATACTCAACCAAAAGTTGAGCCTTCCAATCCTGATGATATCCATCAAAGATAGAGTAGCGGGCCTCCTAGATAACGCATCTGTCACTATGTTCTGTTTTCCCTTTGACATACTCTATCTCAAAGTCATATGCTTGGATCTTACTAACCCACTTTTGTTGTCCCTCCTACAACTCCCTTTGCTCAAGGAAAAAGCGAAGACTATTGTGGTCAGTATTCTCTTTGAACCTATTGCCCACTAGGTACTGTCGAAACTTGGCTAGCACATGCATTATGGCTAGCATCTCTTTGTCATAGATAGAGTATAGTTGCTCGTAGTCCTGGAGCTTCCTACTCTCATAACCTATTGGATGGACCCCCTGTGTCAACACTACTCCAATGCCCTCCCCTGATGCATCACACTCCAATACGAAGGGTTGGGTAAAATATGGTAATATTAGAACCAGGCAAGTACTCGTGACCTCCTTGAGATGCTCAAAGGTCTCCTGCATTGTGTCTAACCAACTGAATGCCCCCTTCTTCGTGAGGTTTGTAAGGGGTGCAGCGAACTCTGAAAATCCCCTCACAAAGCGCTTGTAGTATGGTGCATATGCCTTGGAAGCCCCTCAACTCTGTCATGTTCCTATTTGTGGGCCAATCAAGGATGGCATGAATCTTCTCTTGATGTACTCTGACTCCATCCTCCCCTATCACATGCCCCAAATACAACATCTTGGTCAACCCAAATTCGCACTTGGACATCTTGGCATAGAATTGTTACTCCTCCAGTATGCTCAAGACCCGTTCCAAATGTGGCAGGGGCGTTGGTGAATTTGAAAGGCATCCCCAGGAATTCAAAGTGTCCATAACGGGATCTAAATGTCGTCTTCAGAATATCCTACTCATGCACCCTGATCTGATGGTACCTTGAGCACAAGTCTATCTTAGAGAAGTACCTAGCTCCTCTAAGCTCATCCATTAGCTTGTCTATCCGGGGTATAGGGTAACGATTCTTCAACATCTTCTTGTTTAGGGCCCGATCGTCAATGCGCATATGAATAGATCCATCCTTTTTCTTCACTAGCACCACTGATGAAGCAAAAGGGCTAGTACTTGATCCGGATTTAAACAGGAATGCAACAAATTACAGAAATAACCATAAACACAAAGATGTAATGGAAATAATACTTCATTTCATTAATGTAAAATACTGAACTATGCTTACAAACAGAAATGGAAATAAACTAGCTAGGGCGATGGTAGCTTATCTCTAAGAAGAGATGTGGCGGCTACATGCCTCTGAACTGTGTTACAATGAGGCTCAAAGGCCTATTTATTGTTGAGAACAATGTTGCAGGAAGCGTCCCCCCCGGTTCCAAGGCCCGAAGTGCGTCCCGTGCAGTGCATTCAGGAAGCGTCCCCGGAAGCGCACTTCCAAAATTCGGAAGTGCGCTTCCCCTATTTTGGATGCTTCGTGGACGCTTCCACTTGTTTGGGATGTTTGTTCTGAGTATAAATGCAAAAAAATATAAATATATATATATAGTAGACGCTTCGCTTCCTAGATTTTTGGAAAATGACACTTCCGCGTCCCCGCTTCCAAAAAACATCCCCGCTTTGTGCAACATTGGTTGAGAAACAATGGAAAACCCTAAACATCCAAAAACCTAACCCTAGAAGATGAAATTCCAAACTGTGGGCTCCATTTGGGTAAATTGGTACATCAACTTCCTAGGGTCGTAACTTTGGCATATGATCTCTGTTTGACGCGCACAATATCCTATTAGAAAGATCTCTCTGAGAACTACAACTTTGGAAGACCAACATTGGTTTGTGGACCCATGTTGCTCATAGTTTTCCCAAAAAACATCGTTTAGGACCTCAAAATGGCTAGTTCAGGACCCGAAAAACTGCGAAAAATAGTAAGTTGTGCTACAATTAAGGAAACTAAAAAAGCTAAGAGAAACAATGGTGGGGGTCCACGTGGACTTGGCAGATGGCCACCAATATCCACTTGGATCATTCCTCCCCCCTTAGGAAGCAATGGTTCCCATTGCGTTGAGTTCCTCCATGAGATGAGGAAACTTCTGCTGAACTTGGTCCCTGGTGAGCCACTTGGCCTGGTGAAGGAGTTGGCCTACTTTGACAACTCGATCCAGTTGGATGTTCTGTTGGTGAGTGTGCTTGATCTATGTGTCCATGATCCGATCAATTGCAGCTTGTTCCATGTAATCTGGATTTAATTCTGTGGGTGTGAGTTGTTTTTCAATGTCGGATGTGTCTAGTAATGGTGGAAAGTATGGCCGAAGGGGGTCCACATTGAACACTGGGTGCAGGCCAAGGAATGGGGGAATGCTAAGCTCAAATGCATTGTCTCCCACAACCTTGGTAATGGTGTAAGGACCATATCAGAGTGGTATCAGTTTCCGATAGGCTCCTTTTGCAAATGCAACCAGACTTTGTCGCTCACCTAAAACTTGTGTGGCACCCGATGTTGATCATGTCGCTACTTGTACTTGGCATTTGATTTCTCCAGAATGTCATGGACCTGCTGGCGAATATGTTGGATGTGCTCAATAAAGTTGGTTGCCTTATTTGTTTCGGACTGGACATGAGTTGAATCTGTGTGAGTAGTTGCAAATGGCATGGCCACATCAATGGGACATAGTGGCTGGAATCCCAAGCCCACATGAAAAGGGTTGTGGCCAGTCGAGCTGTGAAGAGCTCAGTTGTAGCTGTGTTGAACATAGGGGAGGCTCTTGTCCCATGTGCATGGATGCTTTGAGTTGTACATGCACAAAATGTGTACAATCATCCTATTGACAATCTCTGTCTGGCGATCAGTTTGAGGATGGAAGGCTATGGACTTAGTGAGTTTGGTGTCCAGAATCGACCAGAGACTGGACCAAAATGTACTGAGGAACCGGCTGTCCCGATCTGAGATGATAGACTGTGGGATCTCAAAGTGCACCCACACTCATTCAAAGAAGAGTTTAGCAATGGCTTCTGCTGTGATATTCTTCTTGCATGCTGCCATAATGGCCATCTTCGAGAACCTGTCGATGACCACAAAAACACAGTCGTTTCCATGCTTAGTGGAAGGAAGGCCTGACATGTAATCCATGGAGATGGATTCCCAAGGTCGACTAGGGGTAGGCAGCGGGGTATAGAGGCCTTGCTTCTTGATGGTCGGTTTGGCAATGGCGCAGGCAGTGCATGATCTGATGTACTTCCCGACATCCTGTCAAAGATTCGGCCAATAGAAATACTTTTGCAGTACTGCCACTGTTTTCTCGACCCCGAAATGCCCAGTAGCCTGACTGTAGTGTGCTTCCCAAATCATCTTGGCACGCTTGCTTGAAGGAACACAAAGGTGATCCAAGTGGCATAACAGGGCATCCTGGGGATGAAAATCTGGGACATGCTGACCCTCCAAGAGTGTTTGGTATGTGTGGCCGAATTCTGGGTCGCTTTTGTAGAGAAGTGGCCAATCAGAAGTCTCGTGCCCACAAGAGTTGAGCACGGTGGTTAATGCCATGATCAGTGGTCGACTGAGACAATCTGCAACATTATTGGTGCTGCCCTTCTTATACTTGATATTCAAATGGAACTGTTGCAGGTTTGTAGACCACTTCTGATGGCGATCGTTCTGCAATTTCCCTTGGGTTTGTATGAAGGTATGAACTGTAGGGGTCAGTGGTTTGTGTGGATGACCGTTTCCTTCCCCAAAATGTAATGCTTCCATTGTCGGCAGGCCTGCACAATGGAATACATCTCTTTGTCATAAATGGGATACTTCCGGACTGTGTCTGAAGGTGTCTCACTGTGGTATGCCACTGGATGCTTGTGTTGAGTAAGGACTGCCCCAATAGCATAGTTAGAGGCATCTGTCTCGACCTCAAATGGTTGTTGCAAATCTGGTAACGCAAGCACTGGTGCCGTGCAGAGGCGATCTTTCAATTCTGTGAATGCCTTTTGTTGAGATTCAGACCAAAAGAATTTTTCTTTCGCTCCTCCCTTGGTGACTTGACTCAAGGGCCAAGTGATATGAGAAAACCCCAACACGAACCGGCAATAAAAGTTGGAAAAACCTAGAAAGCTGCAGAGCTCTGTCAGAGTGGTTGGAGATGGTCAATCCCGAATGACTTGGATCTTGGCTGGATCCACATGCACCCCTTGTTCATCAATAATGTATCCCAGATATTGAACCTGGGTCATGCCAAAAGTGAATTTCTCCAAATTGGCACATAGCTTGTGTTGTCGCAGTGTTTGGAGAACCTGCCGGATATGGTGGAGGTGCTCTTCCCAACTCTGGCTGAAGATCAGGATGTCATTCAAGTATACCACTACAAATGAGTTGGTGAATGGCTGCAAGATGTCATCCATTAGCCTCATGAAGGTTGCAGGAGCGTTCCTCAATCCGAAAGGCATAACAAACCATTCGAAAAGGCCCTCCTTGGCTTTAAAGGCAGTCTTCCACACATCAGAAGGTTCGATTGGTACCTGGTGATATCCTGACTTCAGATTGATCTTGCTGAAATATTTTGCACCCTTTAGTAGGTCCAGGAGGTCATCAATCCGCGGGATCGGGTACCTATTACGGACAGTGATCTTGTTCAGCGCCTGTTAGTCAATACAGAGTCTCCAAGTCCCATCCTTCTTCTGTACCAACACGATCGGGCTCCCATAGGGCGATGAACTCGGACGGATGTGACCTTTCTGCAGCAACTCCTGAATCTACCTCTTGATTTCATCGTTCTCCAGAACGAAGCGTCGATAGATTGGTCCATTGGGAAGCGACACACTTGGGGTTAGATCGATGGAGTGCTTGACCTGACAGTGCAGAGGAACCCCTACGAGGGAGGTGAAGATGTCCTTGTACTCCTCCACGAATTTGTTCATCTGTAGTTGTTGTGCGGAGGGGCCCTATCTGGAGGTCGTGGCCACCGTCTTCTTCTTTCCTTGAGGGCGTATCATCAGGAAAACAAATTTCCTAGTTTTGGAAATGAGCTTACTACATTGTTTTGCAATAACCAAAGAGATGGCAGTAGGCGGTGCTACCTCCAGTATCCTGTACAACTTATTTCCCAATGTAACAATAACAGCACGGGGCCTTGATTCATACACAGCATGTCGCTTCCACAAGTATGGTTCTCCTAATAATACATCACAAACTTCAAGGGGAGCAATGTCACACAATACCTCATCCGTGAAGGGCTTGATGTTGTATGGAAGGCGACACTGTTGGCTCATGCGAAGATCCCGTCCTTGGTGAAGCCACTCGATGGTGTACGGTTGTGGATGTGTTGTGGTCGGTAAGCCCAACCGCTTCACGACCTCTGCCGAAATGAGGTTCTTTTGGCTCCCGCTGTCGATAATGAACTGTAGCGAGGAGCCCTTTACCCACATCTGGGAGTGGAAGAGACACTTCTCTTCCTTTAGATCTTTGGGTTCCTCCTTCTGTATCTTCGTGGTGGCAACGGTGGCGTTGGGCTTTGCATCGATAATCTGCTTCCCTTTGTCATTCCCCTTGTCAGGTTCTGACTCAGAGTCGAAACATGCATCTGATTCTGAAACCTTTAGCTCGGCCACCAGTGACTGCTTGGGCCGACACTCACTTGTGTTGTGAGTGGAGCTCTTATGGAACTCACACCACTTTCCTGTGTCCTTTTTCAGCGTCACGGCGTTGTTCTTTGCTTGCAGCTTTGGTGGGTTGTCTTGAGCCGTCCCGCCTTGGCTTTGTCCTTTGTTCTGTGGTTTGGGGGCACCTTTCCCTTGCTTCGAATTCGCAGATCCAAAGTCTCGCTTCTTCTGTTTAAACTTTTGCTCGACCTTGACGGCATATCGGTATGTCGTGTCGAGCACGGGGATGTTTAGGAATTCTATTTCTTCCTAGATGTACTTGTGCAGGTAGCCATGGTATTTGAGTACCAAATGTTGCTCCAAATCTTTGATACCCAACTTTGTGCGAAGGGTATGGAAAATATTGGTAAACTCTGGCACGTCTTGGTCCCTTCCTTGCCGCAGCGTGGTCCACTTTATGTATTGATCCTCATAGCTCCCAACAGGGTAGTACTGCTCCTTGATGGCATCCCGGAATGAATCCCAAGTGGGTGACGCTGAAAATAGTGACCCTGTCCTTTCATCCTTCAGCTCGCAGTAGGTTTCCCACCAGTCCTTGACGTGGGGGGCTGCTTTGAGAAGAGCGAAAATAATCTTTTCCCGACTGGAAAAATCATGAACAGAAAAATAACCCTCTAGCAGATTTAACCATTTATCTACAGCATCTGCGTCTATTTGACCCTCGAAGATGGGGATTTCCAAATTAACTTGTACCTTAAAGGGCGTGGCATTTCCAGAGGAGCTGCTGGAAGCTGATGCGTCGCCTCTGGGTAGCCACTGAAGGATCTGGGCAAAGTTGTCCATCATCACGTTCCTTTGTCGCTCGAGGGCTTCTTCGAGCAAGATTTTGATAGGATCTCCTACCCCCTCGTCTTTCTTTTCATCCGCCATGGGAGGCCGTCGGGATTTGCGAGGCTAGTCTTGCAAAGGTTCGACTAGTTCAAGCCCTAACTCCTTATATCCCAACCTCGTTGGGGACATGCAAAGAAAAAAAGCAGACCGCTCTGATACCACTGATCTGGATTTAAACAGGAACGCAACAAATTACAGAGATAACCATAAACACAGAGATGTAGCGGAAATAATACTTCATTTCATTAATGTAAAATACTGAAATATGCTTACAAACAGAAATGGAAATAAACCAGCTAGGGCGATGGTACTTATTTCTGAGAAGAGATGTGGTGGATACATGCCTCTGAACTGTGTTATAATGAGGCTCAAAGGCCTATATATTCTTGAGAAACAATGGAAAACCCTAAACATCCAAAAGCCTAACCCTAGAATATGAAACGCCAAACTGTGGGCCCCGTTTGAGTAAATTGGTACATCAACTTCCCGGGTCGTAACTTTGGCATATGATCTCCGTTTGACGCACACAATATCTCGTTAGAAAGATCTATCTGAGAACTACAACTTAGGGACGTGTTGCTCCTAGTTTTCCCAAAAAATGTCGTTTAGGGCCTCAAAACGGCTCTGGAAGTTCAGGATCCGAAAAACTGCTAAAAATAGTAAGTTGTGCTACAATTAAGGAAACTGAAAAAGCTAAGAGAAACATTGGTGGGCGTCCAAGTGGACTTGGCAGGTGGCCACCAATATCCACCTGGATGAGTACTAGGCTTGATATGCCCCTAGGACTAGAGTTCAATTGTAACTTTGTTTTAGCGCTAGTTAATAAAATAAACCAAGAACACTATTTCATCACATTTATTTTACTTGCAAAATTCTTAAATTTCTTGCTATCTTGATAGTTAAAAGTCTCACATACAAATCTTATGTCAAGAAGCATTTTGGATGCAAGCATTGTAATCTCTTAATTCTGCAACAAGTTTAGTTTAACTTTCTTGTGCTTGGAAATTGGTTTACCATTGAAGCTTAATTACGTATTGCCATTTTATGGTCGTTGATCTCACTTTCAAGTACTCATATTTTGTAGCAAACTTAATTGCATGTTGTCATATTGGACTAATATTTGAGTTCTTTTTATCATCTCATTCTCACAAGTAGATTTCTAATTGTATCCTTTTGAGCAAGATAGTTTCAATGCTTTGGTTTGTAAACTTGTTCATCTTAAAAGCAATTATAATATCTTGTGCTAACAATTTATTGTTTCACTTTTTAGGATTACTTTGGCTTTCCATTTGAAAGCATTTCACTTCATTTTAAGCAAATACAATTTCATTTCTTAAAGAGCAATACTCTGAAGGCACTGGCTGTTTATATATTTCATACTTATCTTATGTATTAGTGATTATTGCTCATATCATTTTTTGCTTATAAATCTTAAGAAGTAATCTATTTAACTCTAACAACTCTCCTAGAACCTCATATCACTTTTAACTTAACTTTTCATTAGGGACCACCCCCCTTAGCTAACCTAGGAGATAACTTAAATGAAGAGAGTCAGGATTAGTGTGACAGCCCTTCCTCTGAGTTCCATGCCACCAACCACAACTTGTGGGGTTGAAGGCTTTTCTCACTAACCTATAGGTAGGTTTAGGCGGCAGGTGATAATAAAATCGCAGGTAGGAAGGCATTTCAGAAAGAGAAAGGTTGCGTAGGAGCCTTTTCATGACTGTTGAGGGGTTGTTTTACACCTACAGGTAGGCCGAGTAGGATGAGGAGATACGCAGGTTTGTTGGGACATGAATTATGATGAGGAACCTACTACAGAAAACTGATGATATTTCTCCTATTTGTTAAATTACTTTGAACAAATTACTTACAGTTTTCTACGACAAATATCGAAATACATACACTGCGTCCTACACAGAATAAAATATTGCGGAATAAATAAAAACGCTGGAAGAAATAGATGCACACACACAAAATGCACCATTATTTTTGGACTAGGTCCCCGTAAAAACCCAACTCGGGAAAACCAGTGCAACAACTGAGGGTTTTGATATTATGCAGTAGTGAAAATCTGAGTACAATATATGGATGCTTAAACTAGCAATCCAAATAGAGAAATAATTGGCAATAATGACTAGTGAGAAAAATTTCTCACCCCACAGGCGATCCAACACTGACCTCATCTCGAATTGAGCTGCTCCTTGCTCCCTCTGCGTAGTCACTGCGTCAGCCTACGCAATTACTGAATCCCACAAGCTCGGAACTTAGGTTTGTTGGGGCATGAATTATGGTGAGGAACCTTTGTTTTGAGTAGGTTGTCGGTACAACAAGGCTAGTGTGGTAGGCTGTAGGCCTTAGCACCTCAAAAAGGACTTGCATGGGACTATGTTGGGGCTCATTTGTGCCCTAAACATCAGCGTCGAGGCAGAGGATACACTTGAGGGAAGGCCGAAGCTAATTCAAGGCTGTTTGGGTGATTTTATTAGGGTTGTTGCAGTGTGCTAGGTGCCCTAACCAGAACAGTCAAGGACAATAGTGGTACAACAAACTCGGAGTTGATTTTGTCTTGTGTTGGGTCAAAGGGTTGACCAGTTTTGGATCAGTTTGTATTGTTTCACTTTTTAGGATTACTTTGGCTTTCCATTTGAAAGCATTTCACTTCATTTTAAGAAAATACAATTTCATTTCTTAAAGAGCAATACTCTGAGGGCACTGTTTGTTTATATATTTCATACTTATCTTATGTATTCATGGTTATCTCTCATATCAGTTTTTGCTTATAAATATTAAGAATAATCTATTTAACTCTAACAACTCTCCTAGAACCTCATATCACTTTTACCTTAACTTTTCATTAGGGACCACCCCCTTAGCTGTTGATTTGTGGTAGCATCAAATGTGCTCTAGCCATGAAAATTGGTGGAGAGGCTAAGGCACAGGAGATCTCAAAGACCCAGAAATAATTTGGGGAAATTCCACCTGGATGGAAATATATTAAAATAATTAATATTTTTAATGAGACCCTAAGTCTAAACTGAGGAAAATTAAAATATTGATGTGTATTAATATAATATGGGTGAGAAAGTTTTAAATAATGAGAATCAAACCAAATCTAATCTTAGTCGTCGATTAGCGACTTAATCATGGTCGTTGAATCGTTAATAGGAAATGTATAAGAGGAGGCTTGAGGGTCAATTGGAGATACACCAAGTTGATCAAGAATTCGATTTTTTGGGGCATGGTTTGTTGAGAAATCTAGTGATCTGTTGTAGCGAGAGGCAGTTCAGCAGAAGGCCGAGAATACATATCAGAGAGGTAGAGAAAGTGCCGGAGAGACAGCTTAGTGCCTTGGAAGGCTGACGCAAAGGCTGAGGAGGCTAGCGCAGGTGACGCAGAGGGCCAAGAGGCTGATGCAGAAGCAGCAAAGGCTAGTAGAGCTGACGCTGGGCTGAAGAGGCAGTGCTGAGGAACTTTTGTGGGGCAGACTGGGAGTTGAGAGGCAGACGCAGAGCAAAAGAGGGTGACGCAGTTCCAGAGAGAAGCTTGGAGCAACTTTCGCTGTCCAGCTAAGGAACTGTCGAAGTTGCTGTGGGATCAATCATCCGGTTGTTGATTAGCCGGAATATCTGTCTCCGAGAAGAGGTACTTCTGCTAAGGAAATTCTTTGAAGGGTGAGCCATTTCCAGCACCCTAGTTGTATTCAGAAAAACTGCATAATAATAAAACCCTCATATCTACTGTACCAGTTTTCCCGCATTGGGTTTTTCCGGGAAGGATTGTCCAAAAATAACGGTGTCCCTTGTGTGATTGTCTTAGTTATTTCAGTTGTTGATTTGTATGTGTTGAGGCTGCATTTGTGTTTATTTCGATATTTATATTTATAGATAACTTGTTAATGGAAAGAACAAATAGGAAATAATAAACCAGATAGTGCAGTGGGGATTTCTGATGTGTCAGACATAGAAATCTCAACATGGTATCAGAGGATTGCAGATCACAAGAGAACTGAAGGCACCAACAGAAATCTGAAATTTGCAGCAGTAGCAGCTGTCCCGAGAGACAATGTTGTTCTAGAGTAGAAGCAGCAAGAGAAGAAGTGACGCAGAGCCTACGTCATCATTTTGAGCCAAGACGAGGGGCATATTAGACCTACGCAGTGCCCGATCATCTTTCTTAGCTAGGAAGGATCGATGCTGTGGCCAGGAGGGGAAGATTCAGCCTTTGCCGATATTGCGCAGAGCCTAAAGGGCTTATTTTCTTCGATTGCTTGAGCTTAGGGAGCTGTGGGCAGATTGTGATTTGAGGAGCTGGTGGTACATTGTTTCTGTCGAAGTGGAACAGTGTCTAAGGAGGCGGGACCAAGGTAGAGGGAGTCAATACCTTGACGGATTTCTAGCCAAGGAATCCAGATCCGAGTTGCAGTTGCAAGGAGGATTGGAGAGGAGTAGTTCGACAGTTGGCTAGAGGATTTCCAGAAGGGAAATCAAGACTTAGAGGGAGATTTCCATGAGGGGAGTTGAGACTCGGAGAGAGTCTAGAAGAGGAGCTGAAATGGCAATGAACAGACTGAGGGATCAGGACAAGTTGGACGGGGCTTCCAAATTTGTCATCTGGAAGGCCAGGATCTTGGCAGTCTTGGATCGACATCGCATCAAAGACTTTGCCTTGAAAACCATGGCTATCCCAGATGACCCAGCGGAGAATGAGAAGTATGAGGATGCAATGGCAAGGACAAAGTGTATGATCCTAGACGGGGTCAAAGACCATGTCATATCACATATTGCTGAGAAGAACACAACAAAGAAGATGTGGGACACCCTGACCACCTTATACCAGGGCTCTTCCATGCAGCGGAAGATGCTATTGGAGAATCAGTTGCGGTCATATCAGATGCAGAAGGGAGAGCAGATAGATCCATTCCTTCTCAGGTTGCAAGAGATTCGCGACCAGCTTACTTCCATGGGGTCTACACCGGATCCAGAATTTATGGTCAGGACTGCCTTGAATGCAGTGTCCGAGGAGTGGGAGACATTTTTCCAAAGTATTTTGGGCAGGGCTACTCTTCCCAGTTGGGAGGAGATATGGGCAGCTCTTCGCTAGGAAGAGATCAAGAGATGACCAAGGCGGGGAGTAGTGGCAAGGGAAGTCAAATCAAGAAAGACGAGGAGGAGGATGCAGCTCTAGCATCTGCGAGACAACAAAGGAAGAGGAAGAAGAAGGACATCTCCAAGGTTAAGTGCTTCCATTGTGGGGCGCTGGGATATTATGCATCCCAGTGTCCCAGGAAGAAAAACAAGTGAGAGGCTTCTGATTCAAAGGCAGCTCCAGCTAAGGCAGAGAAAGAGGTCGAGACTGATGACGATTGTGCCATGAGTGCTCATGCGCCTCTAGAGAAGAGGTGGGGTGATATCGAGTTGTAGTCAGGAGGACTACATACTAGGGGCAGGATCCTTGAGGTGCCCAAACTCTTGGATCATATCTGGCTATGGGAGCCCTTAACGATAGTAGCATGATGACAGGTGTTGGGTGGAGCAAAGTGTGGAGAAAGCAACAATGCTTGAGTGCAGAAATCTAAGGTAGTGCAGGAGAGGTCACAGTAGTGCGAGAGGCACAAAGGTGTATGCAGCAGCACAGTAGCAGCATAGGGAGCACAAGATAGCAGCAGAGGTAGCTTCCGCATCACAAGGCTTCCAAACTGACTGGGATGTCAGTATTTGAGGGAAGTCAGTTACCTACTTCTCAGTAACTGAGTTGCAGTGCAGCAGTTAGCAGTGGCAGTGCTAGGGCCAGCATGTTGAGAGGGAGTTGCAGTACAGATGTAGCAGTGGCAGTGGCAGTGTCATGGGCAATAGTACAAGGAGCAGCACTGCAGGGATGTGAGGCAACAGACCAAGCATCGGCACAGGTACTGATGCGGAGGATCAATGTGATGTTTCTATGGTGAAGTATTGGAGCACATTCCTCGCTAAGAGGGAGTGTTGATTTGTGGTAGCATCGGATGTGCTCTAGTTATGAAAATTGGTGGAGAGGCTAAGGCACATGAGATATCCAAGACCCAGAAATCGTTCATGGAAATTCCACCCGGATGGAAAGGTATTAAAATAATTAATATTTTTAATGAGACCCTAAGTCTAAACTCAGGAAAATTAAAATATTAATGTGTATTAATATAATATGGGTAAGAAAGTCGTAAATAACGAGAATCAAGCCAAATCTAATATAAGTCGTCGATTAGGGACTTAATCTCGGTCGTTGAATCGTCAACAGGAGAAGTATAAGAGGAGGCTTGAGGGTCAATTGGAGATACACAAAGTCGATTAAGAATTCGATTTTCCGAGGCAGGGTTTGCTAAGAAATCGAGTTAGTGATCTGTTGCAGCAAGGGGCAGTTTGATAGAAGGCCGAGAATACATATTAGAGAGGCAGAGAAAGTGTTGGAGAGACAACATAGAGCCTTGGAAGGCTGACGCAGAGGCTGAGGAGGTCAGTGCAGGTGACGTAGAGGGCTAAGAGGCTAACGTAGAAGCAACAGAGCTGATGCCGGGCTGAAGAGGCAGCGCTGAGGAACTTTCGTGGGGCAGACTAGGAGTTGAGAGGCAGACGCAGAGCGAAAGAGGGTGACGCAGTTCCAGAGGGAAGCTTGGAGCAGCTTTCGTTGTTTAGCTAAGGAACTGTTGAAGTTGGTGTGGGATCAATCATCTAGTTGTTGATCAGTCGGAATATCTGTCTCCGAGGAGAGGTATTTCTGCCAAGGAAATTCTCTGAAGGGTGAGCCATTTCTAGCACCCTAGTTGTATTCAGAAAAATTGATGTGGGGCCTTTGATTTAGTCATTTGTAATGGCTTGACTAGATGGGAAAAGTTCGGTAATTTCACTTGCAATACTTACAATGGAGCAAGTGTAGTAGATTATGTAATTTGCTCGCATGGTTTGTGTGAGAAAATGGAGGAAGTTTTGATTGGAGATCAGCTATGGGACTTAAAATTAGATCACAATCCAATTTATTTATGTTTCTCTTGGATTGGAAAGAAACAATTAGAATAAAAAATTTAGCATGTCCAACAAAATCTCCCACAGGGTAGAATTCTTTTGACCCCAAAAAATTGTAATACCTTCAAAATGACACTAGAGAGGCTCTTCGAGAAGGAGAAAATCACAATTCACAGCCTTCATAGTCATGAATTAACACATTTAATTCAATGCGCACTTGCAAAGTGCAAAAGAGCAAAAATTAAGAAGTCTGAAACAAATTGCTTTCCAGTTAATGCTTGGTTTGACGAGGAATGCAAAAAGGCAAGGAGAATGTGGAAAGAGTCAAACAAGGATAACATAAATCTCAAAGCTTACAAGCAGTTATTAAGCAAGAAAAAGGTCGATTTCATGGTTTCAAGGAGGGAAGAACTAATCTTCCT
This sequence comes from Pinus tabuliformis, assembly GCA_031772625.1. NCBI lineage: Eukaryota > Viridiplantae > Streptophyta > Pinopsida > Pinales > Pinaceae > Pinus > Pinus tabuliformis. The sequence continues at coordinate 218,304,623 of CM062804.1, read as the reverse complement.
TGGGAAAAACAATCCCAAACTATTTTGGAAGGGGCTCCAACCGAAAAAGATACAAACTAGAAATAGTATTATAGCTTCTAAATGGTTTGACTATGCAAGACAACTCTATGAGCAGGTTCCCAAGGTTGACCCTTCTCCCTTGGTCAACACTGATACTGAACTCTTCACGGTACAAGAGGTAGAGATGGGTATCAAGAAGTTGGGTGTTGGAAAATAAAAAGACTTAGCTAAGTAGAATATATATAAAGTGGGGCTCAAAGGTTCTTGCACCTTACATTACAAAAATCTTCAACAACATCATACAACAAGGGCTCCCCACAGATTGGACTAGTTTGGCAATACCTCTTTTCAAGAGCGGTGGCATCAATAATCCCTTCAATTATAGGACCATCATGTAAACCTTTTGTTTGCAAAGCTATTTGGAAGCATGATAGAAAACAAAATTAGCAAGTGGGCCGATGAAAGAGATAAGCATGCTAAAGGGCAAGCAGGTTCTAAACCTAAACGTTCCACAGTTGATCATTGTATAACTTTAAGGCACATCATTGAAAAAGTTTGGGAGAAAAAGCAAGAAGTCTTTTGCTGCTTTGTTGATTTCAGTAAAGCGTTTGACTCAGTTCCTAGGGATAAGCTTTGTCACAGAATGGAGGAACTTGGGGTTCCTAAACATTTGAGAGCAGTTGTGCATAGGTTGTATGAAGAGGTGAAAGTCAAAATTAGAACTTTAGCAAGCATTTTTGAAAGTTTTAGAAGCAATATCGGGGTCAAGCAAGGTTGCCCACTGTCTCCTACCCTTTTTGGTTTATATATCGACAAGCTTGAGGAGTGGTTAAATTCGCAAGGGGGTGATGGTATCCATTTGAGCAAATTTTTTGTAAGGCTTCTTTTGTATGCAGATGACTTTTTTCTGATTGCTAAATCGGCTCTTGGTTTGCAAGAGCACTTACTATCCCTTGAGCATTTTTGTAGAAGTGTGGGGATGCAAGTCAATATCAACAAAACGAAAGTAGTGGTTTTCTCTAAGAAAAGAAAACATAACCAGCATAAGTTCTACTTTGAAGGCAACATTCTGGAAGAAGTTGTAGATTACAAATACCTCGGAATTGACTTCAACAAAAATCTAAGCTGGAATGTTTGTAGAAGGAAAAGAACTTTGGGATTTTGGAAAGCTTTTAATGCTTTTCAAAATAGGTGTAGAGAGGCAAAGTTATGGGACTGGAAAACCACTCAAACTCTTTTTGGGCTTCTAGTGATTTTGGTGATTCTCTATGGTTATGAACTATGGGCCAATAGTACATCCGACATGCAGTGGAGACAAATTGAGAAAATTCAAAAGCATTTGATTACAAACAAATTCAAGATTAAAAGTGCAGTGCCTTATGCTATTTTGTTAAGTGAAATAGGGACTACTCCTATTGAAGCAATTGCTATGGTGCGAGTCATAAGGTATTTAAAAAAAAATGAGCAAATGGAAGAGGGTAGATGGCCTAAGGTTGTCTTTAATGATAGATTGTGCAAGAGCAAAAAAACTTGGATGTAGCAAAATAACAAATGGTTTAGTAAATGTGGTATTTTCTTGAACGCGTGTCCCATAAACAACAAAGAGATAAAAGATTTTGTTATGGAAAAGTTCCACAAGCGTACTTGGGATAAGGAGCTAGGAAGAAAGAAAAGGTACTATATTGAAGTGTTTAATCCCACTCATAGTCATTAACCAAAAGCATACATAGAGGCCAATATCTCTTGGAGAGCCAAAATTCTTATTGCTTAGTTAAGGACTAATTCTCATCAACTTCGTTGTGAAACAGGGCGCTGGAAAAGGCCAAAAGAAGTGTGGGAGGAAAGAGAATGCATTTTTTGTTCTTCCAGAAAAGTGGAAACAGAAAAACATTTCATTTTATAATGTGAGGCCTTCAAAGACAATAGGGAAAGTTATGCAGATATTCTGGCAGCTAGCTCTTGGGATAATCTATTTAGCGAGGGGTTTTGTCGAGAAGCTGGGAGCATTTATTTTGAAGCTTCACAGAAAAAGGGTCAAGTACATCAAGTAGATGAAGAAACAATCTGTCCCATAGGCTATCTTTAGCCTCGTGGACGTTAAAATAATTTCTTTCTTTCTTCTAATAATAAAACCCTCATATCTGCTACATAGGTTTTCCCGCATTGGGTTTTTCCTAGAACGATTGTCCAAAAATAACGGTATCCCTTGTGTGATTGTCTCAGTTATTTCAGTTGTTGATCTGTATATGTGTTGAGGCTGCATTTGTGTTTATTTTGGTGTTTATATTTATAAATAACTTGTTAATGGAAAGAACAAGTAGGAGATAATAAACCAGATAATGCAGTAGGGATTTCTGATGTGTCAGACTTAGAAATCTCAACATTAGCTAACCTAGGGGATAGCTTAAATGGAAAGAGTTTGGATTAGTGACAACCCCTTCTCTGAGTTCCCTGCCACAAACCACACCTTGTGGGGTTGAAGGCTTTTCTCACTAAGGCGGCAGGTGATAACAGAGCCGCAGGTAGGAAGACATTTCAACAAGAGAAAGAGTTTGCGTAGGAGCCTTTTCATGACTGTTAAGGGGTTGTTTTACACCTACAGGTGGCCCGAGTAGGACGAGGAGAAACGTAGGTTTGTCGAGGCATGAATTATGGTGAGGAACCTACTGCAGCAAACTGATGATATTTCTCATATTTGTTAAATTACTTTGAACAAATTACTTACAATTTTCTACGACAAATATTGAAATAATACATTGCAGCCTACACAAAATAAAATACTGCGGAATAAATAAAAACGCTGGAAGAAATAGATGCACGCACACAAAATACACCATTATTTTTGGACTAAGTCCCCGTAAAAACCCAACTTGGGCAAACTGGTGCAACAACAGAGGGTTTTGATATTATGCAATAGTGAAAATCTGAGTACAATATATGGATGCTTAAACTAGCAATCCAAACAGAGAAATAACTGGCAATAATGACTAGTGAGAAAAATTTCTCACTCCACAGTGGATCCAACACTAACCTCATCTCGAATTGAGCTGCTCCTTGCTCCCTCTGCGCAGTCACTGCGTCAGCCTACGCAATTACTGTGTCCCACAAGCTTAGAATTGCATCTCCTCTCACTGTCTTATCAACTGCTATCTGGGAAACTGATACTCTTTGCCTTGAAACCCTCTGCCCAGCTTCTGGCTTAGAATCTCGACTTCTCCCCAGCAAAATGGAAATCTCCCCAAGAGGGCTCTACGCTACCTCTCTGTGGCAATCATTGCCTCTCTGTAATGTACTGACCAGGACTGGAAAAGCTCCCTCTGGCCACACTATCTCTACCCCTCTCTCACTGCTTTGATCTCATTGAATCACCTCCAGCAACTAAATGTTACTACTCTGGAGATCTATTTCCCAGCAAAATCGAATGCTCAACTGATTTTGTGTATCTTCTCCAAGCCCCATCGACTTCTTCTTATAATCTTTCATTGAGACTTAAACAACCAAGATTCGATCTTAATCTATGGCTAAGATTAACTAGAAGTCAATCCATGTGAGTTTTTAGAAGATTCACACCATAACTTAATTAATTTTGATTAATTAGTCATATTCCCTAAGTTTAGACTTAGGAAATATTTTTAAAACGACTAATAATCTAATTAAGTCATTTCTAGGTGGAATTTCCATAAACAATTTCTGGGTTTTAGAGATCTCATGTATTCTAGTCTTTCCAGAAAATTTCATGGCTACAACACATCGGATGCTACAAAAACTAGCACTCCCTCTTAGCGAGGAATGTATTTTAGTGTTGTTTCCTCTTGTAGCAACACTCTGTCTCTGCATCATCTCCTGTCACGCTGTTGATGTCTGGTTGCTGCTGCCTGTTGATTTGTGGTAGCATCGGATGTGCTCTAGCCATGAAAATTGGTGGAGAGAATAAAGCACATGAGATTTCCGAAATGCATAAATCGTTTGGAGAAATTCTACCCGAATGAGGAGATATTGAAATAATTAATATTTTTAATGGGGTCCTAAGCATAAACTTAGATAAATTAAAATATTAATGTGTATTAATATAATTTTGGTTTAAAAGGTTCCAAGAGACGAAGATCAAGCCGAATCTAATCTTAGCCATTGATTAGGGACTTAATTTCGGCCGTTGAAGACTCAACAGGAAAAGTATAAGAGGAGGCTTGAGGGCAGTTGGAGATACACCAAATTGATCAGTCAGTTCGATTTTATGGAGCAGGGTTTGCTGAGAGAATCAAACTAGTGATTTGTTGCAGCAAGGGGCAGTTCGGAAGAAGGTAGAGAATACATAGCAAAGAGGTAGAGATAGTGCCAGAGAGACAGCACAGAGCCTGGGAAGGCTGACGCAGAGGCTGAGGAGGCGAGCATGGGTGACGTAGAGAGCCAAGTGGTTGACGCAGAGGCAACAGTAGCTGCACAGAGGCTAGCAGAGCCTACGCAGGGCCAAGAGGCAGCGCTGGAAATTTTCGTGGGGCAGACTGGAGCTGAGAGGGTGACGCAGTCCCTGGAGAGTGACACAAAGCAGTGGAGAAGCTTGGAGCAGCTTTCATTGTCTAGCTAAGGAGCTGCCGTAGTTGTTGTGGGATCAATCATTCGGTGGCTAATCAGCCGGAATATCTGTCTCCGAGGAGAGGTACTACTACCAAGGAAATTCTCTGAAGGGTGAGCCATTTCTGGCACCCTAGTTGTATTCAAAAACTGCATAATAATAAAACCCTCATATCTGCTGCATCGGTTTTCCCGCATTGGGTATTTCTGAGGACTTCTATCCAAAAATAATGGTGTCCCTTGTGTGATTGTCTCAGTTATTTCAGTTGTTGATTTGTATGTGTTAAAGTTGCATTTGTGTTTATTTCGGTATTTATATTTATAAATAACTTGTTAATGGAAAGAACAAGTAGGAGATAATAAACCAGATAATGCAGTAGGGATTTCTAATGTGTCAGACTTAGAAATTTCAACATGGTATCAGAGGATTGCAGATCATAGGAGGACTGAAGACATCGGCAGAAATCTGAAATTTGCAGCAGTAGCAGCTGTCCTGAGAGACAACATTGTTCAAGAGCAGAAGCAGCAAGAGAGGAAGTGGTGCAGAACGTGCGTCATCATTTCAAGCCAGGAGGAGGGTCAGCGCAGAGGCAGAAAGGGGCAGATCAGACCTATGCAGTGCTCGATCGTCTTTCTCAGCCAGGAAGGATCGACGTTGTGGCCAGGAAGATGAGATTCAACCTTTTTCGGGATTGCGCAGAGCCTGAAGGGCTCAGTTTCTTCAGTTGTCGGAGCTTGGGGAGCTGTGGGCAAATTGTGATTTGAGGAGCGGTGGGACATTTTTTTTGTCGAAGTAGAACAATGTCTAAGGAGACGGGACCAAGGTAGAGGGTGTTAGGTCCCTATACTATTAGTGTAACCCCTTATTGTTATTAGTACAACCCCCTTATTATATTGTTGTGCCCATGTAGTCCCCATATTGTTATTATTGTGCCCCATAGAAGCCCACTATTGTTATTATTATGCCCTTACATTATTATTGTTATGTCGGCTCTAATTTTATATTATGATCCCTTAAACTCCTATATATAGAAAGGAGGCCTTGTCATTTGTATCATCCAAGAATTGTACATTTGTGTAATGTAAATGAGGTTGCCCCCTCGAAGAGGCTGAATTCTAAGGCGTTTATCTTTCTTTTTTATCTTTTTGGGAGTTGGTTTCATAACATTTGGTATCAGAGCTTTGGATTCTAGGGTTTCACTGCTCCAAACAGGTCATCATGGCATTTTCGCTATAACTTTTTTTCTACGACGTTTCAGAAGCAAAAAAACAAACCCATTTGATACGAAATCGAGCTAAACGTTGGGTATGAATTTCAGATCTTGTCTCGCTATATGTTTGGAGATATGATCTGAGAAAGTTAGGGTTTTGGCAAGCTCCATAATTTCATCTAAAACAAATCATCGTGGAATTTTTGCTATAACATTTTCGCTACGAAGTTTTAGAAACTACAAAAGAAAACCCATTTGAGAAGAAAGCGGTCTGAACCTCGGGTCAGAATTTCAGATCTTGGCTCACTATATTTTCGGATATATGTTCTGAGGAAGTTAGGGTTTTTGTAGACTCCTGAATTACATCTTAAACAAGTGACCTTGGGAAAAAGTCATAACTTCTTCTCTGAGAATCGGATTGAAATTTCGTAAGAAGGTACAGAAAGAGGACGGACTGTATTTTGTTTGGGTATAATTTTCAGAACCTAAGGTTGAAATAGTGACACCCGGCATGTTGTACAAGTTCACTTTACTGAACTAGTCTATAATTAGGTCATCGCGGGATATTGGGAATAAATATTTCTTCGAGAATCCAATTGCGATCAGACTTGTGGAGTTAGAAAGAGGACTCAGAGGGCTATTACAGGCCAAAATTTCAGAACTTAAAGATCTGAAATTACAGAGTTACAGTCGTTTCAAGATCAAGCTCCTAAAATCAAGAAAAAGCGAGATGAGGAAGTTTGATGGCAAGGATTCGATAAATTGGATACTACAGATGGAGAAATATTTTGATCTACATATTGTACCACTGTTACAAAAGGTATGTATTGCATCTAATTACTTAGAACCAAATCAATTTTTATGGTATAAAGGGCTTTGTTCTCGTAAACCACTTGTCACGTGATCAATTTTCACGAAGGAAATGATAGCACATTATGAGGATACCAAGAGAAACACCTTCTTTAGCCAATTGATAAATCACAAACAAAAGGTTCAATGGCAGAACACATTAAGGACTTTCAAAAATTGAGTATAAGGGTAAATGATATTCTAGAGAAGCAAAAGATAAATAGTTTTATCTATGCCATGGAAGTTGATATCAATGGTATGAAAGCATATTGGAAGAAAGGCATGGAAGATTTGAAGAAAGACATGGAAGGTTTGAAGGAAGGTGGGACAAAGTTGCTACAAGAAAGGCCTCCTAATGATGAAAAGGATCAAGAAACATCAAAAGAAGAGGATATACACTAGGAACCAACCCTAGAGAAAGAACAAATGAATCTGACCATATCTTGTATTGCAATGGCAAGAATTACCACTCCTCAAACTCTCAAGATAGAAGGACATATCAAGAAGAAGAAGGTTCAAGCAGTGAAATATCAGGAAGAAAAGTATCAAGAAACATCAAAAGAAAAGGATACTCACCAGGAACCAACCCCAGAGAAAGAAGAAATGAATCCGACCATATCTTGTAATTCATTGCTTGGAATTACCACTCCTCAAACTATAAAGATAGAAGGACATATCAAGAAGAAAAAGGTAATAATGTTGATTGATTTGGGTAGTACCCATAATTTTATTCATTGTAAGATAGCCAAGGAATTGAATTGTTTCCTATATCCAACACCAGAGTGTCAAGTGACGATTGTAAGTGGAGGAACCATAAATTGCTCTGGTAAGTGCCATAATATCAAGCTATCCATGAGAGAATATGTATTGAATAGCCCAATGCTTTTCATTCCAATGGATGGTATTAATGTTGTACGAGGAGTCCAATGGCTACAATCCTTGGGTACAATAGCTTTTAATTTTCAAGAACTTTTCATGAAATTTTGTTTGGAAGGAAAGGAAGTTGAATTAAGGGGTATCATAGGGAAACCAAGAAACATAATCAGCGCTAACAAAATGACAAAGCTTTTAAAGAAAGAACAACGAGGTGTAATTGCACAATTATGTTCACTAATGGTTCCCACATCGAAATCATCTATTTCTCCATATCACCAAAAAGTCTTGGACAATCATTCCAAGGTATTTGATACTCCCAAAGGTCTCCCACGTATTCAAGATCATGATCATGCTATTCATTTGATTCTAGTAAGTGTTCCTCCAAACATCAGGCCTTATAGATATCCATATGCCCAAAGGAGTGGAATTGAACATATGGTTGTAGAAATGGTAGAGGTTGGTATAATTATCCAACCAAATTTGATAAACAAAGCAAGGGATGAATGGAATAATGGCGAAGCAGGGAGGGAACTCATTCAAAAGTTGTCGAAGATCCCAGTTGCAACAATATTGCCAGAATTTGACAAGGAAGGAAAAATCATATTGGAACCTAAAGCATTCACAAAACCGAGAAGCCGGCAGCTACGAAATCGATCAATTTAAGAGTATCTCATCAAGTGGACGAACTTACCCGCTAAAGATTCTACATGGAAGGATGAGAATTTTATACAAAAGCATCAAGAACTACTCAAGCGTTGAGGACAACACTTTTCGAAGGAGGGGCATGTTAGGTCCCTATACTACTAGTGTAACCCCTCATTGTTATTAGTACAACCCCTTATTATATTGTTGTGCCCATGTAGTCCCCATATTGTTATTATTGTGCCCCATAGAAGCCCACTATTGTTATTATTGTGCCCTTAAATTATTATTCTTATGTCGACTCTGATTATATTATGACCCCTTACACTCCTATATAGAGAAAGGAGGTCTTGTCATTTGTATCATCCAAGAATTGTTCATTTGTGTAATGTAAAGGAGGTTGCCCCCTCAAAGAGGCTAAATTATAAGGCATTTATCTTTCTTATCTATCTTTTTGTGCGCTGGTTTCATAATAGAGGGAGTCACTACCTCGACGGATTTCTAGACAAGGAATCCAAATCCAAGTTGTAGTTGCAAGGAGAATTGGAGAGGAGCGGTTCGACAGTTGGCCAGAGGATTTCAGAAGGGAAATCAGGACTTAGAGGGAGATTTCCAGGAGGGGAGTCGAGACTCAGAGGGAGTCCAAAAAGAGGAGTTGAAATGGCAGTGAACAGATTGAGGGATCAGGACAGGTTGGACGAGGCTTCCAACTTTGTCATCTAGACGACCAGGATCCTGGCAGTCCTGGATCGACATCGCATCAAGGACTTTGCATTGAGAACCATGGCCATCCTAGTTGATCCAGCTGAGAACGAGAAGTATGAGGATGCAATGGCGAGGGTGAAGTGCATGATCCTTGACGGGGTCAAAGATCATGTCATACCACATATTGCTGAGAAGAACACAACAAACGAGATGTGGGACACTTTGACGACCTTGTATCAGGGCTCTTCCATATAGCAGAAGATGCTATTGGAGAATCAACTGCGGTCATATTAGATGCAGAGGGGAGAGCAGATAGATCCATTCCTTCTCAGGTTACAGGAGATTTGCGACCAGCTTACTTCCGTGGGGTCTACACTGGATCCAGAATTTATGGTCATGACTACCCTAAATGCAGTCTCCAAGGAGTGGGAGACATTTGTCCAAAGTATCTTGGGTAGGGCTACTCTTCCCGGTTGGGAGGAGATGTGGGCAGCTCTTCACCAAGAAGGGATCAAGAGGATGACCAAGGTGGGGAGTAGTGGCAAGGGAGGTCGAATCAAGAAAGAGAAGGATGCGGCTTTAGCATCTGTGGGACAGCAAGGGAAGAGGAAGAAGAAGGACATCTCCAAGGTTAAGTGCTTCCATTGTGGGGTGCTGGGACATTATTGTTAATTTTAGGTATGTTCTATGCTGAGAGCAATTTACTTCAATTTTTCATTTTAGCTCAATGACAATATTCAGATTAGCAATCACGTCAGCATGATAGTAAAGTGCAGATAGAACATAAATATAAACATCAAAAGACAAGCCAAGACAAGAGGACACAAGATGTGGCACTAGCCAGGGACAAACCCCAATGTGGGGAAACCCTTGATCAATTCTTCTTATATTCTTCAATATTTTAGCGGAGAAAGAGAGATAGTACAAATACATTTGAAGTCAACACTTTGACTTGCCAAAATGAGAGATCAGAGATCAAAGATCTTCACCATGAAGATGACACAATGCAGCAAATGATAAGCCTAGTGCAACTCAACCAATTACCCGAAATACTAAAGCTTTCCTTCTATAAAGCTCTTCCTCCTTTGCTGCTTCACTAATCTAATCATGTCAAGGCTGATGATCTGGCACCTTTCATATGCAACAAGGACTGATACATTTCATGGCAGACCTGACACTAGATAGAGCACAACACTCTAAACAAACCCCACAGTCCACCTATTGTCTGCAGCTTGCCCTTACACATTTGCTCCAACTGTCTACTTCCTGAGGGGTTGCTATCCTTCTTAACGCATTACTTTAATAGCTTCCAACTGCTGGCTATGGCATGCGACCTAGCCCAGCAGTGGGCTGAGACTCAGATCTCCTCAATCAATCCTTAAGCAATCAGATTTAGGCTTCTCCTTACAGCGGATACTTCTGTCTAGCAAAATGAGTTCAAGAATGACTTGATCAGGCCCAAAACAATCCACGTTGTCACCTGCAACAATGTGACTTTAACGCTAATGAAATACTTCCTTTCATTATGGCATAAGACCACTCATCTTGTTGCGTCTTAGGTCTTTGTATGCTGTTGATTAGGATCTCTTCTATTGCGGCTAATAGAGCTGTGTATAAGGCCTTTTCCATGATGGAAAATAAGAGATAGATGAGGGATGCCAATTAGGTCTCCTTAACAGCGTCTTGAGGCTTCTCTTTGTTGACTCCAATGATAGGGCCTTCTTCTAGCTATGGAACAGAACCTCACTAGCTGTGGATAGGTCACTTCTGGACAGCGTTTAAGCTTCCTTAACAGTGGCTAGGTGACCTTGCTCTTATGCGGATAAGTGTTGCTCCTTATAGCGGATAAGGGCCAGATATGACAGCGTTAAAGACTCCTTGTTTGGACTGTGGATGAGGGCTCTACAATAGTTGTAGATCAGGCCTACGGTTAGGGCACTTAGGGATGCGTATCTTCAGCTTAGAATAGACCTCCTTCACTGTGGTTAGGGCTAGATAAAAGCCTCTTGAGACTGCGGTTTAAGGCCTCCCCTTTACTATGTATAAGTGTCCCTTCTTGCTGCATATAAACCCTCATTGACTACGGCCTGGGGCACCCTTAAATGTTGCGGCTAGTGCACCCTTAAATATTGCGGATAGAAGCCTCCTCTAGCTGCATAAAGAACCCTCCTTGACTGCGGCTTTGGACAACATATGAATCTTCCTTAGACTGCGTATAGAAGGCCTCTCTTTGTTGCGTAGATAAACCCTCCTTGACTGTATAGAGGTGTCTCCACCTAAGACTACATATAGCCTTCTCTTTTTGACAGCGTCTAGGGCTAGGGCATCTCCTCTAGGGCAGCATATCCTCTTTAGATCTCTCCTGCCTCCAAAACCCAAACAAGTGGAGAGAGATCACAAGAGATGGGTGAACAAATGACTTGAAGGCCACTTTTATTTATGGTGCAACGTTGAGGTTGAGTGGGGGTAATTTGGTTGATGGCTGACCTTGACGAATTGTCACATAACACAAATAAATTCATATCTCCATGAATACATTTTGGAGTCGGATGATCTTTAAATCAATCCTATACCTCTCGACGAGAGGAATCCAAGAAAAATATCAGTTCCCATGAATAAGAAGACCCACATGGAGTTTGGCCCTAGTTGCCGGAACTATCGAGAATAGCCAAAACTATCGGGAAAGCTTACGCAGAGGGCAGAAGCGGAACTGCTGGAGTGTTTATCCAGGGTTTCAGCCGAAGCATTTGTCTCCGAAGGAGAGCAGCATGCAAGGGACAAGCATGTATTGGTACAGCTAGCATGCAAGGGACAGCTAGCATGCAACAACAAGCATGCTAAGGACAACAAGCATGCTAGGGACAGAAAGCATGCTAAGGACAACAAGCATGCTACGAACAACAAGCAAGCAAGGGACAACAAGCAAGCAAGGTGCAACCAGCACATAGGTCAGTATGGCAACATGGTGCAGCAATGACACAATGCAGAGTACAGTGATGGGTACAATCATGATTAATGAAGCATGATGAGATGCAGCATAGTGATGATGGGTGTAGCATGGTGCAGCATGGTGAGGTGCAACATGATCGCGAAATGCAACACAACGATGGGTGAAGGAGTCAACTTGGAGAATTAGTTGAAGCAGCATGTCTTCAACTGATCTCATGTATCATCTTCTTAGAGATGATCTATGCTCTTATCTAGATAAGTCAAAGTGTTGACTTCTGTTGTAAGCATACTATCTCTCTCTCTCTGCTGAACTGTTGAAGAACATATAAGAAGAATTGATCAAGGGTTTCCCCACATCGGGGTTTGTCCCTGGCTAGCGCCACATCTTGTGTCCTCTTGTCTTGGCTTGTCTTCTGCGATTTATGTTTATGTTCTATCTACAGTTTACTTTAATGTTGATGTGATTGCTAATCTGGAAAAGATATTGAGCTAACTATGAAAATTGAAATAAATTTCTCTAAGCATAGAACATACCTAAACTTAACATGGTATCAGAGCTGAGGTGAAGACAAAGCCCAAGCAAGAGTGAGAGAGAAATCACCAAAGACAGTTGCGAAAGAACAAAAGGATCAGTGGATTACTCATCCCTCTTCAAATTCACCGAGGGTGAAGTCGAAGCAGAGAATATTATCAGAATGGCGCAGCAGAAGTTTCTGATGGCCTACCTAAAGATCACTGCAATGGGAAGTCTGAATCTAAGGGTGGAAGGAAAGGCAGATGCCTTGGTTGCAATAAGTTCGGCCATTATGCAAAGGAGTGTCTGAATGGTAGGGACACATCACTTGATGATGATAAAAATCTTTCTAGGGACATCTTCAATGATCAAAGGATTGACAAGTAATGCAGGTCATCAAGGAAATGGCCGACTCTTCAGAGAAAACGAGGAACCCTAGGTATGAAGAATCAAATGTTGTTTCTGATAAGATAAATAAGTGTTATCTTGTATTGGCCCTCTCCTTCAGATTCTGTGGGAATCTGGCTTATTGATTGTAGTGCTTCAAGGCACTTAATCGGATAGAAGGGTGATCTCTCTAACTTAGTAGAGATGGAAACAATCGTGGGATTATACTTGGAGTTGATGCTACCTATCCCGGAAAGGGTGTAGGAATTTTACCCCTCAATTGGGTGAGGGTAACTCAATTCCTTTACATAATCTCTTTTATGTACCTGATCACAAGAAGAACTTGGTGTCCATTTCGACAATGGAAGTCAAAGGTTTTAGGGTGGAATTCATCGATGGAAAGGTACGTGTTTGAAAATAGAATTTTCAAAGATGCTTTTTCTCATGGGTTCAAGGTTGGCAATTTGTATCATGTTCCAGGATGGTCCATTGGGGATCATGTCAATTGACATATCTCACCTATAACACCGAAGGTCTACTTATGGGGCCCTACCCGATGTGAGTCAGATGGTGACAAGGATGCCTGAATTCAAGAAGAGCATGAAGGTACATGTCTGAGATGCATCGAAGGAAAATATTACAAGGGGACCATTCTCCTTATGTAGCAAGTCCACAGGTTTAGAACAACACGAGGAGTTTGAGATTCATGATCGGGAATCTCATGTATACAGGTGGAAGAAAGCCCTCTATGGCTTGAAGCAAAACACCCCGGGAATAGTATGAGAGGATTGATAGCTGTCTGATGAAGCTGAGATTCACTAGGAGTGAAACTGATCCAAACCATTGCTCGAAGGTTGTGGATGATAGACCTCTCATACCGGCACCTTCTACGGATGACCTATTTCTGACAAGTGCAAACCCTCTCATTTGTAGAAGTAAGAGGGAGTTGGATTCCGGATGTGGAATGGTAAACTGCAAGCCCGTGACTACCTCGAGGATCTTAACTTTCAGAAGTTATATGGTAGTGACGCCGGACCAAATTTGGGAAATGCCTCTGAGTTCCATAGACTTATTCGCGTTGATGTTCTTGGTGAACTTCCATCCGGACATATGTTTTGCAATTAGTATGATGAGCTCATATATGGTTGAACCTCATTGGATTGGTGCCAAGAATCTTCTAAGATGTCCTCGGAGCACAATTTCTCATGAATTGAGATACACTGCCAGAAATGTGACGCTGCATGATTATTCGAATGCTGACTAGGCAGGCAATGTGGAGGATCGCAAGAGCACTTCTGAGTGTTGATTCTATTTGGGTTCTGCCTCAATATCATGGATGAGCAGGAAGCAGAAGTCGGTTGCTATAAGCATCGCCGAGACCGAATACATAGCTACAAGTATGATCTCGTATGAAGCTACCTGGTTGTGGAAGCTCTTCAGTGAGCTATTTGTACACATGATGGATATCACTATGATCTTCTGTGTCAACCAGGGGGGATTCAATTGTTGAGGAATCCCATATTCTATGATTGCTCTAGCAGATAGACATCAGATACTACCTTATCTGGGATATGGTACGTCGATGAGCGAGGAGGCTCCATCGCATTGAGACTGATGTACAGGTCGCAGACATTTTGTCAAAGCCCCGAGGAAAGGTCAAATCCGTGACTTTCCCAAACAATTTGGAGTCGTTGAGAGACTTTCTTATAAGGGTCCTACATGTTACATGCATTGAGCTCTAGGAGCTCTGGGGGGCTTGGGGTATTTACTAGAGCAACACATGACCATAGGGCAACTCACCCTCCCCTAATGGTGCGCTGTGTACAGGGTGAATGGCTCAGCCTTCCCCTGTGATACCCTGAGGCGACTTAGGGACAAGATGAATGGTTCTCCTGTCAAGGCATCCTACCCATGCAGTCTAGGACTAATGGGAAGTACCTCTCATCTGGCCAATGAGCAGGGAAATGGGGTTAGGGACCATAGTAATACTATCGATGGACGCATTTTTGTATCTACCGTACTCCCTATGCTAGGATGACCTCCATTGATTTAGGATCAATGAAACTGATCTGGGATCAGTATGAGTGGTTTGAGACACTCTCTTATCATATTGATGTGGGGTCAATGAAACTGACTTTGGGTCAGTAAGAGCGATATGACACACTCTCTTCATATGGAACTAACTTCGGGTCAGTAGAGAATGGTATGAGAAATTCTCGATCAATTCTTCTTATTCATGGTTCAACAGAGAAGAACAGAGCTCAACAGAGCAGAACAGAGTAGAGCAGGGCACTGATGGCAGAGATAGTACAATCAGACAGATGGATCAGCGGATGGAGTTCTCCCTAGTTGAGAGGTAGTGTTAAAATTGGCAACTAGGGCCAAACTCCATGTGGGTCATCTTATTTATGGCATCTGATATTTTTTTTGGATCCCTCTCATCGAGAGGTGTAGGATTGATCTAAAGATCATACGATTCCGATAAGTATTCATGGAGTTATGAATTTATTTGTGTTATAAGACAATTCGTCAAGGTCGGCCAACAACCAAATAAACCCCACATGTGCTCAACGTTTTAGTATAAAAGGAGATGACTTGAGAGTCATTTCTACACACACATCTATCTTGATTTCTCTCCACTTGTCTTGGGTGTTAGTGGAAGATAAATCTAGGTGTGGAAGCCCTAGACATTGGAGGAAAGAAGATTAAGGGAGTTGCCCTAGCAAGGAAAACGCAGTCCTAAGGAGGATGCCCTAGCCACGGTCCTAAGGAGGATGACCTGGTCACAGTCCTAAAGGATGTCTAACCGCAGTCTGCCCTAATCCAAGAAGACGCAGTCATGTTGTGAAGGAGATAGCCCTAAGTTGGAGGCAAGGGAACTTTGTCTTAGCCGCAGCAAAGGAGAGCTGAACAATGTGGTTGAAGAGGCTTGTTTCATGATCTTTTGGAGGGTTGAGTTTGTTGTAAGGGAGGCCAAGATTACTCCCTAAAGGGCTGAGACAAGGAAAGGTTGTTGCAGCCTACGTGGAGGAGTTCTTAGGTGCCCAATGCTTGGTAAAGGGCAGTGTAGACTGCTATGGGTAAGCCGCAGCCTTGCAAACTGTTTGGAGGGCAACATATGGTGGTGTGAGTGGGCTGTAGGTGGAAACGGAGGTCTGTGGTAGGCCGAAGGCCTAGCCACTCCAAAACAAGGCAGCATCAAGGTGTATTGGGGGCTGTCTATGCCCAAAACAGCAACAATGGGAGCCACCACTTCTCCAAGGGTAAGTCGTAGTCTAGAAGGGTTGTTTTAGTAGCTGATCAAGGGTTATTACAGCAGGCAAATATGCCCTAACCAGCAACAGCGGGACAATAGTGTTGTTGTGCATAGCAGCAATGGTTCATGGTGTTGCAAACTCATTGAACAACACAATGATTAGGATAGCTATGACATTATGCAGCAGTGGCACAATAGGACAACAACAACAACAAGGTGAAGCAAGCATAGTGTTGCAAGTACATTGAGACAACAGTATGGTACTTGGTGCAGCAAGTACACAAAGCAACAATGGTGCAACAAGCACATGGGTGACAGCATGGTGCAGCAGTAGCACAAGGTACAATAGTGCTAAACACTGGGACAACAGTGCAACATAAGGTCCAGAATTGTGATGATGGTGCAGCACGGTGAGGTGCAACATGATGACAAGATGCAGCACAATGATAGGTGAAGGAGTCACCATGGAGAATCAGTTGAAGCAACATGTCTTCAACTGATCTCATGTATCATCTTCCTAGAGATGATCTATGCTCTTATCTACATAAGTCAAAGTGTTTACTTCTGTTGTAAATGTATTATCTCTATCTCTCTCTCTCTGCTGAACTATTGAAGAACATATAAGAAGAATTGATCAAGGGTTTCCCCACATTGGGGTTTGTCCCTAGCTAGAGCCACATCTTGTGTCCTCTTAGCTTGGCTTGTCTTCTGCGATTTATGTTTATGTTCTATCTACGATTTACTTTAATGCTAATGTGATTGCTAATCTGGAAAAGATATTGAGGCTTTGAGCTAACTATGAAAATTGAAATAACTTTCTCTAAGCATAGAACATTCATAAACTTAACATAAACTCAATTCATAAAATGGACACCAATGCTTGCAACAAATTCATTATCCTTTATTCATCCAAAAAGAAAATTTTAATATACAACGACCAACAAATGCAATTGTGCTTCCTCTCCTACATAACTCCTCTATGTGTAACCTGTAACTTGTAACTCGTATGTAACTCTCCTCTATGTAACTCTCCCTCTATATATTATGCTTTCAAAATTTGAGATCCAAAACTCAACAATTTGATCTTACCCAAATGCCAACAAAATTACAAAAATACATTTCAAATGATGTTTTTGGAATTTGTTATGGCAAATTTGTCTTGGGAAATCTCATGATCCATGCATAGCATGATTGAGATATAGAATACCTGATTGCAACTCTATATAGCTTGATAAAGAAACAAAATAAATCTTCAACTCGAAATATATGGAACCGTGGCTGACCCAAAACCGTCAAACCCAACGATTTTGTACTTAACTTCAGAATTCTGGCATTGATTATGTACTTAAAAATTGCACTAACCATAACTTCTTCATGATGACGAATTTTGATAAACGGTTTTTGAGTTACTTGAATGAAGGTATTTTGAACAAGCTGCATGTCTCAGAATCACAATATTCTTCTTCATTTGATCACAAATTGAGATTTTAATCTACAACCATTCATTCTGTACTTAACTTGTAGCAACTAATTTAATTGACTTGTGAAGAATATGAGCAATGAATCCCTCCAGTAAATAATCTTGGCAAAACCATCATTAGCAAATGATAGCAAAGTCATCTCTAATCATTTAAAAGTTAAGAAAACTAATGTTAATCAGCTGCGAAGTGTAAGATATGAATTGGTGGCAAGTTGTGGAATTATGGTATGAAATGAGTTAAAAAAATAGGAATTTAGATTATGAATAATGGAATTGTACGATGGAAAAAATGGGCATATTTGAGGCCCAACATCCCCCATGCCTTTGGATTTTCATGTCCTCATGCAAACAAATCCCTTGCTCATTTACAGATTCTTGACATTATTTTGTAGATGTGGGTTCTTGTGGGACAACATTGCTTTAATATTTGGAGGTGTTGGTGTTGGAATTTCTAAGTCTGGCACGTTAGAAACCCTTCATGCACTTTACTAATTTATTCCTACCTACTTGTTCGGTTAATTAACAAGTTATTTACCATGTAAATACTGGAAATAAATACAAGTACATGTTCAACACATTACAGATCATCAACTGAAGGAAACATAAACAAGCACACAAGTGACACCATTGTTTTTGGGCTAATGTCCCCGGAAAAACCCAATGCGGGAAAACCGGTGTAGCTATCTGAGGGTTTGATTTATTAAGCAGTTTCATAATTCTATTTGGGTGTCAAATCCGGCTCACCCAACAGAGAAAAATATCGGCAGTAGCACCCCTCTACTCGGAAGCAGATATTCCAGCTAAAACCCCAGATAAACACTCTAGCAGCTCCACAGCTCCAATCTGCCCCATGAAACCCCAGCGTCAGCCTCTAGGGACTGTGTTAGCTCTCTCGGCAGTTCCGACTTCTACCCTTTGCGTTAGCTTTCCCGGCTATTCCGACAGTTCCCAAAAATTCCGGTTGTTCTTGGCAGTTCCGACTTCTGCCCTCTTTGTCAGCTTTCCTGGCAATCCCGGCAGTTCCCGGAAGTTCCAACTATTCCCGACAGTTCCTGATTCTGCCCTTTGCATCAACTTTCGTAGTTGTTCTGGCAGTTCCCAATAGTTCTGGCTGTTCCCGGTAGTTTTGGCTTCTGCCCTTTGTGTCAGCTTTCCCGGTTGTTCCGGCAGTTCTGTCTGTTCCAATAGTTCCTGACAGTTCCGGATATTCCCGACATTTCCGGCTTCTGCCCTCTCTACTTCTGTATTCACTGCCCCTCAGCTGCAACTCTGATCACTCTCTCAACTTTCTCAGCAAACCCAGCCCCAGAAAGTCGAAATCTTGATCTCTTGGTGTGTTCTCCAAGTGACCCTCAAGCCTCCTCTTATACTTTTCTCGTTGACAGATCAACGGTCAAGATTAAGTCCCTAATCAACGGCTAAGATTATATCTGGCTTGATCCATGACTTTTGGACCATTCTAACACAGTTTTTATATTAATTCACATTAATATTTTAATTTCCCTAAGTTTAGACTTAGGGATTCCATTAAAAATATTGATTATTTTAATATATCCCCAACTGTTTAGAATCTGCGCAAACCCTTTCTGCGCATTGGAGATCTCATGTGCCTTAGCCTCTCCACCAAATTTCGTGGCTAGAGCACATCCGATGCTACGCCAAATCAACACTCCCTCTTAGCGAGGACTGTGCTCTAGCAATACTCCTCACTGAGCATCACCCTGATCATCCGGCATCTGTCCCTGTACTGATGCTAGGCCTGCTGCCCATCACCTGTGCTACTACATCCTGTACTGCTACCCATGGCCCTGTCACTGCCACTGCTGCATCCTTACTACAACTCCCTCTCATCTTGCTGCATCGTGTTGCCCATAGCATTGTCATTGCTAACTACTGCATTGTAACCCAGTTACTGAGAAGTAACTGATCTCCCAACTCTGACATCTCTGTCAGGCTAGAGACAACCTCGATGTTGAAGCTCCCTCTGTCGTTGACAAGTGCTCCCTCCCTAACCTCTGCGTTGCTGCAACAACTCTGTGCATCTCGCACCGTTGCACACCTCTCTGTGTCATCCTGCACTGGTGCAAAACTCCTGTGCTTCTCGCACTGTTGCCTCATGCTGTCCTAGGAATCCTGCACTGTAGCTCCCTCTGTCGCTCCATCCACATCCGTCTCTACTGACATCGCCAGTACTGCTACTCCTCTTTGAGGCTGTTGTAGCAACGTCAATCCAAGAGATTGGGTACCTCAAAGATTGCCCCTCATTGCCTGTAGTCCTCCTGACTATAGCTTGATGTCTCCCCACTTCCGCTCAAGTGGTGTGTGTGCACTCATGGCACACATAACAAAAAGGATCTTGGCCTTCCAGATGACAAAGTTGGATGCCTCATCCAACCTGTCTTGATCCCTTAGCCCATTCATGGCCATCTCTCTACTCTTCTTGTTAACTCCTCTCAGTCTCTCTACTTCCCACCTGGAAGTTCTTTGTTCGACTCTTGCTGAGTCTACTTCTCATCTGGAAGTTCTCAGTTCGACTACTACTGAGTCTACTTCCTGTCTGGAAGTTCTCTCTTCGACTCCTACTGAGTCTCTACTTCCTGCCTGGAAGTTCTCAGTTTGACTCTTGAGTAGTCTCTCCACTTGCCGTCTGGAAATTCTCGGCTCGACTCTTGCTGTGTCTCTCTACTTCTCGTCTGGAAGTTCTTGGTTCGACTCCTGCTGAATCTCTCCACTTCCTGTCTGGAAGTTCTCGGTTTAACTCATGCTGAGTCTCTCTACTTCCCGTCTAGAAGTTCTCTTCTGGACTCCCTCTGAGTCCCCATTTCCCACCTGGAAATCCTTCTGCCAACGTCAAGTTGCCCCTCTCTGATCGTCTATGCAACAGCAACACTGATCCGGATTCCTTGCCTAGAAATCCACCTCGGCAACAACTCCCTCTACCTTAGCCTTGCCCTGTTAGGCATTGTTTTGACTACAGTACCCCACTAGCTCCACTCTGCAACTTACCCACAGCCTCCTAAACCCCAGCAACCTAAAGGTTAGAGCTCTTAGGCTCTACGCAATCAGGGACTGGCTGAAATGCTCCCCTAGCCAACTGCATCAACCCTCTCGGTCTTTGCGTGAGCCTTTTCTGCCCTCCTCAGTCTCTGCGTTGGCCTCTTCCTAGCTCAATCTTGATGACGCGGGCACTGTGTCACCCCTTCCTTGCTGCTACTCTGCTAGGAACAACTTCTGTCACTTGGGATAGTTGTTTTCTGCTATGTAAGAACCATAAAAAATAGATATATAGAAAACAGTAAGGAATTTACCTACAGTTGAAGTACCTACCTGAACTGCTGCAGTTGAAGATGCCTCCGGCTACGCTGCTCCAGTTACCGAGAGACCGATTCCACCCAGCCAGACCGAGCAGAGCCTGGCTGCTCAATCCAGTAAGCTTCTCAACAGAAGCTGATTGTCCCCCGTGCCCAGAACCTCAGAACGGTCAAGCTCTTCCAATGGTTGATTCCTCCTCCTGGTTCCGAATTCTTCCTCTTGGTTTTTCTCCCCCTGCTCAACCCCTTACCTGCGGTTTATATCCTTGGGTTTGGCGGTGGCCACCCTCCCACCTGCAGCCACCACTCACCCTGCTACTGCCACGCCTCCGCCTACGTAGCCTGGTCTCGATTCAGGTTGTGAAATGAAAATCCACCTATTTTTGAGACCATAAGATATTTATAAATCTTTTTAAAATGACCATTGGTATATTCACATATCATTAACTTTATAATGTTTATATATACTTTATCATATTACATTGTTTGATTTATATTTATTTTAATATAAAGTTTGATTTATATTTATTTTAATATGAAGTTTATTTATATTGTTTTACTATAAAGTTTAGAACTTTATATTAATTAATTATTTATATTAATACTTAACCTTTATTCTATTTTATTAATATGATTTTTATCAATATTCTGGAGCATATATATATATATATTCCTCTTGATCTAACCATACATTACGAGATATTGATGAACGAGTAGAACTTCTTTTCCGAGAAGGGTCATGGTATTTAGTACTTATAATCATTTTAGTATAAAATACTAGTGTGGTGTATGCAACACATGCATATGTAGCTATCATATGCATGTACCGTATACTTGCTATTATGTTTGCATTCTTTGTATTTATAGATGGGTCGTTACATACACTCCCCCTTCAGAAAACTTCGTCCCGAAGTTAGAGTTTTTATCTTATCTGATTACTTATGATAGTAATTAGTACACCTTTCTTAAGTTTATAAACCGAGGTTTTAAATTTTTTATTTTAATATAAAGAGACTATAAAATTAGTGTTTTAGGTTTATGATTTTAATGGACATGTCTTGCCCTATCCAGGTTCCCAAGCTATTCTAAAATCATCCTATCCTTCCTAATCTCTTCCGCTCCCATCCTATCCATCCTCTACTGGAGTATGCCATGGCGTTAGTTTTACTGACCTAACCATTCATAAACCCTAAGGTGACAGCATCGGTTATACCGACCTGATTCCCAGTAGGCATCCGACAGTCATCATCACACGTGTAGGGGAGCGTGATTCGCACAGTCCTCCATGACTCCAAGGTTCGGAGGATAAACGGTGGGCAACACCTCCACCCCTCCTAGTAGAATTAGGGCTAATACCCTATCATAGAATCACTTTGAGATTTAATTGTTCTGAGGTTCTGTCATCACGTGGTCATCCCGGTAACTGTTTATTAACTACAATCGTACACTTATCCATGCATTCGTAAAATGTGCATTAGCATATTCAAAATAACTCATGTATTATTCACATATGTCACTACAGTATAACATATTTTGCCATAGTCCATGCATGTCGTTTGACTTTCATTTAAAATGTAATTATTCCCTGATTTCTATTCCATTGATCATATTGACATGTATAAATAAAACAGATTTATAATATCTTAATTTCTATCAGAAGTAAAATCATTTAACTGTCTTAAACTTTACTTTGACAACTATAATTTAGTAAGATCAACAACATATATCGTTTTGGTATCCATGTACCAGCAGAAGTTAAACATATATTATGTCACAAAATTTCACGTTTATATATAATCATTCAAAATGGTTCTGAGTCTCTGATTGCAGTGAAGTAAATATATACTAAACATAGTTTAAAGTTCTTCAAAATTGACATAGATTAGGGTATCTTTGACATATGTCCTCTGTATTTTCCCAAGTAGCTGATCCAGGACTATATTTGTCCTATTGGACCTTTAGTTGGTCCACCAGGCGATTGTTGAGCTGTCGAACCCTACGTTCCAGTGTACGTAATGGTTCAACCGATACGATTCCCTCATCTGATACCTGAAGATTCCACTATAGTGGGTTGATGCGCTGCTTGGTCGTTGCTGACTACTGCATGAATTCTATGATTACCTTGATTGTAAAGGTTCTGCTGGCCCTATATCTTTTTTGATTCCAAGGTGCTCTTCTGCATAATGACCACATTCAACCGCCTCAGCGACTGATGATGGTTTCCACATGCTTACTAAGAACCATAAAAAACAGATATACAGAAAACAGTAAGGAATTTACAAATAGTTGAAGTACCTACCTGAATTGCTGCAGTTGAAGATGCCTCCGACTACGCTGCTCCAGTTACCGAGCAGAGCCTGGCTGCTCAATCCAATAAGCTTCTCAATAGAAGCTGACTGTTCCCCGTGCCCAGAACCTCAGAACGGTCGAGCTCTTCCAATGGCTGATTCCTCCTCCTGGTTCCGAATTCTTCCTCTTGGTTTTTCTCCCCCTGCACAACCCCTTACCTGCGGTTTATATCCTTGGGTTTGGCGGTGGCCACCCTCCCACTTGCAGCCACTGCTCACCCTGCTACTGCCACGCCTCCGCCTATGTAGCCTGGTCTCGATTCAGGTTGTGAAGTGAAAATCCGCCTATTTTTGAGACCATAAGATATTTATAAATCTTTTTAAAATGACCATTGGTATATTCACGTATCATTAAACTTTATAACGTTTATATATATTTTATCATATTACATTGTTTTATTTATATTTGTTTTAATATAAAGTTTAGAACTTTATACTTGGATCTTTTTTAATTAATTATTTATATTAATACTTAACCTTTATTTTATTAATTTATTAATATGATTTTTATCAATATTCTGGAGCATATAATATATATATATATATATATATATATATTCCTCTTGATCTAACCATACATTATGCGATATTGATGAACGAGTAGAACTTCTTTTCCCAGAAGGGTCATGGTATTTAGTACTTATAATCAATTTAGTATAAAATACTAGTGCGGTGTACGCGACACATGCATATGTAGCTATCATATGCATGTACCGTATACCTGCTATTATGTTTGCGTTCTTTGTATTTATAGATGGTCTGCTCTGCTCGACGGATGTCCTCAGTTCTCCTATGATTTGCAACCACGCTCTGATACCATGTTGGAATTTCTAAGTCTGACATGTTGGAATTTCAAAGTTTGACACGTTGGAACCCTTCATGCACTTTACTGATTTATTCCTACCACCTTGTTATGTTAATTAACATGCTATTTACTATGTAAATACTGGAAATAAATACAAGTACATGTTCAACACATTACAGATCATCAACTGAAGGAAACATAAACAAGCACACAAGTAACACCGTTGTTTTTGGACTAATGTCCCCAGAAAAACCCAATGCGGGAAAACCGGTGCAGCTATCTGAGGGTTTGATTTATTAAGCAGTTTCATAATACAATTTGGGTGCCAAATCCGGCTCACCCAACAGAGAAAAATCTCGGCAGTAGCATGCCTCTACTCGGAAGCAGATATTCCAGCTGAAACCTTGGATAAACACTCTGGCAACTCCAAAGCTCCAATCTGCCCCACGAAACCCCAGCGTCAGCCTCTAGGGAATGCGTCAACTCTCCTGACAGTTCCGGATGTTCCCGGCAGTTTTGGCTTCTGCCCTCTGCGTCAGCTTTCCTGGCTGTTCCGGCAGTTTCTAGCAATTCTGGCTGTTCTTGGAAGTTCCAACTTCTGCCCTCTGCGTTAGCTTTCCCGGCTGTTTTGGCAGTTCCCAGAAGTTCCGACTTCTGCCCTCTACGTCAACTTTCCCAGCTGTTCCGACAGTTCTCAATAGTTCTCAGCAATTCTAGCTTCTGCCCTCTCTGCTTCTGTATTCACTGCCCCTCAGCTGCAACTCTGATCACCCTCTCAACTTTCTCAGCAAACCCAACGCCAGAAAGTCAAAATCTTGATCTCTTGGTGTGTTCTCCAAGTGACCCTCAAGCCTCCTCTTATACTTTTCTCGTTGACAGATCAACGGCCGAGATTAAGTCCCTAATCAGCGACTAAGATTAGATCTGGCTTGATCCATGGCTTTTGGACCATTCTAACACAGCTTTTATATTAATTCACATTAATATTTTAATTTCCCTAAGTTTAGACTTAGGGATTCCATTAAAAATATTAATTATTTTAATATCTCCCCAACTGTTTAGAATCTACCCAAACCCTTTCTGGGTATTGGAGATCTCAAGTGCCTTAGCCTCTCCACCAAATTTCGTGGCTAGAGCACATCCAATGCTACCCCAAATCAACAATTGGTTCTTGTGGAGCAACACTACTTGAATATTTGGAGGTGTCAGTTCTTGTGGAGTAGCACTCTTCACATTTAACATATCATACTAATTTGCTGAGCAATACAAATTGAGGACAAGAAAGGGATGGATGAGGAAGAGATGATGGATGAAATGAGGTGGTGATGGATATGGTAAGTATGTGGATGGTTGCTTGCATACTCTGCCATCTCAAGGCCAATGCATATAGGTGGTTTCCTTTATCATTTCATGGTAGTAATGACTTCATCCTCCAAATAGAATGTTTGTTATCATGGGTGGAGAAGACACTATAGACACTGCCTTTATTAATATATCATAAGGATTTGCTTTTAACATGGTCTTGTAATTAGAGTATAAGTCTTTTTATTATGAGTGGAAAATGGAAGGAAAATAGAAGGATAATGATTTATGAAAGATAAAATGCATGGAATGAGAAGTGGTGAATCATTAAGTTTCCTAAACCTTCTAATGAATTAAAGAATCTTAAACCAAATTTACCTCAAGTTTTACCTTTATTGTTGACGTGCTTGGCGTTGTAGGATGAAGTGGAAGATGAATTGGATGGAGTTGATGTGACTGTTGATCTGACCTATTGAAGAAGGCTGAAGGATGAACTGAAGGTCCCCTTCTCCCCCATGACTGAGGAGTTGTATGTCCCCAAACAACTGAGGAAAGGTGACTGCTACTGCAAATGAATGGCCAGGCTGCTATATGGAAGCCTTTACTGAAATGAATATACTGCTACAAATGAAAATGGAAATGCTGATACAAAAATCCAAACTGCTACAAATATGTGTTGAGATCACAAAACCATATAGTCTTCAACCGCTTCACACCCATGTGCAATCTTGCATATGTGAATAAATGGTGTTGATGTCGAACATAAGAAAGAATCATTGGATTACCGACCATTGAGGAGGTCGTTAACCAATGCGAGATATCCCACCTTTCATGTCAATGGGAATCGAGGCACCAGGTACATTCTACCAACCATGAATGGATTTGTTGAAATCGAATGCACTGCAAAATTCATCCACCAAGAAACATCGATGTATTTCCTTAGTAGATGACAAGGATACCTACCATTAAGGCATGCAGGCTCCCAGGTACCTTATCTAACCCTCACCTTGGTCCCAGATAACTTGTTGATGTCGATGGGACAAAGCTTGTTGGCAGGTGGACCTTAAGGATCCCACATCAACCAACTTGAGTATAAGCATAATGACTTGAAAGATACATGATTTGAAGAACTCATACAAATTTACAAACTTTATTGAGAACTTTGCCTGCAAGAAAAGTCCCTGTCCAGTTGCGCCAAACATGCTGATTTTCACAAAAGGACTTATTTTTCTCTTTACTATTTTCATTTATCTATTTATTACAATACTAACTTTCCTACTACACTGAATAAAATACGTCCTCCTTCAAGTGAAAGAGAACTTCCAATGAAGCCATGTGCGGACCAGTTACATGTTAGTTTTTGGTAGCATAAGTGATCTATCCTTGCAAATTAGTGGAGAGGCTAAGGCACATGAGTTCTAAAGAACCCAGAAACTATTTGGTGAAATTCCACCCGGATTGTATTTTATTAAAATAATTAATATTTTTAATGGAGTTCCTAAGTCTAAACTTAGGGAAATTAAAATATTAATGGGTATTAATCAAAATACGGGTGAAAATGATCTAGAAGGCGGATCAAGTCATGTTTTAATCTTAGCCGTTGATTAGAGACTTAATTTCGGCCGTTGAAGACTCAATAGGAAAAGTATAAAACTGAGGCTTGGGATTCATTTGGAAACACACACACACCAAGAGAGTTCAAGAATTCGATTTTTTAGGGTTGGGTTTGCTGAGGAAATCGAGTTAGAGATCAGTTGCTGTGAGGGGCAGTTCAGCAATGGATTTTGATCCAAGGCTGAAGAATAAATATCAGAGAGGCAACAAAGTGACGGAAGAGGCAACGCAAAGCCTAGGACGGCTAACGCAGGGGCTAAGGAGGCCAGCGCAGAGGACGCAGAAGCCATAGAGGTAGACGCAAAGGATGTAGAGGCTGACGCAAAAAGCCGCAGAGGCTGATGCAGACAGCGTAGAGGGCTGTAGAGGCTGACGCTGGGCTGAAGAGGCGGCGTTGAGGACGTTCTGTGGGGCAATTGAGAGAAGATTAGCTGGGATAGGGTGACACAGTTCCAGAGGAGTGCTTGGAGCAGCTTTCACTGTCCAGCACAAGGAACAGTCAAAGTCACTGTGGGGTTGATCATCCGGTTGTTGATTTTCCAGAATATCTATCTCTGGACAAAGGTACTATTGCCAATGATATTCTCTGAAGGGTGAGCCATTTCTAGCACCCTAGTTGTATTCAGAAATATGCTTAATAATAAAACCCTCATATATGCTACACCGGTTTTCCCGAATTGGATTTTTCTGGGGACGATTGTTCGAAAATAATGGTGTCCTTTGTGTTGTCTCAGTTTATTTCAGTGGTTGATCTGTATATCTATGAAGGTTGCAATTGTGTTTACTTCAATATTTATGTTATTGAATAACTTGTTAATGTAAAGAACAAGTAGGAGATAGTAAACCATATATTGCAGTAGGGGTTTCTGATGTATTAGATTCAGAATTTTTCACA
Organism: Pinus tabuliformis; assembly: GCA_031772625.1. Lineage (NCBI taxonomy): Eukaryota > Viridiplantae > Streptophyta > Pinopsida > Pinales > Pinaceae > Pinus > Pinus tabuliformis. The sequence continues at coordinate 218,276,907 of CM062804.1, read as the reverse complement.
ATACAAAGATATATTCATGCCAGATTTAACATATAAACTTTAGAAGGTACATGAGCATGAAAAATCAGCAGTTTTGAAAGATGTGATACAAAGAGTATTTGAAGATGAGAGTGGTACTTTCACTGGATTGTAATCTGGAACCAATGTTCAATGTAATCCTAGTGGTATTGGCCCATATCTTCATTTGGACCACTCAAAGTCCTCCTCGGTCATGCCAGGCAAACTTGGATAATTGGTCTTAGGAATGCATACCAAGCTTGTTGATGGGCATGGTGAAAGTTCTTCAATCTCAGGTTTAGCCGGATGCTCCCCATCGGATTTGGTACATGAGTTCTCAATCTCCTTGGTAGATAGGCAAGAGGAATCAAGGGAGACTTCCAAATCCTTTTCTGGTTGTGGAGAGATAGATAATTTCCTGAATGTGGTCAGGATGAACTCTTCCTAAGAGGCAGATATCCCAGCTACTGCTAGGATTTGAGAAAGTATTTCAAGGGACATTCTTGAAGCTCTCAATCGTTCTTTGAATTTCTCCTATTGGTTGATGATTCTTGTCTCGCAACATGAATCAGTACACAGGGGTTCTTACAGCGACTCAATTTTTTTTTTTTATCTTTAAAGAGATTGAAATTTAATCTAAATGAATTAAAACTGCTAATTGCAATAAAACTTACCAAACTGGAACTCCTCACTTACTTGGACAACCAGACTTTGGAGCAACCCCAAACAAAAGCGGATGCATGGCTCTTCACTCACGTCTTACTGTCATCTCTGCCTTCTAGTTGTCCTGCAACTAAAATCACACCGAAAACTTGTGAAAGAACATATGCTCTAATCCCTTTAACACCTCCCCGACAACGGCGGAAAATTTTTTGGGGAAATTATGTGTTATAATTCCAACGTTAAATTATCAATTCGTGGCTCGTAAGCTTCGAGGCACAAGCGCAGGTAACGCAGGATCAGAGCATCTAACCTAAACTATCATCATGAAATCTGAAATTTGTTCCTAAATTAAGTACGGAATTTTTATTCCTAGTTTGAAACTAATATATTGATAAGAAAAGGAATAACTCTAATCAAATAATGAATTAATTAAAAGAAATCAGGGAAAATAATGAACGATCTCTTCAAATGAGTGCTACTTGATTCAAAACAACTCAACATGTAAAAGATAAAATTATGCCTAAAGCTAATTGTTCACACAACGCAATTTATTAACAAACAGTCTCTAATTCCATAAACTGCAAAATAAACAAATGATTAACTATGATAATTACTCTATTGAAATCATACAACTCACACTTCCAAACTAGATTTTGCTAATTAACTAAATCAGAGCAATTTTGAGTACAAAACACAGCTAAGTACAGAACGCGGCCTGAGTACAGAATGTGGTTGAGTATAGAATGTGGTTGAGCGCAGAATGGTCGAGTGCAGAATGCGGCCGAGTGCTTACTCCACAACCTGCAAAGTGAAACCAACAACAATGCACTCGCTGCCCTCTACTCAAATCTACAAAACTTAAATGAATCTAGAATACGAATTGAACTGTTGGAATTCTCAAAACTATTTAACAAACAACTTGGAAATGAAATATAAATCTATTGACTGAAACAAAACACACTTCCTAAAATTCTCGGGATCACACCATAAATCAGAAAGTAATTACATAATCAAGAACGCAGAAATAAATTAACACAGCAATTAAATCTAATTCAAATCATTTGCAAGAAATTAAATATAAAAAGGAAATAAACACTAAAATTCACACTTACATAATCTATGTTAACCCTGCAAACATGATGGGTTCAGACGGCCTTTCCTATCCATGTGTTGTAGGTCTAAACTTAATTCATAAAATGGACACCAAAGCTTGCAGCAACTTCATTATCCTTTACTCATCCAAAAACAAAAGTTTAATATACAACAGCCAACAAATGTAATTGTGCTTCCTCTCCTACATAACTCCTCTATGTGTAACCTGTAACTTGTAACTCTTGTGTGTAACTCTGCTCTATGTAAATTCCCTTTATATACTCTTCTTTCACAATTTGAGATCCAAAACTCAACGATCTAATCTTAGCCAAATGCCAACAAAATTACAAAAATACATTTCAAATGATGTTTTTGGAATTTGTTATGGCAAATTTGTCTTGGGAAATCTCATGATCCATGCATAGCATGATTGAGATATAGAATATCTAATTGCAACTCCATATAGCTTGAAAAATAAACAAAAAAAATCTTCAACTCAAAATATATGGAACTGTCGCTAACCCGAAACCGTCAAAGCCAGCGATTATGTACTTAACTTAAGAATTCTGGCACTGATTTTGTACTCAAAAATTGCACTAACCATAACTTCTTCATGATGACGAATTTTGACAAACAGTTTCTAGGTTACCTGAATGAGTATATTTTGACCAATCTCCATGTCTTAGAATCACAAGGTTCTTCTTCATTTGATCACAAATTGAAATTTTAATCTACAACTATTATATACCTAACCTGTAGCAACTATTTTAATTGACTTATGAAGAATTTTAGCAATAAATCCCTGCAGTAAATAAACTTGGCAAAACCATCATTAGCAAATCATAACAAAGTCATCTCTAATCATTAGAAGTTAAGAAAACTAATGATAATCAACCTCGAAGTGTAAGATATGAACTGGTGGCAAGTTGTTGAATTATGGTATGTAATGAGTTAAAAATATAGGAATTTAGGTTATGAATAGTGGAATTGTACGGTGGAAAAAATGGGCATATTTGAGGCCCAACACTGCCCCTGTTGTTGTTGGACTAATGGAACATCTGCTGACTGATCTTTTGTTGGCATCTCTCGAGATTTTCTGAAAGCTCTATCTTCCATGAACTTTGCATCTTGTATTACTACAATTTTCCTGTTGCTTGGAATGTAGATTTTGTATGCTTTTGAGGTCTCACTATACCCTACGAGGTACCCCTTTTCTGCAGTTTGATCTAGCTTACTACGCTTCCCGTTTGGAATGTAACAATATGCCACACTTCCGAATATCCTGAGATGACTCACCTCCGGCTTTTTCCCTGTGCAGACTCCTTCTGGCGTTTTCTTCACCAATGCTCTATGAGAAGTTCTATTCTGGATATACATTGTTGTGTTGCATGCCTCTGCCCATAAGAATCTAGGCAAGTCCTGGTCATATAACATAGCCTTTGTTGCCCTGACAATTGTTCTATTCTTCCGCTCCTCTACTCTGTTCTATTGTGGATTGTATGGAGTTGTCCACTCTCTTTTGATGCCCTCCTTTGCGCAGAAATATGTGAAGTTTTTATCTGTATATTCTCCACCATTATCTGAACACAATACCTTTATCTTTTTCCCTGTCATGTTTTCTGCGAGAGCCTTAAACTCTCTAAACCGATCAAAAACTGCATCCTTGGTCTTTAAGAAATAGATCCATGTTTTTCTAGAGTGATCATCAATAAAGGTGACAAAGTATTTGCCACCGCTAAGAGCTTCTGCTGACATCGGTTCACAAATATCTAAGTGTATCAATCCCAACACGCCTCTTGCTCTATCGTCACTTCTGGGAAAATTTGCCTTAGCGTATTTCCATAATACGTATCCTCTGCATACATCGTCATGCTCAGTACTGAGGATTTAAACTCCTGTAACAGTCTCTTCGAGCATCGTCAGTGGTCCATGGTGTAAGTGTCCCATTCGTCTGTGCCATAGTTCGTTCAACTCCTTTTCAGCATTATGATTACTGCCTATCAGTGCCACTAGAGATTCAATCTGCAATCTATACAATCTGTTGCTTCAAGTTCCAATTTGTCTCTTCTTCTTCCAGCTGGGATGTTTGACATACACCTTCCTTCCAATGAAGTATACATCGTGCCCCTTGTCCTGTAATTGGGACACTGATATCAAATTCATTCCTAACCCCAACACATATAGCACATTAGTGGCTCTTATGTTGGTTCTTGCTTCCATCTGAAACGCTATGGTGCCTCTCCCTATTGGAGTACACTTCATTCTATTTCCCATAGTGATCTGGAAGTCCATATGCTCTTCTTGATAGCTATAGAAGTACTCTCGTACTCGAGTCATGTGAGCTAAAGCCCCACTATCAATACACCAAACGCCTGTTGATGCTAAACTTGACAAACATGCGAATTCTTCTTCTAATATGGGAGATAATACATCTTGACTATTCATGTTGTTTCATGCTATTCTCCTTCTCAACATTGTACTTACTACTGCAAGACACTGCATCTTAGCTAGAGATCTGCTCTGCAAAAGAACCACAGTTGCTCCTTCTACCTCTGACAACCCTTCGATCTAGAGATTGATTCTCTACCAACTTACTTAGAGAATTAGTTGTCCCTCGAAATCTTATCTGTCTGGCCCTTCTAGAGACTTTGAGGAGCTACTTACGCAGTGCTACGTTGCTCCCTTTTCTTCTATACTAGATCTCTCATGCCTCCTGTCGATGCTCCGATACCATGTGAAAATTTGGAAATTCCAAATCCTACAACAACTGATAATATTTCTGAATCTATTTGTTAATTTACTGAAACAAATTATTTGCAGTTATCTACGGCAAATATTGAAATACATACATTGCAGTCTTCACAAATTAATTATTGCGTAAAAATAAATGTAAGGAAAATAGTAGCACAACAATAACAAATTAACGCAGTTATTTTTGGACAATTGTCCCCGGAAAAGCCCAATGTGGGAAAACTGGTGCAGTAGATGAGGGTTTCTTTTATTATTCTTCAGCAAAATCTCATGTACAATCTACAGATAGCAGAATAGAAGAAGAATCACTAAGAGAAATTTTACAAACAAATTTCTCCACTTCACAGTGAATTTCTAACACCTGAGAGGACCTATTGCCCTCACGCTAGCCACACTGCGTCACCATCTACACAGTGACTGCATTGTCCCTACGTCACTACCTTTGCATGGGTGATTTGTGTCCCTCTTTTGCGCTGCCTCTTCCTGTTGTTTCCTACACTCTTGACTATTGCAGATACCCTCTCTCTCTCACTTACAACTCACCCTTTGATTCCATCTCCTCTTGCCAAACTTCAACCAATGAGAAAATCGATCTACTTGGGCAGCTAAGTATCTGCTTGGTGTGTTCCAAATCCCCATCGAAGTCTGTATAATCCTCGCGTTGATCAATCAACGATCCATATTAGATTATAATCAATGGATCAGATCATTTTAACTTGATCCTCGTCTTCTTCTAGAAGTTTCACACCCAGTTTAATTAATACCCTTTAATTATTTTAATTTCCTAAGTTTAGACTTAGGCATCCATTCAAAATAAATAATTATTTTAATAAAACTGTCTCCATGTGGAATTTCCTAAAATGATTGCTGGGTATTACGTAATACATGTGTCCTAGCCTCCCTACAAATTTTGAGCCTTAGAGCATATCCAATGCTACCAGAAATCAAAACTCATGTATTCTAGCCTCTCCACAAAATTTCATGGCTAGAACACATCCGATGCTACAAAAACTAACAATTTCTCATATCATTTTTTGCTTATAAATCTTAAGATGTAATCCATTTAACTCTAACAACTCTCCTAGAACCTCATATCACTTTTAACTTAACTTTTCATTAGGGGCCACCCCTCTTAGCTAACCTAGGAGATAGCTTAAACGGAGAGAGTCGAGTTTAGTGTGACAGCCCCTTCTCTGAGTTCCCTGCCACCAACCACACCTTGTGCGGTTGAAGGCTTTTCTCACTAACCTATAGGTAGGTGTAAGCGGCAGGTGATATCAGGGCCATAGGTAGGAAGGCATTTCAGCAAGAGAAAGAGGTTGCGTAGGAGCCTTTTCATGATTGTTGAGGGGTTGTTTTACACCTACAGGCAGGCCAAGCAGGACGAGGAGAAATTTAGGTTTGTTGGGGCATGAATTATGGTGAGGAACCTTTGTTTTGAGTGGGTTGTGGGTACAGCAAGGCTGGTGTGGTAGGCTGCAGGCCTTAACATCGCAGAAAGGGCTTGCGTGGGACTGATTTGTGTCCTAAACATCAGCATAGAGGTAGAGGATACACTTGAGGGAAGGCCACAGTTAATTCAGGGTTGTTTGGGTGATTTTATTAGGGTTGTTGTAGTGTGCTAGGTGCCCTAACTAGAACAGTCAAGGACAACAGTGGTACAACAAACTTGGAGTTGAGTTTGTCTTGTGTTGGGTCAAAGGGTTGACAAGTTTTGGATCAGTTTGAGTTGCAGCCTATGGAAGCCGTGTGTTGAGGTCAACTTGGGTAGTTGGACACCTCAACTAGGATCAGATCTTGCAGTGAAGAGTTGGGAGCCATTGGATTGGTGCAGGGCAGCATGTTGGCTACCTAAAGTAGCCCTGGAGAAGCATACAAGAAGAATGTTTGTCGGTGCATGATTGGGTGAAGTTTGAGCCAAATGTGTAGCCCTTTGATGGACGAAAGAGGCTACTAGCTTGGAAGATTGGAGCTCAGGTGTTGGCCAGCCTAGAGAGCAGTTTGGATCAGTCTGTGTTCATTGTAGCATAAGTGACTTGCAACAGTGATAGGTGGTAGCCCTCCTGGAGACTCTATGTGTTGTCCTTTGATGGACTAAAGGGCAGCTAGAGAGTAGAACGGGAGCGAAGGACTGGCAGGATAAGATACAACATAGAATCTGCAACATGATTGTCATTGTATCTTATATTCCATAGGCTGTTGTATTATTTAGATTGGTTTAATATAACGAACCTTGGGTTGTACATTATTGTACAATATTTTGTTAAAAATTGTGTATATGTGTGCATATGTGATTTACTGCTTTCTAAGTTGCAGGAAACGTGGGCAGGGGGTCCGTTTCCCCAGGGGAAACGAAACGAAACTCGTTTCCCCGTACCGTACGGCCTGGAAACGCGTTTCCGGCCGTACGGCCACGTTTCCCGAAACGGAAACGTGGCCGTACGGCCGGAAACGCGTTTCCAGGCCGTACGTGCCACGTTTCCCCAAAAAAACACTTGTTTTTTTTGTTTTTTTTTGTTTTTAATTTGTTTTTAAATTTTTTTAGGGTTTCCAGGTAGTTCTAGAAACCTATTCTAAAGTTATAAAAGAGCAGCTTGGCTCATTCTCTCATCACACTATTCAGCAAGTCATTTCTAAAAGAGCATATATATAATAATAATTTTTAAATATTTTTAATATATATATATATATATATATTATTATATATATTCGCGTTTCCCCGTTTCCAAAATTTGGGGAGGTCGCGTTTCGTTTCGCTTCCCGTTTCGGAAACTCGTTTCCGTTTCCCCGTTTCGTGCAACTTAGACTGCTTTATATTTTCTGTTGTGCAAAGTAGTTCTTGTTGAGATTCTTGGTTTGGTAGTGTCTGAGATTCTAATATTCTATCCTAGACCCAAGGTCATGGAAATTCAACATTGCACCACACACTTGGTAGTTGATCCAAGGCCCAGATGAGGATGTGTCTCGCCATGGGAGACAATGGGAGGGCTTGCATCATTATTTCAGCCCTTACAGATGGGATACAGGCTTGTTCAATCCATTTGGAGACCCATGAGGATGTTTTGTGCCTCCCATAGCCATTCGGGGGCACCACAGGTTATTTGCTTGGATATCAAAGGGCCACCCCCTTTATCACTATGTTTGGAGCTCATTCATTCATCTTGGCACTCATTGGACTCCACTAGGCCTCTTCAATGGCCCTTCGACCTATTGTACCTATCGTTTTTACCTCTTGAGAAGCTTTTTTTTTTTATGGGGCTATCATGGTGGACTTGTCACCAAGTTATGTTATTTTTGCACATTATTTTTTTAGTTGGGGCATTATTAGGCCTAATTAGGCAAATTGAACCCCTTAGGGAGGATATATTCATGTGATGATCATTTCATTTGATCATCACTTGGATTTGGATCATTATCTCTTCTTGAGAATTTTGCTAGACCTATTGATGGACGAATTGGAATCTTGATGATTTCAATGTTTGAAAGAGCTTTTCTTTAATCTTGGAGCTTCAGTTTTTGTCTATTGATGATTGGAAGATTTTCGCTATACTTGTAAGTGTCCTTTTCGTGGTCTATTTCTCATTTTTGTCATGTGTATAATGTATGAAGAATTTTTCGCTCATGAAGTTGCCTTAATTAAATGTGAATTTGTTGATCTTGTCTTTGTGAGGGCTTTTTCATATGTTCATGCAAAGTATAGTGAATGAATGTCCTAGGGGTATATGATTGTTCATAATTTCTTTGATAAGTCATCAATTGCAGCATCAAAGAAGTTAAAATTTTCCTAGTAACCCAGTAGTTGCCTCTAGGGCCATGTGAAGTTGTTGGGGAACTCCTTGGTTGGGTATAAGGGTCTCTAAACATTGAATCTCATTGACTCCATTCTCCCAATAGGCTAAGCACTATTCTAGTCCTAGGTGATCACCAAAACGAACATCTTTCTCACCTCCATTTCTCTGTCTAAGTCCTAACCCTAGTAGGCTTCCTAGGGCATCACACGAAATCTATTGTAGCCATCCAAAATTGATGAAACTTGGTCATGAACTACACTAGTGTGTCCTTGAGAGGTCCTCCAATTTTCAAGCCAATCCAATGGTTGAATCTCGAGTTTTTCCTAGCCCTAGCTCGAAAACCATTTCTCCCTTGATTTCCTTTGGTTAGTGGCTTCATTAAGGGTCATTACATTGAACATTAAAGTCAAATCTCATTTCTTTGATCCTTTTCTTCTCCCTCACTTGGTCAAGACCCTTTGTTTGAAGCTTCACTCCAAACCCTTGACCTCATTTGGGTCCACTGGGGCTTCTTTGTGGTACCGCAACCTTGTCACTCCAATTTCACAAGGATTGCTTAGAAACCTTATTCTTCTAGGATTCTTTGATCTAGGGCACTTCTTATCAATAAATACTCCTCAACCCCAGGTCTAGGTCTCCTTCTAGCCCTTCTTGAAGAGCCATTCATCTTGCTTCTAAAGCAAGCAATCCCTATCATTAGAGTCTCTCTTTGAATAGGTTCTTGAAATCACTACTTGCACACCATTGATATATTTATCCTAGTGAATTTCCTAATACTAAGACTCCTCCAATCGGTGAAATTCCATAAAGAGCATGGAGCTTTAGCTGAGGTGACAGTGGGCTATTTCTTCGTTGTTGCCACTTGACCTACTATTTGCTCTATAGGAACCCCTCCTAGGACCCCTACTAGTTTGAGCGGTAACAAGGCCCAACTCTCCAACCATATGTAATGGTTTCTCAGTGAAGCGCAATGACCCAAGAGAGTACACAGGGTCCATCTCCCCGACCATAAACAAGGTCTCTCAATCCATGACCCAATGGAGGAATACCTATCTCGATATCAAACTCCCAAACTATAGAGGCTCTTACTGAAATACAATAACCGAAGGGAGAAATTCAAAATCAGTGTCCCCAACCAAACCCACTAGGCACTCAATCAAACACAATGACTTAAGGGATCACTCCAAGCCTTAAAACCGAAAACCAAACTCCCCAACCACATTGGTTTCTCAGTCAATCTCAATGACCCAAGGGAGTAACTAGGACAATCTTCCCCACCATAATCCTTGGTCTCTCAGCTAAGCCGAAGGAAGATTGTCAATCACATGATGCTATACATCCAGTGCTTGCTCTCACCCAGAGAGGGATTCTTAACAACTCCAACTTGTTCTCTAGAATAAGCAAACTTCATTTAGGACAATGGTTTTGTCAAAACATCAGCAACCTATTGTTCAATAAGCACATACTCGAGCCTCGCAACTCCTCGCTAGACAATATTCTGGATGTAATGATACTTAATCTCAATGTGCTTCAACCTATCATGAAAAATGAGGTTCTTAGAAAGATTTACACAACTTTGATTATCACAATATTCAATTGTTGATTCCAATACCTGATCAAACAATCCAACAAACAACTTTTGAAGCCACAAAGCTTCACAACAAACTGAACATGCAGTTATATACTTAGTTTCATCCGCACTAAGAGCAACAAAATTTTGCTTCTTACTAGACCATGAAATCATAGTAGAGCCCAAGCTAAAACAGAACCTAAAATTGCTCTTTCTATCATCAATGCATCTAGCAACATCAACATCAATAAAACCATGTAGCTTCCATTTTCCATTTGAAACATATCTCAAACCATAATAAATGGTGCCACAAAGATATATCAATATATTTTTTGTTGCAACCCAATGCACATGTTGCAGCTCAACCAAGAATTGTCTCAATGTGTTCACAGTGTAGCAAATATTAGGTTTGGTGTTCACCAAATAGTTCAATGAGCGAATCAATTTGCGATACATAGAGGGATCAATCAAATCACAATCACAATCTCATAGCTTTTTCAAATTTGTCACCATGGGATTGTCCATGGCAGTGTTACTTGGGAGCGGGAGCGGAAGCGGGGAGCGGGAGCGGGAGCGACCATTTTCAGAAGCTCCCGGTTTGGGAGCGAATCCCGGAGCGATTTTTTAAAAATATATATATATTTTATATTTTTTAATTTTTGATACATATATGTCAACAAAAACATGTAGAATGATGAAATAGACATAAAAAACATAAAAAAACATAAATTGATCATTGAACCATATCACATCAATCATCTAGAAATTATAATCGTCATCAACCTTAGTAAAATAATAAATTAAAATAACATTCAATTCAATAACATTTATCATCATTGATCACCAAAGTAACAAGTTGTACTTGTAAGCCAAGTTTAACCATTACAAGAAGTAATATCGAAGATATTTCTAAGTCCTAACTTCTAACTGTTAACATGATATGAAATGTTAAAAATTTATAAAATGAAACATGAATAATGAGATGAAATGAAACAACTTTAGTCTTTCACAAAGCATCATATTCATAATTCACAATCATTACCAATGAGTTATAATTGCCAAGGCCCAACTTCAAACTTCAAATTTTCATTGTCACAGTGATATAATGTTTACAAAAAATATCATAATGTCATAATGATATGAAAGAGTCAAGAGTCAAAAGTCAAGGACTCAAAACTCAACACTGAACAGTTATGAAAACTAAAGTGACAAGTCTAATAGAAACTAAAAAAGTCAAGTAAACTGTAAATCTACAAGTGGCCCTTGCCACGAGAGTCTCCAGGAGTATAAGTAGGTCGTGGTGGTCTTCTAGGAGTCTCCCGCCCAGACCGACGACCAGAACTAGAGCCTCCACGCGAGGGTGTCGATGGAGGTGGCGACAGCAATGGAACAAGACTCGGGCCCCAAGAACTGCTACTGGATGGTGGAGGTGGAGGTGGCATGGCTGCTGCAGCTGCTTCAGCTTCATCCCGTACAAGCTCATCTTCTAGTTCTTCCATATGTACAATGCCATCCTCCAAATTGTCATCCTCAGGGTGATTGTCCCAAATTTTATATGTGGGATCTTCATTAGCCCGATCACAGTAATGGCTCAACAACCTCAAATTGTAGTGCACATAAACCAAGCTTTCTGCTCGGTTTTCGTTGAGCCTGTTTCTTTTCACATTATGTATATAACTGTAGGTGCTCCAACACCTCTCTGCAGAAGAAGAATTTACAACCTGTGCAAGAACTTTCAATGCCAATTTTCGCAAAAGTCCGTCGCCGCCATATGTTTCCCACCATGTGAGAGAATCAAATTTATCTTTGTCGTCCATTGCATGGAAGTTACCATACAAACCACTGCCAGTGAAGTATCTGCCTATTTCAAGGCGCACAGCTGCACATTCCTCCCTGTCAGGCACCAACTTTTCTAATGCATCCAGATATCTTTTAGTTACCTCTCGATCTAAATGGGGTTTGGTCCTAACACCACCCCCTGCTGCAGGTTTGCCCAACCAAGAATCTGAGTAGTATTTTGGCGTAAGGATATACGCCAAGCAATGTAGTGGAAGGTTAAGCCTTTTCCACCGTTCACACACACAATCGTGAATCAGATTGTACAAGTCGGGATCTCTGTTATTAACAATGTCTTTTATTTCCCCCAACATGGTATCCATTTGCTCATACACCTCGCCAATCACTGGTTTGTCTGTATCTGCAAACCGAATCATGTTATAAATTGGCTTGGTGAAATCCAATACCTGTCTCACAGTTGTCCAAAACTGCCCATCAAGAGCGGCCTCCTCCACCGTTTCAAAACCTGCAATGTCAGCTACATTTGTAGCCCTTTCCTTTAACACCTGCCAATTTGGACTTGATACCATGCTAGCTAAACCCTCTCTTACCTTCAAAAGGCGCCTGAAGGTGAGGTAATAGCTACCAAATCTAGTCCTCGCAATCTTCAGCAACTCCAATCTCGAGTGACTGCGGAAAAGGCCATGGGTATTGCTATGATTTGTAATAAATTTTATCATTTTTTTTCCTTTCTTGTACAAATCACCAATCCATTGGTATTGTTCATTTTTGTTTTTGACAATATCATGCAACAGAAGGTTCAATGTGTGAACCAAACATCCAGACCAAAATATGTTCGGGTATCTATCCTCAATAATTGCTCCCGCTGCCTTACAATTAGGAGCATTATCAGTGATGACTTGGATGACATTGTATGGGCCAATACGCTCAATTGTTTCAAGCAATGCTTCTGCAATGTTGATAGCGGTCTTGAACTTGTCTGAGTAATCATGTGCAGCTAGAAAAATGGGACCACTTCGGGACACAGCAAGAACACTTATCAATGGCTTGCCTTTTACATTTGTCCATCCATCAGATACAATGGACACCCCATTGTCAGTCCAAGAACTTGTCATTTTATTCAAAGAATGTGATATTTTTGCTTTTTCATGATCAAGGCCAACAGTTCTTGCCTTGTCATACCCAGGGCTCTTGTATCCTTTAGGGGCATCATTTATGGCAGAAACCATTTCGTGCCAATAAGGTGAGCGTAGAACATTGAATGGTATCCCATTTGCATAGAGGAACCTGTAAATTTTTGAATCCACATCATTCCTACACCCCTCATCAAGGAAATCTGATATGGTTCTACGGCGTAAAGATGATGACCCTGAGCCTCCATGTCCATATCCACTGCCTTGGGAGGATGCTGAAGGAGTTCTTTGTGAGCTTTCAAAGAAACCCCTTGATCTTTTTGCTCTGTATTGGGCGTCCTCCTCTTCCTTTATGTATTTGGCTCTATCTGCTGTTGACACCGCGTTGCAAGTTTTGATTCCTATTTGTTTCTCTCCATCCCATGCCCTTTTCCTGCAAAGGTGTCTTCTAGCACGGGTGTATGAGCCTGTGTAATCAGTGTTGCAATGGGGGCAATGAAATTTAGTGGTTCCACCCCCTCTCCCTGTTTCAGCCCTCTGAACATATTTCCACAATGGAGTTTGGTCTTGTTTAGTTTTTTGACCCTCATGTTCACCCTCCTCCACATCCTCCTCACTGGGGTTTTCACCTATTTGACTTCCTCCGGCTTCTTCATCCACCTCTTCAGTTTCAGGCCCCCTCCGTTTCCTACTCTCCACCACCATAATAACCAGAAAAGGGACCAGGAAGAGGAAAATGCCAATAAAAATCCCCAGGTCCATCGTGTTTGATGTTTGTAGGGTTTGAGTCTTGAATCTGCAAATTAATTTAGTTTATTGGGATTAATTCATTTAATTTATTAATTTAATTTAAATTAATGATCTTTAAACTCAAACAGGTAAATTAAACTAACCAAACTAACTACCTAACCAACTAAACTAACTAAATGATTAAGTTACTTACCTCTGCAAGCTTGCTCCTCGCTCCTTGGCACTTGCTCCTCGCTCCTCAGCTCTCGCTCCTTGCTCCTCAGCTCTTGCTCCTTGCTCCTCAGCTCTTGCTCCTTGCTCCTTTGCTCTTCCTCAGCTCTCAAGCTCAAGCTCAATCTCATTGAAATGATTTTTTTTTGGCCCATTGGGCTTATAAACCAAAAAAAATTAGTTAAATTTTTTTGTTTTTTCGGGTCCGGCGGAATTTTTTTCCGCCGAACCGCTCCCGGTTTTTTAAAATTCGCTTCTGGAGCGTTTTTTAATGCCCGGGAGCGATCAAGGAGCGATCGCTCCCCGATCGCTCCCGGGCATTAAAAAGCGCTCCGGGAGCGCGGGAGCGATCGCTCCCTGAAGCGCTCCCTCACAGACCAGGGAGCGCAAATTTTTTTACGGGAGCGCGCTCCCGACCCGCTGCCGCCCGGAGCGCGCTTCGGGAGCGGGTTCGAAGGGGGGGGGGGGCGCTCCCCCGCAACACTGGTCCATGGAGTTGTAGTCCATGATGCCAAATTTATGAAGAATCTTAATAGTGTACTTGCCTTTTCCAACAAATATTTCATCAATCTTTTACCATATTTCCAATCCCAAATAGTAATGCATAAAACCAAAATCCTTCATCTCAAATTTAGAAATCAACTCTCTTACATTGGATAATAAGAACCTCAGCCCCTGTAAAAACCAAATCATCTACATACAACAACAAAATCAAGGGCTCACTTTCAACAACATTGAAGTACAAGTTTGGATCAACATTGCTTTTTTTGAAACCAAGGCTCAACAAATTGCTATCAAGAGTACCTTGCACGAGGATCCTTTTTAAGCCCATACAAGACTTTCTTCAAACGTGTGTTTCTCTATCATGAATCTCAAAGCCTTGAGGATTCTCAATATAAACTTCCTCTTCAATGACTCCATTCACAAAGGCAGTCTTGAGATCCATTTGATGCAATTTCCAACCTATAATAGAAACAAGAGCAATAACAGATCTAATAGAAGCATACCTAGCAACGAGATCAAATGTGTCTTCATAATCCTCTCCCTCATTCTGGGAGAATCCTCGAGCCACAAATCTTTCCTTGTACTTCTCAATACTTCCATCAGTTGCATGCTTTATTTTGTAGATCCATTTGGAAAACACAACGAATTTCCCTACATGCCTTGGCACAATTTCCCATACATCATTCTTCAATATGGATTGGTACTCTCCAATCATAGCATCTTTCCACACTTGATGTTTAGCTACTTCTTCATAGGTGGATGGCTCAGACTCAATAATCTTACTCATCAGTGTTGCACAACCTGAATATTTCTTCAGCCTCTTGCTTTCCTTGAAGGTTCCACGAGGTGCAACATGTCCTTCAACTTATTTCAACGTTCTTGCAAGCCAAGTAGGCCTATTTCTAGTCTCAGGTATAGTGACTCTTGGTGAGTCAACAAATTCATGTGGATCATCTGACTCTTCATGAGGATTAGGTTCTATAGGTTCGGGCTCTTTGAATTTTGATTCCACATTCTTAGGAGCCACCTGCATCTCATCATTAGAGTCCAATTGTGATCCCTTGGACTTCTACAAAGCGGCATCCTCATCAAAATTGGCATCCCTGCAAGTTTCAATAGAAATTTGTCTCGGTGCATAGACTCTGAAGGCCTTTGAATTTTCATTGTAGCCAACAAAAGTTCCATTCTTTCTAGACGGTTCCAAATTCATCCTTTTCTCCTTAGGTACATGGACATAAACAAGACGACCAAAGATTCTTAAATGTTCAACATTGGGTCCCTCACCTGTGAAGACTTCTTTAGGAGTCTTGTAATCCAAGATTCGGTGTGGGCATCTATTTTGAACATAAACAGTTGTCTTTGAAGCTTCTCCCCATAGAAACATCAGCAACTCTTGATCATGAAGCATGGCTTTGGCAGCTTCCATAATAGTTTTGTTCTTCCTTTCGGCAATTTCATTTTTTTGAGGATAGTAGGGAACTATCAACTCTCTCTTAATTCTAGCATTCTTGTTTAAAGAAATCAGCTCCTTGGATACATACTCTCCTCCATTGTTAGACCTTAAAGTCTTGATTCTTCTTCCTGTAGCATTTTCAACCTGTGCCTTGAATTCCCAAAACTTTTCAAATACTTCATCCTTGGATCTCAAGAAATAAATCCATCTTTTATGAGAGTAATCATCAATGAAAGTAACATAGTACAGATGACCACCCATGGACTTGTCAGGCATAGGCCCACAAACATAAAAATGCACAAGATCCAAGATTCCTTTGGATCTACTATCACTGCTAGTACATCTTCCTTTAACATTTTTCCCAAGAGCACATCCTTTGCAAACTCCATCATGTTCAATCTTGATTTCAGGTACACCTTTAACAAAATATTTCATTCTAGATAATGCTTTATAATGAACATGAGTGTACCTTCGATGCCATAGTTCACAAAGATCAGATGTGTTGTGTATCAAGGCTTGAATAGAGCAACCAAGGAGACAATATAGGCCTCCAATTCGTATACCAATGACTTTGGTAGATTCAAATGATGAGTCCTTCTTCCATACTAGAATTTTTCCATCAACAAATGCAATTCTATACCCTTTGTCTTCAAGAGATGAAATAGACAACAAATTCTTCTTCAAACCAGGAACATACAAAATTATTGTTAATAGAGACATTGCCTCTTGATTCCAATTGGAAGGATGAATAATTAATGCCTTTGACTTTGTACTTGCCATTATCTCCAAGCTAAACCCTTTGAGCTATCTTCTTTTCAACCAATGCAGAGAGATTTTCACTACTTCCAATCATGTGCCTAGAGGCACCACTGTCTACCAACCAAATCTCATCAT
This sequence comes from Pinus tabuliformis, assembly GCA_031772625.1. NCBI lineage: Eukaryota > Viridiplantae > Streptophyta > Pinopsida > Pinales > Pinaceae > Pinus > Pinus tabuliformis. The sequence goes on along the minus strand of CM062804.1, from coordinate 218,260,302 downwards.
GACTTGCAATGGAACCTGTAAAAGTAGAATAAAATGAATATTCATCATCAGAATCTCTCTTTCTAGGCCTCCTCTTCTGTGAGGGTTCATTAAGGTTAGTTACAAAAGCATGGTGTTTCCCTTTCCTTTTTCGATCATCATTCCTTTGATAATCATTCCTTTGAGGACACTTATTTTGATAATGACCATGGAAGCATTGGAAGCATTGAACATTTATCATATCTCTTCTATCTTGAGAGAGAGGAGGAGGTCTTCTTTGTGGAGCGAGTCTTGGAGCAGAGCTTGAATTAGGTCTTTTACCTATATTTCTTTGAAATCCTCCAAAATTTCTTCTACCTTTGTTATTCTTTGATTGGGCTACAAAAGATTGAGAATCTTCACCTGAATTTGAAATCTTGCCTCTGGATAGGAGCCTTGATTTTTCTTGAGCGCAAGCAACCCTTAGCTTGTCAAAGTAGGAGCATTTTCTCTGCCACCAATGCTTGCTGCAAAAGAGTCTCAAGATTTAGGCGGACCACCGATTGCCACAACTACGAATTCTTTATTGGATACTTCTTCATTAATAGCTTTTAGTTGATCTCTTATTCGAGATATTCTTAGAAAGTATGATGCCATAGTATCATTCTTTGTCATCTTGACATCACGAAGCTGGCCCCTTAGATTTATAGATTGATTAAAGTTGTTGATGGTGTACAATGAGGGCATCATACATCTCCTTAGATCATTTGAGATCAACAATATAAGGGATCAAATGATCCCTAACAGATTCCACAATAAGGCTTATAGCCAAGATGCCATTCTCATGAAACTTGTCCTTTCTTGCTTCATCAACTGCTTCAATAACTTCTCCAAAAACATGTAATAACCCTTATCAGGAATATTCCTGAAACACAAGCAAACTCCAACCAGAGATGGACTGGGAGGGCATTTACTAGATATGTTGCCTCTGAAAAGAGGATGAGATCTGGAGGCTACCTGGCCCTTTCCAGACTCTGTTTAAGAGTATAGGAGAAAAAACACAAGTGGTATAGTAGCTGGGAAGCTCAAAGAGATAAAAATAACAATGGTGCAACAGATAACAATATAACCATAAGCAGATACTCAAGAAATGTAGAGAGAAATGCTAAGCCATTTTATTATACTGAGTAATAGAATGAGTACAGGAGGTGATTAGAAAGATGGAACCTCGACTTGCAATAGGCAAGTGAAGAAATACACTCAGAATAGCAAAGGAATGGCCTCTCTCTGAACTACGTCCAAGCTGCTGGGGAACTGTCGTGTTGCTGCTGCTGCTAGAAATCAAATGAGGATTTGGGGCTGTTCCCCTCCTCAGAAAATGCTGGAACTCTGGAATCGGATTCTACTCAGAAAACCCAGAAAGCTTTTCTGAAATGGCCGACCACCAAAAATCGCCCCCTTGAGGACCCATGCAATCCCTCAAGGCTCTGCGCTGCCACTGGAATAACCCTCCACAACTCTGCCTGGAACTCAGCCAAAATCCTCCAATATGCAAGAGCTGATCCCCTGCTCAACCTCCCAGCACAAATCCACCTGCTAAACCTCAATCCAGAACTCCTGCCAGAAAGAACTGCATCATCCCTCCCAAGACTGCGCAGTGATCCAAGATGCTCAATCCTCCTGCCAAAATGTTGATAAAACTATTGCAAAAATACTGATGGAAATACCTTGCCCGAGCATGCACTCGAAGTCCCCTGGGGCTAAGGGTGAGATCTCCGAACAGACACACTCAATGCACTAAACAGTGCTACAGACTAGCTAAACAGCCAGCGTGCTCCAAGTCGAATTGACTAGCTCAAATGCACATAATCGAATGCCAAAATGAGGAGGCTCCTCTCTCCTTTATAGCATTGGCCTCTCTCAATCCCAAGGCTCACCTCCTCCAACATAGCTTTCCTCTTGCCACGTGTTTCTCACCATCTGTGCAATCACTCCACGTGTCTACATGGGCCCCTCCTCTACGTGGTTCTTTGGCCCCCCCTTGGCTTACCTTTTAAGTTACAACGTTGTGCTACTAGGGAGTGTCTTTATTCATGAAGTGAGTATGTCCCCCCTCTCCTCACCTTTTTATTTATAAATAGCTATAGAAGGCAAAATTGAGCAAAATCGAATATTCCAATTAGCCATGCCTAATTAGGAATATTACAGTCTCCCCCGGAAAAATGTTGCTTGTCCTCAAGCAACTGAAGTGATGAATGCTGCAAAATCTTCTCACTCTCCCAGGTGGCATCCTCCTCCAGTAAATTCTTCCACCTCACTAAGAATTCCCGGATTGTCCTGTTTCACAGCCGCTTCTCCTTGGTATCAATAATAGCCTCTGGCTGCAATACCAAATGCCCCTCATCATTCGTGGGTGGTAGCTCATCTGTCACTGTCACCTGCTGTCCCAATGCCTTCTTCAGGCATGATACATGAAAAATGTTATGAATCTTGCTGCCTTGGGGCAACTCCAACTCATATGCAACTTGTCCAATCTTGTGTATCACCCTGTATCGCCCATAAAAGCAGGGCTTGAGCTTCTCAGCCCCCTTCTGCTTTAGTGACGACTGTTGGTATGGCTGTAATCGTAGGTAGACTAGGTCCCCTACCTCAAACTGTCTCTCCACCCGACCCCTGTCAGCATACAGCTTCTGCTGGTTCTGCGTTATAGCCATATTATCCTTGAGAGCTCGGAGAATATCCTGACTCTCTTGGATCCAAATCTTTGCTCTCGGAGCCTTGCTAGCACCAAACATCACATCAGCAAAAGATAAAGGATGATACCCATACAAAGCATAAAATGGTGACATACTGATGGACATGTGATGAGTAGTGTTGTAGCAGTACTCCCCCAAATGCAGCCACTTCAACCATGCTCGCTACTGACCACTGACATAGTTACGCAAGTAGCCCTCCAGCCACTTGTTAACTATCTTTGTCTACCCGTCCATCTATGGGTGATAATTGGTACTCGGTGTCAACTCCATCCCCACCAACCGAAAAAGCTCCTGCCAAAATCCACCCATGAAACGACTGTCCCTGTCACTGGTGATGGTCTTGGGAAGACCATGTAACCTGAAAATCTCTCTAAAGAACAGCTCGACCACCTACGCTATTGTGTAGTGTGCGGATATGGTGAAAAAGTGTGAGTACTTTGTCAGCCGATCAATGACGACAAAGATGCAATCCTTGCCCTGTACCATGGGCAACCCTATGATGAAGTCCATCGTAATACACCCCCATTTCCCCGCCGGAATGGGAAGAGGCTGCAATAGTCCTACTAGATGGTTCATCTCCCCCTTGTTCCTCTGGCAAACATCGCACTCTCGGACATGCTGGAGTACATCCTCCTTGAGGCCCTTCCATGAGAACCTCTCTCTAATGGCTCTATAGGTTTTGGTAAACCCCTGATGACCTGCCAATGGTGAATCATGTGACTCCTGAAGTATGTTCTTCTTGAGCTGAGACCCCTTAGTCAAGAAGATCCGATCCCTATATTAGATGATCTCATCGACCACCCTGTACCTGGCATCCGCCACCTGCCCATCCAGAACCTCACATGCAAATCTGTCCTTGGAGTACTCTACTAAGAGTCGAGCTCTCCAGTCTGCGTCCAAGCTCATAAGAGACAATGTAGCTGGCCTACGTGAAAGGGCATCTGCTACCATGTTGTTCTTACCCTTGACATACTCAATGTCAAAGTCATATGCTTGGATCTTGCTGATCCACTTCTGTTGCCTCTCCTGTAGCTGCTTCTGCTCCAAAAAGAACTTGAGGCTGTTGTGGTCAGTCTTCACCCTGAACCTATTACCCACCAAATACTGCTGGTACTTAGCCAATGCATGCATGATGGCCAGCATCTCTTTGTCGTATATAGAATACAACCTCTCGTGCGGAAGGAGCTTCTGACTCTCAAAGGCTATAGGGTGACCTCCCTGCATCAACACTGCACCGATCCCTTCTCCCGACGCATCACACTCCAAAACAAATGGCTGCGTAAAATCTAGCAACACAAGCACTGGGCAACTGCTCATAACCTCCTTGAGCCTGTCAAAGGCTTGTTGTGCTATATTCGGCCAACTGAATGCCCTCTTCCTTGTCAAATCTGTCAGGGGTGCAGCAAGTTGTGAGAAACCCTTGACGAACTTCCGGTAGTAAGTACAAATGCCAATGAATCCTCGAAGTTTCGTCACGTTTCTCGGCTCCGGCCAATCTCTGATGGCCCTGATCTTCTCCTCGTGGACCCTCACTCTGTCCACTCCTATGATATGTCCCAAGTATAACATCTCTGTCAACCTGAACTCACATTTGGAGAGCTTGGCATAGAACTGCTGCTCCTCCAAGATGCGCAATATTGTCTCAATGTGTTGGAGATGCTCCTCCCAAGTCCTGCTATAGATGAGGATATCATCAAAAAATACCAACACAAACTTCCTCAAGTGACTGCGGAAGATGTGATTCATGCAAGACTGGAATGTAGCTGGGGCGTTGGTTAGCCCGAAGGGTGTCACCAAAAACTCAAAGTGCCCATAGTGACACCTGAAGGCGATCTTGGGAATGTCCTGTTCCCTCACGCGAATCTGATGGTACCCAGATCTCAAATCAATCTTTGAGAAGAACCGGGCTCCTCTCAACTCATCCATCAACTCATCGATCCTGGGTATGGGGTACCTGTTCTTCAGAGTCTTCTTGTTCAAGGCCCTGTAGTCAATGCACATCCTCAATGTGCCGTCCTTCTTCTTCACCAACACCACAGAAGAAGCGAAAGGACTTGTGCTCGGCCGAATGTGCCCAAGAGCCAGCAACTCCTAAATGGCCCACTCAATCTCATCCCTATAGGCCTTGGGATGCCTATAGGGGGTAGTAGTCACTACCTGTATGCCCTGCTCAAGCTCAATGGTGTGTTCAAACCCCCAGTCCGGTGGCTGTCCTGGTGGAATCTCCCCAAATACTATGGCATATTAGTCAAGGATGGACTGTATCTCTGGGTGCACTGTCTGCCCTGTAGTCCCTGCCTCCGATGCACGCAGTTCCACTGCCCACTCTATGTCTCCCTTGCAGAAGACTGCCTCCATCCGATGAGTTGAAATAGTCTGAGGCGGGTATGTGTGCTGTCCTCGTATATTCTCATGCCTCCCTGTCTTCTCATCATCCCACTCCATCTCTAGGGCCTTCCAATCTGTAGTGACCTTCCCTAGAGTGATGAGCCATTGAACACCCAGTACTATGTTGGTGTCCGGAATATTAACCACGAAGAAGTGGTCAATCAGTGTGTGGGTGCCCATCGTCACTGATAACTCTAGAACATAACAAGCACACACCATGGTCTGATCTCCTGGGACCAAAACTGAAAATCCATCGAAGCCCTCTATCGGTATACCTCTCCGCCCAACTATCTATGCATCGGTGAAGTTGTGGGTGGCCCCACTATCAACCAAAACTGATACTCGCTGGCCACGTACTGTCCCCCGTACACACAGCGTCAAATACTTGGGAACTCCTCGCAATGCTGCAAGGACTCCTCCGTTAGGTGCAAAAGCTACACCACCTGCTGCTGCTGGTGGAGGCAGCAAAGGACCCTCCATGGCATGACTATTTCCTGCCTCCACATCATCCTCCTCATCTTCTTCCCCGCTGCTCTCGGAGAAGACCTCAATAAAATGTGCTTTGCCAGCAGCACATCTATGTCCTGGTGCCCACGGCTCCTGACAGGTGAAGCACAACCGCTTCTTCTTCAACTCCCTCCTGGCATCATCATCAATCTATACTCGTCCTAGATTCCCCTTCGGAGGCGGAATCCTCACATCCTTCCCCTTAGGCTGAAAAGCTTGTCACAGGGGGTAAGTTGTCCGGGTCCTGGGTAAGACACCCTGTAAGTCCCGGATATTGCTAATAGCATCCTGAAGGGTGGTTGGTCTAGCGGATCTGACTAGACCCCGAAGTGGCTCTGCTAACCCCTCAACATACATGTAGATCCTCCGTGTCGTGGATAGATTTGGCACCATCACTGAAACCCTCAAAAAGTCCGCAATGTAGGTCTCTGGGCTCCCTGTCTGTTTGAGCCTCGTCAGCTCAACAAAGTGTTGTTCTGGATCCCTCCGGTCAAACCTCTCCATCATCCTCCTAGTGAACTCGGCATACGTCGTCACCATGGAATGCCCGAGTGTAACCATCCCATGGAACCACCAATCTTGGGCCTCACCATCCAAATGTAATGTCGCCACCTTGATGGCCTCTATCTCCAAAATCTGGTTAAGCTGGAAGTAAATGTCCATCTTCTCCACCCAAGACTTTGCCGAACTGTTTGATGAACCATCAAACGTAGGCAAGTGGAATCTACTAGCTGCACAGTGGGTGTCACCATCATGATAATGTCGGTACCCTCTGTGATGGTCGCAGGGTCTACTATCCCGCTGGAGCTGAACAAAGTCTCTGAATGAGAGAGCCTCCCTGAACTCCTGCCCATAGGCCTAGTATTCTGCAAAATAATCGCCCATATGACTAGGCTTTACCTCTTGCTGGGCTCTGGCCCCCATGTCTGCTCCTAAGAAAGTGGGCATGGTAGAGCGTGTAGGGGCATGTGAGGCCACCTGCTGAGTAGTATCACGCTGCTCTGGAAAATGGTGGGATGCACCTGATCCCTCACCAACCTGGAAAACCCGTGGGCTCTCACGCTATCTAGCCTCTACTGCCGTGAATCTCTGTCCCATCACCTCAATCTGCCTCGACAGATCCTGTACTGATTTGAGGAGCATGTCCGCAAATCTCTTCCCGTCATCATCTGCCATCGGATTCTCCTGCTCTGTGTCCACCACCGGTTCCTCTTGTCCTGCGTCCATCACAGGCTCCTCTTGTTCTGCGTCCACCACCGGAACATAGTCTCCCTCTCCGTAGGTGTTCTCCAACCTACGCCCAACATCTCTGTATCTCCTACCTCTGTAACAGATATAGGGCTTTTCCCCCAGTGTCATAGATTGCTAGCTGCACAGGCTGAGCCAGATCTATGCTCCGATACCACTGTAATATCCCTTATCAGGAATATTCCTCAAACACAAGCAAACTCGAACCAGAGATGGACTGGGAGGGCATTTAACAGATATGTCGCCTCTAAAAAGAGGATGAGATCTAGAGGCTACCTGGCCCTTTCCAGACTTTGTCTAAGAGTATAGGAGAAAACACGCGAGTGGTACAGTAGCCGAGAAGCTCAAAGAGATAAAAATAACAATGGTGCAACAGATAACAATATAACCATAAGTAGATACTCAAGAAATGCAGAGAGAAATGCTAAGCCATTTTATCATACTGAGTAATAGAATGAGTACAAGAGGTGATCAAAAAGATGGCACCTCGACTTGCACGAGGCAAGTGAAGAAATACACTCAGAATAGCAAAGGAATGGCCTTTCTCTGAATTGCATCCAAGCTGCTGGAGAACTACCGTGCTATTGCTGCTAGAAATCAAATGAGGATTTGGGGCTGTTCCCGTCCTCAGAAAATGCTGAAACTCTGGAATCGGATTCTACTTAGAAAACCCAAAAAAACCCAGAAAGGTTTTCTGAAATGGCCGACCCCCAAAAATCGCCCCCTTGAGGACCCACGCAATCCCTCAAGGCTCTGCGCTGCCACTGGAATAAACCCTCCACAACTTTGCCTGAAAATCAACCAAAATCCTCCAATATGCAAGAGCTAATCCCCTGCTCAAGCTCCCAGCACAAATCCACCTGCAAAACCTCAATCCAGAACTCCTACTAGAAAGAACTGTGTCATCCCTCCCAAGACTGCGCAGTCATCCTAGATGCTCAATCCTCCTGCCAAAATGCTGATGAAACTACTACAAAAATACTGTGGAGATTTGCCGTTACACCAAAACCCGCAGGTCTTGGTAAACGGACGCATCGTCAGAGTTAACGGATCCTCGAGAGGTGGTTAGTCCATGTCACGAAACACACGGGGAGTGCTGGATTATCCAATGCCCAACAATCTCTCCCCCAAGCGCGAGCCGGGTGTGATTCGAACTCGAGACCTTTGGCTCCGATACCACTTGTTGGGATCACGATTTCCGTTACACCAAAACCCGCAGGTCAAAGTACAACTGCAAACATGTGCCATACAAGGTTTCCAGAAGTTTGCAAATTCAGTGACTGATAAACCATCTCACTAAGCCAATGCCGAGACAAGCTCGTAGTGGGAAGCAGCATGTAGAAAACGATCAAGCAGGCAACCGGGACGTAGTCCTTACTCGAATTTGCACAGCATTTCTTCCAATATGCCTCTTCGAGCCCCGGAGCATTAAATTTCAAGGGAAAAGAACACAATAGCATCGAGCCGCTCTCTGGAGTCCCGGCGTACCCGAGCTTACTAAAATTAGAAGCTTCCATCGCCACTCTAAGCTGCTCATCCGCTTGCCGTTGGGCCTCCTGGGCAGCATCCCTGGCCCTCACATAAAGTTCATGATCCTTTTCACTCTCCTACACATTGATATTATTCATATCCATAACCCTCCCCTGCCGGAACGTCCAATCATAAAATGTAGCCATGTAAAGAACTCCACAGTCAAAGGAAGTTTAAAGGCTATACAAAATCAACGACTCCCCTGCTTCTGCTGCTCTTTTAAAGTCGGCCCAGCCCTGGCGGCCTACCTTTGAAAAGGCCAGCTCTTTCTGTGCACAGAAAAAAGCTTCCGCATTTTCTTTTTGTTGACCGTAGCTAGTACAGTCAGTTCCCTCGTGCTCTGGCGGTCACCACGGGCAGCCGACCGCCGACCGCCCACCGCCGATCGACCGCTGATCCATCCCCGTGGCGACCTCGAAATCCCCAGAGCCCCACAAAGAATGTACTGAGTTCACCAAATGTTCCTGCAACCGGCTACACGGGCCCCCAGGCCGCTCCACAGGCGCCTCGGGGAGAGCGAATCTGCAGAGGAATGAAGTTCTGCAACTGCAACTACCCTGCTCCAAGAACGGCCCTGTATGGGTAGGCTACTCACCAACTAATCTCCTCTTTCAGCCATCATTTCATAAAACTTCATCCATTCAAAACTGCGATGTAGGAATGAGTCATGGCTTCTTTTACAGTTCGACCAACAGATTGACTAAATTAAAAGCCTTTTTTAGCGATGAAGGAATGATTCATGTCTTCTTTTAAAGTTCGGACAACAGATTGATCGGATGAAAAGACCTTTTTGTTCGCCGCATTCTAGCTCAGGCCGTCGGAAAAGGCGCAATCTAGTTAGTCAATAGACAGAGCCCTCCAAGAACATGCTCCGCCCCTCGATCCGCGCGAAGAAGGCCCGACATCTCGGGTTCTGAGACCTGCTAGGGCTTCAGCCCTACAGGTATCATCCTTTGGTTTCAGAGCTAGGGTTTGAACTTTAAAGGCTTGGGTTCCAATAGGGAGGGTTTTATCGGTACGGTTACAAAACCATAGTTTGGATGCCAGGCCGATGAAACCAGGACTTCGGCTTCGATCTCCGCGAACGCACGGAACAGAATACCAATTGTTGGGCATTGGATAATCCAGCACTCCCTGTGTGTTTCGTGACATGGACTAACCGCCTCTCGAGGATCCGTTAACTCTGACGATGCGTCCGTTACACCAAAACCCGCAGGTGTTGGTAAACATTACAAGCCAGTAACTAAGATCCCCAGGGTGGAAATTCTGGATTCTATAGAGGTGCGGTGATTCTTCCAACACCCCCCCTCAAACGCAACTTGGGGAAATCGAATCTGGGTCCAAGCTCTGATACCATGTGGAGGTTTGCCGTTACACCAAAACCCGCAGGTCTTGGTAAACGGACGCATCGTCAGAGTTAACGGATCCTCGAGAGATGGTTAGTCCATGTCACGAAACACACGGGGAGTGCTGGATTATCCAATGCCCAACAAATACTGACGGAAATACCTTGCCCGAGCAGGCACTCGAAGTCCCTCGGGGCTAAGGGTGAGATCTCCGAACAAAGACAATCAATGCACTAAACAGTGCTACAGACTAGCTAAACGGCCAGCTTGCTCCAAGTCGAAGTGACTAGCTCAAATGCACATAATCGAATGCCAAAATGAGGAGACTCCTCTCTCCTTTATAGCATTGGCCTCTCTGAATCCCAAGGCTCACCTCCTCCAATGTAGCTTTCCTCTTGCCACGTGTTTCTCACCATCTGCGCGGTCACTCCACGTGTTTACATGGGCCCCTCCTCTACGTGGTTCTTTGGCCCCCCCTTGGCTCACCTTTTAAGTTACAACGTTGTGCTCATAGGGAGTGTCTTTATTCATGAAGTGAGTATGCCCCCCCTCTCCCACTTTTTTATTTATAAATAGCTATAGAAGGAAAAATTGAGCAAAATCGAATACTCCAATTAGCCATGGCTAATTAGGAATATTAAAAAACAATACCCAAGACTTTGTTTCTTGCAAGCACTAGGTCAATCCTAGTCTTCCATGCCCTGTAATTTGTAGCTCCTTCAATCTTGTTCTCTGTGTTCATGAAGGAATTCATGATGAAGATGACCAATCAAAACAAAAGATGTAGAACCCACATCTCTTCAAAGAACTCTCAATTCTCTTCAAGGTGATCCCTTTAACAAATCTCTATTGCCATGTTGATCTTCTAGTACAATTTTTCAAACTAATAAATACTTCCAGTGATACAATTCAACTTCTTTAGAGCATTCCTATCATTAAGCATTTATACATGAAATAATTCAACCATTAACTTATTTAGGAGAGCAATAGAGCAATGTGGAAAAAGTCGAAGTCGGGATTAATTCGGCAAGGGTCCAAAAGTTGAAAAACTCGGCAAAGTCGGGAGTTTTTCGAAAAAGTCGGCAAAAAGTCGGCAAAATTAAAAAAATACAAAAATATTCATTTTTAAAAAAATCCGGACTTTTTCAATAAAATCCCGACTTTTTCAATAAAATCCCGATTTTTTCAATAAAATCCCGATTTTTTCAAAGAAAAAAAAATCATTAAAGAAACTACCACGATTTTTTGGAAAAAGTCCCGATTTAATCCCGACTTTTTCGATTTAATCCCGATTTTTTCGTTTCTTAAAAAGTCGGCAAAAAATCGGCCGATTTAATCCTTTTCTTGAAAAAATCGCGTTTTGGGGAATAAATCCCGATTTTATCGGGACTTTTTCCACACTGCAATAGAGATCACGATAAACAATAAGACAAGAAACACCAAAAATTTAGGTCAATGACTAGTGAAAAACCCACAAGGGGAAAACCCAACAATCTTTCCTTATGAGAGAGTTCAATTCATCAAAAATGTACATCATAATATTCCAAACAAGATTCCAATCTCTGGCCTCAACAATGCCAAGTCAAACTAGTCAAAGGAGAGATAAAATAGTCAACGTTGGTCCAAGTCAAAGTTTGCAACAGAGGGGCAGAATTTTGTCTTGAGGTCGCCGAACAGAAGGGGGTGAAATTTGGTCAAATCTCAATCAACAAACGATATTCAGATTTCGGTCAAAGCACAGAAGTTGACTTGCGTTCAACCTTCAGTCAACGAGTCAAAACAAGAGCAGACTTTTAGTCAAACAAAGTCAACAAACCACTGAAATTTTTGGACTCCAAAACCAGTCAAACAGAAGAAATAATCTCAAGTCAAAGTTGGTCAAACAAAAGATAAGAGAGTTGGTCAACAAAGAAATATTCTTCTTCTTTTCTCCTTCACATGTGTGGATGAATCTCCTTGTTTCAGATTGATGTGATGTGATGGATGAGATGCCAAATGAGATCAATCGAACTTCTATTTATATGTGAGTTAGGAGGGTTTTGACCACAGGGTCAAACCCATTCAATGAGTGGGGTCGACTTGACCAAATGAGACCGACTTGGTCAACTTGAAAAATTCAAATTCTCTCCTTTAATGTGTCAATGAAAATACCGAACTTAGCTACCAATTTTCAACAATATCCCGGTGTGATATTTGATTAAATATTTGGGATTTTACTCTAGGAAATTATGTTGTATAATTTATTCATCAAATTACATAAATCAAACCACGAAATTAACGGCAAAGTATAAACTGCAACTCAAATAAACAGGAAATGCAAGCAACTAATCTCAGCCTTATTTTTTTATTATGAAATTTGATATAACATGCTAGCACAAAATAAATGGAAATTGGATAAGATGAAACTCTCCAAACTATTGCAAACTAGATTTGGCTTCTCCAACAGAACAAGAACTGATAGCACACTTGTGAATTCTGGATGAATTCACCAAAGGATGAGACATGTTTTCATCCGATCTCACCGAATCACCCAAGGGTTTTCGTCCTGGGGCTACTGAAGTTGAGAACTTGGTTCTCCAACTCTCACCACAAAGACAATACACGAATCCAAGATGTCCCAAATGATCCTCTTCTCCTCCTTTTATAGATCTGATGGATCCATCTACCACCTTCTAGAAGCCTTTATTTTATTATTTTATTTTCCCATTCTAGAAGCTTATCCCCTTATCCTTATCTCAAGTGACTTTTATTTTATTTTAATTTAGTCACTTGGCCTTTTTCCTCAATTAAGAATTTTCCCTTTTTATTTAATTAGGTGACTAATTAAAGTCACTTTTAATCTAGGAAAAATAGTAAATCTGACTCCATGGTCTCTCATGCCACTAAAAATCACTTTTCGCCATCCCATCCTATAGATCTCTTTGTTCTGGTTCGAACAAGCTATTACCCTATGGTGTTTCATCAAATATTTTTCCCAAAATGACACCTTAAGCGTATTTAATTAAGATATGTTCATTAATAACTCTGTGTTACTAGAATTGTGGAAATGTCGTTGAACCAAGAATAAACTATGCAGAATTATCCCTAATAATGAAATGTTGTGAGCAATCCCCATCAAACTCCATAAAACTCCTCCAAAACCCTCCAGGCCCACTAATAAAGAAATCTCATTCCCATAACCAAGCTATCAGCAACCCTGGAAATCCATCCTAGCCACCACATAAGGAAAACTGGAAATGGGGACATTACAAATCCTCCTGCCCCAAGATTGCTTGCCCTCAAACAATCTGCATCCGTCCACTATAGAGGCATTTGTACACTGATACCAAGATCCCTAAGCAAAACTAAATGGATCCCTCAATACCTGGATCACAAACCCATCTCACTCATTCTGCCATCACTAGATCCACCTGGATCTCAACACCACCAAGGTCGATCTTCACCCATGCCTAAGGGCTCCTGTTGCGTTATACTCTCTCCTAGGAATATCCTCCTAAAAGATCCTCCATCAATAGGATACGAACTCATATTCTCTCACAAATCCATCCCGGGGGAAGGATCGAATGCATGATCACCTGCATGAGGTACCTGTCCAGTATGCCCAAGCTGCTTCATGCTCAACGCATACAATTCCGCCCAATCAATGAATAAAATCCATCCTGAAAACTTTTCCCACTTCTCTCGAATGGACAAAGGTGGGTAAACAGTGTTGCAAGCCCTGTCTATGTACTCTTGGAGAGGGTTGCTTTGTATCTCCAAAGTATACTCCTCTTGTTGCCTTGCTATGAACCTCAATCGTTCATCAATGCTAGATAACTTGGTCGCTGACTCAGCACACACCACTCTAAGCTCCTCAATTTTATTGTTCTACAGCAACATGGTTCCTCATACTATCTGGATCTTTTGGTTCAATACCATAAGATTGGTCCTGAAATGCTCAATCTTCTCTTGGTGGCTATTGTCTAAAAGTGTTGCAACTTTGTTGGCTACCTCTGCATCTATTTGCACCTCACCGATGGGTAGACCCAAATGTGGATGCTCAACCACCTTCACCACGTTTCCATCTTAAGCCTTCAACTAGATCTCCATAGATGGCTCATCTTGCACACTATGCATGTCATCCCCCTCATCTGACTCACACTCCTCTATGTGCTCTCCATGCTTGATCATCATTAGAGGCACATCCTTCAAATCCTGAATTCCTAGCCCTGCTCCTCATTTCCAGGATGAGATCCATCATGTTGCAATTGAACCAGCAAGCTTCTTAAAAGGCCTGCTCCAAAAACAAAGAGAGTAGACTATAACAATGATATCATGATGGTCATACTTCCCAAGATGAAGAATTCATTTCATCAAATCATGAAAGAGGATCTATAAATGATCCTTATTATCAACTTACAGCAAAATCTTTATATCAGCTAGTTGACTACTATATCAGGTTCATGAATTCTTTTGTACATTGTTATTAACTCTTCCAGGCATCCACAGTCACACAATTATATCATGAATCTATCAGAGTTCCCAAGGATCTAAGGGTCTTTACAGTTCCCTCCATGCATCATGCTTGCCAAAACAAAGGATCTTCTCAGCCTTCTTCCTTTACTTCTTGTACCTATAGCATTCATTGGCAAGTACACCCAAGCAAAGTATACAATAACAAAAGCATGATGTCAATCTTTCAATCTAAGGTTATCATGAGACTTATGTGCAAATTCCTGAATCTAACACATCAAAAACCCCTACTGCAATTACTGGTTTACAATCTCCTTCTTGTTCTTTACATTAACAAGTTATTTAATTGCATAAGCATCGAAGTAAACACTATTGCAGCCTTCACAAATATACAGATCATGCATTGAAATAAATTGAGACAATAACACAAGGGACACCGTTATTTTTGGACAATTGTCCCCGGAAAAACCCAATTCGAGAAAACTGGTGCAACATATAGAGGGTTTGTATTATTAAGCAGATTTCATGAATACAACTAGGGTGCCAGAAATGGCTCACCCAACAAACAATATACTCAGTAGTAGTACCTCTATCTGGAGACAGATATTCCGGCAAATTAGCAAACGAATGATCAAACCCCATAGTGGCTCCGGCTGTTCCCTATGTTGGAGAGCGAAAGTTGCTCCAAGCACTGCTCTGGAACTGTGTCACTCCTCCAGGAGCTGCGTCACCCTCTCTCGGCTCAGAATTTGCTGATCTGCTCCCAGATTTCCCCACAAAATCTCCCTAGCGCTACTTCTGAGGCCCAGCGTCAGCCTTTGGGGCTTCTACGTCTCACTACATCATCCCTCTGCATCAACCATTCTAGGGCCTGCGCTATCTCTCCCAACACTGCGCTTCCTCTCTGCTATGTATTCTTCAGCCTCAGATGAAAATCCATTGCTAAACTGCCCCTCACTGCAACTCTAATCACTAACTCGATTTCCTCAGCAAACCTTGCCCTAGAAAATCGAATTCTTTGATCACTTAGTGTGTTTCCACCTGACCCTCAAGCCTCCTCTTATACTTTTCCTCTTGACGAATCAACAACCGAGATTAAGTCCCTAATCAATGGCTAAGATTAGAACTAGCTTGATCCTCATCACTTAGAACTTTATCACCCATATTTTATTAATACACATTAATATTTTTATTTTCCTAAGTTTAGACTTAAGAACCCATTAAAAATATTAATATTTTAATAACTCCTCATCTGGGTGGAATTTCTCCAAATGATTTCTGGGTCTTCGAGATTTCATGTGCCTTAGCCTCTCCACCAATTTTCAAGGCTGGAGCACATCCAATGCTACCCAAAATCAACACTCCCTCTTAGGGAGGAATGTGGTCTAGCAATGCTTCACCATAGAAGCATCACATTGATCCTCTGCATCAGTCCTCTGTGTTGATGCTTGGCCTGTTGCCCCACATCCACTGCACTGCTGCTTCCTGTACTACCGCCCATGACACTGCCACTGCTACATTTGTACTGCAGCTCCCTCTCAACATGCTGCCCATAGCACTGCCACTGCTACATTTGTACTGCAGCTCCCTCTCAACATGCTGCCCATAGCACTGCCACTGCTACATTTGTACTGCAACTCCCTCTCAACATGCTGCCCATAGCACTGCCACTGCTACATTTGTACTGTAGCTCCCTCTCAACATGTTGCCCATAGCACTGCAACTCAGTTACTGAGAAGTAAGTAACTGACTTCACCCAAACACTGACATCTTTGTCAGTCTGGAAGCCTCGTGATGATGAAGCTACCCCTGCTATTATCTTGTGCTCCTACTGTGCTGCTACAACCTCTTATGTGCCTCTCGCATTGATGCAACCTCCATTGCGTTGCTACAGACTTCTGCACTCTAGCACCACCTTGCCGCTCCATCACACCTTGCTCCACCCAACACTTGTCATCATGCTACTGTCATTAAGGGCACCCATAGCCGTATGTGATCCAAGAGTTTGGGCACCTCAAGGATCCTGCCCCTGCATGTAGTCCTCTCGACTACAACTCCAGATCACCCCACCTCTTCTCTAGAGGCGCATGAGCACTCATGGCACAATCATCATCAGTCTCGACATCCTTCTTTGCCTTTGTTGGAGCAGCATTTGAGTCAGAAGCTTCTCCCTTGCCTTTCTTCCTAGGGCACTAAGAGGCATAATGCCCCAGCTCCCCATAGTTGAAGCGGTTGACCTTGGAGATGTATTTCTTCTTCCTCTTTTGTAGCCCCTCTTGTCCCGCTGATGCGAGAGCTGCATCCTCCTCCTCCTCCCTCTTGATTCAGGCTCCCTTGTCAGTACTCCCCACCTTGGTCAACCTCCTGAGTTTTTCTTGTTGAAGATCTTCCCACATCTCCTCCCAACTGGGGAGAGTTGCTCTGCCCAAAATGCTTTGGACAAATGTCTCCAAGTCCTCGATGACTGCATTTAGGGCAGTCCTGACCATGAACTGTAGACCCCATGGAAGTTAGTTGGTCTCGAATCCCTTTCAACCTGAGAAGGAATGGATCTATCTCCTCTCCCTTCTACATCTAATATTGCCTCAATTGATTCTCCAATAACATCTTTCGCTGCATGGAAGAGCCCTGGTATAAGGTGGTCAGTGTCTACCACATCCCCCTTGCTGTGTTCTTCTCAACAATATGTGGTATTACATGATCCCTGACCTCGTCTAGGATCATGCATTTTGCCATTGCTTGGGCCTCCTCATACTTATTGGCTGCATCAGCGTCAATCGGGATAGCTACTATTCTCAAGGCATAGTCCTTGATGCGATGTTTATCTAGGATTGCCAGGATCCTGGCCTTCCAGATGACAAAATTGGAAGCCCCGTCCAATCTGTCCTGATCCCTCAATCCGTTCACTACCATCTTTGCTCCTCTTCTCTAGACTCCCTCTGAGTCTTGATTTCCCTCTCAGAAATCCTTCGGCCAACTGTTGAATCACTCCTCTCCAATCCTCCTTTGTTGCTGCAACTTGGATCTAGATTTCTTGGCTAGAAATCTGTCGAGGTAGTTATTCCCTCTACCTTGGTTCAGTCCCCTTAGACATTGTTCTGCACCGACAGAAACAACATCCCACCAACTCAACAAATCAAAGTCTGCACAGCTCCCTCAGTCCCGACAACTCAAAGAATTCGAGCCCTTCAGGCTCTGCACAATCTCTGCGTGGGCTGAATCTGCTCCTCAATCCTTCCTGGCTCAGAAGGATGATGTGGCTTTGTGTGACAATGTTCTGCCCTCCTCTACCTCTGCGTTGGCCCTTATGGCTGACGCAGCTACTGCGTGGGCTCCTCCCAGCTACTGTGTCTTCCTCTCCCGACTTAGAATGCTGATGCAGGCACTACGTGAGCCTCTGCATCACCTCTTCTGCACTGCGTCACTCCTCCTTCTGCCTCTCCGGCTCTGGAAAAACGTTGTCTCTCGGTGTTGAAGAAAGTGTAACTAGGTTCGGTCTTCATAATGACATGGTCTTTGTAAATGATGTAATAAAAGGAAATAAATTATTTTTGTATGCCTTGCTACATGGGTTTCATGAGCAAGAAGTGTCACTAGGTAAAAGACTTATTCTTCATGTCTTTAGGATTTTTATTATTATGTCAAAGAGTCATGTCATGTGTAGAGAATCTCTCTAAGAGCCTATGTAAAATGTCTTTATGTCAATATGGCCCTCCAAGACCAAGAAAAATCCTCCAAGATCAAGCACACCGAAATCTACAAGAAAAACAACGAAGAGATCTTAATGTCAACTCCAAAAATGAATTAAATGCATAAATGCAAGTCATGTTGGCTTGGGCAATAGACATGATGATTCATGGATTCACGTCGGCTCATTTGTAGAACACAAACCACTATAAATAGGTGGCTAGGGTATCCACAATTAAGAGACACAAAACTCGCATTTTCTTTGAGCTACGGATAGATACGAGGTGCAAGCATGAGATCTCGGTTGGGTATAAGATCTCAGAAGGCCTCATTAGATGCGTTATGATCATAGTGAGGAAGGATGATAATCCCCTCCTCCTTGGTGATGTACCTCTCAACGAAAGAAAGCATGATCATTGGCTCTCGGTGAGATCTCTGGAACCCTACAGGAGCACTAATAGTCTCGGCATGATCACAACAAGCAGGATATCACGTTATAGGAATCAGATCTACCTCCATCAATCTCGACATTTAAATGATGAAGTGATATCTCTGTCTCATTTTCGGCATACCTATCTCGAATGGATGAAGCATAATAAACTTCGGATGTGGACGCAGTACATTCTCGGCATAGTCATAATTCTGGTGAGAACAATCTCAGCATGGTATCTTACTGTCTTGGCACATTTAGTCTCACAGTATACGGATCTGTCCCGAACAACCTTGATATGTATATCAGTGATATCACAACAACACTACTAATAATCAAAATATATATATGTATATTTGTGCTCCTACTTCATCACATACCCTCAGCAGATCGCAAGTAAACTTGGTTACAGTTTTTGTGAAGGTGAAGTCACTGCCCTAGTCTCATATGAATCTCATTATAAGAAGGAGCAGTATCACGGCCTATGCATGATGAAAAAGGAACAGTACTATAATCTCGGCATAATGGAAAATGAACATTGACAAGGATCATCTGCCTCAACATCTTGATGATGGAAGGATCGCATTGTGGAACACGTTATCTTAATGTTAGTGTGCAGTCATGGATTATGATCTAGAGGAAGGTGCAGAGATTATCTCTGTAATAATCTCAAGGAGCAAACATGGTGTAGCAGTGGTGACAGCAATGAAGAACTCAAAGATACAGTGGTGCAGTGAACCTGATGATCTCAACAGTGGCAGAGTAAGGGATGGATGTCTTGGTCTTGGAGAGGCAGATTGTATCAAGGTTCATGGTCTTGGTATTCATCAATAGAATCTCTATAAGAAGAATTTTGCATGGGTTTTCCTCTCCAAGAGGGAGAGGTTTTGGCCTTGGCATAAAGCCAAATACATTGTGTTCTTGTCTCTTTTGTTTTTGATAGCAATTTGATGAAGCTAACATACACACACTAATAATTACAAGAAGATCAAGCTAAGATAAAAATGTAAAAACACTTCACAAATTGTTATCATGTTAAGAAGAATCTTTGTAATTCTAAATGCCCAAGATTCTTCAACACTCGGGACAACTGCTTCTTTGCTACAAATTCTTAGATTTCTCAGCTGGTGTCTTTAGTAGTCTATGATCTACAATCTCTCTGATACCATGTGAAAATTCCTGAATCTGACCCATAGAAACCCCTACTGCAATTACTGGTTTACAATCTCCCATTTGTTCTTTACATTAACAAGTTATTTAAATGCATAAACATCGAAGTAAACACTATTGCAGCCTTCACAAATATACAGATCATGCACTAAAATAAACTGAGACAATAACACAAGGGACATCATTATTTTTGGACAATTATCCCTAGAAAAACCCAATTCGGGAAAACCGGTGCAGCATATAGAGGGTTTGTATTATTAAGCAGATTTCATGAATACAACTAGGGTGTCAAAAATGGCTCACCCAACAGATAATATCCTCGACATTAGTACCTCTATCTGGAGATAAATATTCCGGCAAATCAGCAAACGGATGTTCAAACCCCACAGCGACTCTGGCTATTCCCTATGCTGGACAACAAAAGCTGCTCCAAGCACTGCTCTGGAACTGCGTCACTCCTCCGGGAGCTGTGTCACCCTCTCCTGGCTCAAAATCTATTGATCTGCTCCATAGAATCTCCCCAGTGCTGCCTTTGAGGCCCAGCGTCAGCCTCCGCGGCTCACTGCGTCAGACCTATGTGTCCTCTGCATCAGCGTTACGGCCTCTCCATTAGCCCTTTTAGGGCCTACACTTTCTCTCCTGGCACTGCGCTTCCTCTTTGCTATTTATTCTTCAGCCTCAGATGAAAATCCCTTGCTAAATTGCCCTTCACTGCAATTCTGATCACTAACTCGATTTCCTCAGCAAACCTTGCCCCAGAAAATCAAATTCTTTGATCACTTGGTGTGTTTCCAACTAACCCTCAAGCCTCCTCTTATACTTTTCCTGTTGACGAATCAATGGCCGAGATTAAGTCCCTAATCAACGGCTAAGATTAGAACTAGCTTGATCCTCGTCACTTAGAACTTTCTCACCCATATTTTATTAATACACATTAATATTTTTATTTTCCTAAGTTTAGACTTAGGAACCCATTAAAAATATTAATTATTTTAATAACTCCTCATCCGGGTGGAATTTCTCCAAACGATTTCTGGGTCTTGGAGATCTCATGTGCCTTAGCCTCTCCACCAATTTTCATGGCTAGAGCACATCGATGCTACCCAAAATCAACAACTTAGAGGTTGTGCTCCTAGGGTTTTCAAGTGCCAACCCTAGACCAAGGGTTCCATATGTAACTTATCAACCTTATCCATACCTACTTGACATGAGTCCTAGGTTGTACACAAGCCCTGAAGACCAAGGGTTAGGCTTTCTTTGAGGCAATATAGTTAGGATTTCCATATGACTAGGGTTTTACATAAGCCGTTAAAGATTTTCTGATATCAATACCTATATCAATAGTTTTAACAACAAACCCTAGTACCACTAACCCCACAATAGTTCATGTTGTACCCTTAATAAGATACACCATACATACCTCAAGGTTCCATACCTTTGTCGTAGTGCCCTGCAATTTTGGATGCCATGGTTTCTTCATCCTTTTTCCTCAAGATGTGTCTTCACTGTACTTATTTGCTTATCTTTTCTTGCTTTAAGAACAATATACTATTTCTCTTCTACTTGTTTATCAGTGATGCACGGATCTAGAGGATTGTCTGTAGTGATATATCACTTACACGGGAATTTCTAGAAGTTTCCAAAATGTTGACAGTTAAACTCATCTTTACTACCAACAGTTGATGTTACGAGAACCTTCCTTTAAAGAGATGACTGTCAAAACTTCGTGACCCTACTTACTGCCTCTGGACTACTATCTCTTCAAAGTCAATAAACCTTTGCTTCTCTACTATCCATTTTGCACAGGTCACATTCGACTAACTAATATAGGTGCAACAATATTCCAAAATGTCTTCTTCAAAAATGTTGACTTACAATGCTTGTCAACAATCCAAAAAACACCTTATACTTATGGTGTCACTATCACATCAATGTGACCTTACCTATTGCATGTGGCTTTCCCTATCTCTAAATGTGGCCAAATAAATTATTGGACCCTTGAATTAGGGCTTCTAAGACAGTGCCAATAATATCACTTTAAGAACGATTCCAATACAGGGCTTCCAGAACGATTCCAATAATACCATTGCAATTTCAAAAATAGACATACCTTATCAATGTTACCACAAGTCGGTTCACTGACTTTTTGTGGGACCGAACTGTGTCTATATATATGTGCCAACCTTATCGCTGTTAATTGCACAAATTCTTCACACTTATACTTGTTCCTTTATTCAAGTCAGCGAGCTCTAAGAAATGGTGACTATACTTTCAAGATATGCCTAGAACAACTCGATCTAGGTCTCCTCTTGCGAATGGATGCACAGGATTGAAGAATATACTTGTAGCCAATTTGAGGGAGATATCAACTCCTCCCAGTATGATGAAAATAGCCTCTAATTCATATCTTCTAGAGTCTCTGAGGACTGATTCGATCTACAAAATACAAACTTGACTTCCCACATATATGCTCAAAATATTGATCTCAATAACATGAGTGAATGTATACGGGGGAAGAGAATGGATCTTGCTTCTCCTAGCATCAGACCTTCGTAGCGTCAGACCTTTGGTACTTATTACAGTGGTCTAGAAATAGGACTTGTGCTTAAAATTTCTTTAACCAAAGTGATCTTGGACCATTATTTGCACAGGTGTAGAGTGAGAATTTTGATGCTTCTTCTAGGGCTTACAAATGATATGTATGCAGATAACCATACCATAGAAATTTCAGATGATTTGGTTCCTTTCTATGGCTTCCAATTGCAACATTAATATCACAGAAACCTCGATTTTTGATAGAGGGTTTGCTTCCTTTTCTAAGGTTGTTGGAGAAGTCAATAGATAGGCTTTTGATGCCTTTCAATACTCAGAACAATTTGCAATAGAAATAGATCATACATACCAGAGATAGCTTCAGAAGTTTGGAGGATTTTGTAGACCTTGTGGTGTCACTTTTGACCTTCACTCCTATGCTAGAGTATGTGGCTTCCTTAGGGCTACTTGGCAAGTCTCTCTTCCTTCACAAATGACCTTATTATGACCTCGCTCTGGTGAAGTAGGTCTATAGCCTTGTGACAAAGATTAGGGCTAATAGTCATGCCTATAAATCTTTGATCTACTTGTCAAGAGGTGCAGATTTGGAAGGACTATTAGATTAGTCTTTGGTTCCTTAGATCATCGCTTATAAACGCTCCAAATCAGTTCATTCTTGCACTGTATA
This sequence comes from Pinus tabuliformis, assembly GCA_031772625.1. Taxonomy (NCBI): domain Eukaryota; kingdom Viridiplantae; phylum Streptophyta; class Pinopsida; order Pinales; family Pinaceae; genus Pinus; species Pinus tabuliformis. The sequence goes on along the minus strand of CM062804.1, from coordinate 218,237,610 downwards.
TGGTGGGTTGAGCTCTGCAATTAGGGCTAGAAATTGTGCCCAGAAAATTAATCTTTTGCCTCCACAAATTTGATCTAGGATATTTTTGATTATCTTGTGAAGAGATGAATCCAAACTCATCTTCTTTCTGTGAAATTTCATCTATCACAGCGATTGAAATTATTTTCCTAGTTAATTTATTTAACAATTTATCTGCTACAGCAAATATCAAATAATTCACACTATGATCTTCACAAATAAACTGCGGAAGAAAAATAGTGTTGGAACTTGAGAAAATCTAGCATACACATAAAAATATGACACAGTTATTTTAGGACAAATGTCCCTGGAAAAACCCAACTTGGGAAAACCGGTGCGGTAGCTGAGGGTTTTTATTATTATGCAGAAGTGAGAAATTTTGAGTACAATAATTTGGATGTTGAATGTTGGCTATCCTATAGAGAAAATATTGGCAAAAATCTAGTGACGAATTTTCCTCACCCCACAAGAAATCATGGCTTAATCAAGCCAATTGAACTGGCTTCCTAGCTACCTTTGTGTGGACCTTGCGTCAACCTCTGCGCAGCCCTGAAATACGTTGGCTAGGAACTGCCTTTGATCTGCTTTTGATTGACTATTGTTGGTTTGGAGTCCTCTGGCTTGGCTCTCTGGAAATTCTTCTAGCCACTAGCACCTGAAACGAACCTTCCTCCAGCTAAATCGAAATGCCCTCTAGAAGCTATTGTGGCAGCCTCACTGTGGCTATCTCTACCTCTCTGCAAATGCACTCGCTGAATCTGTAAAGCTTCCTCCAGCATCACTGTCTCTGCCCCTCTATTTCTGCATCCTTCTCTGGCTTTCTAGCAACTGCTGCTACTTTCTCAAAATCGAACTGCCAAAGAAATCGAACCCCACAAGTGTCTTCTCCATCTACCCATCAACTTCTTATAACCCTCTGTTGGAGCACCAATGACCAAGATTAGAACTTAATCAAAGGCCCAGATTAATTCCTTGTCGATTGACGTGAGTTTCTAGAGAAGTCTCACCTTATCTCAATTAATATTGATTAATTAACCATATTCCCTAAGCAATGTTGCACGAAGCGGGAGCAAAGCGGAAGCGCGGAGCGCGGAAGCGTCATTTTCCAAAAATCTAGGAAGCGAAGCGTCCGCGGAAGCGTCTGCTATATATATATATATTTTTATATTTTTTTGCATTTATACTCAAAACAAACATCCCAAATACCAAATTAATTGTAGAAGACATGAAAACATGCATATTTTTGCATAAATCAAGATAGATATGGCATCCATGATTCCATTGTAGTTACTTACTAGTACAACAATCATCTATATTCTAGCTATTACAAACATACATCAAATTTTTAAGCATATTATAAAACATAAAACATTTAAGCATATTATAAAACATAAAACATAGAGCATATTATGATTTATCTAGCAAGTGAGCAACTGTCAACATTTGTCATGTCCAAAATTCAAATAATAATGTTTACAAAATATGTCACTTGGTCACCGCCAAGCCAAAAAGGTTCAAAATTCAAATTCACAAGTCTACAAGTCTAATGAGTAATCTATGACAAAAAGAAGTAGATTGTGAATATATCTACTAATCTCTCCTCCTTCCACCACGAATAGAACGTGATGGCGGGCCTCCACGTGGTGGCAATGAAGAAGATGGTCCCTGTGTAAGTCGTGGCACTGGAACTGATGAAGAAGAACCCCCTGCTGTTGGTGTTGAACCATGGAACCTAGGAACCAAGGGACCAGATGGGGGTGGGGGTGGTGGCATATCAACACGGTCATCATCATCCTAGAATCGCTCAAAAAATTCATGCAAAAGAAAAAAAACACTAGTTAACAAAAAAATTAAAAACATGAATTAGAGAAATGCTTTATAAGGGAAAATTGGAAAATTCATACCACAATGGACATACCTGGATAAGAGCATCCTCTAATTGCTCTAGTCGCAACACTCCATCCTCCAAATTGGGCTCCTCTGGATTCTTGTCCCAAGTCAACAAGTCTTTATTAGACTTTGCATCTTCACAGTAATGGGACAACAATCGCAAGTTGTAATGAACATAAACCAAGCTCTCTGCCCGGTCTAAATTCAACCTGTTCCTTTTAACACTGTGGATGAAAGAATAAGAGCTCCAACACCTCTCTGCAGAAGAAGTGTTTACCACCTGTGATAGCACCCGCAATGCCAAACTCTGTAGAAGTGGAGTAGCCCCTCCATGCATGTTCCACCACTCAAGAGCAGAAAAATGCTCTCGATCTTGAATTGCATGCATGCTCCCAAATGGACCAGTGTTGAGCGTATAGTTGCTCACCTGTCTCCGTACCAATGCAGCCTCCTCATTATCAGGGATTAATCTACTCAATGCAGCCATATATTTTTCGTGAACCTCTCTATCTTGGTGTGGTTTTTTCCTGCTTCCCCCCCCAGGTGCTGGTGTTGAAAGCCATGATGGATGATAGTATTTAGGTGTCAAAACATATGCTAATGCATGCAATGGAATATTTAGCATTTCCCATCGGTTTTGCACCTCTACACGAATATAATTGTACAAGGTGGTATCTCTAGGCTCAACAATGTCTTTAATCTGCCCCAACATGCTATCCATTTGCTCATACACCTCCCCAATTACTGGTCGATCTGAATCTGCAAACTTGATCATGTAATAAATTGGTTTGGTGAATTGCAAAACATATTTAACCTGTGACCAAAAGTAACTGTCAAGAACAGTGTCCTTGACTACATTAGCACCATCTGTGTCAGTGTTAATTTCATCCCATGTTTCAGCACACACCAGATTAGTTAAAGCTTGTCTCACCCTCACTAGCCGCCTAAAGGTGAGGTAATAACTAGCAAATCTTGTCTTTGCAATTTTAAGCAATTGCAACTTGGAGTAAGTGCCATAGAAGTAGTTTACCCTTGTATGCCCTGTGATGAATTTAATGAGCTGCTTCCCTTTCCTGTAAACCTCAGCAATCCACCCACAATCTTTGTGTTTCACAATATCATGCATCAAAAGGTTCAATGTGTGAACCAGGCACCCAGACCAAAAGATGTGTGGATGAGTACGCTCAATAATTTTTCCTGCTGCCTTACAATTTGCTGCATTATCTGTGATCACTTGAACCACATTATTCGGACCAACATCTTTGATTGATTTCAATAGGAGATCTGCAATGTTTTGTGCAGTTGCACTGATGGAGGAGGAGTCATGACATGCAATAAATACTGCACACTAGAAGAAACACCAAGAACATTTATCAAATGTTGGTTTCTAATATTTGTCCACCCATCTGATACAATGGATACCCCAGAATCCACCCACTCATGTGTAAAACGTGTCAAAGCTCTTTGAACCTTAGCTTTTTCTCTTTCTAATAACACTGTTCTAGCTTTCTCAGTTGGGGGCCTTGTATCCTTTTGGGGTTTCATTGATGGCCTTTACCATGTCATGCCAATAGGGAGAGCGAAGCACATTGAATGGTACACCGCAAGCACAAAGAAAACGGACTATCTTTCCATCCACATCATCCCTCCCAGCAACATTAAGGAAATCCCCTATTGTTTTTCTACCTCCAGAGGTTGCAGAAGTACCATGAGGAGATGGGCAACTACCAAATTTAGAGGTTGCACTTGATTCAAAATGAGTTTTTTGTTTCTTGTTTTTTCGTTGTGCAGCCATCTCTATTTGGATGTATTTTCTTCTTTCTTCAATTGAAATGTTTGGGCAAATTTGTACCCCCACAGAACCCTTTTTTTCATCACTGTCCAGCACCCCACAAAGATGCCTCCTCAGACGGGTATATGAACCCGTATATGGTTTTCCTCCATGACAACCATGAGGGCACACAAATTTGTAAGATCCACCACCCTTTCCCCCATCAAGTTTGGTCACATAGTTCCACAAGGGTGTTGATGTACCTTTCCCATCTTGTGCTTCAGTGTCCCCTTCAAGTTCATCCCCTTCCTCTTCAAACCCTTCCTCCTCATCATACATTGGGTCACTACTATTAGGACCAAGTTCATCCCCTTCCTCTTCCCCTCTATTCCTCACCCTTGCCATCATTAAAACCAAGAGTGGAATGATACATAGAAGCCAAAAGAACACCATCTTGGAATATGGATATAGGTGGTGGACAACCTGTAAATAAAGGAGCAAGTAGAAACAATGGGAAAGAGTAGGAGAGGGAGGAGAAAAATACAATTTTTTTTTCAAAAAAACAAGGGAGTTTGGGGTTTGAACTTACCTCTTTAGCTCTTGTAGATGAAGTCCTCCAAGCTCCTCCTCCTTCTCCTAGCTCCTCCTTCTTCACTCCTCCAAGCTCTCCTCTCTTCTTCTCTCCTTTCCTCTCTTCTCTTCTCCTCTCCTCTCTTCTCTTCTCCAACTCTCATAAACTCAAAGTGAGAAAATGAGAAGAGAATGGGGGCTTTATTCTTTTCTAAACTCACCCTAAACTCACCCTAACCTCACCCTAACCCACCCCCTCAATGCAAACTCAAGTTAACTTTTAAAAAAAATTAAAAAAAATTCAAGTTACATTGCTGCCCGCGCGGAAATTGCCGGAAGCGCGGATCCGGAGCTCGTGAAGCGTGCGCTTCCGGGCCCGAAGCGTGGCGCTTCCGGAGGCCCGAAGCGCCCTCCGAAGCGCGGATCCGGGGCAACGCAACCCATATTCCAGGAATCGTTTCAAAAAACCGGAATCGCGCTTCATGAATTTTGGAATCGCGCTTCGCCTGGAGGTTCCGGAACGCTTCCGTACGGGACGCGATTCTGGCCTAGGATCCCCGGGGGGGGGGGGGGGGGGGGGGGGGCGATTCCTGCAACGTTGTCCCTAAGTTTAGACTTAGGAAATATTTAAAAATCAGCTAATAATCTAATTGATTTATCTCTAGGTGGAATTTCCAGAAATGATTTTTGGGTTATGGAGAACTCATGTGCTTTAGCCTCTCCACAAAGTTTCGAGATTAGAACACCTCCAATGCTACAAAAACTAACACTCCCTCTTAGTGAGGAAGGTGTTCTCTCTAGTGTTGCACCCACAACACCCTGTCCTTGTACCACCCTTTGTCACGTTGCTAATGTCTTACAAGAAACTCTACTTGAAATGACTGCATTGCTCCCTTAGTCACAGTGTTGCTTCCTTAGTCACTGCGTTGTTCCCTTAGTCACTGCGTTGTTTCCTTACTCACTGCGTTGTTTCCTTAGTCACTGTCCATCAACCATTGGGCTAACTCTAATTCATCTGCCACTGACTGTAGTTGAACCAAACTGCTGCATTAGTGTTGCTGCGGACACTGCATTGTACATCCTGTACTACTACCAACTCTGTATCTGCACTGCAACTCCCTCTTAATTGTTGTTGTTGCACCTGCAACTACTGCAACTGAGAAGAATCTGAAATATTGAATCCACTATGTATGTTGCATCTGTCTCTTGAGTCCTGACTGCTACTAGCGTTTGCATTGTCTACTGAAGAATCTGTATTGCTGCGAACTCTACACTGAGCCACCTGCTCTGTTGCCAACACTACACTACGCTGCTCAACTCCTAGTTGCTACTAGTTTGCAACTGTCACTCTAGATCTAACTGCATCACTAACATTGATCCATCCTGCTACTGAATACTATGGGCCCTCGTAGCAAGGTAATGATCCATGAGGAGGACACCTCAATGGACCCTGCCCTATCTCTACAATCTCTACGACTACAGCTCCAAGTCGCCCCACCTCTCTCTTAGAGGTATAATTACAAACATGGCAAACTCTTCCTCCAGCCTAGAGGAGAGCTTGTCAATCTCAGCGAACGTTGCTGCCTGGTCCTGCGTCTCCAGCTTGTCCTTCTTCCTGAGAGGACATTGAGTGTTGTAGGCCGCACTTGAAGCACTTGACCTTTGACAGGTCCTTCTTCTTCTTCTTCTTCTTCTCCCCTTGCCCCTGACTGGGACCCTTAGATGTTAGGGCCACATTCTATGAAAAATTTTGAATCTCACAAACCAAAAATCCTACTGCAATAAACTGATTTGCATTACCTACTTGTGTTTTTTATTTTAACAAGTTATTTTCAGAAATATTTAGAAAATATTAATGCAAATACATTGCATCCTACACCAATATACAGATCAAGTACTGAAAAATAAATGATACAATCACACAAAGGACACTTACTTTTGGACTAAACGTCCCCGAAAAAACCCAATGCGGGAAAATTGGTGTAGCAGATATGAGGGTTTTATTATTAAGAAGATTTCTAAATACACCTAAGGTGCCAAATCCATCTCACCCAGCAGAAAATAAACCTGACAGAAGTACCTCTATCCAGAGACAGGTATTTTGGCAAATCCAACAACTGGGTGTACAAACCCCACAAGTGACTGGGTTGTCCCCAGTGTTGTGCAGCGATGGCTGCTCCCAGCTTTGCACTAGAATTGTGTCACCTCCTCTAGGAGCTGCGTCACCCTCCCAATGGGCCTTCCTGGCTCAGAAATCAATTTGCTGAATTGATGCCTGATCTGCCTCACAGAAACCCCAGTGCTGCCTCTAAGTGCCTGCGTTAGCTCCTCTAGCCTTTATGTCACCCTTCTGGCGCTGTGTTGTCTCTCCCTGGAGCTGTTCTGCCTCTCTGCTATGTATTCTCGGCCGTCGACGGAAGTCCCTCTGCCGAACTGACCCTCTCTGCACTTGAAGCTCACTTCGAAATTCTCAGCAAACCACGCCTCTGAATTTCGATTTAGCTCAAGTGTTGCTCTCACTGTGTGCGTTCTCCAACTGACCTCAAGCCTTCCTTTATACTTTCCATGTTGAGAAATCAACAGTAGTGATTTAATCTCTAATCAACGACTAAGATTAAATTAGGCTTGATCCTCGTCTCTTAGAAGCTTCTCACCCATATTTTCATTAATACCCATTATATTTTAATTTAACTAAGTTTAGACTTAGGAACCCCATTAAAAATATTAATTATTTTAATAAAATACAATCCGGGTGGAATTTCACCAAATGATTTCTAGGTCTTGGAGATCTCATGTGTTCTAGCCCCTCACAAAATTTTGGAGCTAGAGCACATTCAATGCTACCCAAAAATCAACACTCCCTCTTAGCAAGGAATGTGCTCTAACAATACTTCCTGGCAGAAGTATCACATTGATCCACGGCATCAGTCCTCTGTGCTGCTGATGCTCGGCCTGTTGCCCTTCATCCACTGCGCTGCTGCAATCTGTACTATTGCCCATGACACTGCCACTGTCACTGTTGTATTTGTATTGCAACTCCCTCTCAATATGCTGCATCATCCTACCCATAGCACTGCCACTGCTAACTTCTACACTGCAAATCAGTTGCTGAGAAGTAAGCAACTGAAAAACCACCCAAAAGTTGACATGTTGATCAGTCTGGATTCCCCTACCTTTGCTACTAATTTGTGTTGACCCTCTGATGCTATTGCGCTGTTGTTGTATCTGCTTTGTGCCTTCTGCACTACTGCAACACTCCACTGCGTGCTTCAAACTTTGGCGCTGTAGCTCTGCCACTGTTGCTCCATCATCCCTCGCACCAACTAACTCCCATCATTTTGCTACATCCTAGCCTTCCAGATGACATAGTTGGAGGCTCCCTCCAACTTGTCTTGATCTCTAAGCCCTGTTGCGACCATCTCTGAATCTATCGAAAACTCCCTCTTTCCCTTTGCTTAGCTATTGGATTTGCTATATGCACTCCTTTCTGGAGTGAGGAAATTTGCTCTTGGCTACTACCAATCTGCAACCGTAAAATCAAACTTCTGAAACACAAAGTCCCCTGAGAGAAATTTTCCTTCTGTGTGTGCTTTTCTCTTCCACTCGACGTTGATTTTGCTGCTGCAAAACTCTCTGCGTCCAACCAAGTAATTTTCTGGGCAAAACTTTGAGCTATTGTTGCTCCCTCTCACTGTTGGAATCACTCTTTTGGTAAAATCGATTTTTCTGCCAACCTGCTTCTGAAAATTGAACCCTTGCCCAACGGTTTGATCTACCTGTCAAGGTACTACGCAGCCTTTGAGAATTTTGGCATGTTACTCCTCTGAACAATGAAATTCCCTTCTCCACTTCTGAGCTTCCCGACTGATCACTCACGCTATGATACCATGTGAAAATTTCATCTATCATAGCAACTGGAAATTATTTTCCTAATTGTTAATTATTTAACAATTTATCTGCTACGGCAAATATCAAATAATTCACATTGTGATCTTCACAAATAAAATGTGGAAGAAAAATAGCATTGGAAACTGAAAAAATCTAGCATACACATAAAAATATGACAGTGATTTTTGGACAAATGTCCCCGGAAAACCCCAACTTGGGAAAACTAGTGCAGCAGCTGAGGGTTTTTATTATTATGCAACAGTGAGAAATTTTGTGTGCAATAATCTGGATGTCAAATTTTGGCTATCCTATAGAGAAAATACTAGCAAAAATCTAGTGACGAATTTTCCTCACCCCACAGGCAATCCTGGCTCAATCAAGCGAACTAGCTTCCCAACTGCCTCTGCGTGGGCTTTGGGTCAACCTCTGTGCAGGCCCAAAATACGTTGGCTTGGAACTGCCCTGATATGCTTCTGACTGATTGTCGTTGGTCTGGAGTCCTTTAGCTTCGTTTTGGAAATTCTTCCAACCACTAGCACCTGAAACGACCCTTCCTCTAGCTAAATCAAAATGCCCTCTAGAGGCTACTGCGTAGCTCCTGCATCAGCCTCACTATGGCTATCTCTGCCTCTTTGCAAATGCACTCGCCGGATCTACAAACCTTCCTTTGACCTCATTGTCTCTACCCCTCTCTGTCTCTGCATCCTTCTCTAGCTTTCCGGTAATTGTTGCTGCTTTCTGGAAATCAAACTGCCAAAGAAATCGAACTCCACAAGTGTCCTCTCCATCTACCCATCGACTTCTTATAACCCTCAGTTGGAGCACCAATCGTTAAGATTAGAACTTAATCAAGGGCCTAGATTAATTCCCTGTCAATCCATTTTATTTTCTAGAGAATTCTCACCTTATCTCAGATAATATTGATTAATTGACCATATTCCCTAAGTTTAGACATTGGAAATATTTAAAAATCGGCTAATAATCTAATTGAGCCATATCTAAGTGAAATTTCCGTAAACGATTTCTAGGTTATGGAGAACTCATGTGTTTTATCCTCTCCACAAAGTTTTGAGACTACGACACCTCCAATGCTACAAAAACTAACACTTTCTGCCCTCTTTTCAAAGCCCTAGCTTTGATACCATATTGAGAAATCTAGGGCAGACAGTCATAGTATTTATTAATTTGATTTCTCTTTAATCCTTGAAATTTTCTTGTGATTTATATTAGGACATTATCATCATTATTTTGTTATGTTCATCATCAATATAAATCCCAATAAGAAGATCTCAATGCAAACACTAGAACACTAGATGTAGGCTGCTAGCTAGGGCCAAAACCTCTCCTAAAGAGAAAAATGCACAAAAATCTCTTCTTATAGAATTTCAGTGAATACTTCCAAGACCTTGACTTTGACTTTGACCAAACCTTCCAAGAGATGAGCCAGACAAACCCAAAAAAATAACTCTGCAAAATCTAGACTGAGGAAGCCCTAGATCCTCCAAAGAACTCGCATGTGTGAGCAGGCAAAGACAGAAATTCACTCCTTCTACTTCCTCGCTAGCCTCCTCAGAACTTTTCTCCTCTTCTTGCTAGACCAGACCTCTTCTCTTTTCATTGCTTGGATCAGAGACCTATATTCATGGCTATGTACTTCAAATGAGAGGAGGCTCCTCTTTATATAGGCTTCCTTGGGTGTGAATTAGGTCTCTTTAGGTGGACTTGAGGAAGTTTGGCCAACTCATCTCTTGGAGGCTTCTAGACAAAATGAATTACAATAATAATTTTTCTTCTTTGTTACATGGACCCTCCAAGGGCTAGTCCATCATTACCTTGACTCTTGACTTGACAACAAGACCCCTAGAGCACTAAATGGGTGCTTTGACCTGGGACCACAACATGATGGGCAAGAAACCCGTTTCAATAAAATAATTTTTCTTTTTACAAATAAAATTTATTTTCCTTTCTTTTGACAAGTACATCAAGTCATGATTCAAGTACAATTATGAAGACTGACACTATTTACATTTCAACAGAGCAAAAAGTTGGCCCCTTGGCTTCCAAGCAAAACATCTATGGTGCTCCCAAGTGGTTGTGGTACACAGTGAATAGTCTCATGGGTCTCCAACTAGATCAAACATGTTGATACTCCATCAATGAGGTCTCGAATGATGATACAAGCCCTCCCATGTCTCCCTAGGTGAGACAAAACCCCATCTAGGCCTTGGATCAACTGCATGCAAGTATGTGCTAGTTGGGCAATGTGATCCAAGCGCATCCTCATCTTTACCTGCCTGGGGCACGAGCAAGCATAATGTGGAGTTGAATAATCCCATGGCATGGCAATCAATGCTCTGTTGTGGAGGAGGCCCATGGCTCTCAACACTCACCCTACAAGTGCCATCATGACCCTCTAGAGGGCTTGGATCTCGTATAGGGAGGCCAAACCCAAGATGAAGACCCACCTGCAATCCTGTATAAGATCCAATGTGTCTCCTCACCTTCCAGTACAACAATTCATTAGTGCAATTAAGTAAATAAGCTTGCAAATCTTGGGCAATGGTGAACACTTCATAGTGGCATGCCCTTCCAAGTGGGCTTTAGAATGTACAGGTGTCTCGAAGCTCAAGAGGGAGGTTAATAAAGGACCCTATTAGGTGGTTTCAACCTCTAAGGGAGTGATAGGTATGTTGTCACCCAAATTGTACACCAGAATGCGACAACACTCAGAGCAGGGGTTATCACTCTGATCCCTGCCCTCTCTGTTTAAGTTATCTCCTAAATGCAGGCTAAGGGGGTAGTCCCTATGGATGAGATGATGAGAAACTTGTTGGGAACCAACAAGTCCAGGAGATACAACTGAATGGCCTTGCAACTTGAGTTATAATTAAGCAGCAAATAAGATTATTAAGCACAATTTGATTAGATTCTTTAAGATATTGAGTGGGAGACTAGTGACTTAGAATTAATTACTTGAACAACCAAACTTAAGATATCGAATTAATTACTTGAACAACCAAACTTAAGATATCAAGTTACTGGATGAACAGTTGTTGCGGGATGCAAAATCTATCCTAAATGAAGTGCAGGACCTAGATCTAATGTGTGATGCAAGATCTTGGTTAATTTTAATTAGATGCCTAGTCTAGGTGGATCCTTCCTCTCAATTCTTTTGAAGCTAGTCTCGAACACATTTTTATTTTGTTCAAATATGTTTGCTATAATTCAACTTAAGGTTTTGCATTCTCCATTTTATATGTTGATTTGAGCTACAAGCACTTTACTTTGAACAATATACTCTTCACATGTTCATTAACTTAATTTTGTATGTGTCATTTTAACTTCATATTGCAAATTCAAGTCCATTTCTTTTTCAAAGTTAATCAATATTGAGTTTACTTAATCACAAGCATTGTTATTTACTTACATGCAAGACATCTCTAAAGTTTTATTTGCTTTTGGGTAAATCACAAAACTATCATAAGGCAAAGTAAATATTTTTTACAAATCCCACGTGTATGCAATCTTGTGTTTAAGGCAATTTCCATCATTTACTTGACTTTTGCAAATTTACTTGCATGAAATAGTAGGCATATTAAATTAGTTGCATTTTACAAGCTTCCAAAGTCTCATTCAAACTTAACCTCCAACTTAAGTTGGTTGTATAAACATTTAGGGACCTTCACCTCTATTGACTCCTCACTGTGAGATCTTAATTTTCAGGCAAGGATGAGGTCTGAGGATTGGATTTTAATTGAAATTTTTCTTTTATAGTTTAACTAATAAAATCAACGAAGAGCACATTTACATCATTATTTTACTTTACTTGCAATTTCTCATTTTGCTATCTTGATGTGTTTTGAGTTTCATTTGCAAATATCATTCTTTTCATTTCAAGAAACATTTATGACACAAGTATTGTGAGTCCTTTACTTTTGCAACAATTTAATTTTCTTGTCCTTAAAATATTGATCATTGGTGTAGTTTTATTTCATGTTATTGCTTTGATGATCATTATGTTCATGAATAATTGATGTATTTGGTTATCTGGGGAATTTTCTTCCAAAGTACTATTTCCTTTATAGTTGCAATTGGTGTTCATATGCGTATTCTAGTCTAACATTTGAATTGTCTATCATTGTATCTTGATTTCATTTTTTGAGCAAGCTATTGTTATTTACTTGAAAGCACTGGTCTATACTTTGAATATATCATTGAGATTTGTGCATTTATATGTTTGCTTAATTCATGGAAACAAGTTATTTTTGACAAATAATCCAAATTAACTTTCCTCCTAGAACCTCATATCACTTTTAACTTAACTTTTCATTAGGAAACAGACCCCTTAGCTAACCTAGAAGATAGCTCAAACAGAGAAAGTCCGGATTAGTGTGACAACCCCTTCTCTAAGTTCCCTGCCACCAACCACACCTTGTGGGGTTGAAGGCTTTTCCTGCTGACTTGTAGGTAGGTGTAGGCAGCAGGGTCAACAGGACCATAGAGGACCTTCAAAAAATAGAATTATCATTACTTGTGCAAAATAATTAGCTACTTGGTCCAAAAATTTTGATTTGTTGGGAAATATCCTTCTTTGGCCCAACGAATTTCTAGATTGGTCCATCCTGCCTTGGAAATGAGGCTTTTTTATTTTTTACTTGAATTATTTCCTTTGAAAATAGCTTTAATAATTTTTTTTTATGATTTTTTCCACTTTGAGGGTAATTAAATTTTCCCTTCATTTTATTTTGACAATTTCTGGCTAATTTATTTTTATTTTGCCAGAAAATAATTAATAGACTCGAGAGGGGATTACAAATAATTTTCCACCCTCTAAGTGCATCTAAAAATATTTTGGTAATGGTGTTCTAATTATGAGGAACCATTGACCAAAAAGATTTATAAATACACTTTTACATCAAAATATTACAATAATTCAACCCTTAGAAGGGGAAATTTACCATAGACAGGGACCCCTTAAGACTAAACCAAATTCTACGACTCAAGACACATGATCTAGTATGATAAAAATAAATCGACTCGATAACACTAGACCTTGTCAATGAGTTCCCCTAGCTTTGGGGTATACTGGGAGAAAAACTCTGTCAATTATTTGTATTTACAAACAAATAATTGGAGGAGGTTAAAAAACTCCCTAGAGTGAAACCCTTTGAGAAGAATCGTAGGATTACCTAGGTGTTGTTACATGGCTTAATAGTCATACTAGAATCTTACAATACAACAACAGAATTTGGGATTACAATGATGATGATGACTCAAAAAAAATTTACCACACTTTTGTACTCTGCTTCTCAGAATTGTTGACATATACATGGTCTGTGAAAATTCCTAGATCTAACAATCTCAGGAATCCTACTGCAACCAACTAAATCTACTTCACCTAGATTGTAAATTATGTTACAAACTTATTTCATATTTCTTCTTGAAATATTGAAGTAAATTACTGTAATGACACATCATTAAAATAGAGAGCACGAGAATATTAGCATGCATACGATGCATGCATATGATAGCTACATATGCATGTATCGCATGCACTGCACTATTAACTATATTCTAAGTTACCTAAAATATTAAATATCTTAACTCACCCTTCACATAGAAAAGTCGCATTTAACCATCAGCACATATTTCTTAATGCCTCATGATTAATGAGTGCTCACCAATGATATTAAGTTTAAAAGTATAAAGTAAAAGAAAAGGGTTATAAAGAAAATAAATGTAAGGAATTATGTAAAGCCTTAAAAATCAGGTTATATAATTACCTATTTAAGAAATTTTAAAATAAAGTATATGAATGAATTATTAAAGGGATAATCTAAGTCAAAATAAAGCATAAGACAAATAATTAAGCATATGACTTAAGACTTTAAATTAAACATATAAAAAGTATAATCAAAGTGAAAAGGCACATGTTAAAATATCTTGAAGATAAAATCTGATTCTGCATGTTGAGAGGTGTCATTTAGAAAAGAAGCGGTGGGCTCATAGGTGGAGGGAGCAACCACCGTCAATAAAGGGTACATAAGGAGAGGTCGAGGGCAGAGAAGGGGGATCGGTGTTCCTTGCCCTGTGAGTGCATTCGCTGTGAGTAGAAAGGAAACTGATGCGGGTGCCATAGGAGGAGGAAGGAACTGTTGGAGGAAGGAGAGGAAGATTACACATACTGGTTTGTGAGCCTTGCTTGTTCTGAAGTTTCTGGGCACGGGGGAACGGTATGCATCGGTTGAGAAGCATACTGGGTCGAGTATCTAGGTATACTTGATTTGGCTGGGTGGTTTTGGTTATTCGGTAGTGAAAGTGCAGGAGCAGTTTTGAAGCACCCTCACCGCAACAGCAGTAGCAGGCCAGGTAAGTATTTCTTCAAATCAATAATGGCTCTTTATTTAGCTAGGTCACTACATATGGTATCAGAGCCCTCCGTTCAAACCCTGCGACCTCAGGGCCCTACGCAACTTTGTGGTTGCTCGTATTATCCGTGGTTTTCATCCATTCGTATGTTCGTTTTGTAGGTAGACAATGGTACAGAACAATTTCTGATATAAATACAATTCAGTTCTGTTTCATAGAAAAGTTCCTCGATTGATTGAGTCGTCAAAAATGTCTATCACATCTGGCTGCTTTTGCTCAGACATTGGTGTCTCCTTTGCATTTTCAAAATCTGTTTTAGAACCCAAGCCCCATTTCCATAAGAAATCCTCGGCACCCAAATGGGTCATTTACAGGGAACGCAAGAGGATATATTGCGGACATCCACAATATACCCCCGCACAGATAAATTTCCCCCCAATCAAAATCCAAGGACAAAATCAGAACTCGGTGTTCTGCAGCTGCTCCGAAATCTGAGAAAACTGTGAAGGAATTGTTTGAACCCCTACTTTCCATTGCAGCTTCTTTCGTTGTTTTTGCATTAGGTTTGGGTGCTAGAATTGCTGCGGCTTCTGCACTTCCCGTCTCAGGCAGATTAATTGACAGAAGACTTATGCCCGGCTTTGCAAATGTCTCTTCTATTGTATCAACATCACCATCATCATTAACAGAGAGTACAGTTTCTTCTGATAAGCTGGTGGCTGAGAAAAGTCCAGAAAACTTAAGCTCTAATCCAGCTGAGGCAGAAGAGATTATCCAACTGTGCTTTCCTGCTATATACATTGGAAGTGTGTTTGAAGAGTAGGAACAGTGGAGGCCAAGTTATACAACAGCCGTTTTGGGCAGAATTTTGGGTATTTGTCTTGATTGATCATCAAAGCCAAAGTCCTCAAATTTTGAAGACGGATTGCAGTAGTCGGTCCGTCATTGCAAGGAACGCATGGACTGTAGACATCACTACAGGAGTCGAAGAGGCACTTTGAACGTGTAATGCGATACGTGCAGAAAGCGATGTGATTAGAGATGGGATGCGTTGAGCATAACAGAGCAAGCGGGTGGTAATACGCCGAACATTCGGAGTCACAGAGCTGGCGTCGCATCACCGAGTCATGTTTCAGGGGACTGACCGGCTACGTTGGTTCCTATTCGAATCAGGGTTGAGTCCTAATAGAATGCGTTGATTGAACAATCGATTCACTGAATGTTTGGCTTGGGACCTGCATGACCACACAGAGCCACTGAGGAAGTGCTGGCGGAGGGTAAATTGTCCGAGTTAACTTGCATGCATTGATGGCAGAACGAGAATTGGTCACTGGCGGCGGCAACTCGATCCTTAAAGAAACAGACGTGGATTTTTTTGCCCGGAAGAACCACATTCATCGGGTGCAGAAGCCGAATTCAGACTGAGTCGTTGAAGCACGTCAAGGACCGAAAGCTTGTTCCCAAGCCAGATCACATTGTGAAGTTCAAGAAGCCGACTGCTCTTTTCTATACCAAGAGAAAGACGCTGAATTTGTCAGATCGACCAAGTCTCTTAGTTTCGAGACGCTAAATTCTTCCCTGTGAATTTTTGTGTGTATATCCTTACCATAGATCGATTCTCACCTTGAGGAAGGCCGTGCACACTTGTTGACTGAGGCTGTCTATCTTACTCTTCTTGTGCGTGGGAGTTATCAAATTTCCTGAACTATTCATCGTGCTTATGGGTTTATCGTCTGCGTGCCATATATCCGAGGTTTGCATTGCTAGTTGTGAATGATATCACCTTCTAGTGGAGATTGATATAGTGCCTTAGCCACCAACGTGACTGCTCTCAATGCTGTCTGTGTCTGTGGGGATCATTTCTGAGCAGTGAGAGGACGAGTTGTTAAACTTACGCAGATAAGTCTACATTCCAGGCTAAAGGTTATCATTATTCCAAGTAATGCCTAGAAACAAGCACTTTCCTCTATAATTCTTACTGTGTGTGCCTGGTCTGCCTCTGAGGGACGTTTTATCACTACTGGAAGGCGTCACACTTGCTGAGGAAGTTGCTCACCTTCTAAAGGATTCATTTGGACTGCTAAGCAAAATCAGCAATTTCAAAATATGAAGAATTTAAAGAAACAGCAGAGCAGAATGATTCTGTCACTGAGGATGGCTTGAAGGATGAAACAATAGAGAGACTTAGCAGGGTAAATGGCACCGAGTTGAAGATCCTCTGTTTGCTCCTGGATTCATTTTATCAACTAAAGTTTGGCAAAGGTTAGTACAGTATTCAAACTTGTGTTATTTTTTGATCAGAAAATTGCTTTCCTTCCGAACATTTTGATAAATTAAATGGCTCCATGACACTATTTGTAGGATTTAACAGTCAATTTGTAACCAAAGGTAAATAAGAAGTAAAAGTTAACATTCTAGAGTAGATATAAGAGATATTTTGTCCTAAATTCATAGTGATAATGTAGTTAAATCTACGGAAAGCAACGTTAATTAGTATCACTATCAACTTTTTTATTTTTCTTTAAATTTTTTTCATAACACTGATTTGGCATCTTATAGGTAGTCTAGAGCAACCTAGTACCTAATAAAGTGACATTGCTGGCATGCAATGTATTTATGGAACTTATTGTACAACTTTTCATGGTTTTTGACAAATTCAGAACATGAATAGGAGTTTTAGCTTGCTCTTGAACTCACAATTAACATTTTATAGTAACTTAGTAAGATATTCTATTGCTAAGATGTATACCTTTTAAGTTGTGTACGAACCTTCTTGAGATTGTCAAGTTGCTCTCATGTATTAACTACTTTAAGGTGCTATTTGCTATTGTATGACCTCATTTCCATGGTAAGTTTGTATGGGAAATTCATAGCATATAATGGCTTGCTTATTTCTGTTTCACAAAATTTCCTGTTATCATGCAGACCTGCACAAACAAATCGGCTTGATAATTCTAGATAGCCAACCTCGTTATGGTTGGAAGCCTCTCCATTTGAGTCTTACGAGGTGGTGTTAATTTTAGGGCTGCTATTGCAGTTAGAATATTATTTTGATATACAGATTTTAGTTTGTTTCTGCATTGTTATTAACATTACTGGTATTGTTTAGGAAGGTAAGAATGTTGTGCTTTTATCAAAACATGTTCTGCTTGTGTGGGTATTGTCTTTTCAGTATAAATGTGCTGTATAATTTGTTTTCCACTGCATTAGTTTACTTCTTCATGTATAGATTTTCCATTTCATAATTTAAACAGTATACTTCTATGTGTGCCATTTTATACAAATATGTGATACTTGGTTGGCTTTTGGCGGTTGTCTGAAATTTTGAACTTTGAATGGTGTTCCTGTTCCAGTAGGGTAAGACCAATCTTTCCTAGTTTTGATAGAATAATTAGGATCAAGGCTCCACATTTGCTTGCATTGTAACCTTAGTATATGATACTCTGCTTGAAGCAGAACTTAATCTTCTAGTTGAAATAGTACCATCTAGGGCTCTGGCTTTGCTGTCTTCAGCTTGTGAGGCTTAAAGTTGCCGTTTGGATGTTCATATTCCGACCATTGTTAATAAATGATAAGATGAAGTACTATGTGTCCAGTCATAGTAATTATTTTGCTAAATAAGCGGATTTTCTCCTGATCTAAATGATCCTTCCAATCAACTTGTTCAAATCTTATCCTCATTTAGAGTTCCTGTTCTCATCATACATGAAGCAAGGAATGATTATAAGAACCATAGCATGCATTTAAAATTGTCAGCAATCCATGCAAAATAATTAACATGTTCCCGATTCTATGAAAATGGGTCCTCTGGAGTCTGAATAATTAACGACTATGACAGAACTAAAATGAATCTTCTGTGTGTGAGGCTTCTGTCAGGAATACTGTTCAAAATACTCTGTGTCCAAAGCATTTAGTTTCATATCTAAATATGGAAACTGTACCATACAAGAGCACTTGTTTGAGAGAATGTGAAACCTTCATTTGAGTGACAAAAATGATTTGTACTTTGTATATGACATCTGAATTGGCTGTCATTTGTTGTGATTGGTAGATCGTCTGTTGAAGTTTTATGCTGCCTCTTGTTGCATTTCTGGTTTTCTTTCATGGCTTGTGCCTTTCGTGTTTGCCTAGGAAGATTTCTCATCTTACTGTCACTATTATTATTGCTTGCATTCCTATAGTCAAACTGTTACAGGTAAGTTACCAGGATACATCATACAGTTATGGAGCCTGATATAGTTTCATATTCAGATACAACAACTTTCAAAAAAAAATTTTTTTTTTAATACATTTGAATGTGAGATATATAATGTTAAAACACATAACAGAGATATATGGAAAACAAATACCATGAAGCAAATCCAAGATTTTGTAGATACTGCTGTAAGGCTAGAACTTTAGCATAAGGAGATGCTATTAAAGATCTTTTCTACCGTTCGGAGATTTAATGTGCTTACTCATAGTTGTGTGTGAAAAGATAATGTCCTCTTCCTATAAATTCTAGACTTGCTTCACATCAGTTTGAAAGTGTCATCGGTATATTTAAGGCAGCAAATATTCTGACTATTTGACTTCCATGAAACATTGAGGAATAGAGATATTTTATACACTGGATTTCAACACTGAAAGATAATTTTGTTATCAATATGGTTATATTTGTAAGTGTCATCTCTAAGCCAGACGAATCTGAAAAGCAGTCTAACATATCATGTTGGAGGGTAGAAGAATGATGTTCTCAGGAAATACAATTTTCCCAAAACTACTAGATACTCTTCACTGCTGCCTCCAATCCATTGAATTCAATGCAGTGCTATATTAGAGAACTGTAGAATTTCATTTTTCTACCATAACATCTTGTATGTTTTCTTTAATCTGTTTGTGCATGCTGAAAGTTTGATCAAGAATAATTGGCAAATAATAGTTTTAAACAAGCTAATTGATCTTCATGGAGTTCAAGGGTGTATTCTCAAAGCTCAAGTATGACATGGTATAATGGTGCAGACATGGTATAATGGTGCACCATGCATGCAGCATTAGGCTCCAGATTCTCAGAAATAGTTTCCTTTTCTTATGGTGTTGTGAAGTTCCTCTCTTACTGCTACTACGGTACATTTTTGTAACTTTTGCGGTTTTTGATGCTTACTGATGGATTATACTTCCTCTAGAGCCTGAAAACATGATGTTGTAGTTTACATTTTTTAAAGTATAACCATAATTTATTAATATGTCTTTCTGCACACATTGTATAAATTGGTCAAGATTATCTATGCAGAATGTCAAAAGTCTCATCTCCACTGATTTAAGGAACCATTTTTCTATTCAAAATGCTCAAACGTTTTGAGACCAATGAAAAGTCTTTTGAGGACTGAAAACCAAGAGAAATTGAATCAAGCTTCCGTTATTTTGTTATTACTGACATGCAGCTGTTGGTGTGTTTAAAATAGAACGTTTCCTCTCAAAAATTAAAATTCGAAAACATCTATTAAATCACCAGGCATGTTTTATATAATAGAATACACAACAGAATATAGCAATCTTATCCCCTAAATGGTTTAGACTTTAGAGTACCATAGCAAGCTCTTTTATTTTATTTTATTTTATTTTTGCCAAAAAGCAAATTCCTCTGAAAGCATTTTAGTTTGAAGCTTACAGACATCTTTATATAAATTATATAAGATCTGGATTGCATTGGATGACTATTTAAGTGAGATGGTATGCTCCTCATGGTTTTGAACCATTATCTGTTGTTGTTTATAGTCTAAATCTAGCCTTTCTCTGGTCTTCTAACCTTAATGATTGGGTCTATCATCTACCTTAGTGTGTATCTCTAAATTGATATGGTGACTATTACTCTGTCCTTTCCGGTTCCTAGGCATAATTGTAGTTTTGGTTCTACCAGAAATCTGCAGTTACCTCTGTGAATTGCTTATACCTGGAAACCTTTTTCTTTTAATATATGGTTATGCCACTTAACTTTTATCTAAAAATCTGTTGAAAATTAGATTCATCTTCTATCAAGCGGAAATGTCCTTGAAAATTAGACATGTTCTTTACCTATCTTATTTTGGATCATGTTGAAAACATTTAAGGTGAATGTAACTTCATTAGGGGAATATTTTAATTTGATTTGAGCTGTCAACATTTTCATTTCCCTGATATTTTACGAGTTCCTAAGTCCTTACAATCCCTGGGTGATGTAAGCACCTACATGATAAATGCAACATTGTATGATATACTTGAAACTATTCAAAACGACATAGATTTAAAGCAGATGCTACTTAAAGCGGTGAATTCCTGATGATGATAATATGGACGAGATTAACTCCTTGAAGAGTTGAACAAAAGGAGTTCACCTATTCTCTAGAGATAAGTACCTTCTTGAATATTTTGATGTTATTCTCTTGTATTGGTATACTTTGCTTGGGTGGATTCGTTTTTATTATTATTTATGCTCCTATGACAAACAATGGGTAATGATGTTTATGTTCTTACAATCTTCTAGATATTCATTTTAATGTTTAGTCATCCTCCTTTATAATTACCAGGGGGACTCACTCCTCTGTACCTGTCAACAGCATAGATATTTCTCTTTGACTTCTCGACATAGGAGATGTATTTAAGTTTGTATAAATTATTCTATGAGACCTTTCTTCAAGTTGTATGAAAACTTCTGTAGGTGTTTTCTTAATAGTTTTTACTTCAGAAAATATATACAGTGGACAAATAACATTCAAAAGAGACCTCTAAAGAGTCACATATAATATCTCCCTTACTCAAAATTACCCCAAGTGACTGTGTACCTGTTAATTAGTTTCTGAACTAATCAAATTCTTTTGCATTTTTAGCCTTTATTTCTTGCTCCTTATTTATGATCGCATTTTTACCTACTTGAAATCCCTTATCTCATTATCCTTTATAGAAAGCATCTTTTGAGATTATCAATTTCTTGATATTAATGCTCAGACGTGACAAAGTCTCTGCTAACTTCTATGATGGATTCCCTCTGTAGTCGTTGCTTCAGTAGTGATTGCTGCACATATATGCTCACTCTTCTCTTTTACTTAACTTTTGATCCTGTTTTCATATCTGTTTATTTTGGTCGATAATCAGGGATAACAATTGTCGTTTCTCTTTCTGTACTGTCTCTGGTGTTTGAACCTGCTCTAGAGCTGATATTTTGAGTTTTCTCCTGAGCACTTGAAAATCTGTAACTCTTGATCTAATCAAGGCTTATATTGATGAGGAATCATATGGATTTGCACCCAATTTGATTACAACCTGCTCCAAATTATCTATTCTCATCTGTTTTGTTTTCATGGAAATTTTCTTCTTATTTCAGCTGGTTGGTCCTTTGGTTAACATATCTTCTAAATTTAAAGCATTAGTAGCTGTATTAGCTAAGCTTTTGCGTAACATTCAGACCTAATTTGGCAAATAGATAAGAGATGAATACAACCTGAGCAAAGGTTCCATGAGCATAAATTCAACCCATAGGGCCAAGGTATTGAAAGAGTACTACTATTTAAACATAGAGCGATGTTCGGTGTATTATTGTTGAAGGAAATGTTCAGTTCAAAATATGTTCCCCAAACGTGTTGCATACCATATTTGAGCTAGGTATTTCAATCAAATTATATATAAAAAAAAAAACACAACGAGTAACAGTATTGTTAAAAAGAAGGAATCGAGATTTGTCTTCGCTAATAACTATCCATATGATGCATTTTGTTACCAAGTAAGACAATAACCCAGTTCGTTGTTACTGGAGCAAACACATTCAGATCAATGAAAGTTTGGAACATAACGATATGTGTTCGTAAGATCAAAAATCAAGTATCAGTTAGCAATTTAAAGTCATAAGTTTTATGCACAAACAAATTCACGAAAGAATGATTATATTATGAATATGAAAGCTAATGACATGAATAGATTATGGCAAGGTATGGTATACTTTAGATAACATGTATGAAATATACATAAGCTATGTGTTTTTGAAAATATTAATGCACATGTTATAAATGCATGGACAAGTATTTATGATTGCAGATAAAATCTCATTACCGAAATGACCACGTGATGACAGAAACTTCAGAACAATTAAGGCTCAAAGAGATTCCATGATAGGGTATTAACCTTGATTCTACTGGGAGGGGTGGAGGTGTTGCCCACCGTTTATCCTCCGAACCCTGGAGTCATGGGAGGACTGTGCGAGTCACGCTCCCCTAGACGTGTGATGATGACTGCCAGATGCCTACTAGGGATCAGGTCGGTATAGCCAACGCTGTCACCCTTGGAGTTTATGAATGGTAGGGTCAGTACAACTGACGCCATGGCATACTCCAGTAGAGGACGGATAGGATGGGAGCGGAAGAGATTAGGAAGGATAGGATGATGTAGTAATAGCCTGGGGAGGGGGCCTGATGAAGTAGAACATGATCATTAAGTTATAAACCTAAAAGTATTCAAAACACCAATTTTATAGTGTTCTCACATTAAGTAAAAATAAAAATAAAAAAAAAATAAAAAAAAAAATTTAACCTCAATACTCAATCCGTGCAAGAATGTACTAATCACTATTATAAGTATTGAACTCTAACTTCGGGACGAAGTTTTCTGAAGGAGGGGTGTATGTAATGACACATCATTAAAATAGAGAGCACGAGAATATTAGCATGCATACGATGCATGCATATGATAGCTACATATGCATGTATCGCATGCACTGCACTATTAACTATATTCTAAGTTACCTAAAATATTAAATATCTTAACTCACCCTTCATATAGAAAAGTCGCATTTAACCATCAGCACATATTTCTTAATGCCTCATGATTAATGAGTGCTCACCAATGATATTAAGTTTAAAAGTATAAAGTAAAAGAAAAGGGTTATAAAGAAAATAAATGTAAGGAATTATGTAAAGCCTTAAAAATCAGGTTATATAATTATCTATTTAAGAAATTTTAAAATAAAGTATATGAATGAATTATTAAAGGGATAATCTAAGTCAAAATAAAGCATAGGACAAATAATTAAGCATATGACTTAAGACTTTAATTAAACATATAAAAAGTATAATCAAAGTGAAATGGCACATGTTAAAATATCTTGAAGATAAAATCCGATTCTGCATGTTGAGAGGTGTCATTGAGAAAAGAAGCGGTGGGCTCATAGGTGGAGGGAGCAACCACCGTCAATAAAGGGTACATAAGGAGAGGTCGAGGGCAGAGAAGGGGGATCGGTGTTCCTTGCCCTGTGAGTGTATTTGCTGTGAGTAGAAAGGAAACTGATGCGGGTGCCATAGGAGGAGGAAGGTGCTGTTGGAGGAAGGAGAGGAAGATTACACATACTGGTTTGTGAGCCTTGCTTGTTTTGAAGTTTCTGGGCACGGGGGAACGGTATGCATCGGTTGAGAAGCATACTGGGTCGAGTATCTAGGTATACTTGATTTGGCTGGGTGGTTTTGGTTATTCGGTAGTGAAAGTGCGGGAGCAGTTTTGAAGCACCCTCACCGCAACAGCAGTAGCAGGCCAGGTAAGTATTTCTTCAAATCAATAATGGCTCTTTATTTAGCTAGGTCACTACAATTACTGAAGCAGCTTACACCAAATTAAATATGATTCTGAAACATAGAAATTGAGCAAGGAAAATAGAAGCACATAGGACACTGTTATTTTTGGACAATAGTCTCCAGAAAAACCCAATGTGAGAAAACTGGTGCAGTAGCTCGGGGGGCTTTATATTATTAAGCAGTAGAAAATTTTGAATACATCATTGAATACCTCACAGGGTTATTCAATTACAGAGAGAAATACTGGCAAAACCTTTGTGAGATTAGATTACACAATCACTGAGAGAAAATCTTGGTTGATCCGACTACTGGATGAGGTGCACCTGGCAGGCCCTTCACTATCTCTGCGTTGCCTTTACGTTGTCCCAGCATCAACCCTCTCAAGCACAGCGTCACCCAACTAGGGAATCGATCAGTAGCCCAGAGTCACTGCTCTCAGCCTCCCGATCTCACACCCCGAATTCTGGCTACTGAAAATGACTCTCTGCTCCGATTTTCAACTTTCTCTCTCTCCCTCTATGTTGCTTCTGCGTGGCCCTTCTAGCCCTGCATCAACCTCTGCGTCAAGGCTACTGGATCACTCTCTGCTGATGTATCTCTGGCTGAGAATCTCTCTCTGGAAGCTACTATCCCTGCCCCTCAACTGCAAGAGATCTCTTCAATCGATTTTTCCTCCTGAGAACTTCTCACTTCAGAAAATCGATTTCCTCTATCTTTGTGTGTGTCTTCCAAATGACCCTCAAGCCCCTTCTTATATCTTCCTGTTGGACAACCAACGGCCTAGATTAAATCATAATCAAAGGCTCAGATCATTTTGGCTTGATCCGTGTCTTTTTCTAGAAGTTTCACCCTTGATTAGATTAATACCCATTAATATTTTAATTTTCCTAAGTTTAGACTTCGAAACCCCATTAAAAATATTAATTATTTTAATAAATCACTTATAGGGGGAATTTCCCAAAATGCTTTCTGGGTTCTTTGGAATCCATGTGCCTAAACCTCCCTGCAAAATTTGAGGCCTAGATCACATCTGATGCTACCCCAAATCAACATTCCCTCTTAGCGAGGAATATGCTCTAGCAATACACTGCTACTGCATATTGCTTTGACTTTAAAGCATCATCCTTTGCATTGTTGATGTCTGACTCGTTGTCCACCAACTACTACATTGCTACTGCAACTGTATTGTTGCCTTTGACACTACCACTGCCAATGCTACATCTGTACTACAACTCCCTCTTAAATGTTGCATCTGCTATGCTGCTAAGACTGCCACTGCTAACACTACATCTGTACTGCAACTCCATTGCTGAAAGAAGCAACTGAAAACACCCAAAACTGGACAAGTATCCAGTGGATACACCTCAGGGCTGATATCTTGACTATTGTTAGTCCCACGCTGTCTTCTGAAACCACTATGCTGCTGAAGCTCTGCACTGTGCCTCCATCCATTGTTGCCTCTCTGCTCTACGCTGCTCACGTTCTAGTGCTACTAACTACTACATCTGTCGAATCAACATCCCATGGCATCAACTGAAAACTCCACCATCTTGCTACTATTGATCATGGGCTCCCGTAGCAAGGTGATGATCGAAGAGGTGGGCTCCTCAAGGAGCCCATCTATAGCTCTATCGAACTACAGTTCTATAACAGTCCACCTCCCTCCTAGAGGTATGTTGGTTTTCATGGCGAACTCCTCCTCTTGTTCGATCTTTGTGGCTACAACCTTAGGATCATGCTTCTCATCATTGTCCTTTTTCTTCAAAGGACACTGGGATGTATAGTGGTCCATCTCGCCACATTTGAAACATTTCACCTTGGAGACATCCTTCTTTTGTCTCTGGTGTCCTTGTTGTCCCTTCGATGCAAGGGTTGTGTTATCCTCCTCCTCTACTTTGGGCTTCGACCCACTGTTGTTGCTGCTTCCATCAAGTTTAACCTTGAGCAGGTCTCTCCTCAGCTCTTCTTGTTTGAAAGCTGCCCACATCTCGTCCCAATTTGGCAATGCTGCTCTGCCCAGGATACTCTGTGATGAGCCTAGGTATTGCAGCAAGAATGCTGCAACTCCTAGGGCTACCAGCTTTACTTATCAACCCGTGGTTCGTACAAACTTGGAGGTGACTGCGCTATATACACAAGTAGGAGTGAGGGTACTGCCTGTTGTCACTGCTCATCTAGCAAGAGACCCTAGGGATTCCAAGCCAGACTTCTATAGGGTCAGAAGAAACTTGATTTGATGAAAGGAGAGCAAACCTGGTCTAAGGGAGAGCTAATCTACTGCAGAAATAAGAAAACAGCATGTAACCCTAAATCACACCATAACCTGGTTAATCATGGAAACAACTATGCCTGAACAACATTGGAAATTAACACTAACCTACTGCTGCTATCTAGGTTTCAAAAGTAAAAAGCACCAGAATTAGGCAACGGGGATCAGAAATGGAACCAGGCTAAGCCTGTGTCTAAGCAAGAGAGCGTTCAGACTCCTAAATGTCGAAAGGAGCACGTGGGGGAGCAAAAGAGCATGAGGACCATTGGATCAGGTGGGTGAAGGGTAGATGAACAGTCAAGATCAGACAATAGGAGGGTACGTAGGCAAATGGGCGGACATGGTGGCCTAACAGGATGGACGGCTAGGATTATATCGCGCGGGCACTCGGCAGATGGATGGCGGAGATCGTGGTCAAGAGAGAACGTGCGGAAATGGTATCGGGAGAAGCGACAATCGTCCGATCTGGCAAGGCAGATCGACGGTGGAGGTTGGAGCGCAAAAAGTGAACGTGCTAAAATGACAAGCGGGTTTGGAGGGCAGTAGGTGGTATCTCACGCGCCCTCAAAGCCGTAAACGGTTTTGTAGAATTTTACATGATTAGCCTCCTCGGCCAACACGTAGCACGGGGAAACCGCCCATATCGCGTGCTCTCAGCCCGATAACAGTCGGACAAAAATCCACGCAATATGGCGCGATGACCATCGGATCTGTCAAGGCAGATCTACAGTTGAGGTTGATCAAGTGGGTTGGTGAGCGAGTGCGCGACAGCGGTCAGATCTGGCAGGGCAGATCGACAATCGGGATTTAAAGAGTGAAAAGTCAAACGTGAAAAGGAATTTGAGCGGTGATTGGACGATTTGGCTTGTGAAAGACGATTCACTGGCAAATACCGTTGGAACTCGAATTCAATAGTCCCCTGCTCAAGCGTTTCGTGCTGAAGGAAAATGGCATGGGACAGCGAGTGAGGTCAAATGACGAGGAGGGAGAGATTGAGCTGATGACCAGAAAAGGGCAGAGTGACGACGAACTTAGTGACTGTGTTTGAATGACAGAACTCCATGAAAACCTAAACCCTGTGTTTTTGGGGTTGCTGCAGGGTTTCTTCCTCACACCATAGTCCCAGAGGGAGGAGGTGAGGCCGAGACACCTGTGAGCAACCTTGTGGATCTTTTCCTTGCTAACCTATTGATTAAATGCAAACATGAATGGAACAAACTGAAACACAACTACTCTGTTCTACCCTGCTGTAATGGACTGCAACTATTCAAGCAAATGAACAGGGAACAGGAAGCCACTTCAGTAAATGAACAGGAAAGCCATGAATATATGCTGAACCACTAGAATGAACATGCATCTACTTAACCAAATGTGCAATCAAACATGCATCTATGCTACTGTTGTAATGGGAATGAACTACTTAAACAAATGAACAGAAAACATGAATCTATATTGCTACTGTAATGGGAATGCATTTGATTAAACAAATGGACAAAAGGCAGGAAGCTAAGCTACTTAACAATACAAGAAAGAGGAGCTTTGGCTGCTAGGGTTGGGCCCTAACCCAAGAGCTTCAGCCCTCTGAGCTAACTCAGTGCTGGCTCAAATCAAAACTCATCTCCATTATGAATCAAAAATTGTATTACATCAGAACTATTACAAGTCTGCAACTGGACAAAAAGTCTGAATACTAGCTAACTGACTGACTGACTATTGGTTAACTGCCCAAAAAAACTGAGGTCCTAAGCCTCTCTATTTATACATCTGAAGTCTCAACGACTTCCCTCAAAATTAGGGAGGTACAGCTCCCATCTTAATGGTAACTTGTCCTATCACTTTCACTAGCTCGGTTGCCTTCTAGTAGGGAAGCTGCTTGTACATCCACTTGCTTGGCTGTCTTTTAGTACTTCAGATTTGGCTGTTTGTACTTTTAGCTGATGGAGGGATATTCAAATGGATGGGCATTAAATGAGGAGGATTTACCTCCTGTAATTCCTCTCCCTTGTCCCATTTGAGTTTTTACCAAGGTCTTTTACCATAGTTCCTTGCTTTTACCTTTTATCCCTACATTTCCCTTGCTTTGATCCTTTATTCCTGCATTACATGCACATTAGACCACAAAGCAAAATATCCAACTCGAACCCATTTCAAAAGCAAAATATAATCAAAAGTATGCAATTAGTTGTGAGAATAGTTGGTTTGACTAAGCTAGGAGGTGAATCAAGGCCAATTAATGTCCATATAATTACTCAACGATGAGACTCATCACTCTAGACAAAGACTTTCCATTCATCTGAGACATAATTTAGAGCTAGTCTCACTAACTCTAAATCCTAAGGTGTGTGCCCTGCAATTGACAACTCATCATGGGTCTCCTTCAGTTTTGTGAGGAATGGATCCACACATTCTCCCTTCTGCATCTGCGCAGACCTCAACTTCTGTTCTAAGTACATCTTTCGCTGCTCGGAAGATCCCTAATACAATGTAGCCAAGGCATCCCACATCTCCTTAGCGGTCCTTTTGCTAGTAACGTGGCACACCACGTGATCCTTGACTCCATCTAGGATCATTCTTTTCGCCTTAGCGATCTCACCTTTGTACTTTTTCAGTGCATCTGCATCTGCAAGGACAGCTACCACACTATCAACATACGTCTTGAGGGCATGCTCATCTAGAAAGAAAGACATTCTAGCCTTCCACATGACATAGTTGGAAGCTCCGTCCAACCTGTCTTGATCCCTCAAGCCATTGGTTGCCATATCCTCCGAAAATTGTCGAACAACTCCATCTTTCTCCCTACTGCATAGCTTCTAGGATGGCTTACGCACTCCCTGATGGAGCTAGTAAGTTGTTGCTCCTCTACTACTTAGCAAATGAGAAATACTGATTTCCTCGGTAAGAAATCACTGAGGAAATATTCCCTCACTATGCGATTTGCTTCCTCCTTCTGACAGCTTTTCTACCCAGCACTCAGCTTGCAAAAAACTGCGTCCCTCTAGCACTGTGTGGCTCTGCGTAGCTCCCTCTGCCTCAAAAAATTCTCGATCTGGCAGTCTTACCTCTCTGTCGGCTCACTCAGAGAGAGACACCCACAAAAATATAGCCCTCCTGGCTAGAACTGCGCAATCCCTCAAGGGATTCAAACTGTTGCTTGCTGCAGCAAGTTGGCCCTTGCTTCATTGCTAGATCTGCTCTTTCCCTATTTCACATCAATGCCTCTGATACCATGTGAAAATTCCTAGATCTAACAATCTCAGGAATCCTACTACAACCAACTGAATCTACTTCACCTAGATTGTAAATTATGTTACAATTTCTTCTTGAAATATTGAAGCAAATTACTGAAGCATCCTAAACCAAATTAAATATGATTCTGAAACATAGAAATTGAACAAGGAAAATAGAAACACATAGGACACTTTTATTTTTGAACAATAGACCCCGGAAAAACCCAATGCAGGAAAACCGGTGCAATAGGTTTGAGGGTTTTATATTATTAAGCAGTACCAAATTCTGAATACATCACTGAATACCTCACAGGGTTATTCAGTTACAGAGAGAAATACTAGCATAAGCTTTGTGAGATTACCTCACACAATCAATGACAGAAAATCTCGACTGATCCGATTGTTGGATGAAGTGCCCCTAGCAAGCCCTACACTATCTCTGCACTACCTCTACATTGTCCCAGCATCAACCTTCTCACCCAACTAGGCAATCGATCAGTAGCCCAAATTCACTGCTCTTCTCATCCTCCCGGTCTCACACCCGGCTTCTAGCTGCTGAAGCTGACTCTTTGCTCTGATTTTCTACTCTCTCTCTCTCCCTCTGCATTGCTTCTGCGTGGCCCTTCTGGCCCTGCATCAAGGCTACTGGATCACTCTCTGCCTCTCTCTAATGATGTATCTCCGATTGAGAATCTCTCTCTCTAGAAGCTACTCTCTGTGCCCCTCAATTGCAAGAGATCCCTTCAATCGATTTTTCCTCGTGAGAACTTTTCACTTCAAAAAATCGATTTCCTCAATCTCTCTGTGTGTCTTCCAAATGACCCTCAAGCCCCTTCTTATATCTTCCTATTGGACAACCAACGGCCTAGATTAAATCATAATCGAAGGCTCAGATACTTTTGGCTTGATCTGTGTCATTTTCTAGAAATTTCACCCCTCATTAGATTAATACCCATTAATATTTTAATTTTCCTAAGTTTAGACTTATGAACCCCATTAAAAATATTAATTATTTTAATAAAATCACTTTTGGGTGGAATTTCCCAAAATGCTTTCTTGGTTTTTTGGAATGCATGTGCCCAAGCCTCCCTGCAAAAGTTGTGGCCTAGAGCACATCCAATGCTACCCCAAATCAACATGGTCAACAAGGTCCATGGTACATCCATCAAATGGAAGGTCTCATGTGAAATAATGGTGGAACGAAGTGGGGTAGAAGGGAAGGCTCCAAGCCACATGCCATGGTACAAGGGTAGCTATAATGAGGGAAGCCCACACATGGGTGTATGAATGTAGGAAGGAGAAATCGTGGTACATGAGTTACCCCAACTTTTGTTTTTCCACCATTCTTCATATGCCTTTTTCTTTTTATTGATTTTTCTTTCTTTTAACTACTTGGGGCTCTAGGGGATGAGAGCATAATGCATATGATATAGCAGTGATTACCCCCTTAAAGTTGGGCAATTCATCACCCGCCAAGGGTTAAAGCAATCATGGGTTCCTTAATGATGCAGGGGGCTCACATAGGGGGCCCAAGACCCAGGGTGATGGCCATAATGATAAGGGATAGAGCTCATGTTTGGCTTTTTCCCACACGCTAAATTTTTGTCCTGACCATCTTTTTCATTTTATCATACATTTCCTATTGTAAGTGGTCAAATTATGCTTTTAACATTATTCTTAGCTACATCAACCTTTGGGGCATTGTTCCAGGCCTGACCCAAAGTGTGGACAAGGGGAGGGTGAGGCTAAATCCTTGTAAACCCAATGGAAAAATGTGGACCTAGATGGGAAAAGTGTGAAAAGGTGTTATAATGAGCAGAGGGACTAATGTATATGGTGTCGAGAAGCGGGAACATGCAATGAAAGTCGGGGTTTCCCATGTAGTGCCACTCCTAAAGCTAGTAGCCAATAGAGGAGATCCCACGGGAATAGAATACAAGACTAACCAGCAAGTTGGGACAAGGGAATAAGAGTATAGACCAAGTCCATTCTTTCTGCTGAATCCCCCCACTAATCCATGTCCAAAAATGTCCAAGAAAAGCAAGCAAAAATACCCAATTACATAATGAAAATCCATACCTTCAGGGTTGGAAGGCCCACATTCAAACATACGATCATAACAGATGGGCTGGCTGTCGGCTGCAGACAAATCCAAGAGAAAAATTCTCCTATAGGGGTCACCCACTGGTGGTGGGTAACAATACCCAAGCTAAATGCATCACTAGAATTGAATAAAATTCCCTTTGACACCTTTTGACGAACAATTAATAGACAACCCCTTTCGTCAAACACTTCATTTCCAAACTTGCAAACAGAGATCAAATAAGAGCAAACCAAAGATCTTATGAATTTGATTGGGAGAACGTTTCAATACAAATTCACTTTGAGAACTTGAACACAACTCCAAAAATTAGTTTGGCAGCGAATTGGCCCCCAAGTGGTAACAACAACTCAGCTTCACAAATAATTGTGAACCCAATAGATATCCTTGGGCTGAAGAGGGTAGGTTCGATCTTCAACTACGAATTTATCTCCCAAGGAAATAAATACTTAGCCTTTTATCTAATGCAATGGAATTTTGGCCTCCCTACTGCAATTTAAGTCAGCAGAGGAACCCTTCTTTTGACACTGGAATTTCACTAAAAATTGATCTGCAAATAAAAATACCCTCAAGTTGGCAAGATGCACAACTCTAATACCACTGTAATATCCCGATTTGATATTTCATTAAATATTCGGGATTTTACTTTAGGAAATTATGTCGTATAATTTATTTATCAAATTACATAAATCAAACCACGAAATTAACGACAAACTATAAATTGCAACTCAAATAGACAAGGAACACAAGCAGCTAATATCAACATTATTTTTTTACTATGAAATCCGAAATCACATGCTAGTACAAAATCACTGAAAATTGGTTGAGATAAAATTCTCCAAACCACTGCAAACTAGATTCGGCTTCTCCACTAAAACTGGCACTGATTGTTGATTTTTGGTAGCATCAGATGTGCTCTAAGCCTCAAAATTTGCAGGGAGGCTAGGACACATGTATTCCAGAATACCCATAAATTGTTTTGGGAAATTCCACCGGGAGAGAGTTTTATTAAAATAATTAATTATTTTTAATGGATGCCTGAGTCTAAACTTAGGAAATTAAAGGGTATTAATAAAACTGGGTGTGAATCTTCTAGAAGAAGACATGAGATTGAATCAATATGATCTGAGCCATTGATTAGAATTTAATCTAGGTCGTTGATTACTCAACGAGAAGATTATAAGAAGGAATTCGATGGGCATTTGGAAGACACAACGAGTGGGATCAAGAGATCGATTTCTCAAGAGAGCAGTGCAAAGTAGCCAGAGAGATCATCGAGGAGATTCTTGCAGTGTGGGAAAGGGATAGTTTTCCGGAGGAAGTTTTCCTGATCTGGAGAGTGCAAGGCAGAGAGGGCAGAGAGTAGTTCGGAGAAGCAGCGCAATGCCACGCAGAGGTAATGTAGAGCTACATTGTGGCAGCGCAGTGCTTCAGAAGTAGTCTGTATTTCTGTTGGGGAACAGTTGAGATCTAGTGTCGGAGCTAGGGTGTGAGACTGGGAGGCCAGAGGGTTGAAGTTTCCAGCTAGCAAGAGATCAAGAGGAGGTGCAGCGCAGTCCCAACAGCAGTGACACAGTAACTGCATAGGTGTGACGCAGTGTTGCACAGAGACAGTGCAAAGGCTCATCTCCAGCACAGATCAGTGTCGGATTTTCCAGTGACAGGGTGAGATCATCTCACTATCTTTTGTCTATTTAGATCTCTGTGTAAGATTGCCAGTTTGGGCATCTGAAGAATTGTATTCAGAAACAACTGCATAATAATACAAACCCTCAATTGCTGCACCGGTTTTTCGCATTGGGTTTTTCCAAGGACATTTGTCCAAAAACAACGGTGTCACTTGTGTGTGTGTTATCTCTTCTTGCTCCGTTATTGTTTCCGCATATAATTTAATTAGTGAAAGTTGCAATCGTATTTACTTGGATATTTACAGTGTAACACATTAAATAACTTGCATGAATTAACAAGTAGGAGAAGTAATATCAGTTTGTTGCAAAAGGGGATTTGGGGTTACCGAATTTTCACATGGTATCAGAGCACAGGTGAAGCAAGAGAGAAGACCGAAAGAGTCGAGCATTGAAAAGGAGGGAAATCGAAGTGTTGCATAGGCAACAGATTGAATCCCCATAGGGATTGCGCAATCCAGGCTAGGAGGGCAAGATTCTCGAGGAAAATCTCTCTCGGAGTGAGTTGACAAAGAGGTAAGATTTTTAGTTCATGATTTGTCAGTGGCAGAGGGAGCAATGCAGCAACAGATTCATCGCAAAGTAGTCTTCAGGTGAGACACAGTTTTCTGCAACATTTGTTGGGTTAGAAAAGCGACAGAAGAAGGAAAAAGACACTTTTTGAGGGAATTTCTTCCTCAGTGAATTCCAAGCCAAGGAATTCTATTTCTCAATTGCTGAGCAACAGTAGCGAGGAGAAGATCTACTAACTCCAGTAGGGAGTGCGTAGGCCAGCCTAGCAGCTGTGCAGAGGAGAGAGGGAGCAGTTCAATTTTTTTTGGCAGAGATGGAAACTAATGGGCTGAGAGATCAAGATCGATTGGATGGAGCATCCAACTATGTGATCTGGAAGGCTAGGATCTCCTGCCTTCTAGATGAGCATGATCTCAAAGCCTATGTCGATAGTGTGGTAGTTGTACCCGCCGATGCAGATCCGCTCAAGAAGTACAAGGCTGAGATGGCGAAGGCCAAGCGGTTGATCCTTGACGGAGTGAGGGATCACGTTGTATGTCACATTGTTAGAAAAGGGGTGGCCGAAGATATGTGGGATGCCTTCGCTACATTGTATCAAGGATCTCTTGAGCTGTGGAAGATGTACTTGGAGGAGTAAATGATATCCACGAGGATGGAGAAGGGGGAACACATTGATCCATTCCTATCGAAGCTTCAGGAAGTTTGAGATCAATTGGCAGTTGTAGGATTAGCGCCTCAGCCTATAGAGATGGTGAGGTTGGCCCTAAATTTAGTCTTAGAAGAATGGCAAGTATTTGTCCAGAGTATCATGGGTAGAGAGAAATTGTCGGACTGGGAAGGGATGTGGGCCACTCTTCAACAGGAAGAGATGAGGTGAGACTTAGTCAAGTGCAAACTTAATGGCAGCAGCAGCAGTGGGACGAAGCCCAAGGAGGAGGAGGAGAATGCAACCCTTGCATCAAAGGGGTAGCAGGAGCAGCGAAGGCGGAAGAAGGATGTCTCTAAGATCACATGTTTCCGGTGTGGTGAATTTAGTCACTACGCTATGCAATGTCCTCTCAAGAAGAAGGACAAGGATGAGAAACATGGTCCGCGTGCTGCAACCACAAAGATTGAGGAGGAGGATTTTTCCATGATTGCCCAGATATTTCCAGGGGAGAGGTGGGGTGATCTACTATTGTAGTTCAAAAGAACTGTAGATGGGCAGGATCCTTGCAAATCCACCTCTTGGATCAATACCTTGCTACGAGAGTCCATATCAAAAGTAGCAGGATGGACTAATGTCAGTTGGTGCAGAGGAATGCCAAAGTGACAGTTGCAGTGGCTAGGAGCGCTAGAAACTGAGAAACGTAGAGCAAAGTTGGCAGCAGTGCAGAGACTTCAGAGGGTCAACTCAGAGACTAGTAGCAGTCAGAACTCCAGCAACAGATGCATCACGCTAAATACCTTTGGTTCAGTATTTTGGATGTTTTTTTGTTGCAATAGCAGCAAAGTTACAGTGCAGATGCAGTTGGCAGGAACATGCAGAGTTAGCAGCAACACAGATGCAACATTTGTGTAGTAGTTGGTGGGTAGTGATGTCAGACATCAGCAGCGCAGAGGGAGATGTTACAGAGTCAGGGTGATGCTTCAGCAGGTTGCATTACTAGAGCACATTCCTTGCTAAGAGGGATTGTTGATTTCTGGTAGAATCAAATGTGCTCTAAGCCTCAAAATTTGCAGGGAGGCTAGGACACATCTATTCTAGAACAACCAAAAATCCTTTTGGGAAATTCCACTCCAAGACAATTTTATTAAAATAATTAATTATTTTTAATGGATGCCTAAGTCTAAACTTAGGAAACTAAAATAATCAAAGGGTATTAATAAAATTGGGTGTGAATCTTCTAGAAGAAGACGGAGATCAAGTCAATATGATCTGAGCCATTGATTAGAATTTAATCTGGGTCGTTGATTACTCAACGAGAATATTATAAGAAGGACTTCGATGGGCATTTAGAAGACACATCAAGTGGGATCAAGAGATCGATTTCTCAAGAGAGCAGCGCAAAGTAGCCGGAGAGATCATCGAGGATATTCTTGCAGTGAGGGGCAGAGATAGTTTTCTGGAGGAAGTTTTTCTGATCCACAGAGTGCAAGGCAGAGAGGGCAAAGAGTAGTCTAAAGAGGTGACATAGTGCCACGCAGAGGCAGTACAGAGCTTTAGAGGGAGTCTGTATTTCTGCTAGAGAATAGTCGAAATCTAGTGTTGGAGCCGGGGTGTGAGACTGGGAGGCTAGAGGGCCGAAGTTTCCAGCTAGCAAAAGATCAAGAGGAGGTGCAGCATAGTTCCAACAACAGTGACGCAGTGACTGCATAGGTGTGACGCAGTGCTGCTCAGAGACAGTGCATATGCTCATCTCCAGTGCAGATCAGTGCCAGATTTTCCAGTACAGAGTGAGACCATCTGATTATGTTTTGTCCAATTAGATCTCTATATAATATTTCTAGTTTGGGCATCCGAAGAATTGTATTCAGAAACTATTGCATAATAATACAAACCCTCAGCTGTTGCACCAATTTTCCCGCATTGGGTTTTTCCAGGGACATTTGTCCAAAAACAACGATGTCACTTGTGTGTGTTATTTCTTGCTCAGTTCTTGTTTCGGCATATAATTTAATTAGTGAAGGTTGCAGTCGTATTTACTTCGATATTTACAATGTAACACAGTAAATAACTTGCATGAATTAATAAGTAGGAGAAGTAATATCATTTTGTTGTAGAAGGGGATTCAGGGTTACCGAATTTTCACATTGATAACACACCTGTGAATTGTAGATGAATTCACCAAAGAATTATACGAGTTTTCTTTTGATCTCATCGAATCACCCAAGGGGTTTTGTCCTGGGACTACTGAAGTCGAGAACCTGGTTCTCCAAACCTCAACCACAAAGACAATACACAAATCCAAGATGTCCCAAATGATCCACTTCTCCTCCTTTTATAGATTTGATGGATCCATAGTTTTAAAAACTGGAACCGGTGACTGGACCGGTCCACCTAATAAACCGGATTTCAAACCGAGACTGGTTAGATCCACATGAACTGGTTTAAAAAAAACACATGGAATAATTATTTTGTAATGAAAAAACGGTTTTTAAGATTTAAAACCATGATTCCAAACCAATAGACACAAAATATGAAAAGTTTGCTCATATATGTACCATGTAAAGGTGAATATATCAAAATGGCACCAACGCAATACATATCAGCAACAAAATATATAATTAATGAGGCTCTAAATGGCCTCTAGAGTTCAAAAACAAAGCCTACAAACTATGGGTCCACTGGCCTACTACAAATCTACATATATGATATTAGAGATCGACATTATCACTTGAAACTTATCATCGGGATCAAACTCAGTTGGCTAAGTCTCAACTCCCAAACTCTGCAACTACTTGAGTCACAAACTTCTCTATTGGTTCAGTGACTTGAGTCTCAAACTTCTGAAGGTATTATGCCCTAACATGCCTTATTACTTCATTTGGTGCTCCACATGGCTTTACATGGCCTCCTATCCCAGCGAAGTGTTGCTTGAACCTATTAATACCCCCTCCTTTAATAGATCTTTGGCAATATTTGCAAATCATTTTGCCATCAATCATATCACAATGACCCCATGCAATATCCTTGTCTTTTGGAGGCATGATGACTACTACTTAGCTCAAACTCTCTGTTGTTCCACTACTCCAACAAAAACTCAACACTCTCCAAGCTCCCAATCAAACTCACAAAAACTCCAAATGAGATCTGTGAGGCAAATGAGAGGGGTGAGCTCCTTTTAAAGGCTTGAAGAGGGTGTTTTTGGAGGGAAACAACCTTTACTTTCCCTCCAAAACACCCTGGAACCTTCCTAAAGTGTGTTGTGTGGGTCCTCCATGGCCTTGGTAGCTAACCGGCTAGTTTAGGATGGAATCGGCCCGTTTGACCATAAACCAGCTCCAGTTTTTGTGGTTTCTGGGCGAAGTGGGGGGTTGAACCCAGTTTTTCTGCCAATTTGACCCTATCGGCTAATGAACCTGCCGGTTGACTAGTTTCCGATTCAAACCAATCGGTTTTTAAAACACTGGATGGATCCCTCTACCACGTTCTAGACGCCTTTATTTTATTATTTTATTTTCTTGCTCTAGAAGCTTCTCCTCTTATCCTTACCTTAAGTGACTTCTATTTTATTTTATTTTAGTCAATTGGCCTTTTTTTCTCAATTAATCATTTTACCTTTTTATTTAATTAAGTGACTAATTAAAGTCACTTTTAGTCTAGGAAAAATGGTAAATATAACTCCGCAGTCTCTCAGGCCGCTAAAAGTTGCTTTTCACCATCCATCTTGTAGATCTATTCATTCTAGTTCCAACAAGCTATTACACAAAGGTATTTCATCAAATATTTTTCCCAAAATGACACCTTAAGCATATTTAATTAAGATATGCACATTAATAATCTCGTTTTACAAGAATTGTTGGAATGTAGTTGAACCAAGAATAAACTATGTGGAACTGGCCCTAATGATGAAATCCTGCGAGCAATCCCCGTAAAACTCCTCCAAAACCCTTCAAACCCAATGATAAAGAAATCATGCTCCCATAACCAAGTTGTCACCAACCCTAGAAATTCATCCTAGCTGCATCCTAAGGGAAACTGAAAATGGGGACATCACAACAGACCTCTCTCTTCTCTCTTTGGGCTTTCTTTAATTATTTTAAAGATTATTTGAGGGACACGCATATCCAATTTGATTACCTTTTTATTGAGCTTGAGGATTTTGAGACAATAGCATCTATGCCCCGTTGGATTTTTTCATTATTCCCATTGAAACCATATCTTGGACCAAAAGCTTTCAATTCTGATGTGACCTTTTTCAACTAGCTTATTGGATTGCTTAATCAAGTGCTCTTTTATTTCTTCATTTCGAAGTCTTCTAACTCTTATCCGTATGCGAGTCCTCTTCCACGTCTTGCACATCCACATAATTTGGGAGAATGTTAACTGTTGATTTGGGGTAGCATCGGATGTGCTCTAGCCATGAAAATTGGTGAAGAGGCTAAAGCACATGAGATCTCCAAGACCCAGAAATGGTTTGGGCAGAATCTTACCGATTTGGGAGATATTAAATAATTAATATTTTTAATGGAGTTCCTAAGTCTAAACTTAGGAAAAATAAAATATTAATGTGAATTAATATAAAACTGGGTTAGAATGGTCCAAAAGTCATGGATCAAGCCAAATTTAATCTTAGCCGTTGATTAGAGATTTAATCTCGGCCGTTGATGGACCAACGAGAAAAGTATAAGAGGAGGCTTGAGGGTCAGTTGGAGAACACACCAAGAGAGATCAAGAACTCGATTTTTTGGGGCAGGGTTTGCTGAGGAAATTGAGTGAAGTGATCTGAGTTGTAGCTGAGGGGCAGTGAATACATAGCAGAGAGGCAGAGTTAGTACCGGGAGGATCAGCGCAGAAGCCAGGAGAGGTTGACGCAGAGCTAGCTAGAGGCCACACAGAGCCATCTAGAGGCCACGCAGAGGCAGCAAGAGCCACGCAGAGCCAAAGAGGGCCAGCGTGTGAGACGCAGAGACTCCAGAGGCTGATGCAGAGCCCCGAGAGGCTGACGCAGGCCCTAGAGGCAGCGCTGGGAGATTTTCATGGAACAGATTGGAGCTGGAGAGCTGGAGAGCTGGATAGGTCAACGCCTTAGAATTCAGCCTCAAGAAAAGATAGAAAAGATAGATCAACGCCTTAGAATTCAGCCTCTTCGAGGGGGCAACCTCCTTTACATTACATAAATGAACAATTCTTGGATGATACAAATGACAAAACCTCCTTTCTATATATAGGAGTCTAAGGAGTCACAATATAATCCAGCCGACCTAACAATAATAATATAAAGCCACAAAAATAACAATAGAGGGATTCTATGGGCACATTAATAACAATATGGGGGCAATGGGGGCACAACAATATAAATAAGGGGTATAACTACAATAGTAATGGGGTAATCACTAGTATTATAGGGACCCAACATGCCCCTCTCCTTCAAAAAAGTGTTGTCCTCAACGCTTGAGTAGTTCTAGATACTTCTGCATAAAATTCTCATCCTCCCATGTGGAATCTTCAGCGGATAAGTTCTTCCACTTGATAAGGTACTCTGAAATTGATCGATTTCGTAGCTGTCGAGTTCTTGTTTCTATAACTGCTTCCGGTTCCAATATAATTTTTCCTTCCTCGTCAAGTTCTGGCAATATTGTTTGAACTAGGAGCTTGTCGCCTATAACCTTCTTTAAGCATGAAACATGGAAAACTGGGTGCAATCGAGAAGCTGCAGGAAGCTCCAATTTGTATGCCATAGTACCAATCTTTTGCAACACCTTGTACGGACCATAATACTTTGGTGATAATTTATTATCCTTCTTAGCTTGCTTGAGGGACATTTGCTTATATGGTTGTAGCCGTAGGAATACCCAATCACCTACATCAAAACTTCTTTCACTGCGATGTTGATCTGCCTGTTGTTTCATTCTATTCTGTGCCAACACAAGGTTATCCTTTAAGAGTTGGAGGACTTGTTGTTGATGTTCGATGTGATGTTCCACTGCCTGAACCTTAGAATTTTCTCTTAAATATGATGTGATGGATGGTGGTTGATACCCATAAAGTGCCATAAATGGGGTCATTTTTGTTGTTGTATGAAAGGAAGTGTTATACCACCATTCAGCCAGAGGCAACCATTTGACCCATTGTGTCTGTTTATCAGATACAAAGCAACGAAGATATCCTTCCAAACATTTGTTTACTATCTCAGTTTGCCCATCAGATTGAGGATGATAAGATGAGCTATGAGCTAACTGAGTACCAAGACAAGAAAATAATTCTGTCCAAAAATTTCCAGTGAAAATGGGATCTCTGTCACTTACAATAATCTTTGGGTTTCCATGTAGCTTTTGAATTGTTTCCATAAATGCAGTAGAAACTGTACTGGCTTTAAATGGATGTGATAATGCACAAAAGTGTGCATACTTGGTAAGTCTGTCAACTACCACCATGATGACACTCTTTCCCTCAGACTTGGGTAAACCTGTGATAAAATCCATTGAAACCTCCTCCCAACGTTGGCTTGGAATGGATAAAGGTTGTAATAGACCCGGTGTCTTAATTGTTTCAACTTTATTTTGTTGGCAAACCAAACATTCTGCCACAAACTTTTGAATATCTGATTTAAGGCCATCCCAAAAAAATTCCTTCTTAACCCTGTGGTAAGTTTTTAAAAATCCTGAGTGCCCTCCTAAGGGAGAAGTGTGCAATTCCATAAGAATCTTTTGTTTTAGCTGGGAATTCTTACAGAGGTATAAGCGATCTTTGTACCATAACGAATCATTTTTCCAGCTAAATGTATCAGACGTACTGGAATCTTGTTGTAGCTTTCGAATAAGTGCCCACACTTCTTCGTCATTCTTCCATTCCTCCCTTGCTTCATTTATCCAATCTGGTTGGATAATAGAAATGGCGCACAACAATGCTTCCACATCCTCATCCTTTCTTGAGAGTGCATCTGCCACCACATTTTGCTTCCCTTTTTTGTAGATGATTTCAAAGTCATAACCCAACATCTTTGTGACCCACTTTTGTTGCTCTTCAGAGGATAATCTTTGTTCTAAAAAGTATTTAAGGCTATCATGATCCGTTTTTACCTTGAAGTGTCTTCCCATTAGGTAGGGTCGCCATTTCTTAAGTGCATGGAGTATTGCCAACATTTCCTTCTCATAAATAGCTTTGCTTAAAAACTTTCCCTTGATTGGACGACTTTCAAAAGCAATGGGTCTTTCATCTTGCATTAGAACAGCACCAATTCCATTTCCTGAAGCATCACATTCCACAATAAAGGTTTTTGTGAAGTCCGGTGTAGCTAAGACCGGTGCT
Organism: Pinus tabuliformis; assembly: GCA_031772625.1. Classification (NCBI taxonomy): domain Eukaryota; kingdom Viridiplantae; phylum Streptophyta; class Pinopsida; order Pinales; family Pinaceae; genus Pinus; species Pinus tabuliformis. The sequence goes on along the minus strand of CM062804.1, from coordinate 218,195,783 downwards.
TGGCACATTGCCTCTTTAAGATGTTCAAAGGCCTTTGTTGCTTCCGGAGTCCATGAAAATGCATCTTTCTTCAATAATGTTGTTAGAGGTGCTGCTATTCTCCCATAATTCTTAACAAACTTGCGATAATACCCTGTCAACCCAAGAAATCCTCGCAGATGCTTTATGGATGTGGGGATTTTCCATTCCTTAATGGCTTTAATTTTGCTAGGGTCTACCTTAACTCCTTCATGAGATACAATATGACCCAAATATTCCACCTCCTGGACTCCAAAGAAACATTTGGATCTTTTTGCATATAATTGTTTCTCCTCCAATAGTTGTAGCACCCTGTCAACATGTTCAACATGATCCTTCCAAGACTTGCTGTAGATTAGTATATCATCAAAAAATACTAACACAAATTTTCTAAGGAATGGTTTGAAAATTGAATTCATCAAACCTTGAAATGTTGAAGGTGCATTGGTAAGGCCAAAAGGCATGACCAAAAATTCATAATGACCCTCATGAGTTCTAAATGCCGTTTTCGGAATGTCTTCAATCTTCATTCTGATTTGATGATATCCTGAACGAAGATCCAACTTGGTGAAGTAAATTGATCCATGCAATTCATCCAGTAATTCATCAATGACAGGAATGGGGAACTTATCTTTAATAGTGAGCTTGTTGAGCTCCCTATAATCCAGACACATGCGCCATGATCCATCCTTCTTGTGCACCAATACTACTGGAGCAGAGAAAGAACTTTGACTCGGTTGAATTATACCAGCCTCTAGCATTTCTGCAACCATACGTTCAATTTCACTTTTTTGGACATAGGGATATCTGTACGGCCTGATGTTTGGAGGAACACTTCCTGGAATCAGATGAATAGCATGATCATGATCACGCATAGGTGGGAGACCTTTGGGAGTCTCAAATACCTTGGAATGATTGTCCAAGACTTTTTGGAGATCTGGAGAAATAGATGATTCTAATGTGGAAACATCTAGCGAACATAATTGTGCAATTACACCCTTTGCTCCTTTTTTAGAAGCTTTGTCATACCATTAGAGCTGATTATCTTTCCTGGTTTCCCTGCAATACCCCTTAATTCAACTTCCTTTCCTTCCGTAGAAAATTTGATGAAAAGTTCTTGAAAATTAAAAGCTATTGTACCCAAGGATTGTAGCCATTGGACTCCTAGTACAACATCAGCACCTCCCATTGGAATGGAAAGCATTGGGCTAGTCAATACATATTCTCCCATGGATAGCTTGATATTATGGCACTTTCCAGAGCAATTTATTGTTCCTCCATTTGCAATCATCACTTGACACTCTGGTGCTGGATATAGGAAGCAATTCAATTCTTTTGCTACCCTACAATGAATAAAATTGTGGGTGCTTCCTGAATCAATCAACACTATTACCTTTTTCTTCTTGATTTGTCCTTCTATCTTGATGGTTTGAGGAGTGGTAATTCCTGCCAATGCATTACAAGATATGGTCGGATTTATTTGTTCTTCATCTAGGCTTTGTTCCTGGAGTATATCCTCTTCTTTTGACCTTTCTTGCTCCTTTCTTCTTCCTCTTCACAATCTATGTAGAATAATTTCTTCTCAGCACACTTATGACCTTTAGTGTATTTGCTATCACAACTGTAACAAAGCCCTTTTGCTCTTTTTTCTTCCAATTGTTGTGGTGTCAACCTTATAGGTTGTGGAAGACTAGGGGCAACAACACTTCCGTCTTTATAGTTGTGAGTGGTATGCTTCCTGGTTGCCATAATTTTGCTTTCCATTTTTCTTGCTAACCTGAATGCCTTCTCTAATGAATCAGGTTCCCAAAGGCGAACATCATGTTGGATATTATCTTTTAAAGACCCTATGAACACATCAATCCTATGCTCCTCTGGAATATCTTTTACCCTTATGTTCAATTTTTGGAACTCCTCAATGTGCTCCATTATTGAACCCTTTTGTTTGAGACTTATCAATTGGCTAAAAAAAGTGTTGCTTTTTGTATCCTCATAATGTGCTATCAATTCTTCCGTAAAAATTGCCCAAGTGATAAATTGTTTACGAGAGCAAAGCCATTGATACCATACAAACTGATTTGGTTCCAAATATAAAGTTGCCATACGTACCTTTTGTGTGTTTTGCACATTATTGAGATCGAAGAATTGCTCCATCTGTAATATCCATGTGGCGGGATCCTTGCCATCAAACTTCCTCATATCGATTTTTGGAATTAGGTGGGTCTTCGATCCAACATTAGAGTCTATGGAATCATGATTAACATTTCTTTTGTTCACATCATGAGTTTCCTTTACAACCTTTTCACCATTAGTAAGTATTTCTTGTAGAAAATTTGTCAAATCTGTCTTCAAATTTGCCATGTCTGTCTTCAAATCTGTCCTCAAATCTGTCTTCAGATCATCCATCTTAGCTTCCATGCCCTTTATCTTAGATTCCACGCCACTTATCTTAGCATCTGTTAGCTTTTGTGAGCGTGACATTTGTTGCACTTGTTCTTGTAATTTTGATATATCATGTAGCATTTCTTCCTCTTCTTCATGAGTCATGCTAGAGCTTTCAGGTTCCTTACTAGGTGTTTGCATTTTCTTTCCTCGGGGCATCAGTTACCGATAATAATGCTTTACTATGCCCTTTGAATTCCTTCAAACCAAGCTTATGCAAAAATTAAAAAAAAAACTACACACCTTTTTTACTTTGTAGAAGCCTGATATTGAATCTGATGTATCTCTGTAATTTCGAATCATCCAGTTCTGAAATTGTGACCTGTAGTATCCTTCTATGTCCTCTTTCCAATGCCACTAGTCTGATCCAAATTGGATTCTCCAAGAAAGAGTTATGCACAATCTCCCGCAGTGACCTGATTATAGACTGGTTCAGTAGAGCGAAATTGTATGAAGTGCCACGTGTCACTGTTTCAACCTTTGACTCTGAAAAATATATAAAAGAAAACTATAGTCCGTCCTCTTTCTGTACCTTCTTACGAAATTTCAATCCGATGCTCAGAAAGAAAGTTATGACGATTTTCCCCAGGTCACTTGTTTTGAGTGTAATTCAGGAGTCTGCAAAAAGACCAACTTCCTCAGATCATATCTCCGAAAATATCACGCGAAAAGCTCTGAAATTCGGACCCAAGGTTCAGCGCGATTTCTTCTCAAATGGGTTTTTTTTGCGACTTCTGAAACGTCACAGAAAAAAAGTTATAGCGAAAATGCCACGATGACCTGTTTGGAGCAGCGAAACCCTAGAATCCAAAGCTCTGATACCAAATGTTATGAAACCAGCTCAAGAAAAGATAGAAAAGATAGATCAACGCCTTAGAATTCAGCCTCTTCGAGGGGGCAACCTCTTTTACATTACATAAATGAACAATTCTTGGATGATACAAATGACAAAACCTCCTTTCTATATATAGGAGTCTAAGGAATCACAATATAATCCAGCCGACCTAACAATAATAATATAAAGCCACAAAAATAACAATAGAGGGATTCTATGGGCACATTAATAACAATATGGGGGCAATGGGGGCACAACAATATAAATAAGGGGTATAACTACAATAGTAATGGGGTAATCACTAGTATTATAGGGACCCAACATGATGTGACCTTTTTCAACTAGCTTATTGGATTGCTTAATCAAGTGCTCTTTTATTTCTTCATTTCGAAGTCTTCTAACTCTTATCCGTATGCGATTCCTCTTCCACGTCTTGCACATCCACATAATTTGGGAGAATGTTAACTGTTGATTTGGGGTAGCATCGGATGTGCTCTAGCCATGAAAATTGGTGAAGAGGCTAAAGCACATGAGATCTCCAAGACTCAGAAATGGTTAGGGCAGAATCTTACCGATTTGGGAGATATTAAATAATTAATATTTTTAATGGAGTTCCTAAGTCTAAACTTAGGAAAAATAAAATATTAATGTGAATTAATATAAAACTGGGTTAGAATGGTCCAAAAGTCATGGATCAAGCCAAATCTAATCTTAGCCGTTGATTAGAGATTTAATCTCGGCCGTTGATGGACCAACGAGAAAAGTATAAGAGGAGGCTTGAGGGTCAGTTGGAGAACACACCAAGAGAGATCAAGAACTCGATTTTTTGGGGCAGGGTTTGCTGAGGAAATTGAGTGAAGTGATCTGAGTTGCAGCTGAGGGGCAGTGAATACATAGCAGAGAGGCAGAGTTAGTACCGGGAGGATCAGCGCAGAAGCCAGGAGAGGTTGACGCAGAGCTAGCTAGAGGCCACACAGAGCCATCTAGAGGCCACGCAGAGGCAGCCAAGAGCCACGCAGAGCCAAAGAGGGCCAGCGTGTGAGACACAGAGGCTCCAGAGGCTGATGCAGAGCCCCGAGAGGCTGACGCAGGCCCTAGAGGCAGCGCTGGGAGATTTTCATGGGACAGATTGGAGCTGGAGAGCTGGATAGGGTGACACAATCCCTATCAGGGTAACACAGAACAGCAGAAGTTGTATTGTTGCTGTGGGATCGTTCATCCAATGATGAAGCCAGAATATCTATCTCCGACTGAAAGGTACTATTGCCGAGGGCATTCTCTATTGGGTGAGCCATTTCTGGCACCTGGTTGTATTCTGAAACTGCATAATAATAAAACCCTCTGAATAGCTGCACTGGTTTTCCCGCATTGGGTTTTTCCAGGGACATGAGTCCACAAAAAAGGTGTCACTTGTGTGCTTTGTTTCTTTCAGTTGATGATCTGTATGTGTTGATATTGTACTTGTATTTATTTTTAGTATTTACATGGTAAATAACTTGTTAAGTAACTGAACAAGTAGGAAGAAATAAATCAGATAGTACAGGAAGAATTTCTAACGGATAGACTTAGAAATTCCAACATTAACATATCTTGGATGAATCTTTTTATAAGGAGGTTATTGAATGCAAATTAGAGATGCATCATGGAGGGAGATGGACATGCTACAATAAAGGTTTTTTTGCCAGTTATTTCACCAAATGGCAAATATTACAGGTCCAATTTATGGACCTGTGCACTTTTACCATTGTGATGATCCAATCAATTCTCCAATTGTTGCCATGCAAATCCATCACAAACCTCGTTGACTAGTAATTCTCATGTGTTTGATTATATACACGTAAGTTTATGTAATAGAAAGGAATCTGATGTAACTGAAGTAAAGTGCTATTTGTCTTGGCTATGCATCTTCATGTTATGCAAATTGTTCAAACTCATCTGATGTTCATAAATTTTGTAATTGTGAAGCTGGTCAGATGGGAGGATTGATGGAGCACAAGGTGGATTCGGGCTTACCGCGGAGCCTGATGTAACTGTGGAAACCATATCCTCTGGTAATAAACTGATCTCCCAAAGTTTTTTGTAAAAAATGGTTCTTTTATTGTATTGGTATTTCAAAATATGTACTTCAAACTTTTGTATAAAAAAATGGTGGGTTGTCAGGGAAACCACCTCTAGCACTAGCATTAAGGGCAATATTCATCCCCATAATCAAAGCAAAAGTTCCCTAAATACCATAGTAAATATTGAATTATCAAAGCTCCATCTAGCACAAATATAAAAGTCCTGTAGTACAAAAACTAATACCACCACATTAAATTTGTACTTAATCCTGTCTCATTTCCTATTCCCGTATTCTAATATCTTAATATTCAAATTCACAGAGGATGATCTCATTGTCTTGGGGACTGACGGACTGTGGGAGAAAATGGAAAACCAGGAAGTGATCGACATATGCCTATCAACTGGGTAAGCACTAGTAGAGTTCACTAACAGTGGAGTTACTCAATGGTCAATTCTCTTTGTCAAGCATAGTCTTTATCGTAGTGGCTGTATTTTTAGTAATTCTGTAATATAAGACTCAGATTTCTGCAATTATATATATATGGCCTACAGTCTCATTACAAAATATGAAAATGGCTTGATGTAGATTGCAAAAACCATTGGAAGATGTTTGTAAGGACCTTGTGAAAGTTGCACAAGATCGAGGAACAACTGATGACATCTCAGTTATTGTATTACGGATACCAAAAGTATCAAGTCCAGAGTCCCCCAGCAATGAATGACGTTTACTTAGATCATGAAAAGAAATGTTTGCATTTTCTGTTGACTTTACTGCTAGACAAAAATGTATTAACTGAAGAAATATTTGCATATTCTGTTGATTATACTGTCAGACATAAATATATTAGCTGATGCAAGACTGCAAAGATGCAGCTAATGTTGCAAGCCCTGTTTATCAAAAAAAGTTCCTGAGTTTGGATAAAAGAAACTTAAAATATGACACACAAAAGCAGTCAATTAGGCAAAGGCAGCAAAGACTGAAAGCTACAAAGGACAGGTTTAAATCATGTTATCTTGTCACATACTACTCTAGAATAATTTGTATGGTTATGTCATTTTTCAAATTGTTTCTTTAAGTTTGAACTACCTATGTACGAGGCATGGGATCTTTATGTTAATAATATGCCTGTTTAATGAGTTAAATGTTAGCTTGTAGATATTAGTAATGGAAAAAATAATTATTGTGGTATGCATGATATGGATATGATAATCTAGACATAATGATATTCATGAATAGAGCCATAGCACAGATGTATACTAGTCGGGATTTTTACGTGAGGGAATGTGTGTATGGCTTTTAGCCATGTGCAAGATAACAGAATTAAGAATATTCAAAGATGAACTTCTGTTTATTGTAACCTTTTTCTTAAAGCTCTTTGAAAATGTCGCACAGAATGTAAACAGTTTTTGTCCATGTGGCCATTCAGTATCATGGATGGCTTACTAATACTATTTGTTTAGCCTATCAGATGGTGAGGCAGTCTGTCCCATAGGCTATCATTAGCCTCGTGGATGTTAAAATTTCTTCTTCTTCTTTATCTATCTAATCTAAAGTGCTCATTAGACTTCCTGCTTCATATCTCTCTCCTTTGTCGGATAAGATATGATGCCAACCTCTCTTAGGATATTATTGTTTCCAAGGGAGTCTGATGGTGCAGGGGCTTGACCCATAGTGTTCAAGGAGGTCAATCAAGTGGTTCTGGTTGGGCTATACTTTATTACCATGTGTACAAATCTACAGAAAACACAAGCGAATTATATATTTTTGGAAGTAAAATTAAATTCATGGTGGGGAAGAACATTTCAGACTAGCCCACGTCCAATAGATGGGGAGGAAATCTGGGTGAGCGAGGCTGGGACTGGGGTACAGATGTTGTCAGAGCATCAGTGGCAAGTGGTGGCACAGGATTGCCCAATCTGGAAAACCATGTATCTTATTAGTCCTTTAAATATAATTACTTACGAATCATTTAAATAACTACTTGTCTTAACTGGAATAGTTGATAATTGAACAGACATTGAGCTCCAATTTTATATGTGAAATAAAAACTATTCAAAACATACATTTTTTTCTCATGTCTTTTTGGTGGAAATGTAATCAAAATTGTAGAAATTTTCTGCACTAAAGGCAATTAATGCAACTCAGAAAATTTCACATCTTTCCTAGAGGTTTCCTGGATCTTAACCCCGTGAGTTTTCAGCCTTAGGGCTTGTTAGCCCTCAAAATGCATCGGCATTTTGATAGGCTTACAAGGCTACAACAGCAAGAGAAAAATTACAATCACTGTTCTGACAGCAGAAACCTTTAGATCTATTTTCAGGTCATGCAGATTGTGGAGGTTGTTTCTAGCATAGAGGTGAGCAGAGAAATTACCAGCTGAAGGCTGAGAGGGTGATACAGTGGCCCGTGGGCCTCTTGATGCATTTTTGTATGACAATGAGCCATAGGATCTACTGTAGAGTTGGAAAATCTGGTAGCATGTTGACCTTGTAGATTGCATTTACAAGGATGCATTGGTGGTGGACATGAAAGTTAAGAGTGTATCATTCTAATTGGATGAGAGTAACAGCCTTGCTCAGTTGCCAGTATTGATCCAAGAGACTATTGTGTCAATTGGTGCTTAATCTTCAATGACACTAAAGAAAATGATGGGCTGGTAAAGCATAACCATGGGAGCATTAATTATTAGAATGCAACACTTGGAAGAACTCGTGAAGATTGTTGGAGCTCCAAATCCACACCACCTTTGTTATCAGTTAACCCCTTTTCACCCTCCAAATTCAATTTTTGCCCAAGTAAAACTGTCCCTTTTGCATTATCAAAAAGAAAATGATGTAAAGAGGGATGATCAGGTAATTTGTTGTTGTTTATTGATTATTCATTGTTTTAATGCATTAAAGAAGTTTAATCTAGACATTGCCACTAATGACAGTTTGTGAAGACAAGTCCTATAACTCACATGGGTTCCTGTAACCTGATTCCATGGTTAGCATGGTTGCATACCCTCAGGATAGAAATCAAGACATGGGTTCTTCTCTTCGCATCATCAAGAAGCTTTCCCACCTATCAAATCAGATCAATGGTCACCAAGGGGATGTGCAGACTGGCATTCAACCCGGTGGTCAACCGAAACCCAAAAAAGGAGAGTGTTAGCCAAGTTCACAGGGCTGCATAACAAATTCACCAAGTTCTTACGCAGCCAAACCAATTCCAGATCAGGAGAGATCAGACGTAGCTCTTAAAGTGTAAAGGGATCTGCTCGAATTGCCTACCTATTGTTTAGCTTATATTTATGGTGATGGTTTCCATGGACATCACATTGTATGATGTAAAATATATAAACAGCTATAGAATCTTTAGACTGTAGGGGCAGGGAGGGGTGGACAGCGACATCATTAGAGTTTTATTGCAAATCAATGGGTTCAATCGTTGGGACATTTCTGCAAGTAAATATAGGTTGAGAACAGAGTAATACAAACCTGTTGCTGGTGTTTCACTCAGATGTGTTTGTATTTTCTTCGCGTGTGATTTAAGTTCCTTTCTAGGCAACACATTGATGGTTGGCAAGGGCCCACCAATATAGCCGCATTACCCCTTGTGCTATACATTTCTCTATAATGTATCTCTGGTTTTATTTTGTATGTGTTTGATTTATTTAGCTAGATCGTGTGCCATAAATTTCTCTATAATGTATCTTTGGTATATCCAGTTAAATTTCCTGTGTGTGTTTGGTTTTTTCAACTAAATTGTGCGCTTCTATTACATATTGTAATCAACGCAGTGCACAATCATCATTGGATCTGGAATCGGATTTCTTGCACTAACCCTACAGTTGTTTGAAAGGACCATGGTTCGATAGCTTTGATGATATGACTGTGTGTTAGCTTTACATTTCATTGCAACTCAATTTCATAACCTTATGCTCTATTCTAATTTGGGTTTGCATTTGCAAAGGTGAGGTCGATCATTGAAGGACAATATTGATACTTTGCAACCTTTCATGATTACAAGAATGCACTTTTCACTTAGTGTGAAAGATTGTAGTCAATTAGGAAGGCTCTATATCGACGCCCAGTTCATCCTAGTTTAGGACTCTTCATTTTGTTGATTGCTTAGTGGGTTGTTCACTGAAGGGTTCTGCGTTGCATTGTAACTTTGCGTAAGTTGGTTGAACATTTTTTCTAAAGAAATTGTGAAGAGATTGTAATCTGGAGAGTGGGGGCTTTGTTGGTTGGCAAGGACCTGTTGACCATGCCGCCTACACATACCTACAGTTAACGAGAAAAGTCCTTAACTCCACAAGGTGTGGTTGGTGGCAAGGAACTAAAAGAAGGGGTTGGCACTGTTGATTTGGGGTAGCATTGGATGTGCTCTAGGCCTCAAATTTAGTGAGGAGGCTTGGGCACATGTATTCCAAAGAACCCAAAAAACGTTTTGGGAAATTCCTTCCAGAGACAATTTTATTAAAAAAATTAATATTTTTAATAGGACCTGTTGACCCTGCCACCTACACCTACCTACAAGTCAGTGAGAAAGGCCTTCAACCCCACAAGATGTGGTTGGTGGCAGGGAACTCAGAGAAGGGGTTGTCACACTAATTCTGACTCTCTCTGTTTGAGCCAGTGTTGATAATATCGCCGAAATATCGGCGATATTCGGAAATATCGCGATATTTTCGGCGAGCCGAAATATCGCCGCCAAAATATCGCGATATTTTCCTGTTTTAAAAATCTCGCGCGATTTCCGATATTTCGGCGATATTTCCTAAAATATCGCGCGACGAGTGAAAATATCGCCGGCGAGGTTAAAAAGTTAAAAACAGTCCGCGCGCGCTGTATAAAATGATTTTTGGGTTTTTTCACGTCATTGTTTTTCTGAGAGCTGGAGCCGCCGGAACGTGGTCGCTGCGAAGGAGGGTTTGGTCGCTGCAAGTGCCAAGAACAGGTATGAATGGCATGCCATTAAAATTTTAAATAAACTGCAGCATGACTGCGTAGCAGTGAAGCGGCAAGCCTCTATTGCTCATGAACTAAGGGAGGTCTGCGACTCTGCACAATTCGTTTTTTTCTAATTCTTTTAAACCCTCTATAGCAAATCCAATTCAAATTCTATCCAACTCTGATTTTATGCCAAATTTGTTTGAGGAAGACTTGTTGAAGATTCCCTTTCAAGTTCCCCGAATCTGAAGCGATTTTATTTGATTCATGTTGAAATTCGGTGAATTTCGAATTTCGACCATGAAGTTCATCAAATCCACTAACACTGCCCCTCAGACCTGGCCTGGCACCTAAGCCGAAGTAAGTCTGTGTTAACAATTTTAAACAATATTAACAATTCAACAAGATATTAGATCTTAGGATTATGATGTGTGAGTGAGCTTATTAAGTGAAGATTTGAAACTTTAGAGATTATGGAAGTTTGGAACTTAAGAAAACACAATGTTAGATCTCCTTAAGCAATATTACCAACTTGCCAATAAGCTCTCCAATGATAGAGCATTAACAAACATCAGGAGCCTTTATGCAATTTTATGTTCCAATGACATTAGATGAGCAAGAGAAAAACTACTAGGACAGCAGTAGCTAATCTTATACGAAAGATGCCAAAACAGTCACAATTTATCCCCTTCTCTTGATTTAAATGAGAGCATTTCTTATGAAATACAAACAGTGAGAAAATGCCTATACATGCAAGATATGAATGCTTATGCCACTGTTATATATCAGACCTTAAGATGCACTTCAAAAGTTAACAGTGCAGGTCCCCAGCTTCAAGAGATGTTTCTCAAAGCAACTTCCAAAAAGACATCATAATGTGTGGATGTTGTAACTCCAATTTAAAACACAATGAAAAGAAAGGGGGAGGTAACATGGCAAGAATATGGGAATGCTCGAGAATAATCCAAAAACACACATGCTAAAATATTGAATCCAGAGAAAACTGAATGAAGCATTCACAATGAAACAGCTTGACAGATTCTTGTTTTTTAAGACATCGATAGCAATAACACGATAGTCGACACCTGAAGCTGGAATAGACCACTGACTCATCCTATTAGAAATTTATATTCATCAAGTTAAGAACAATGTACCTTTTGCACTCAATCCCAAATTGTTTGATAGGTTGACCGTTGAACATTTAGATTTTCTACCCAAAGTCTAGATTTGGTGGCAGCAAGATGCCCTGTGCTATGGATGTTCATTTGATTTTATCTCGCCCAATTATTGGATAAAAGAATAATCTGCCTATTTGCTAGATGTTCTTCTCACTAATATTCTGTAAGGCGAAGTGAAGCTTGGATGCCCACAACGTAAGTCTTATGGTTGGTGGAAGAATGATTTACTTATTTTGTGTGAGATTTTCTTGATCTTAGATGTTCTATGAAGTTAAGTTACTAATTCCAAATTTTTTAGGTGTTGTAGGTTTCCTTTTGAGTTAGCCCACTACAAAATACAAATATGCCAAAAAACTTGGACCCATTTTGGGAGTATGGGATCCCTGATGGTGGGACAAATCGTGCATATCTTGCATGCAAATTGTGTGGGACCAAGATGATAGGTGGGGTTACACGACTGAAATACCATCTTGCTAGACTCACTGGACATGATGTTGGCATTTGTACAGTTTCTAGTACGGAGCTTATACAAAAAGCTCTTGAGGCAATTGAAGAAAAGGACAGAAAGAAGGAAGAGGCGGAAAGAAACAAAGCTGAACGTGCAGGTAGATCTTTCGGGATATCTTCTCCTGATTTTGATGTTGAGGGTAGTGGCCCTACTGGCCCTAGTGGGAGGGGCTCCACAACTGGCACACCATCACATGCTAGCGCTACTGCTAGTGTGAATGCGAGGTCATCATTTTTTGTTCCACGAACAGGAGCTGGAGCACAACCTGGCATAAAATCGCTTGTTAAAAAAAAGGAGAAGCAAGAAGCAGATAGAGTCATGGGGAGGTGTATTTTTTGGAGCGACTTACCTCTCAGCATCACAAAAACCAATCCATTTTGGCAACCAATGTGTGATGTTATTGTTGTTGTGGGCCCAGGGTACAAAAGTGCCACATATGAGGAGTTGCGGGGGCCAATTCTTCAAGCAGAAAAACAGGACATCAACTCTAGATTGGCGGAGTTGAAAAAGACATGGGAAGTCACTGGATGCACAGTGATGTCTGATGGTTGGACAGATAGGAAGGGTAGGACCCTTCTAAATTTCTTGGTACATTGTCCTAAAGGTACCATGTTTATTAAATCGTTGGATGCATCAGAACATATCAAAGATGCAGCAACGATATGTGAGTTGTTAGATGGGTTCATTCGGGAGATTGGTGTGCAGAATGTGGTGCAAGTCATAACAGACAATGCAGCTAATTATGTGTCTGCCGGCAAAATGCTTATGGAGAGGCATCCCACATTGTTCTGGACTCCATGTGCAGCGCATTGTCTTGATTTGTTGCTTGAGGATATGGGGAAACTCTCCTTCATCAAGGAGGCAGTTGATATGGCTAAGAGCATCCCCAAGTTTATTTATAACCATGCTTTTGTTCTTAGCCTTATGAGGAGGTTCACTAGAAACAAGGAGTTGCGGCGTCCTGCCATCACACGTTTTGCCACAACCTTTATTACTCTTCAGTCTTTGCTTCGATGTCAGTTCGAGTTGAAGCAAATGTTTGTGTCTGATGATTGGCGTAATTGTAGATACAGCAGGAGACCTGATGGGAGAGCCATTGCAAAAATGGTGTACTCTGAGACATTTTGGCGTGGAGTACAAGAAGCATGTGCAGTTAGCGAACCTATAGTAAAGGTTCTTAGATTGGTGGATGGAGAGAAGCCTGCAATGCCTTATTTGTATGAGGGCATGGATAGGGCCAAGGAGGCCATTCGTTCCTATTATGCAGACAAGGGTTCTGCTGGCCTTGATAGGCAGATGATGTTATGGGATGTGATCGATAGTCGGTGGACAGGGATGCTTCATCGACCCATTCATGCAGCAGCACTCTTCCTCAACCCTACATTTTCATACAAATGCAACTTTGATTTTGATGGCGAGGTGATGGAAGGGCTCCATTCCTGTATTCAGAGGATGGTACCTGATTCTGAGCTTCGTAGCAAAATCAAGCGCGAGGTACAGTGTTATCAGGATTGTGTTGGCCTATTTGGCTTTGATGATGCCATTAGGGAAAGGGCCCTCTTCATGCCACGTAAGTGACAAGTCATCACTCATTAGAAATTATAAATTTGAATTTAATTATGTTTTAACTTTTAACTTTTAACTTTTAAGTTTTTGAATTTTTTATTTCATTATTTTGTTGTAGATATTTGGTGGCGAAGCTATGGTGCAAGGGCACCAAATTTGCAAAAATTGGCTATACGAATCTTGAGTCAAACATGTAGCTCTTCGGGGTGTGAGCGCAATTGGAGTGTATTTGAGAAAATACACGCCAAAAAGCGCAACAGGTATAACTTTGAACTCAAGCCTTCAGTTGAGCAATTACACTTATTGTAATTTTTAATTTTTAATTTATGACCTTCAAGTGTCAAGAGTCAAGAGTCAAGACTCATTACTTTTTTTGACACTCTTACAGGTTGGAGTTCGCACGCCTCAACGATTTGGTGTATGTGCATTACAACATCCGACTTCGAGTGAGGCAAATCGAATCACCAGTGGATCTAGATGCCATTTCCTTAGACAATAGTGATGTATTGTCTCCGTGGAGGGTGGAGTCTCAGGAGCCCATATTGGAGGAGTCACCTTCATGGTTAGAGCCAGTGGCAGATGATCCATTAGAGCAGGGGCAGCAAGAGGAGGACTCGGAGTCAGAGGAGCAGCAGCACTTAGAGGAGGAGCAGGAGGAGCAGGAGGAGGAGGACACTGCGGGAGCATCAGCATCAACACCATCTGCTATAGATATAGGAGAGCATAGCTCCATGCCTAGCACTCATTATTTGACATTAGGTGCAGAGGCAGTGTCAGGGCCTTCTACTACTAGGGGCAGGCCTGGCAAACAGCCCATCATGTTTTCCCGTAAAAGGGGGAGAGGGCAGTAGATAGATAGCTGCTAGTTTTATTTGTTATGCTACATGTAACTCATGATGATGAGATACTTTTATTATTATGTGATGTTATTTTGTATTGGTTCTCCACATTTGAGTCCTTGAGTGGACAATTATCAGGGATTAGCACGATTTGGTATTGCCTTTGATATATCATTTCTATTTGACATCATATATATCAGTGTTTTCTTCATATTTATGTGCCAATGTGTTTATTTCATGTTTTTATTGCTTTATATGTTTAAAAATCTGAAAAAAAATGAATATATTATGCATTTTTTATGCTTGCCGATATTTGCCGATATTTTCGCCGATATTGCCGATAAGATATTTTTTGGACCCTCGCCGATATTTTCCGGATACCGATATTATCAACATTGGTTTGAGCTATCTCCTAGGTTAGCTAACGGGGGTGGTCCCTAATGAGAAGTTAAGTTAAAAAATGTGAGTTTCTAGGAGAGTGTTATAGTGAAAATGGATTACTTTTAAGGATTTATGAGCAAATATGAAGTGAACAACTTGAAATAACAATGTGAATCATTAATATGACAAAAACCATAAAACCAATGCCTTACAAGGAATTTGCTCAGCAATTTAAAGATATATTTACTCAAAGCAAAATGCAATGCTCTTAAAGAAAAAGCAAAGTAACCCTAAATTGTAAACAAATATTGTTAGCACAAGATATGTAAGATATAAAATGTTTTTGAGATAATATTTTTTATAAATCAAAACATGTGAAACATATCTTGCCAAGACCCAAAAATTAGTAATTAATTTGGAAATGTAAAAGAAAGGAAGTGCTAAATCAAGACATCAATATGCAATTAGACTTGAAGCATGAAAAGAAAGCACTTATTTGAAATGATTGCAATACTTGCTTTTGGAATAAACTTCGCATATGAAAACTCAAACCATCAAGAAACAAGTAAAGTAAATGTAATGGAAAGTGCTCTTGGTTAATTTTATTAATTATCTCTACAACAAGATTACAATTTAATTCTTCAATCCTTAGACTTCATCCTCACCCAAAAATATGGATCTCACAGTGAGGAGTCAATAGAGGAGTAGAGGATCCCTAAGATGTCTACTTCAACCAACTTATGTTGAAGGTAAAATTTTAATGAGGCTTAGGGCCCTCCTATACTAAAATGCCTATATGAAATGCATGTATGTTTTTCCCCATAATAAAATAATGCTACATGCAAATGTTTCAAAGAGATTGATTTGCAATGCTTGAAAATGAAATAGTGTTCAACATAAGTTTCAATTATAACTTCAATTGGAGGAATAAAATTAGCTTGCAAGTGTTGCATGTGTCTCATCAATGAATTAAAATGATACAAGTAATTTGCTTGAAAGTAAAATTTGTTTCAAATAGACTGACAATAAATTTCTCCAATATTCAAGATAACAATGTAGCATAAAAATGAAGCATGTATTCAAGTGCTCATGAAACAAGCTATCAAGGTAGATGGAAACAAATCAAAGTTTGTTAAGAATATAAAATGTTTGCATGTAAAGGATGAATTTCCAAAAGTAAAGTGTAAGCTTGTAGCTTCAAACAACAATGAGATAGAGAATGCAAAACTCAAATGAAATTGTAACAAACTTTAACTTAATGAAATGTGATAGTGAGGTTGTGTTAATTTTAGGTATGTTATATGCTTAGAGCAATTTATTTCAATTTTCACAGTTAGCTCCATATCTTTTCCAAATTAGCAATCACATCAGCATTAAAGTAAACTGCAGATAAAACATAAACATAAATCGCAGAAGACAAGCCAAGACAAGAGGACACAAGATGTGGTGTTAGCCAGGGACAAATCCCAATGTGGGGAAACCCTTGAGCGATTCTTCTTATATGTTCTTCAATAGTTCAGCGCAGAGAGAGAGAGTACATTTACAACAGAAATCAACACTTTGACTTATCTAGATAAGAGCATAGATCATCTCTAAGAAGATGATACATGAGATCACTTCAAGACATGTTGTTTCAACTGATTATTCAAGGTGACTCCTTCACCTAACATTATGTTGCATCTCATCATCATGTTGCACCTCACCATGTTGCACCCATCATCATAATGCTAGACCTCATGACCGTGTTGTACACATCATGCTATTGTCATACATCATGTCTCATTTGCTTGCAGCACCAAGCTTGCCACTGCTATCCATGTTGTCCATGCTTTCCATGCTTGACATGCTGTCCATGCTTGCCATGTTTCCTATGCTTGTTGTTGTCCATGTTTGTTGTTGTCCCATGTGCCTTTGCTGCCATGTCACAACTGTTGTCCCACTTTGCTACCATGTCATAGTTGTTGTCCCACTTTGCCTTGTTGTCCATGCTTGCCATGCTTGCTTAGCAATCCTTTGTTGTCCCATTTACTATGCAACTGTCCCTTGCCACTGTTGCCTAGATATATTTTTGTATTTGTTGTCCCTAACAGTCATGCTATACCTTACTACTGTCCCCTTGCTATTGTCCCCTTAGCCTTGTCATACCTTGTTGTTGTCCCATGTGTCTTAGCAGCACCATGTAGCACAGTTGTCCCATTTACTAGCACTGTTGTCCTGGGCATGTTTGAGCCCTCAAACTCTCCATGTTGTCCCTGTCTTGAGGTGGTTAGGACTACGGCCTACCACAGTCCCACGCTATCACCTACAGCGCACCTTTTTGCTGCCCCAAACAACCCTTCTTCAATTCAGCCTACCCTCGACCTCCTTTCAATAGCTCGGTGCCTTGTTTTAGGCCTTAAAATAGTCCTCCTTTTCAACTGTATTAGGCCTGCGTCGAGGGCATCATATGCCTACGGCTAGGGCACCATTGGTATGTTTAGGACAACGTCTATCTTCATCTTAACAGCGGCTAGGATACCCTTGAGATAACCTAGGTTAGGGTTGCCTTAGGATAGCGTTAGCGCTACCTTCTTAGACTGTGTTAGGACTGCCTTTAGGACAACATTTAGGGCTGCCTTAGGACAACGTTTAGGGCTGCCTTCCTTGAGCTCCTTTAGGTCAACACATAGAACCTTTCCATTGCTTTGCTGGCCTGCCTTCTTTGCTGTGGCTAGGGCAACCTCTTTTCCTCCAACCTCTAGGGCTTCCACTCCTAGATTTCTATTCCACTAAAACCCAAGACAAGTGGAGAGAAATCAGAATAGAAGTGTGTGTGAAATGAATTTCAAGTCACCTCCTTTTATACTAAAACGTTGAGCACATGTGGGGTTTATTTGTATGTTGGCCGACCTTGACGAATTGTCTTATAACACAAATAAATTCATAACTCCATGAATACTTATCAGAATCAGATGATCTTTAGATCAATCCCACACCTCTCGATGAGAGGGATCCAAGAAAAAGAGCAGTTGCCA
The DNA here is from genome assembly GCA_031772625.1 of Pinus tabuliformis. Taxonomy (NCBI): domain Eukaryota; kingdom Viridiplantae; phylum Streptophyta; class Pinopsida; order Pinales; family Pinaceae; genus Pinus; species Pinus tabuliformis. The sequence continues at coordinate 218,178,003 of CM062804.1, read as the reverse complement.
TAGATAAGATGACCCACATGGAGTTTGGCCCTAGTTGCCAATTTTAACAGTCCCTCTCAACTAGGGAGAACTCCATCTGCTGATCCATCTGTCCAACTGTACTATCTATGCCATCAATGCCCTGCACTGCTCTGCTCTGCTCTATTGAACCATGAAGAAGAAGAATTGATCGAGAATGTCTCATACCATTCTCTACTGACCCGAATTCAGTTCCATATGAAAAGAGTGTGTCATACCACTCTTACTGACCCGAAGTCAGTTTCATTGATCCCAGATCAATATCACAAGAGATTTTCTCAAACCACTCATATTGATCCCAGATCAATGGAGGTCATCCTAGCATAGGGAGTACAGTAGATAGAACGATATGTGCATCGATAGTACTACTATGGTCCTTAACCCCATTTCCCTGCTCATTGGCCAGATGAAAGGTACTTCCCATGAGTCCCAGACTGCATGGGTAGGATGCCTCGACAGGAGAACCACTCATCCTATCCCTAAGTCACCACAGGGTATCACAAGGGAAGGCTGAGCCATTCACCCTGTACATAGCGCACCATTAGGGGAGGGTGAGTCACCCTATGGTCACTTGTTGCTCCAATAAGTACCCCAAGCCCCTTGGAGCTCCCAGAGCTCAATGCATGAAACATGCAAGACCCTCATAAGAAGGTCTCTCAATGACTCCAAGTCGTTCGGGAAAGTCACAAATTTGACCTTTCCCCAGGGCTTTGACAAAATGTCTGCGACCTGTACATCAGTGTCAATGCGATAGAGCCTCCTCGCTCATCGACATACCATATCCCAGATAAGGTAGTATCTGATGTTTATATACTAGAGCAATCATAGAATACGGGATTCCTCAACAATCGAATCCCCCCTAGTTGACACAGAAGATCACGGTGGTATCCATTGTGTGTACAAACAGCTCACTGAGGAGCTTCCACAACCAAGCAGCTTCACACGAGATCATACTCGTAACTATGTATTCAATCTCAACGGTGCTCACAACAACCATCTTCTGCTTCATCCAGGATATCAAGCAGAACCCAAAGAGAAACAACACCCAGAATTGCTCTTGCGATCGTCCACACTGCCTGCCCAGTCAGCATTCGAATAGTCATGCAGCTTCACATTTTCGGCAGTGTATCTCAATCCATGAGAGATTGTGCCCTGAAGATATCTCGAAAATTCTTGGCATCAATCCAGTGAGGCTCAACCATATATGAGTTCATCATGTTAATTGCAAAACATATGTCCGGATGGAAGTTTACCAAGAACATCAACGCGAATGAGTTTATGAAACTCAGAGGAATTTCCCAAATCTAGTCCGACATCACTACCGTATAACTTCTTAAAGTTAAGATCCTCGAGGTAGTCATGGGCTTGCAGTTTACCATTCCACATACGGAATCCAACTCCCTCTTACTTCTGCAAATGAGAGGGTTTGCACCTATCAGAAATAGGTCGTCCTTAGAAGGTGTCGATATGAAAGGTCTATCATCCACAACCTTCAAGCAAAGGTTTGGATCCATTCCACTCCTAGTGAATCTCAGCTTCATCAGACAGCTATCAATCCTCTCATACTACGCCCGGGGTGTTTTGCTTCAAGCCATAGAGAGATTTCTTCCACCTGTATACATGAGATTCCCGATCATGAATCTCAAACTCCTCAGGTTGTTCCAAACCTGTGGCCCTGCTACATGAGGGGAATGGTCCCCTTGTAATATTTTCCTTCGGTACATCTCAGACATGTACCTTCATGCTCTTTTCAAATTCAGGCATCCTTGTCACCATCTGACTCATATCGGGTAGGGCCCCATAAAGTAGACGAGATATTTCAACTAACATGGTCCCCAATAAAATTCCTACAACTTGATACAATTTGCCAACCCTAAATCCATGAGTAAAAGCATCTTTGAAAATTCCATTTTCAAACATGTACCTTTCCATCGATGAATGCCACCTTGAAACCTTTGACTTCCATTGCAAAAATGTACAGCAGGTTCTTCTTGTGATCAGGTACATAAAGATATTTTCGTAAATGAATCGAGTTACCCTCATTCAATTGAGGGGTAACATTCCCTACACCCTTTCTGGGATAGGTGGCATCGGCTCCAAGTATAATCCCACGATTGTTTCCATCTCTACTAAATTAGAGAGAGCACCCTTCTATCCAGTGAAGTGCCTTGAAGCACTACAGTTAATAAGCCATATTCCCAAATAATCTGAAGGAGAGGGCCAATACAAGATAATGCTTCTTTATCTTATCAGAAACAACATTTGATTCTTCATACCTAGGGTTCCTTGCTTTCTTTGAAGAGTCGGTCATTACCTCGATGACCTGCATTACCTGTCATTTCTCCGATCATTGAATATGTCCCTGGAATGATTGTTATCTTCATCAAGAGATGTGTCCCTGCCATTCAAACACTCCTTTGCATAATGGTCGAACTTATTACAACCAAGGAATCTACCTTTCCTTCCACCCTTAGATCCAGACTTCCCAATAAAGTGATCTTTTAGGTAGGTCATCAAAATCTTCCGCTGCGCCATTCTGATAATATTCTCTGCTTCCATTTCACCCTCGGTGAATTTGAAGAGGGATGAGGAATCCACTGACCCTTTTGTCCTTTCCCAACTGTCTTCGGTGATTTTTCTTTCACTCTTGCTTGGGCTTTGTCTTCACCTCAACTCTGATACCATGTTAATTTTAGGTATGTTCTATGCTTAGAGCAATTTATTTCAATTTTCATAGTTAGCTCAATATCTTTTCCAGATTAGCAACCACATTAGCATTATAGTAAACTGCAGATAGAACATAAACATAAATCTCAAAAGACAAGCCAAGACAAGAGGATACTAGATGTGGCGCTAGCCAGGGACAAACCCCAATGTGGAAAACCCTTGATCAATTCTTCTTATATGTTCTTCAATAGTTCAGTAGAGAGAGAGTACATTTACAATAGAATTCAACACTTTGACTTATCTAGATAAGAGCATAGATCATCTCTAAGAAGATGGTACATGAGATTAGTTGAAGACATGCTGCTTCAACTTATTCTTCAAGGTGACTCGTTCACCTATCATTGTGTTCCATCTCGTCATCATGCTGCACCTCATCGTGTTGCACCATGCTACACCCATCATCATAATGCTGGAACTCGTGATCATGATGTACACATCATATTGTTGTCATACATCATGTCTCATGTGCTTGCAGCACCATGCTTTCCATTGTTATCCATGTTGTCCATGATTGCCATGCTGCACCATGCTTGCCATGCTGCCCATGCTTGCCATGTTGCCCATGCTTGTTGTGTCCCATGTGCCTTTGTTGCCATGTCACAACTGTTGTCCCACTTTGTTGCCATGTCATAGATGTTGTCCCACTTTGCCTTGTTGTCCATGCTTGCCATGCTTGCTTATTAATCCTTTGATGTCCCATTTACTATGCAATTTTCCCTTGCCACTGCTGCCTAGATATATTTTTATAGATGCTGCCCCTAAAATTCATGCTATACCTTGTTGTTGTTCCCTTAGCCTTGCCATACCTTGTTGTTGTCCCATGTGTCTTAGCAGCACCATGTAGCCCAGCTGTCCCATTTACTAGCACTGTTGTCATGGGCATGTTTGAGACCTCAAACTCTCCATGTTGTCCCTGTCTTGAGGTGGTTAGAACTATGGCCTATCACAGTCCCACGCTGTCAACTATAGCCCACCTTTTTGCTACCCTAAACAACCCTTATTCAACTTGGCCTACCCTCGGCCTCCTTTCAGCAGATTGGTGCCTTGTTTTAGGCCCTAAAATAGTCCTCCTTTTTAGCCGCACTAGGCCTACGTCTAGGGCACCATTGGTATGGTTAGGACAGCGTCTATCTTCATCTTAACAGCGGCTAGGATACCCTTGAGATAGCGTAGGTTAGGGCTGCCTTAGGATAGCGTTAGGGATGCCTTCTTGACTGCGTTAGGACTGCCTTTAAGACAGCATTTAGGGTTGCCTGCCTTGAGCTCCTCTTAGGTCAATGCATAGAACTATTCCATCGCTTCGCTGGCATGCCTTCTTTTTTGCGGCTAGGGCAGCCTCTTGTCCTCCAACATTTAGGGCTTCCACTCCTAGATTTCTCTTCCACTAAAACCCAAGAAAAGTGGAGATCAATCAAGATAGAAGTGTGTGTGAAACAACTCTCAAGTCATCTCCTTTTATACTAAAACATTAAGCACATGTGGGGTTTATTTGGTTGCTGGCCGACCTCGACGAATTGTCTTATAACACAAATAAATTCATAACTCCATGAATACTTATTGGAATCGGATGATATTTAAATCAATCCTACACCTCTCGATGAGAGGGATCCAAGAAAAATATTAGTTGTCATAAATAAGATGACCCACATGGAGTTTGGCCCTAGTTGCTGATTTTAACAAGTTGTGTTAATTACCAATTAAAGCATGCATGTAAGTGAATGAAGTATGAAATCTTAAATCATGTAAATGTCAATCCACCCAAGAGAAGCCTCCCTCTAAATGGGGAGATAGGATACATGGGAGAAATCCCAAGCTCCCACAAACAAATTAGATCTTTTATTAATATTACAATGAGAAGAGGGCCCTTCAAAGTCCTCAACTAAACTTCAAGGAGAGTCCTCACAATAATTGCTTGAAACTTGAACACTAGAACTCCTTTCTTTAGAAAATAGTGACAAAATCTCACAAAACTTATGCAAGGGAAACAAGGTGTGAGTTTCCTCGAAATGACCACAGCTTAGAGAGAAAAATGGGCATCCCTCTAGTGAACTCGACTTGGCCAAAATAAGCTTCAAAAGGGCTCACGACATCCTTGGAAATTGAACCCCCAACATTTGCCAAAGGTCTTGCAAACACTTGTTAGTTGTTGCGAGAGGTTGCTCTTCAAAATATGTCACACAAGAGTTAGCAAACAATCCAAATAGTGACTGCAAAAATAGTTAAGTATTAGTGAAAAAATCAACAAGATAAAATGCATATGCACAATTATAATTTACAAAGGGCTAAGCTAAAGAGTAAGAGTAAACTCTCGTATTTTCTTAGCCATCTTCAAGCTCTTAGATAGCAAATGAAATAAATGAAGTACAATGTTTTTTAAAAGAGATTTAAATTTAGAAGCGCTCGGCTTGTGTACAAGCTTATGTGCCCAAACCCCTGTAAAACCACTTGATAAGACTGTGAAGGCTCAAAGAACAAATGAGAGTTTCTTTAAGAATGTATCAAGAGTGGATTGGTCTCTCCAAAAACTTCCTCTCACGCTTGATTCTGTAATCCCAACAAGATGTTTTCTCTACAAAACTACAATCAAGAACTAGTTCCATATAAATTTAGCAATAAACAATGATAAGAAACTCTAGAGATTTATTTAAAACCAACTAGAGCATTCTATACCTAGAGCATACTTCTAATCAAATGTCAATGCAAGATAGATCTACATTAATAAATCTACAAGAGCATATGGAAACAAATTAGATCAAAGGATGAGTAAAAGGAATTATACCAATAATCAACAATTCATCGCACTTCTAAAGGAGGAACACCTCATGAATGAAACCCCAAAGTCTTTATTGATAATTTTGAAAGTGTACAAGGCACCAATGCTTCCGCAAGCACAATAACTAGTAACAATATGATACAAATGAGAGCTCAAGGCTCTACTATATAGAATTATGGGAGTCAATCCCAATGTAGAAGTGATTAAACAAATGGCATGAAGTGACAATCCCAAAGAGAAATTCGAATTGATGAATGGAGCTCCAATGCCAAGTGTAAAAATCAAATTATGGCAAGTGAACATCATTTTCTTCTCCCCTTATGTGTCAAATTTGAATTTTATGATGGAATGACAAGTGTATATGGGTGGTAAGCCATGTGGGGAAAATTTCACTCAAAAATCTCCACTAAATATTCTCCTAAATCCTCCCAAATGTGCATTAACTTTACAAATTCGAATTTCCAAGTAAGCAACTTTCTCATTTAATGCTAAAAATTCAATTTTATTTGAGCACATATCATTTCATTGATTTTAGGAGTCCACAACACCTTGGGACTTCACTTTAACTCCCCCATAATATTCCACATCATTTCCACAACATTTAGCATGTGTGGATATTTATTTTTCTCCTTCTATTTAATTTTTGACTTAATTAATTGTTAGATTCCCCACTAAACTTAGGAAAAATGGGTTTTGAGGGTTAAAAACACATTTTTAACCCTTCAAAGTGTGTTATAGTATAAAGTTGAGGGTAAGAGGTGCAAATTTCATTACTCATACCCTATACAACTTATCTAGACATCACTTATTACATTAGAAGTACAATTTTTATTTTTATTTCCGTAATGCGGAAAATATAAATTTTTTAAAAAAGACTATTTAGACATAACTAAATTCCACGAAATTTTTTGCGTGATCTAGTATGGTAATATACATCAACTATGGACACTAAAATGTATTAGGGGCTCAACCTTCAAACTGTTACCCTGTCTTTGGGGTAAAAAGTGAGTGAAAAAATCAGAAAATTATCTACCTCTGAAAAAAAGGGATAATTAACCAGATAAAAAAAAAAACTCTAAGGTGTACTCATTTTCTGATTGAATCTCAACATCCTAGGCTTATTAAAGATTCAAAACTCATCATTACTAGTATCACTTATTACAATTTCCCGCGAGGTCTGGAATCTAGGTATAAGAAAGATGATGAGAAAATAGAAGTAGAGTTTAAAAACTAGTTGACTTATGATATCTGATGGTACAAGTTTCCATTGGTACATCCTTGGCCATGGAGTCTTCATATAATCATCAGGTGCCACTCAAGTGGTCAACATTTGGCTCCATATGGGGATGCATGCTAGATATGAAGTAATAGTGTGCAAGAACCTGGAATCTGCATCCATCGACAAAAAACATATATCAGTGGTATCCATTCTAAATATCATCAAATGAAATCAAGTACAGAAATGAAGAAATGAAAATTTATTCTAAGAGCATAAATGACAATTTATTCATAAAATAAAACTAATTAAACAAAAATGACAAGGGATAACGTTAGAAATATGATACAAAAATATGCCCCATAGCATTAGATGTCCTCAATAAAGTTAATGCTGAGAACCTGCTTACTTTCAAGCAGATCCATGGGTGGTTTTTCTGATGTGCCCTGTCCAATTTTGAATATCTTAGGATTTTGATCTGTCCCAACGCTGTGTTGTACATGGTCATCAGATTTACCAAATCCTTTCCGCTTTTTTCTTTTCTTCTTAACAGATTGTGATGTTGATGTTGATGTGATCAAAGTAGACCTTTCTGCCCGATCTTGAAGATACTTAGATGGAAAATTTGAAGCATCCAAGACTTCTTTGACTTGCCTTTGTCCATTCTGCTTCTACTCTTACATGGGTGACGGATCAATCTCATAAGTATAAACTTGATTCCCCTCAATTTGCTTGCTATCCTAGTCTCCATCAATTAGCCATTTTTCAATGGAGTAAATGGCCTTCTCATAATGAGATGAAGATTTCTTCAGTGGACCACAAGGCTTATGATTTGTTTCTTTGTTCTCTTCCCATTCGTCATTTAACCTAAGTTGGAATTTTTGTGCCTATAATCTTTCAATTTCATCGAACCTATTCTAAAAAGTGACTTGGTTAGCCTTCATAACACTTATTTCTTTGGCATGATTTGTTTCCATGTTGTTGATTAATTGTACTTTTTTTTCTTCCATGGCAAGCAACCTATTTTGAATAGAGGTCATCTGATTAGAATGATTTACTTCCATGGCCTTTATAGCTTGTGCATGATTTTCCTCCATGGTCTTAATGAGTTGAGTTTGGTTGAGCTACATATCCTTAATCATTCAAGTAAACCCCTTGATGAGATCCTTATCATTCTCATTTGGTTGAGTTTTGATCTTTCTTTCATCTCCATATTTTCTTAAAAGACATCAATGATTGATTCTAAAGAATCAAAATTGTTAGCAAGTAAGTCTATGAACCAATCCATAGCACCGACATCTAATGAAAATATGAAAAGTCTCATTTTAACGTCCTCATGGTTAATATCATGGAACTATTTGCTCACGCAAAGGTGGAAATTCCTAAGGTGGATTTCAGTGTTGATGGCATTGTTACCTAGAAAACTAGGCAACTCTTCAATAGTTTTAATGGCTTCATCTAGAATGAAATTCGAATAGCCTGAAATGTTAGTTAAATCACAAGGGGAAAACAAATCATTCATGAACTTATGCTCACTTGACCTTGAAAGAGAAAATAGATACCAGAGAGGCTCATGTCCAAGATTAGTAAGAAATCTACAAGAAGCAAGCTTCAAGCAGAAATCCTTGTAGAAAATGAAATTAGTGGAGTCACCACTTGAACAAGAATCTAACTCTAAAATCCAACGTGAAAAAACCAAAAGTTATTCGATTTCCCAGACACAAGAAGACTTGTCCGTGACAACGATGCCAAAGATGTTGACCATGTCGCCTACACCTACCCACAAGTCAATGATAAAAGCCTTCAACCCCACAAGGTGTGGTTGGTGGCAGGGAACTCAGAGAAGGGGTTGTCACACTAATCCCGACTCTCTTTATTTGATCTATCTCCTAGGTTAGCTAAGGGGAGTGGTCCCTAATGAAAATTTAAGTTGAAAGATGTGAGTTTCTAGCAGAGTGTTATAGTGAAAATGGATTTTTTTAAGGATTTATGAGCAAATATGAAGTGAACAACTTGAAATAACAACGTCAATCATTACTATGACAAAAACCATAAAACCAATGCTTTATAAGAAATTTGTTCAACAATTAAAAAGTAAATTTTCTCAAAGTAAAATGCAATGATCTCAAAATAGAAAGAAAAGTATCCCTAAAATGTAAACAAAAATTGTTAGCACAAGATATATAAAATACAACGTGTTTTTGAGATAATACTATTTATAAAGCAAAACATGTGAAACATATCTTTCCAAGACCAAAAAATTTGTAATTAACTTGGAAATGTAAAAGAAATGAAGTATTAAACGAAGACATCAATATGCAATTAAACTTGAAGCGTGAAAAGAAAGCACTCGTTTGAAAGGATTGCAATACTTGTTTTTTAAATAACTTTGCATATGAAAACTCAAACCATCAATAGACATGTAAAGTAAATGTAATGGAAAATGCTCTTGGTTAATTTTATCAATTATCTCTACAACAAGATTACAATTTAACTCTTCAATCTTCAGACCTCACCCTCGCCCAAAGATATTGATCTCACAGTGAGGAGTTAATAGAGGAGTAGAAGATCCCTAAGATGTCTACTTCAATCAACTTATGTTGGAAGTAAAATTTTAATGAGGCTTGGGGCCTTCCTATACTAAAATGCCTAGATGAAATACATGTATGTTTTTTCCCCAAAATAAAATAATGCTACATGCAAATGTTTCAAAGAGATTGATTTGCAATGCTTGAAAATGAAATAGTGTTCAACATAAGTTGCAATTATAACTTCAATTGGAGAAATAAAATTAGCTTACAAGTGTTGCATGTGTCTCATCGATGAATTAAAATGATACAAGTAATTTGCTTGAAAGTAAAATTTGTTATAAATAGACAATGACAATAAATTGCTCCAATATTCAACATAAAAATGTAGCATAAAAATGAAGCATGTATTCAAGTGCTCATGAAACAATTTACCAACGTAAATGGAAACGAATCAAAGTTTGTTAAGAATATAAAATGCTTGCATGTAAAGGATGAATTGCCAAAAGTAAAGTGTAAGTTTGTAGCTTCTAGCAACAATGAAATAGAGAATGCAAAACTCAAATGAAATTGTAACAAACTTTAACTTAATGAAATGTGATAGTGAGGTTGTGTTAATTCCCAACTAAAGCTTGCATGTAAGTGAATAAATTATGAAAGCTTAAACCACACAAATGTCAATCCACCCAAGAGACGCCTCCCTCTAAATGGGGAGATAGGATACCATGGGAGAAATCCCAAGTTCCCACAAGAAAATTAGATATTTTATTAATATTACAATGAGAAGATGGCCCTACAAAGTCCTCAACTAAACTTCAAGGAGATTCCTCACAATAATTGTTTGAAACTTGGACACTATACCTCCTTCCTTGAGAAAGTAGTGACAGAATCTCACAAAACTTATGCAAGGGAAACAAGGTGTGAATTTCCTCCAAATGCCCACGGCTTAGAGAGGAAAATTGGCAGCCCTCTAGTGAACTCGACTTGGCCAAAATATGTCTCAAAAGGGCTCATGATATCCTTGAAAATTGAACCCCCAACATTTGCCAAAGGTCTTGCAAACACTTGTTAGATGTTGCGGGAGGTTGCTCTTCAAAATATGTCACACAAGAGTTAACAAACAATCCAAACAATGACTACAAAATAAGTTAAGTATTAGTGAAAAAATCAACGAGATAAAATGTATATGTACAATTATAATTTACAAAAAGCTAAACTAAAAAATGAAAATAAACTCGTCTTTGCTTAGCCATCGTCAAGCTCTTAAATAGAAACTGAAATAAATGAAGTACAATGTTTTTTAAAAGAGATTTAAATTTAGAAGTGTTCAGCTTGTGTACAAAGCTTATGTGCCAAGACCCCTGTAAAAACCACTTGGCAAGATAAGACTATGAAGGCTCAAAGAACAAGTGAGAGCTCCTTTAAGAATGTATCAAGAGTGGGTTGGTCTCTCCAAAGACTTCCCCTAACTCTTGATTTTGTGGTCCCAACAAGATGTTTTCTCTACAAAACTTCAATCAAGAGTTAGTTCCATATAAATTTAGCAATAAATAATAATAATAAACTCCAGAGATTTATTTAAAACCAACTAGAGCATTTTATACCTAGAGCATACATATAAATCAAATGTCAATACAAGATAACTCTACATTAACAAATCTACAAGAGCATATGGAAACAAATTAGATCAAAACATGAGTAAAAGGAATTATACCAATGATCAACAATTCATGACACTCCCAAAGGAGGAACACGTCATGAATGAAACCTCAAAGTCTTTATTGATATTTTTGAATGTGTACAAGGCACCAACGCTTCTGCAAGCACAATAACTAGTAACAATATGATACAAATGAGAGCTTGAAGCTCTATTATTAAGAAGTATGGGAGTCAATCCCAATGTAGAAGTGATTAAACAAGTGGCATGAGGAAACAATCCCAAAGAGATTCAAATTGTTGAATGGAGCTCCAATACTAAGTGTAAAAATCAAATTCTGGCAAGTGAACATCATTTTCTTCTCTCCTTTATGCCAAATTCGAATTTTATGATGGAATAACAAGTGTATATGAATGGTAACCCATGTGGGAACAATTTCCCACAAAAATCTCCACCAAACATTCTCCCAAATTTCCCCAAATGTGCATTAACTTCAAAAATTTGAATTCCAAGTAAGCGTTTTCATTTAATGCTATAAATTCGATTTTATTTGAGTACATGTCATTTCCTTGATTTTAGGAGCCCACATCATCTTGGGACTTCACTTTAACTCCCCCATAATTTTCTGCCTCATTTCCACAACATTTAGCATGTGTGGATATTTATTTTTCTCAATTTATTTAATTTATGGGTTAATTAATTGCTAGATTCCCCACTAAACTTAGGAAAAGTGGGGTTTGAGGGTTAAAATTATTTTTTTAACCCTTCAAAATGTGTCATAAAATAAAGTTGAGGGTGGGAGGTTCAAATTTCATTACTCACACCCCATACAACTTCTCTAGACATCACTTATTACATTACAAGTACATTTTTTATTGCAATTTCTGTAGTGCGGAAAATCTAAAAAAAATTAAAATGACTACTTAGACATAACCAAATTCTACGAAATTTTTTGTGTGATCTATTATGGTAATATACATCGATTCTAGACACTAAAATGTATTAGGAGCTCAACCTTCAACCGTCACCCCGCCTTTGGAGTAAAAAGTGAGTGAAGAAAACCTAGAAACTTATCTGTCTCTGAAAAAGAGGGGATAATTAACCAGATAAAAAAACACTCCAAGGTGTACTCGTTTGTTGATCAAGTCCCAACATCCTAGGCCTGTTACAGTGTCAAAAATCATCATTACTAATATCACTTATTACAATTCCCCATAGGGTGTGGAATCTAGGTACAAGAAAGATGATGAGAAATAGAAGTAGAGTTTAAAAACTATGTTGACTGATGATATCTGATGGTACAAATTTCCATTAATACATCCTTGGTCTGGAGTATTCATATAATCATCAGGTGTCACTCCAGTGGTCAACATTTGGCTCCATATGTGGATGCAGGCTAGATATGAAGTAATAGTGTGCAAGAACTTGGAATTTGCATCCATCGACAAAAAAAAATATCAGCAAATCCATTATAAATATCATCAAATGAAATCAAGTACATAAATGAAGAAATGAAAATGTATTTGAAGAGCATAAATGACAATTTATTTACGAAATAAAACTAATTAAACAAAAATGACAAGGGATAAGGTTAGAAGTATGATACAAAAAGATGCCTCACAGCATCAGATGTCCTCAATGAAGTTAATGTTGAGAACCTGCTTACTTTCAGGCAGATCCATGGGTGGTTTTTCTAATGTGCCCTGTCCAATTTTGAATATCTTAGGACTTTGATCTGTCCTAATGTTGTGTTGTACATGGTCATCAGATTTACCAAATCCTTTCTGCTTTTTCTTTTCTTCTTAACAAATTGTGATGTTGATGTTGATGTGATCAAAGTAGACCTTTCTGCCCGATCTTGAAGATGCTCAGATGGAAAATTCGAAGTATCCAAGACTTCTTTGACCTGCCTTTTGTCCATTATGCTTCTACTCTTACATGGGTGACGGATCAATCTCATAACTATAAACTTGATTCCCCTCAGTTTCCTTGCTATCCAAGTCTCTATCAATTAGCCATTTTTCAATGGAGTAAATGACCTCCTCATAATGAGATGAAGATTGCTTCAATGGACCAGAAGGCTTATGATTTGCTTCTTTGTTCTCTTCCCATTCATCATTTAACCTAAGTTTGAATTGTTGTACCTGTAATCTTTCCATGTCATCGAATCTATTCTAAAAAGTGACTTGGTTAGCCTTCATAATACTTATTTCTTTGGCATGATTTGTTTCCATGTTGTTGATTAATTGTACTTGTTTTTCTTCCATGGCGAGCAACCTATTTTGAATAGAGGTCATCTGATTAGAATGATTTACTTCCATGGCCTTTATTGCTTGTGCATGATTTTCCTCCATGGCCTTAAGGAGTTGAGTTTGGTTGAGCTACATATCCTTAATCATTCGAGTAAACCCCTTGATGAGATCCTTATCATTCTCATTTGCTTGATTTTTTATCTTTCTTTCATCTCCATATTTTTCTTAAAAGGCATCAATGATTGATTCTAGAGAATCAAAATTGTTAGCAGGTAAGTCTATGAACCAATCAAAGCACTGACATCTAATGAAAATATGAAAAGTCTCATTTTAACGTCTTCATGGTTAATATCATGGAACTATTTGCTCACGCAAAGGTGGAAATTCCTAAGGTGGATTTCAGTATTGGTGGCATTGTTACCTAGAAAACGAGGCAACTCTTCAATAGCCTCAATGGCTTCATCCAGAACGAAATTCAGATAGCCTGAAATGTTAGTAAAATCACAAGGGGAAAACAAATCATTCATGATCTTATGCTCACTTGACCCTGAAAGAGAAAATAGATACCAGAGAGAGGCTTCTGTCCAAGATTAGTAAGAAATCTACAAAAAGCAAGCTTTAAGCAGAAATCCTTGTAGAAAATGAAATTAGTGGAGTCGCCACTTGAACAAGAATCTAACTCTAAAATCCAACATGAAAAAACCAAAAGTTAGTCGATTTCCCAAGTACAAGAAGACTTGTCCCTAACAATGGCGCCAAAGATGTTGACCCTGCTATCTACATCTACCTACAAGTCAATGATAAAAGCCTTCAACCCCACAAGGTGTGGTTGGTGGCAGGGAACTCAGAGAAGGGGTTGTCACATTAATCTCGACTCTTTATGTATGATCTATCTCCTAGGTTAGCTAAGGGGGGTGGTCCCTAATGAAAATTTAAGTTGAAAGATGTGAGTTTTTAGGAGAGTGTTATAGTGAAAATGGATTATTTTTAAGAATTTATGAGCAAATATGAAGTGAACAACTTGAAATAACAATGTCAATTATTAATATGACAAAAACCATAAAACCAATGCCTTACAAGAAATTTTCTCAACAATTTAAAGGTATATTTGCTCAAAGTAAAATGCAATGATCTCAAAATAGAAAGAAAACTAACACTAAAATGTAAACAAAAATTGTTAGAACAAGATATGTAAAATACAAAGTGTTTTTGAGATAATACTCTTTATAAATCAAAACATGTGAAACATATCTTGCCAAAACCCAAAAATTTGTAATTAGCTTAAAAATGTAAAAGAAAGGAAGTGTTAAACCAAGACATCAATATGCAATTAGACTTGAAGCATGAAAAGAAAACATTTTTGGAATAGAATTTGCATATGAAAACTCAAACCATTAAGAGACAAGTAAAGTAAATGTAATGGAAAGTGTTCTTGGTTAATTTTTTTAATTATCTCTACAACAAGATTACAATTTAATTCTTCAATCTTCAGACCTCACACTTGCCCAAAGATATGGATCTCACAGTGAAGAGTCTATAGAGGAGTACATGATCCTTAAAATGTCTACTTCAACCAACTTATGTTGGAGGTAAAATTTTAATGAGGCTTTGGGTCTTCCTATACTAAAATGCCTAAATGAAATGCATGTATGTTTTTCCCCATAATAAAATAATGCTACATGCAAATGTTTCAAAAAGATTGATTTGCAATGCTTGAAAATGAAATAGTGTTCAACATAAGTTGCAATTATAACTTCAATTTTAGGAATAAAATTAGCTGACAAGTGTTGCATGTGTCTCATCAATGAGTTAAAATGATACAAGTAATTTGCTTGAAAGTAAAATTTGTTTCAAATAGACAATGACAATAAATTGCTCCAATGTTCAAGATAGCAATGTAGCATAAAAATGAAGCATGTATTCAAGTGCTCATGAAACAATTTACCAAGGTAAATGGGAGCGAATCAAAGTTTGTTAAGAATATAAAATGCTTGCATGTAAAGGATGAATTGCCAAAGTAAAGTGTAATTTTGTAGCTTCAAACAACAACGAGATAAATAATGCAAAACTCAAATGAAATTGTAACAAACTTTAACTTACTGAAATGTGATAGTGAGATTGTGTTAATTCTCAATTAAAGCATGCATGTAAGTGAATGAAGTATGAAAGCTTAAACCATGCAAATGTCAATCCACCCAAGAGAAGCCTCCCTCTAAATGGGGAGATAGGATACCATGGGGGAAATTCCAAGCTCCCACAAGCAAATTAGATATTTTATTAATATTACAATGAGAAGAGGGCCCTACAAAATCTTCAACTAAACTTCAAGGAGAGTCCTCGCAATAATTGTTTGAAACTTGGACACTATACCTCCTTCCTTGAGAAAGTAGTGAGAAGATCTCACAAAACTTATGCAAGGGAAACAAGGTGTGAGTTTCATCCAAATGCTCACAGCTTAAAAGGAAAATGGGCAGCCCTCTAGTGAACTTGACTTGGCCAAAATAAGCCTCAAAAGGGCTCACAACATCCTTGAAAATCGAACCCAACATTTTCCAAAGGTCCTACAAACACTTGTTAGATGTTGCGAGAGGTTGCTCTTCAAAATCTGTCACATAAGAGTTAGTAAACAATCCAAACAATGACTGCAAAATAAGTTAAGTATTAATGAAAAAATCAATGAGATAAAATGAATATGTACAATTATAATTTACAAAAGGCTAAGCTAAAAAATGAGAGTAAACTCTCGTCTTTGCTTAGTCATCGTCAAGCTCTTAGATAGAAGATGAAATAAATGAAGTACAATATTTTTTAAAAGAGATTTAAATTTAGAACTGATCGACTTGTGTACAAGCTTATGTGCCAAAACCTCTGTAAAAACCACTTGGCAAGATAAGACTATGAAAGCTCAAAGAACAAATGAGAGGTCCTTTAAGAATGTATCAAGAGTGGGTTGGTCTCTTCAAAGACTTCCCCTCACTCTTGATTTTGTGGTCCCAACAAGATGTTCCCTCTACAAACTTCAATCAAGAGTTAGTTCCATATAAATTTGTAATAAACAATGATAAGAAACTCTAGAGATTTATTTAAAACCAACTAAAGCATTTTATACCTAGAGAATACATATAAATCAAATGTCAATACAAGATAGCTTTACATTAAAAAATCTACAAGAGCATATGGAAACAAATTAGATCAAAGCATGAGTAAAAGGAATTATACCAATGATAAACAATTCATGGCACTCCCAAAGGAGGAACACATCATGAATGAAACCTCAAAGTCTTTATTGATATTTTTGAATGTGTACAAGGCACCAACGTTTCCGCAAGCACAATAACTAGTAACAATATGATACAAATGAGAGCTCAAGGCTCTATTATATAGAAGTATGGGAGTCAATCCCAATGTAGAAACAATTAAACAAGTGGCATGATGAGACAATCCCAAAGAGATTCGAATTGTTGAATGGAGCTCCAATGCCAAGTGTAAAAATCAAATTCTGCCAAGTGAACATCATTTTCTTCTCCCCTTAATGCCAAATTTCAAATTTTATGATGGAATGACAAGTGTATATGAGTGGTAACCCATGTGGAGACAATTTCCCACAAAAATCTCCACCAAATATTCCCCCAAACCCTCCCAAATGTGCATTAACTTCAAAAATTTGAATTTCCAAGTAAACAATTTTTCCATTTAATGCTAGAAATTCAATTTTATTTGAGCACATGTCACTTCCTTAATTTTAGGAGTCCACATCACCTTGGGACTTCACTTTAAATCCCCCATAATTTTCCACCTCATTTCCACAACATTTAGCATGTGTGGATATTTATTTTTCTCAATTTATTTAATTTTTGGCTTAATTAATTGTCAAATTCCCCACTAAACTTAGGAAAAGTGAGATTTGAGTGTTAAAATCATTTTTTAACCCCTCAAAGTGTGTCATAGTAGAAATTTGAGGGTGAGAGGTTCAAATTTCATTACTCATAGCCCATACAACTTCTCTAGACATTACTTATTACATTACAAGTACATTTTTTATTGCAATTTCCATAGTGTGGAAAATCTAAAAATTTTAAAAATGACTACTTAGATGTAACCAAATTCCACGAAATTTTTTGTGGGATCAAGCATGGTAATATACATCCACTCTAGACACTAAAATGTGTTATGATTTCAACCTTCAAACCGTCACCCCACCTTTGGGGTAAAAAGTGTGAAAAAACCCAGAAAATTATCCACCTCTGAAAAAGAAGGGATAATTAACCAGATAAAAAAACACTCCAAAGTGTACTCGTTTGTTGATCGAGTCCCAATATCCTAGGCCTGTTACAGTCTCAAAAATCATTACTAATATCATTTATTACAATTCCCCGCAGGGTGTGGAATCTAGGTACAAGAAAGATGATGAAAAAATAGAAATAGAGTTTAAAAACTCTGTTGACTAATAATATCTGATGGTACAAGTTTCTATTAGTACATCCTTAGGCATGGAGTATTCATATAATCATTAGGGTGCCACTCCAGTGGTCAACATTTGGCTCCATATGGGGATGCATGCTAGATATGAAGTGATAGTGTGCAAGAACTTGGAATTTGCATCCATCGACAAAAAAGAATATCAACAATATCCATTCTAAATATCATCAAATGAAATCAAGTACATAAATGAAGAAATGAAAATGTATTCTAAGAGCATAAAGGACAATTTATTTACGAAATAAAACTAATTAAACAAAAATGGCAATGGATAAGGTTAGAAATATGATACAAAAAGATGCCCCATAGCATCAAATGTCCTCAATGAAGTTAATGTTGAGAACGTGCTTACTTTTAGGCAAATCCATGGGTGGTTTTTCTGATGTACCCTGTCCAATTTTGAATATCTTAGGACTTTGATCTGTCCAAACACTGTGTTGTATGTGGTCATCAGATTTACCAAATCCTTTCCGCTTTTTTCATTTCTTCTCAACATTTTGTGATGTTGATGTTGATGTGATCAAAGTATACCTTTCTGTCCGATCTTGAAGATGCTCAGATTGAAAATTCGAAGTATCCAAGACTTCTTTGGCCTTCCTTTGTCCATTATTTTTCTTCTCTGACATGGGTAACAGAGCAATCTCATAAGTATAAACTTGATTCCACTCATTTTCTTTGTTATCCAAGTCTCCATCAATTAGCCATTTTTCAATGGACTAAATGACCTCCTCATAATGAGACAAAGATTGCTTCAGTGGACTAGGAGGCTTATGATTTGTTTCTTTATTCTCCTCCCATTCATCATTTAACCTAAGTTGGAATTTTTGTACCTATAATGTTTCAATTTCATCCAACCTATCCTAAAAAGTGATTTGTTTAGCCTTCATAACACTTATTTATTTGGCACGGTTTTTTTCCATGGTGTTTATTAATTGTACTTGTTTTTCTTCCACGGCGAACAACCTATTTTGAATAGAGGTCATCTGATTAGAATGATTTACTTCCATGGCCTTTATTGCTTGTGCATGACTTTCCTCCATGGTCTTAATGAGTTGAGTTTGGTTGAGCTACATATCCTTAATCATTCGAGTCAACCCCTTGATGAGATCCTTATCATTCTCATTTGCTTGAGTTTTGATCTTTCTTTCATCTCCATATTTTTCTTCAAAGGCATTAATAATTGATTCTATAAAATAAAAATCGTTAGAAGGTAAGCCTATGAACCAATCCATAGCATTTCATCTAATGAAAAGATGAAAAGTTTCATTTAAACGTCTTCATGGTTAATATCATGGAACCATTTTCTCACACAAAGGTGGAAATTCCTAAGGTGAATTTAAGTATTGATGGCATTGTTACCTAGAAAACTAGGCAACTCTTCAATAGCCTCAATGGCTTCATCCAGAATGAAATTCGGATAGCCTAAAATGTTAGTAAAATCACAAGGGGCGAACAAATCGTTCATGATTTTATGCTCACTTGACCTTGAAAGAGAAAATAGATACCAGAGAGAGGCTCATGTCCACAATTAGCAAGAAATTTATATGAAGCAAGCTTCAAGCAAAAATCCTTGCAAAAATGAAATAACTGGAGTCACCACTTGAACAAAAATCTAACTCTAAAATCCAACATGTAAAAACAAAAGGTTAGTCGATTTCCCAGATACAAGAAGACTTCTTCCCGGCAATGGCACCAAAGATGTTGACCCTGCCGCCTACACCTACCTACAAGTCAGTGAGAAAAGCCTTCAACCCCACAAGGTGTGGTTGGTGGCAGGGCACTCAGAGAAGGGGTTTTCACGGTAATCTTGACTATCTTTGTTTGAGCTATCTCCTAGGTTAGCTAAGGGGGGTGGTCCCAATGAAAAGTTAAGATAAAAGATGTGAGTTTCTAGGAGATTGTTATAGTGAAAACGGATTACTTTTAAGGATTTATGAGCAAATATGAAGTGAACAACTTGAAATAACAATGTCAATGATTAATATGACAAAAACCATAAACCAATGCCTTATAAGGAATTTTCTCAAGAGTTTAAAGATATATTTGCTCAAATTAAAATGAAATGCTCTCAAAAGAGAAAACAAATTAAACCTAAAATGTAAACAAAAATTGTTAGGACAAGATATGTAAGATACAAAATGTTTTTGAGATAATACTCTTTATAAATCAAAACATGTGAAACATATCTTGCTAAAACCCAAAAATTAATAATTAACTTGGAAATTTAAAAGAAATGAAGTGTTAAACCAAGACATCAATATGCAAGTAGACTTGAAACATGAAAAGAAAGCACTTGTTTAAAAGGATTGCAATACTTGTTTTTGGAATAGACTTCACATATGAAAACTCAAATCATCAAGAGACAAGTAAAGTAAATGGAATGGAAAGTGCTCTTGGTTAATTTTATTAATTATCTCTACAACAAGATTACAATTTAACTCTTCAATCCTCAGACCTCACTCTTCCCAAAGATATGGATCTCATAATGAGGAGTCAATAGAAAAGTAAAGGATCCATAAAATGTTTGTTTCAACCAACTTATGTTGGAGGTAAAATTTTAATGAAGCTTGGGGCCCTCATATACTAAAATGCCTAGATGAAATGCATGTATGTTTTTTTCCCTAAAATAAAATAATGCTACATGCAAATGTTTCAAAGAGATTGATTTGCAATGCTTGAAAATGAATTAGTGTTCAGCATAAGTTGCAATTATAACTTCAATTACAGGAATAAAATTAGCTTACATGGTGATGCATGTGTCTTATCAATGAATTGAAATGATACAAGTAATTTGCTTGAAAGTAAAATTTGTTTCAAATAGACAATGACAATAAATTGCTCCAATATTCAACATAACAATGTAGCATAAAAATGAAGCATGTATTCAAGTGTTCATGAAACAATTTACCAAAGTAAATGGAAATGAATCAAAATTTGTTAAGAATATAAAATTCTTGCATGTAAAGGATGAATTTCCAAAAGTAAAGTGTAAGTTTGTAGCTTCAAGAAACAATGAGATAGAGAATGAAAAACTCAAATGAAATTGTAACAAACTTTAACTTAATGAAATGTAATAGTGAGGTTGTGTGAATTCCCAATTAAAACATGCAAGTAAGTGAATGAAGTATGAAAGCTTAAACCATGCAAATGTCGTTCTACCCAAGAGAAGTCTCCCTCCAAATGGGGAGATAGGATACCATGGGAGAAATCCCAAGCTCCCACAAGCAAATTAGTTCTTTTATTAATATTACAATGAGAAGAGGGCCCTTCAAAGTCCTCAAATAAACTTTAAGGAGAGTCCTCCAAATAATTGCCTGAAACTTGGACACTATACCTCCTTTCTTGAGAAAGTAGTGACAATATTTCACAAAACTTATGCAAGGGAAACAAGGTGTGAGTTTCCTCCAAATGCCCACGGCTTAGAGAGGAAAATGGGCAACCCTCTAGTGAACTCGACTTGCCAAAAATAAGCCTCAAAAGGGCTCACGACATCCTTGGAAATCGAACCCCCAACATTTGTCAAAGGTCCTGTAAACACTTATTAGATGTTGCAGGAGGTTGCTCTTCAAAATCTGCCACACAAGAGTTAGCAAACAATCCAAACAATGACTGAAAATAAGTTAAGTATTAGTGAAAAAATCGAAAAAATAAAATGTATATGTACAATTATAGTTTACAAAATGCTAAGCTAAAGAGTGAGAGTAAACTCTCGCCTTTGCTTAGCCATTTTCAAGCTCTGAGATAACAAATGAAAGGAATGAAGTACAATGTTTTTAAAAGAGATTTAAATCTGGAAGTGTTCGGCTTGTGTACAAGCTTATGTGCTAGAACCCTGTAAAACCATTTGGTAAGATAAGACTATGAAATCTCAACAACAAATGAGAGCTTTTTTAAGAATGTACCAAGAGTGGGTTGGTCTCTCCGAGGACTTCCCCTCACGCTTGATTCTATGATGCCAACAAGATTTTCCCTCTACAAAACTTCAATCAAGAATTAGTTCCATATAAATTTAGCAACAAACAATGATAAGGAACTCTAGAGATTTATTTAAAACCAACTAAAGCATTCTATACCTTGAGCATGCTTCTAAATCAAATGTCAATGTAAGATAGCTCTACATTAACAAATATAAATAGTAAAAGGAATTATACCAATGATCAACAATTCATCACATTCCCAAAGGAGGAACAAGTCATGAATGAAACCCCAAAGTCTTTATTGATATTTTTGAAAGTGTACAAGGCATCAGTGCTTCTGTAAGCACAAAAGCTAGTAACAATATGATACAAATGAGAGCTCAAGTCTCTATTATATCGAACTATGGGAGCCAATCCCAATGTAGAAGTAATTAAACAAGTTGTATGAGGTGACAATCCTAAAGGGAAATTCAAATTTGTTGAATAGAGTTCCAATGCCAAGTGTAAAAATCGAATTCTGGCAAGTGGACATCATTTTCTTATCCCCTTTTGTGCCAAATTTGAATTTTATGATGGAATGAAAAGTGTATATGAGTGGTAACACATGTGGGGACAATTTCTCACAAAAATCTCCACCAAATATTCTCCCAAATGTGAATTAACTTCACAAATTCGAATTTCCAAGTAAGTCGATTTCTCATTTAATGCCAGAAATTCGATTTTATTTGAGCACATGTCCTTTCATTAATTTTAAGAGTCCACATCACCTTGGGACTTCACTCTAACTCCCCCATAATTTTCCACCTCATTTCCACAACATTTAGCATGTTCAGATATTTATTTTTCTCCATTTATTTAATTTTTGGCTTAATTAATTGTCAGATTTCCCACTAAACTTAGGAAAAATAGATTTTGAGGGTTAAAAACACAATTTTAACCCCTCATAGTGTGTTATAGTAGAGAGTTGAGTGTGAGAGGTGCAAATTGAATTACTCATACCCCATACAAATTCTCTATACATCACTTATTACATTACAAGTACAATTTTTATTGCAATTTCCATAGTGCGGAAAATCTAAAAATTTTAAAAATGACTACCTAGACCTAACCAAATTCCACAAAAAAATTTGTGTGATCTAGTATGATAATATACATTGAATCTAGACACTAAGATGTGTTAGGTGCTCAACCTTCAAACCGTCACCCCATCTTTGGGGTAAAAAGTGAGTTAAAAAACCTAGAAAATTATTTGCCTCTGAAAAAATGGATAATTAACCAGATAAAAAAAACACTCCAAGGTGTACTCGTTTTTTGATCGAGTCCCAACGTCCTGGGCCTTTTACAAAATCAAAACTCATCATTACTAGTATCACTTATTACAATTCCCTGCAGGGTGTGGAATTTGGGTACAAGAAAGATGATGAGAAAATAGAAGTAGAGTTTAAAAACTCTGTTGACTGATGATATCTGATGGTACAAGTGTCCATTGGTACATCCTTGGGCATGGAGTCTTCATATAATCATCAGGTGCCACTCTAGTGGTCAACATGACACATAGTCTAAACTTAGGAAATTAAAAATATTAATGGGTATTATTCTAATTATGGGTGTAACTTCTAGAAGAAGATGAGGATCAAGCTAAAATGATCTTAGCCATTGATTAGATTTTAATATAGGTTGTTGTATGTCAACGAAAAGATTATTTAAGGGAGCTTAAGGGTCATTTTGGAAAACACACTGAGAGATCAAGAGATGGAATTTCTGAAGTGATAAGTTCTAAGGAGGAAATTCTGATCAAGGAGATTTCTTGTAGAGAGGGGTAGTGAGTATCTGGAAAAAGGAAGTTTTCATGGGCCAAAGAGTATTATGCAGAGAGAGGGTAGAACAACATCCAAAGAGAGGTAGACGTTGGTCGACGCAGAGCTGACGTAGTGGCAGCATAGGCCTTAGAGGGAGATTGAATTCCTGCTGAGGAAATCGAGTTTCTGTAGTGGGGAGCTGGGGTGTGAGACCATGAGGCAGAGATTCAAATTTTCCAACCATTAGAGGGTCCAGATAAAGAGCAGCATGATACCCAGCAAGGGTGATGCAGGAACTGCGTGATGCAGTTTTGTAAAGAGGCTCCAGTTCATCCTAATCAGACTCAGATTCTCCCAGTGACAAGGTGAAATCATTTCACCATTCATTTTTTCCAATTTCTCTTTGTATCAGATAGCTAGTTGAGCATCCAAGAATTGTACTCAGATTTTCTCCTACATAATAATAAAACCCTCAGATCTATTGCACCAGTTTTCCCGCATTAGGTTTTTCCGGGGACATTTTTCCAAAAATAATGGTGTCATAGTGTTGTATTTTATTTCTTGCTCAGTCTCTTGTTTCTGCATATAATTTAATTAAGTGAAGGCTGCAGTGTATGTATTACGATATTTTCTGTAGGAAACTGCAAGTAATTTGTTTAAAGGAATTTAACAAATAGTGGTAATATCATCAGTTGTTGTAGTAGGGATTCCTGTTGGGGAATTTTCACATGGTATCAGAGCTGCAGGTGAAGCAAGAAGAACATAGCCAGTAGATCCAGCGTTGAGCAAAAGAGGGAGATCGAAAAGTTGTAGGAGGCAGCAGTTCGAAACCCTAGAGGGTTTTCTCAGTGCTTAGCTGGAGGGCTAAAATTTCGAGGCAGACTCTCTCTGAGTGAGTCGACGGAAAGAAGGACTCCCATTTCAAATTTTTGTCGAGGTAGAAGGAGCAGCGCTAAAGCCTCAGCATAAGGAGAGCTGGTGGGACACAGAATTTTCTGCAAGAAGTTTGTTGGGCAGAAAATCGTCAGAATAAAGAGGAGAAGCACAGCTGAGGGAATTTCTTCCTTAGAGAATTCCTAGCCAAGGAAGTCGAATTCTCTAGAGCTGAGCAGCAGCAAGGGGTAGCATTTTTACTAGCTCCAGCAGGGAGTGCATAGGCTAGCCCAACAACAGCACAAAGGAGAGAGGAGGTCATTCAACTTTCTATTTTTGGCAGATATGGCAACCAGTGGCATGAGAGATCAGGACAGGTTAGACAAAGCATCCAACTACGTCATCTGGAAGGCAAGGATGTCATTTCTTCTAGATGAGCAATCCCTCATGACATACATCGGCAACATGGTGGTTGTCCCTGCATATGCAGATCCATTGAAGAAGTACATATCAGAAATGGCGAAGGCCAAGAGGATGATCCTTGATGGAGTAAAGGATCATGTGGTGTATCATGTCACTACTAGAGGGACTGCTAAGGAGATGTGGGATGTCTTGGCTACGTTATATCAGGGATCTTCCAAGCAGCAGAAGATGTACTTGGAGCAAAAACTGAGATCTTCTCAGATGCAGAAGGGGGAGTGTGTGGATCCATTCCTCACAAAGTTGAAGGAAACCCTTGATGAGTTGTCTGTTGTGGGGCATACACCTCAGGATTCAGAGTTGGTTATACTGGCCCTAAATTATGTCTCAGATGAGTGGCAAGTCTTTGTCCAGAGTATCTTAGGCAGAGTAGCATTGCTGAATTGGGATGAGATGTGGGCAGCTCTAAAATAAGAGGAGCTAAGAAAAGACTTAGTCAAGGTAAAACTTGACGGAAGCAGCAACAGCGGTGGGCCGAAGCCCAAGGACGAGGAGAATAATGTAGCCCCTGCATCAAAGGGACAACAGGAGCAGCGGAGATGTAATAAAGACGTCTCAAAGATCAAGTGTTTCAGGTGTGGTGAGATGGTTCACTACGCTACTCAGTGTCCTCTCAGGAGAAGGACAAGGATGAGAATCATGATCTGAAGGCTGCACCCTCAAAGATCGAAGAGGAGGAGTTTGCCATGACAGTCGAGATACCTCTAGGAGGGAAGTGGGTTGATTTGGAGCGGTAGTTTGAAAGAGCTACAGATGGGAAGGATCCTTGAGGAGTCTACCTCTTGGATCAATACCTTGCTACGGGAGCCTAGTTTTGTGCTAGAAGGATGGACTAGTGTCGAATGGTGTTAAGGAGTGTCAGGGAAATAGTTGCAGTGGCTAAGAGCA